>OZ025298.1:268434170-269634170 GCA_964019185.1 Maratus speculifer
TGTATAACTGTTTCTTTTACCTTATCCTTATCTATTTATTAAGAATTTAACTTAATACTGAGAATAAAAGGTAGTGCATATTTACCGTAAAATACCGTTAATCTGCTCTCCTAAACATGACGAAAAATCTTAATCAAAGGAGGCACCACTTATAAGGGATTTTCCCACAAGCTTTTCATAAAATTTGAGGGGTTTTTTGGGATATTGAGAAAATTTGCAGGTTTCTTATATCGATGTGTGAGGGATTTTTTTGTGATCTTTTAACGAAAATCTTATTTTCACCATGATTCTTTATCAAGATCCTTTGATGAAATGCGAGTTTTTTCATAATTCTTTAATGAAATTTGCATGCTTTTCAGCAATTCTTTGATGAAATTTGTGTTTTTTTTCATGATTTTTTAAAACTTAAATCGTGTTTTATCTGCGATCCTTTGACACTTTTTTCACAATATTTGGCAAAATAAATTTGTGCTGTTTTCACAATTCTTTGACTGTTTCTTTTAGATTCAACATTTGTGTTTTTTGCATCTTTTCCTGTAATCTTTTGACAAAATTCATGATCTTTTGAAAATTTTTTTGTTTTTTTGTGATCCTTTGACAAAATTTGCATTTTTTTCAGTGATCATTTGATAAAATTTTCTGTGTTTTTCATAATTCTTTGCTGTTTTTTGGCGATTTTTTATATAATTTATGTTTTTTTAGCAATCTTTAGAGGTGGGGACATTTGATCAGGAAAGGAGGATTAACAGAATTTTAAAGTAACTTTCATTGGGCATTTCACAAAACTAAATTCAGTGTAGTAATAACCTTTTCTTTTTACAGTGTAGCTAACACAAAACCTTTGTTTAATGTTTAAACTTTGCATTGTTCTTAAGGAGATTGCGTAGAAAGGAGCTCGCAAATTTGCAAAGCAGATTTGGTCTGCAATATGTTTTTCACTTAGGTTTTTAAATAACCTTTAAATTACACAAGAGTCGTAATGTGAAACCCACTCAATGCAAACTAATTGCGAACCCCATACTACTTATAAAAGGTTTGCATGCATAAGGAATTAAAAAATATATACATTTTAATACCAAGTCTTTCATAATGCAATGACTGTTATATACAAAGTAAGGAACGTTTTGCATTAAATAAAGCAAATAAAAAATTTAAAAAAATCCTGATAGTAAAATGGATACATTTTTTTTATATTTCTTATGCGTACAAACCCCAATTTATGTGATTAATTCTATTAGTATATTTGCAACAGTAAGAAGTTTATTGCTTTTTACTGCTATTAGGTTTTGCATTACACAAATATATAATTAAAAGTTGTTATCTCTAGGCTTTAAAAGCTGATGATATGCAGAGTACGCTGCTTCTATTATTATTTATGTCCAAAATATTCCTATCTTTAAGGGTTAATATCTCAGCTAAATACTGACGAATTTTATCAAAATTCTTTATCAACAATGCTTTTATATTTCTGCTACAATTGGTACCTCCAACAATCCTCAACACCTTCGCTCAAATGCCTATAAATCAAAATTTCTGTGTAACAGAAAAATGAGCTTTTCTCAAAAACTATGCAATCTAGAGTAATCACTATATATATATATATATACATATATATATATACAGGGGTTGGACAAAAATATGGAAACACCTTTTGAAATGCATGTTTTGAAAAGAAAGATTTATTTTAACAAACTATGTAGATGGCACTGGCGTTTTCGCCTACTGACGCCACCTATACAACTTCGTAAAATCGCTGCACCGTTCAGTCGTTGTTGGAACACTGTTATGTGAGGCTGTCATTGCATTATGTCAGAGTTAACAGACTTTGAACGTGACCAAATTGTTGGTGTGCATATGGTGGGTGCTTCCATAACCAAGGTAACCGAGGTTTTTCGTGTTTCAAGAGGTACTGTGTCGAAGATTTATTCTGCACTTTTGAAATGCGGAAAAACATCATCCGCTAAATCACAGCGTGGATGAAAGTGTGTGCTGAGTGATCGTGACAGATGATCATTAAGAAGGATTATCGCGAAAAATAAGAAGACCACAGCTGCAAAAGTTACTGCTGAAATCAGGGTTTGAAAAAACCCGGGTTTTTTTGAAAAAGCCCAACCCACTGGGCCCAGTCATCTAAAACCCGGGTTTTTTCGGGCTTTTTTGAAAAAACCCAGGTTTTTTCGGGTTTTATCAAAATTTTTTAGAGAACTCTTCACATTTCTAATTTTCACATGCATAGTACCTAAATTTTTCATTTATCAGTGAAACAAAGGTATAATTTTGCATTAAGTATAGATTAACAATAAAAATAAATATATAAAAAGAAAATATAAATATATTTAAAAAGATTATTTTGTATCTCATAGAACTAGATTACTGGAAGAATGATATTTTAAATCAAGTGCAACTGAATTTCTTTATATAAATCTCAAGTCAAACAGACTAATTTATGCAATTTCTTTCATTTGCTTCAATAGAAATCAGTTTAAAGCAGCAACATTTATGTAAATATTTTTATTTTTGTGAAGAAAAAAATAGAATTCACACATATATATGCATATATATATACTACAATTTAAGCAACATTTATATTGCAATAGGCATATATGACATTGACTTATAGAAATTGGATTATCTAAAAGTCTATGTCAGTCATATCTGTAAAGTTAGATCGTAAATGGCAATACACTTTTACTAGTTTAGTTTTGTATGCCATCTGTAAGCAATCTTTTAAAGTATCTGGATACATTTTAGATTAGATTTTATCAGGGTTTTTTGGATATTATCAAGGTATTTATGTTAAAGAAATATGGTTCAGAATGTTTGAAAACAAGGTACTTATACTATAAATACAATTTAAAATAACTAATTGATTACAAAAAGTTTATGAGGTTAAAGGTTAAAAAGTTATGACAATAATAAACATTATAATTTGCTTTTACAAAAGTTAATTATTAGCAATAATTTTAACAATGAAATTATTAAAATACTATACTAAAACTTTTTCACTTTTTTTTTGTTATAACAGGATTCCCATCAAAACATGACTGGCATATTCCTTGACTTTCCATGACCAAATCTCAAAAAATTCCCTTGACTTTCCCAAACCAAATCTAGAAAAATTCTCTGACCAAATGAGCATACAGCAAAATTTGATACTTATTTTCACAATCTTTTGCCAAAATTAGCAATTTTTTTCTGCAATCATACTTCAATCTTTTTTTTATTTTTCCCCAACTGTTTAATGAATTTTGTGTCATTTTTCATTTTTTCACTCAAATGTTTTCCATGACTTTTTTAGAAATTATTTGTAAATTCCATGACTTTTCCTGTATATTTTGAGATTTTCCTGACTTTTCATGATGCTGGGAACCCTGTATAATGTCACCATTTTTGTGTTGAAAATTACTGTATAAACTTTCTTGAACATTGAAGCAGGATAATAAATGTGCTTAAAAGCTATAACAATACAAGCAATCAGGATGGGGATCACATTTCAAGCGCCATCATTAGGTATAAATTAAGATTTAAAGCACTTGGATGCATTTTAAAATATAAGGCCATGAAAATTTTCCTTATTTACAAATTAATTTATTTTATTGTCATTTTATCAATACTTAGAAATTCTTTTAAATATGGTTAGTTTGAAATATATTTAAATTGGCATTTATCCTTCCATTCTCATATCCTAGATTAAATAATGATACAGTTGTGAAAACACGAGAAAATTTAAAAAAATCCACAAATGGGTTTTTGATGGGTTTTTCAAGTGGGCCCGCCCGAAAAAACCCGGGCGGGTTTTTTCGGGCTGGGCCCACTTCGGCGAACCCTGGCTGAAATGAATGTTGTGTTACCAAACCCTGTGAGTGCCAAAACAATTAGAAGGGAGCTTCATAAACAGGGAATTGCTGGCCGTGCTGCAATTGAAAAGCCATTCATCATTGATGCTAATAGTACTATAGATGCTAATAAATAATAGATGCTAATAGATGCCGTAACAGGAAACTAGTCGTTGAGGGGGGGGGGGGCAGCGTAACACTTACCCACCATGGATATGTCTAATATAAAATATGAAAGTAAAATGTCTATAAACTATTTACAAAATGCATCGGAAATCTATATAATGTTAAATATAATGTAAACGTATATTTAAATAATTTTAAGATGTATTAATGCTCTATTATGAATTTCTGATGAACCGATTTAGACAAATTATATAAATAGCCAAATTACTCAAGCAGTATTGAAATGCAAAAAAAGAAACATCCTTATAACTCCAGAAATAATAATCTTATTAACTAACAGTTTATTGCATCAGATTAAGCATCTCATTTCCAATTAAAATATATCTTTGAATTGAAATTTGAATGAAATACAAGGTCATGAGAAATCGAAAAATGTGGAAAACAGGATTACAGATATCTCGGCAACTAATAATTCGATCGACTTCGTTCTTTATACAAATTGTGTGTTTTTTTATTGCCTTTTACGATCACTCCTTAAAATAAAAAAATTCAAAATTTTTTATATACCTTTCATCAGAATGAATTTTTCGAGAGTCCGAAAAAAATAGTTCCGGATAATTGAGGTTACTGATATTAAATAGGCTTCGTCCCATTCTTATATACTAAGTACATACAAAATTTCAAGTCTCTATCTCAATTTGTTCGGGAGATAGAACGTTTACAGACACACACACAGACAGATGGATGGCAATTTTTTTTTTCTAAAAATATGTTTTTCGAAATCTTCAGTGTCTAAAACATGTAAATCCGTCAAAGAAAAAATTTCGATTTTCAAAACGATTGCAAGACTTACCCTATACTACGTATGATGGGTAAGTAAAAGTGGTGATTAAGTCATAAAGCCTGGACTATAGAGCAGTGGAACAGAGTAATATGCTCTGTTGAGTCTTCTTTCACATTGTTTCCCACTTTTGGCCAAGTTTACGTCTGGAAAACGCCATCTCAAGCCTATAATACAGACTGCTTGTTGCCAACAGTGAAACATGGCAGGGTTCAGTGATGGTTTGGGCAGCCATATCGTGGTTCTCTTCTGGCCCCATGATAACTCTGTTAGGGCGTATTACTGCTCAGACTTATGTGAACATTTTGGCCGATCAAGTTCATCCAATGGTACAAACTTTGTTCCCCAATGGTGATGGTATCTTCCAAGACGACAATGCCCTTGTTCACACAGCTCACATTGTCCAGGACTGGTTTTCTGAGCACGAGGATGAATTGTCGTATCTCCCCTGACCACCACAGTCACCAGACCTGAATATTATCGAACCTTTGTGGTCTACATTTGAGCCCCAAAGCAGAATACGCTTAAAAGTGCAATGTATGTTGCAGAACAACGAACTTCTCTGCAGAACATTTCAAGTAATCAGTAAAAAAATTCACCATTCAATCAAAAAAAAAAAAAAAATCGAGAAGTTCACAGGAGTTTCTAATTTTCCGAAAAATTAAGGCAGTCAGTTCCAAAAAATAGATCATATATATATCGTGAATTTTGACAAATGGTCGGCGAAAAAAATCAATTTCATCAATTGAACGAAAAAAAATCAGCAATTTCATTAGAGGATCGTGAAAAAAAAGGGGCGGCAAACTTCCTTGAAAGATCATGAAAAACCGGCGAATTTCCTGAAAAGATTGTAAAAAAAACTGCAAATTTCCCCAAAAAATTGTAAAAAACAATAAATTCTGTTAAGAAATTGTAATAAAATGGCAAATTTCCCCAAAAAATCATTAAAAGATCACAAAACCCATCAAATTTTATCAAAAGATCGTAAAAAAAAACCCTGACATTTTGTCAAAAAATCGCTTAAAAACCACAAATCTTGTCAAAAAATCGCAAAAAAAAAAAAAACAAAAAAACAAATTTTGTCAAAAGATCATGAAAGAAACACAAATTTTGTCAAAAGTTTACGTAATAACTGCATAGTTCGTCAAAAGATCATGTAAAAACCATAAATTTCGTCAAAGAAATTTTAAAAAAAGTGCTGGGAATAGATCTTATTCCACCCTATTGTAATCTTTCAGAAAATTTGCTGTTAATTTCAGAATTCTTTTTTTTTTTTTTTTTAACTCAGAATTACCTCTGGAAAGTCATTGGGGGGGGGGGGGGAGAATTTCAAAATTCTTTAATTATTCATTTAAAAATTTTCAAAAAACATCAATTGGACATGAGAAAAACTCGTACAATTCCCACAGAACATTTTTGATCAGCCACATTTCGTTGCAGAGCATTGTAAAATATTCTGCTTTGGGGCTTTTGAGCGGAAAGTACGTTCTCGCTATCCACTGCCAACTTTTAGATGGAATGCCGCCAAAAAGATTATTTTAATTTTTACGTTACATACATATATATATATATATATATAATATATATATATATTTCCAAGGTTTAAAGTAAAATCTATAATCTCTAATTTTTTCATAATCTTAGTTTCAGTAGATTCAGAATGAGATGGGGGAAGTATAGGTCAAAATTAACAGTTTTACCCAATGGCCACTGGCCAGTACACAGATTTTTTTCACTGGCCAGTTGTTTTTTTTTTTTTTTCTGGTCAGTAAAAAAAATTCCTGAACATTTTATACAAAATTGTGTTTTTTGAACTATCAACATTGTAATTTATTAATATCTTTTATATACAGTAAAACCCTGATCTATCGTTCCCGCATCCATCGTTTTCTTGCATTGATCGTTTTATTTTCCCTGCACAAATGATACTTAAATAATGTTAACGAAACCCGCATTCATCGTTCTTTAAAAAGTCGTTTTCCCGCATTCATCGTTGTAAAATTTTTCTCCTCACCGAAATGAAATTGAAAGTCATGCGAACAGGGCCATAGCTAAGGGGGCGCTATGGGCGGCTGAGCCCCCCCCCCCCACCTAAAATATTTTGAGCCCCCCCTGGAAAAGATATCAAGGTCACTAAATGAATATCTGTTCCGAAAATTCAAATGAAATTCTATTCAAAAATCTAATTTAGTTTTGAGATCCTTTTACAGTTTTGCAGAATCACTAAATTGCATCTAAAATAAGCAATTCAACACTCCCTCATCCTATGAAACTAACATGATGTTTAATTTTGCACCAGTTATACGCTCAAAATTTTCATCATCATATACTTTTCTTAGTATAAAATGAAGTTATTACAACAATTTAATAAGAAACATAGTACCTACAGTGTAAATATGGACTTATTTATCTTTCTGTATCAGAGAAAGAGAAAAAAAATTATAAGCCCCCATCTACAATCTCTTGAGCCCCCCCCCCCCCCCCCCCCCATCACTTCTAGCTATGGCCCTGCATGCGAATTCCTATGAAACACAAACTGGAATTACTTTTTTTTTAAATCCTAAAATAAGTCATTTGAGTTGTTTGTGTTGATAATGGCGAGAATAATGCGGATGAAGAGTGGTTGTATATAACAGAGGATGCAATTATGCTTCCACTGATCAAGATTTTGCGACATGTGGTGTCCTAAACTTAGGAGAAATGTTTGATAATGCAAAAAATCAAAATAATTGCGAAGAAGCAGGGGATAACGCTCATGCCGATGAAGCTGAACCATCATAGTTCTAACTCTGTCTGATGCAATTACGACTTTTGAAACTGTATGAACTTTTATATACGCAAATGAAATTACGGAAAATGACCAGAAAAGAGTTGTTTATCTTGAAAATTTATTTTTTGACTTAAAAAAAAAACAGAAAACCAAAAATATATATTGACTTTTTAAAATAAATATCAATTTTCTGTAACTTCGATTGATTTAAATAACTAATAATAATTATCTCTCGATCAAGATGCAAACGTAGTCCTTCCATTATCATATTTTCCTGAAAACGCCCGCAGAAGACAGCGTGAAACGTTGAAAGTTTTATTTTATTTTAATATGTACAAATGTATATTAAAATTCCTGTTTTGTGCACCACTGAGCAATGTGTTATTATTAGTTAAATTTTATGATACAACTGTCCTATATATATTTATTATTAGTCCGATTGATTTATTTTACAGTTTAGTAAGCAACAAATTAATATTTATTAGTACACTGTATACATTGCATGCATTAGTAAGGCATAAATATTGTGTTTTTTCCTATTTTGAAACTAACCCGTATTCATCGTTTTCCCGCATTCATCGTTTTTTTCCCCGCACCCCTTGAAAAACGATGGATCGGGGTTCTACTGTACCATTCGACTGAAAAAAAAAAAAAAAAACTGGCATTACATCTAATAGAAAAATATTGTTGCAGTCAAAATAAAAATCAAACATGTATTTGAAAATATTTAGACGTACTTAATGCAATGAATAAAAGAGACAAGGAAATTAAAATATATTTTAAGAATTACTTTAATAAACTCTTGAGTATTTTACTTTTGCTGTTGATTGCAATGAAATGAAGAATTACAAAAAGAGTTATTTTTGACACTTATAATAACTTATTAATAATCTATTGCTTGTTTCTCAAAAAGTGAGGGAAATGATTTTGTAATATTTTTCCTTTTTAGAATATTATCGAGATTTTAATTTTATTTTTTATTAAGACCGTCTGCTCTGTGCTAATGCATGGATGTTAACAGGTTAGTCTATTTGCAAGACAGTATGGAGTTCTTACGGGAAGCCACGCCTCGTATACCAATCAGAGGTGATGATTTCTGACGCGTAGCCTCAAAGTTAATCCTAATTGGATTTTTAATTTACTGATGCAGACTGAGGAGGGGCTAGATTTTCGTGTGAGTGTTGGAGTTTCATTCTAGGTTTTCGGAGCATGGAGAATGCATCTGTCTCTTGAACTGCTAGGACAGAACGCCCGTTAAATTTTCCCCGATAAATTGTAAGATGGAATGAGGTAGCTTAGTTCATGAAGTTTGGAGTATTCGATGTGTGCCAAGGTAACTGCTGGTATAACTTCACGTATTTTATATGTTCCAATAAATATGAATTCAAGATTGAGTGATTTAATTTTTTACGGGGAAATTCTCAAAGACTGAAATCCATTGCTTGGTAAGTTACACTACG
Organism: Maratus speculifer; assembly: GCA_964019185.1. Lineage (NCBI taxonomy): Eukaryota > Metazoa > Arthropoda > Arachnida > Araneae > Salticidae > Maratus > Maratus speculifer. Next base: position 268,443,204 of record OZ025298.1, read on the forward strand.
GCTGCTGAACCTGCTGTTGATCTTTTAGATGGAATGTCGCCAAAAAGATTATTTTAATTTTTACGTTACATATATATATATTTCCAAGGTTTAAAGTAAAATCTATAATCTCTAATTTTTTCATAATCTTAGTTTCAGTAGATTCAGAATGAGAGGGGGGAAGTATAGGTCAAAATTAACAGTTTTACCCAACGGCCACTGGCCAGTGCACAGATTTTATTCACTAGCCAGTTTTTTTTTTTTTTTTTTTTTTTCTGGTCAGTAAAAAAAATTCCTGAACATTTTATACAAAATTGTGTTTTTTGAACTATCAACATTGTAATTTATTAATATCTTTTATATACCATTCGACTGAAAAAAAAAACTGGCATTACATCTAATAGAAAAATGTTGTTGCAGTCAAAATAAAAATCAAACATGTATTTGAAGATATGCAGACGTACTTAATGCAATGAATAAAAGAGACAAGGAAATTAAAATATATTTTAAGAATTACTTTAATAAACTCTTGAGTATTTTACTTTTGCTGTTGATTGCAATGAAATAAAGAATTACAAAAAGAGTTATTTTTGACACTAGTGTTTATCATTCACATTATGTCTTCATGACCTAACAGTGTCTTCCCACCAAAGTTTTATTACTGCATCAGGATTATAATCATTTAATCGAATTTCAGATTGTTTGGAATTCAGAATTTGGCGAGTGACGATAATAAAGTTAATCGCCACTTTTTAAAAGTTACTTGACGAGTGGCGAGTGCTAATTTTGTGCTATAGGGGGGGAGAACATATTTTTGATATCTCTGAAAATATAATATCTAAAAATTAAAGAAATATAATTTTGAGTCCAGCATAACAAAACCTTTCCCAAAATACCTTGCATGATACACAAAGAAAAGATTTTTCTTTATTGAAATAACTTAATTAGCCCCCTATCACATTCCGAAATATATCTGTAAATGTTTAATTATCTGTAAATATGTGGGTCGATAGTCTTTATTATTTCCCCCCCCAATTTGAGCTTTCCATGTTTCATAGTCCATGAGTAAAATTGATGTGACAGACTGACATGGGATTGATCTTATAATGGTTCGGTTTTCACTTTATAAGTACAGAACCCAAAAAAATTAAATTACAGCGGGTATTTTTTTTCACCAGTCTTCAAAATGTAAACATTATTTTAACACTCTGAGAAATAAAACTTTTAAATTGCTCATGCTCTTTATTACATGCAGATGTTTTATCGTGCAGGATTTTTTAAAACTGAATATTATTACTGTGAAGAGGAGAGTGAGGTGGAAAAAATTGCATTAATTATTATATTAAAATTCTCTCATTGCCTGTCGGTATCAATCTATTACACTCCAAGTTCCAGGAATATGGAACACAGCATGATAAAGTTAACAATATTTTTCTATATAGGATGCCATACAAACTCCCATAATTTGGTTAATGTATAATTTTATTTTTATTTATCTTTCTGTCGTCCCCAAGAAAGAAAATAAATAAACTCTAAACCCACTGTAAATGTTTTGGATCTTTGGAAGGTGCCAGACGCTAAAAAAGGATGAAAAATAACTTACCAAAAAAAAGTAATAAAAAGCTGTTTTGTTTATACTTTGTATACAGACGATATTATTTACATAAAAGAATTACTATTATTAAATCGCCCCTGCGACCCACGTTCAGATGTAAACAAAAACACATTGGTTGCCAGTTGCCACCGATTTTCTCAAGCGTAAAAATATCAAGCTATTTTTTACTTTTTGGACAAACTGCATTTTCATTTTATTTAGGACAGAGTTTGAAATTTTATTATTTTAGAGCTCTACGGATCATCAAGAATTAAGAATTATACTTTAACGTAATATTTTATTATCCTGATTTAGAAATCGAACTTAAAATAATCGAATATAAGAATCGTCGGCATTCACGTTTATTATTTATTTATTTACTTTGCTTTGCCGACATTGATTTTTGCTTCTATTATTTAAACTTCTTTCATAGTTCTAGGAAATATCAGGTCTGTAAATATGCATTTTATTATAAAATATCATTATATATTAGTTTTTTTTTCCCCTCACGGAAAAGTTGTCCTCATTATCTTAGTTTAAAAACAAAGTTTTTATTGTGAATGAAATAATGCACCCTAAAGATTACCAAAGAGTTTTACACTAAAATCTGCATGCCGAATGTACAAATGAACTTTTTTGTGCTGTTATTCGATCCATGGCGCGAAAATTGTTGTGCCACTGACAGCCATAAAGTTATTTAAGGCAACTAGCTCATGTTTTACATTGCGACTCTGGTATTTCTGGGAATTCAGCTTACCGAAACTAATGTTAATTTTCAATTAAAGTGTGAATCTTTGTTTTATTTTATTTCAACTATGACACATACGAGTTTTTAAAAGTAATTATAAATTTTCCTGTAAAGGAGGGAAATAGTAAAAGCTCTGAGGATAAGACACACTATATGCAGGGATGAAAATGCACGAAAGCCATTTTGGAGCAACAAAAATTGGATTTTGGTGCAGTATATCCATTTATGGAGCAACAAAAATTGGATTTTGTGGTACTAAAATCTGTTTTTCTTGCGATCTTTGAACGAAATTCGCGTGTTTCCTCGATTATTCAACGAAATTTGTGAGTTTCTCGCGATCGTTGAATGAAATGAGTAATTTTTTTGCGATCATTCGAAGAAATTTGCATATTTTTCGACAAAATTCACATATTTTTTGCAATTTTTCTATGAATTTTGTGGGTTTTTTTTGTGATCTTTCAACAAAATTTGCATTTTTTATGTTCTTCTGACAAAATTTGTGCTTTTTTGTGATCTATTGATAAAATTTACAGATTTTTTTGGAGATCTTTTGACCATGTTTTGTTTGTTTTTTCATGAAACCAGAATTCAATATTTTTTTACAATCTTTTGACAAATATGCATGTTTTTTGCCATCTTTCGGCGGAATTTGCTATTTTTTGCAATCTTTTGACGGAAATTGCTATTTTTTGCGATCTTACGACAGAAATTGTTGTTTTTCGCATTACTTTTAAGAAATTTGGGAGTTTTTGACAAAATTCCTGCTATTTCGTGATCTTTTGAACGGTTAATTCCATGAAAATTTGTCATGTCTGTCACACAGCTAAAAATCTCTATGCTTGTTCACCATCGTTATTTTTAAAAGTTTCCTTCACCTCATTCAACTGATGAAACATCCCTGATAAAATAAGTCACATTTTTCCATTCTAAAATATTGGTAGCCAAAAATCGTTGTGTGTGACAGACATGACACGTTTTCATGGAAATAGCCGAAAATGTTTTGTTCGCTTTTGACAAAATGAACAATTTTTTGACAAAATTCATGTTTTTTAAAATGCTAAATGCATCCTATGCCACAGATAAGTTGTCAGCAAACCACATATTTCACATGCCTGTTTAAGTCAATAATGGTTCATTATATTAATGTTACTTTTTGTTTTTTATCCTAACAAACAAGGAGCTTATTATAATCCTTTTATTTTTTTCAGTTTAATATGAACAAATATTTCAGAATTCCATCAGCGTAAGTATTTTTTTAACCTGAATTTTAAAATTTACGATTGTTTTCAATAAAATTTTATGTATGTATATAATATATTGGTATTGTCTGAATAACTTTGGATGTATTTATAAAAGTATTTATATATATATATGTATATATATATATTTTTTTTTTTCATATTATTATTTCAATATTCTAACTGAAAATGTTTTATTATATTGTGTCCAATATTTTCAAAATAGCTAAGCTACTATTGATAATAAACGTTTTTAAGATTAATATAAATTAAAAACAAAAATATATTGCATTTAACATAAAAACTTAAGCAAACATTCTAAAAATTCACTTTTTTTTCTTAGAATAAAATTCAAAATCAGCTAATTGAAAACAAAAATAATTTGCTTTATACAATTATGAAAAAAACTACTGTAAAGCATTGTTTATATGACATTTTAGTGTGGTTCCAATTTATTCCTATTTGTTTTATTGTTAAAATATACCCTTTATCCGATGCACAAAATTATTTATATTTCTGTTTTTCGATTTTGTACACATTTATTATTGTTTATTTTTCTTGTGTATTTTAAGAATGCACAGAATTTACCAGCAATGAATAAACACCAATGCAGTTGTAGTACAGATCTTTTTTTCTTTTGTTTTTGCTCTTCACTTTTCATACTGTTTGAACCATAGCGTTTTTCAGACATGTCTCAAAAATACAAGTCTAATGTGGTTGGAAAAAACACTGAAATTTTGAAAGAATTCAATAGCAAAAAATACTGTGAATTGCATTGAAACATTAAGAACTTATTTTGTTTGCCAGAATACCAAAAACAAAACTTTTCAGGCCCTTGACTCATTGCACAAATCATTAATCACAATTCAGCATCAATCATCACATTAAACAACCACAGACAATTTTTTCTGTAATACTAAGTAAACTGACTTTTTTTTAAAGTGTACATTTAAACTGGTTTAGAGAGAAAATATTAAAAATATCTTGCTGAGTGATATTTTGAAAATAGATATCAAATGTAGAAAATATTAAACATCTTGATATTTTGAAATTAAAATACAGTAGACTCCCTCAAATCGGGACCAGAGGTTTTGCGGATTTTAGAATTTTGTGGATTTCTGGTCATTGCTTTGTTTACATTTTTTAAAAAATAATTTGAATGTAATTAATAATGAAATCAAAAGTATAATGAATGCAACTAAGATATTACAATAAGTAATAAACTAAAATAATAAAAATTTAGATATATTTTAAAATGATTAAAATACTAAAAGAAAAGGTGAAGTTAATAATCAATAATGTACAATCAAATATTCATTATAAAAGAGGAAATGTGTTTTTCCTAAATCATTCAATGAAACTTGCCTCATAGTCATAAAGATACATTACTAATTCACATCAGGATAAAAAAATAATGAAACTTTATTTCAGGTTTAGCCAGACTTAATAACTAAAAAAGCTTGATTAATACATAAATATATTTGGTAAGTTTGTGATTACCAATGATATTAGCAATATCTTTATTTTTTTTCAGAAATAAATTATTCTTTCTTCCTGAAAAAACATGAATTCAATAACCTTAACAAAATTTATAAACTAAAATATGTATGGAATTGATATAAAAATGAAAAAATCAATTTTTGCACCTACATCTGAACTGAATGTTTCATTGTTTACATCCATAAAATATGTGCGGATTTTAGAGAGTTGCGGATTTTAGGAGTGCGGATTTGAGGGAGTCTACTGTATGTATAAATATCGAAAGTATCCACCACTTTGATCCTTAATATTTTAAAAATAAGTTGAAACTATCAAAAATTTGGATAATTTGAAAATAGAGTAGAAGATCTTTATAACACAATTCTCCATATAATGCACAATCGTCTCAGGTATAAACAATGCATTTTATAGTGAAGAAGCACCTGAATTTCCTGATTGTAAAAAGTCGCAAATGCCTGGAAAACTAAATTTAATGCATTAGTTCAGTTTTATCTCCTTAATTTAGAACTTTTTAACAAATAAAATTACTATTATAATAAATGTTTTTAAAAATGAGCAAAATGAATGATTTGGATCCAAGTGTATTTTTTAACCTTAATGTAGAATGATCTATATAATACAAAAATTTGTATTCTAGATGAGGAATGCAGTATAAAGATACTTCAATGCATTTTGCTATATTTCAGACATATTTGGCTACATTTATGAGGTAAATTTAATGATGTGTGAAATGTGATCCATATAACCTAAAATTCTATATAATGTTCAACCTTGCACTTTTAGATTTGCGTTATATAGATCTTCTATTTTAAATGTCGGATATATATCATGATATACACTATCTGGCCATTGATTATCATTCACTTGCGATTTTAGACATTTTGTTAAATATCTAGAAAAATACATGAGGAATCATCTCGAAACTCTTAGTGTATAAATATAGTAGTATAAGTCATACATCTCCATGAAGATTTTTTCCCGAAACTCCATAGAGGACCGTCAACAAATTAAAAAAGAATGAATATCTTTTGAATAACCCTGTCAAAGTTAATGTAGCAAAAGCGCTCAAACTCTAGATTATGATTGAGTGCCTTATTGTAATACACTGTGTTCATTTTTATGCAAATAGCATGCATACTTGCAGAGTAATTAAGGTTCTTATAAAAATAGTCCCAAATTTTTCCAAGTTTTTTCCTTATAATTTTCAGAGTTCTTAATATAAAATAATATTTTTTTCTGAAAATATGACAAACAACATTGCACACAATACCCTATAATCAGATATAAAAAATAATAAAAATTGTATGAAAAATGAGTAGGTATACTAAATAATTTTTTACTGCGCATGCGTCAACAATATCAAAATTTCATTTGCATATTATATATTAGCTAAATATATAGAGCAACTTTTGCGAAAGTCTCAAAATCATAGCTTGAAAATTCTAAAAGTAATCATCTATAGAAAAAGGACAAAATCCGTTGTTTCTAAAATGAAGCAAAAAAATGAGGGATTTTATCCAAATGTAGTAGTACATCCCATATTGTGTATTCTATATTGACACTAATCTATGAATATATGGATACTGATCGGTTCTGAGGCCAGAACCGTTCTAAAATTAAATAAAATTTAAGCAGAGGTTGAGAAAATAAAAAATGGTGACCTGAAAAAATATTGGCAATATGTGGTTGCGTTATAAAGTCAGTAAAGAAGCATTTGATTAAAATATAAACTAACGTTTATTTTTCAAAAAAACATATTCAAATTAAAAATATATGTATATATGAAATAATAAACAAAGAGAAATTATATCTGGTAAAATCAATCAAAAACAATAATTTCTGAAATTATATTATCCATAGAATTAAAGTAATGCTTTAACACAATAAAAACACTTAATTAATTTAAACAGCATGACGTAAGGTAAAGTTTAAAAGACCAGTACAGGTTTGCAAAACGAACAACTCACCATGGCATAACTGGAAGAAGCAATTTTCAAAACGGACGATGACGAACAAGTAAAGTCCAGGAAGAGTTCAAAGAAAATAAAACGAAACCTTGGATGTTAACACAGTTCATGACAGCGACATATTCATCATCACATTCCCGCTATTAACTAACAGAAGTTTGTTTCATAAAACAACACCATCTTTCACCACCTAAGATAAACTGCAATTGAACTTTCCATAACTAGTATTTATGACAACAAACGGCCTTTACTAGCCCACAACATCGTCAAACCACCGGCCGTCAAAACAAACCGACTGATTTAAATACCCCTCGCGATTCCAGATATCGCCAGACGACAACGCCCCTTTGCGTCTGCAGAAGTTGAGCGAATGCGTTCCTGCTTTGCGAAAGGGAGATACGGCTACTCGTAAGTTGCGATTTGCGAAGATCGCAAATCGCGATCAAACGGAAGAAAACGACCATGAACGCACACGTAAGATGATCAAATCGAAAGTAAACAAATAGGTAACCAATTTAAACGGTGGAATATGCTATGGAACCAGGAAAACAAAATAAAAGAATTGGAGATAAGATAAGGATAGAATAGTATTGGAATAAAATAAAAACCAGTAAGTCATGCCATATTATTCTATTACAATATGTATATGTGCTTATGGATATGAGTGTTAAGGATATGGGTAAGGCTGACAATCGCCCCCCCCCTTAACACTCATACTAAAAAAAACTAAGTAATTACCAAGTATTACCAAATAATATAAATAACATCAAAGTTCATATTGAACAACATAAGATATCAGTATATCTACTATCACACTTTGACAGTTACTAGTGAAGAACAACTCAGCATTAACGTGCATAAATGCAACAAATTCACAACATCATATAACAAGGTTAATTTGAAAAATGAACAATTTTTAACAATGTTAATAACCACACAATATGAATAACAATTTGATAACTATACAACAACAAGATTAACAATTTTTTTCATAGCACAAAAGTCTCTAGTTACCATAGTAACTTAAAAATTTGAAAGTCTATTTAGGTACACAAACATTTCAAGGAAAAGTTCATGAAAATTTGTTACCGTGTTACCTCGTCACGTACAAGTGACTACGATTACCGTTACATACCATAACATTCTTTAGTATGTCGATTCTTGATCCTTGCCTTGACAATACACGATTAATATTTACATACATTTGCATAATGACACTAGAGTAGATGATTATTATACAACAGATTCATAAACATTACGAATATGAGGAATAGCAAAAACATGAATTACAATGCAAAAACACTTTGATAATGTATGGGAAATTCATGATATGCAAAATAGACACATTTAATGATAATAACACTAATGATCATGATCATGATAATGACTGAAAATATGATAATGATAAGGACGGTGAGCGCTCACATAAAAACAAATAACAATAACAACATGCATGCTTAAACTTTTGAAATAATACACATTTGCAAATGTTTTAAGAAAAATTTAAAATGTGAAGGACACTTGTTATGCAATTTCTTAAAAGTAAAACAACCCTTTTTCATATTTATATATGCAAAAAAAAATACAGCTCAATTTTCAACACCACGAACGGGACCTATGTGACATTTCCATTTATCAAAAATAGGGACTTACAAAATTAAAAAAAACGATGCCCGCGACAGGCCTTCCTGTGATCAGAACACTCAAGAAGGCCACTACCCCCTGCAGACCACTCTGGCTATTTACAATGGCACCCCTGCGAGACGCTTCCTGGGGCTGCTCGGGTCCCGGAGGATGAACCATCCTGAGGTCTGATCACATTCCAGCGGGAGTTAAATTGTCCGTGATGTTGGAAATGAGGGTATTGAAAAGCTTATGTATGAAAAATAGAACATATGCATATGAGACAAAAATATGAAATAACAAGAAAAACAAGTGTATAATCACATATTCAAACATTATAAAGAGAAAATACTGAAATATACAAAAATTTCAGATAAATAAAATGAAATGTGTTAAACTTCAGGGTTTAACTTAAAAAAAACTAAACAAGCATCTTAATGCTTGACCCAAGCCCAGAGGAGGGGGAGTTTTTTTTTCACCTTATACCTCTAACATCTTTATACATTTTACTTTTTTACATTTAAATAAAACATATTTAAAACAATATAAATTACTTATAACTAAAGATCACTTCAATGAATCTTTTAAGATCAAACTTCGTTAGGGGTTTTGTAAAGATGTCTGAGAGATTAGCTTTACTAGTTACGTGTTTTACATTAAATATCTCTTGGTTTAAAAGGTCTCTGACAAAAAATAATTTAACGTCAATGTGTTTTGTTCTGTAGTTTTCTATGGGAGACTTAAGGAAATCAATGGAGGCCATATTGTCTACTAACAAGGTTGGCTTAGTTTGTGGACCTGTAAAAATGTGTTTCTCATAACATTCAGTTATGATTCTACTGAACCAAAGAAGCTCTTTAGTTGCTTCTGTTAAAGCCACAAACTCTGATTCCATGGTAGACAAGCAGACAGATTTTTGTTTAAAAGCTCTCCACATGATAGGAGATTTGTCTAACATTAAAAGTTGTCCCCCCATTGACGTCCTGTCATCACGATTGGCGGCGAAATCGGCATCAGTATATGTTATTAGATTTATGTTATGACAATGTAGCTTCAATTTGTAGTGTTTGGTGCTTTGTACATATCCCAGTAATTTTAAAAGACCATTCCAGTGGATTATGCCCGGATTACTCTGGAATTGACTGAAGATATTTACTGCATAGGATATGTCAGGGCGAGTCCTGCTTGTAAGAAAAGATAAGCAACCCAAAACACTTCGGTACGGATATTTTGACATCTCCTGGGTTTCAGTATCTGTTTGAGGGCACTGTGCTTTGGAGTACACTACTCCTTTACTTATGGGAAGTGATGTGATGGGAAAGTTATATTCCTTAAAACGTGTGCAGATATCATCAATATATTGCATTTGATGGATTGATACTACACCTTCCCCATCCTCCTCAAACTCAACCCCAAGGAGTTTACGTGTTTTCCCCAGGATTTTGATGTCAAAATGTTCAGCTAGTAATTTTAAAATCTCATTTATGTGTTTCTGATGCTTACTTAAAACAACAAAGTCATCAACATATAACAATAAAACAGCGTAGTTAGAAAATGTGTAGATGCAATTACACCAATCCAGTTTGTTAAAACCAAGAGAAATTAAAACTTTATGTAATTCATAAAACCACACCCGGCCACTCTGATGGAGGCCGTACAATGCCCTCTGGAGTTTACAGACCAAATTTTCTTTCCCTTTTATTTCAAATCCAGGAGGCTGTTTCATGTAGATGTTATCTGAGAGAGGGGCATACAGATAGGCTCCTTTCACATCGCATTGCGTGTGAATCCATCCGAGACATGAGACAAGGGCGGCAAAGAAAAAGCGGATTAAACTAAAATTTACAACTGGTGAAAACGTTTCGTCATAGGTTTCACCCCTGACCTGTTTGTAGCCTTGGGCTACTAGTCTTGCTTTGTATCTTGCCACCTGCCCTTTATCGTCTCGTTTGATGGTGAAGACCCATCTGCAGCCTAGAGGTTCAGTGTTGGGTGGTAATGATGTTAATTCCCATACATGTCTTTTATTTATTACGTTCATTTCCTCCTGCATTGCCTGTCTCCAGAGTTCCCACTGAGGGGATTTTAAGGCTTGCTTATATGTGTTGGGTATGGAGTCTTCTAGTCATATGTTATTTTTACGTGTTTCTGATAAGGATGTGTGTGGAGGTGTGTAACTAGGACTTGAACTAGCACTGGAAGTAGATTTTACAATACCCTGGTATTTATTTTCCCCTTTGAAACTAAACATGGTTGGATCAAATTTTATACCATTAGACTGACAGTATTCCCGCACTTCTCTGAGTGATCTTAAACGTTGCGTTTCACCCATCTCATAATAATAGATGTCGGTTCTCGACTTATCAGGCCTGGTCACGGCCTTACGGAACCATACAGCATCCCTCAATGTTCTCTGGAATTCCTCGCCCTCCTCGTCACTTTCATCGTCAGATGAGTGAACGGAGGTGGGTTCAACAGCTTTTGAGGTGCCTGGCTTAGGTGTTGGAGATGGTGATCTTTCTAAAGGAAATCTGTCAGGTTGAAGGTCAGTCAAAGGGTCAATTTCTGGTTGTTCTGAACTTAAAATATATGTAGGTCCCAGGTCGCTTCCGTTGTGCTGCTCTGAAGTTGTAAAAGGGTTTGTGCCTATTGAATAACTTGGGCCTTGCTCGCTATGCCTGTGAACATTTCTTGGTACGGATTCGTCCCCAAATCTAACATTTATGGTTTCTATTATTTTGTTTGTGTCGGGAATCCATACTCTGTAGCCTTTAGTTGACATTGCGTAACCCACTAAAACCCCCTTTTTGGCCTTAGGATCAAATTTTGAATTTCTTAACTGCCTAGGTACTCCTACGTATGCCACAGTACCAAAAGGGCGTAAATGTCTTATTGAGGGTTTGTTGCCACAGTAATACTCAAAGGGTGTCTTTTTCTGCGTTTTGTGACATACCCTGTTTAGTGTGTACGCGATGTATAGAACTGCTTCCGGCCAGAATTTTAAACTGAGTTTGCTTTCATTAAGTATTGAGCGTGCCCCGTCCATTATAGTCTGATTTAAACGTTCCGAGACCCCATTTTGTTCCGGAGAATACACGTTGGTAAACTCATGGTGTATTCCGTTTTCCTCAAAATATCGTGTAAAGGCTTCATTGTCAAATTCCCGCCCATTGTCGCTACGGACTTCTTTTACCTTAGTGCCTAAAAATCTTTCAGCTCTTTTTACATGATTAGTGAACACCTTGAATACTTGTGATTTATTACATAAGGGGTAGACTGATACTTTACGTGAGAAGTCGTCAGTTATTGTTAAAAAGTACTTCTCACCGTTTCTACCTGTTATTTGTGTCGGTCTCCACAAGTCAGTATGAAGTAATTCAAGGGGTCGTTTTGATCTTATTTGATTTATGGGACGGAAGGAAGTTCGCCTGTGTTTGTTAATTTTACATGTCTCACATTCAAAGTCTTTACTTTTAATAGGTGGTAAGCCCCTTACACCATTACATTTTACAGTGTGTTCGATTAAAGTGGAACTAATGTGCCCGAAACGTCTATGCCATAACTTAAAATCGTCCTTCTGGACAGTAGAGGCTTGAAAACGCACCTTTTTAGGACTTTGACTATTTTGAGTTTTATTTTTATTTTTAGGGCTAGGATCAGGGTACAGGCAGTAAATGCCATCTTTAAGAAAAGCACGAAATAGGGTACCACTGTCACGATATGCTCTAACCCTGCCCTCACCTCCTCTGAACTTGGCACCAGTTTTATCAAGCCTAGGGCCAGATATCAAATTGTGCCTTAAACTTGGGCAATACATAACATCGCCGAAGCGAACCATTTCCCCATTTATCTTTAAGTCCACTAGACCAGTTCCTTCAATAGGAAAAGTTGCTCCGTCAATGGCAACAGCCAACTCCTCATTTTGCAAAGGTTTAAATTTTACATACAGGTTTTTATCTTTGCAAAAGTGGTGGGAGGCACCTGTGTCAAAGACCCAGGCGTCTCCACCACATTTAATATTACTAAGATTAGACTGAATGAGGTAATTTACCTGGCTTGTTGGCTTACGTTGACGTTGGTTTCTGGCTCTATTTCGATGCACATCTCTGCTAGGTCTGGAATTACTCGAACTGGGTTGGACTCGAACTGGACTAGACACTGATGAACCTCTGGACACCGAGGAGTTCTGGAACGAGGAGTTTGAGGAGTCTCTGGAAGTGGTATGGAGACAGGATTCGGGATTGGAAGATTGTTGAGGCAATTTACACTGTCGAAGCACATGGCCGGCTTGTCCACACCTGTGGCATCGTCCCTTGAACTTAGGCTTATATGCGGACCTCTTGGGTGTGCGAGCTCGAGAAAAATGGGATTGGACCAGGTCACCTCTGTCTTCTTCACGTAATTTGATGCGGGATTCCTCGGCCACCAGCTCGGTCAGGACATCTTTAAACTTGAACTGCTGTTCGGGCCATCGCAAGATTCCCTGGACGAGATTGTCAAACTTTTTAGGGAGCCATCTCAACAACTGGAATGTCAGATAAATTTCCTTTATCGGCTCATTCATGGCAGCCAGCTGATCAGCAAGTCTCTGTAGGCGAGCAGCAAACATATCGACTGGCTCATCAGGCTGTATTCTGCAGGACAGGATCTCGCCAAACAACTGCATGTGACGTGCACGGTTGTCAGGTTGAAAGTGGGTCTTCAGCTTTGTCCACGCTTCATGAGGGTCATCGATGTTTTCTATTATCCTCCGGAACTAATTTTCGACGTTTAAGTATACTATGGATAGTGCTGACCTGAGCCGTGCCTGATAGTCTTTTGTTGCTACTGCATCACTGGTATTCGGAGCCTCTTCGGTACCATTTACGATGCCCCAAGCATTCTTGTCGAGCAGCAGGTATTTGACATCCGCTGCCCAGGTTGCATAATTGTGAGAGTTCAATTTGTTTATGCTAACCTGTACGTTGGTCATTGCCATGCTCTTAATTAAATTTAAACAGAAAGGAAAAGAAATTTTTTTTTTTTTTTCAAAAAAAACGTACTCTAAAACAGTCAGATAGTACGACAAAAAAAACTTTTACCAAAAAAACCTTTCTATTTTATACCAGAATAATTAGATATGATTATAAATTAAAATACAAATGCTATTGCGGCCCCCCCCACTAGAAATCACTTGGAGGTCTAATGGCCGCATGCTACCACTAATTTAAGATATTGCCAAAGAAGGTTATGGCCACCATAACAGGTTAAAAAGCGTAGTCGCTTTGGCCCATAACCCGTGATCGGTTCTGAGGCCAGAACCGTTCTAAAATTAAATAAAATTTAAGCAGAGGTTGAGAAAATAAAAAATGGTGACCTGAAAAAATATTGGCAATATGTGGTTGCGTTATAAAGTCAGTAAAGAAGCATTTGATTAAAATATAAACTAACGTTTATTTTTCAAAAAAACATATTCAAATTAAAAATATATGTATATATGAAATAATAAACAAAGAGAAATTATATCTGGTAAAATCAATCAAAAACAATAATTTCTGAAATTATATTATCCATAGAATTAAAGTAATGCTTTAACACAATAAAAACACTTAATTAATTTAAACAGCATGACGTAAGGTAAAGTTTAAAAGACCAGTACTGGTTTGCAAAACGAACAACTCACCATGGCATAACTGGAAGAAGCAATTTTCAAAACGGACGATGACGAACAAGTAAAGTCCAGGAAGAGTTCAAAGAAAATAAAACGAAACCTTGGATGTTAACACAGTTCATGACAGCGACATATTCATCATCACATTCCCGCTATTAACTAACAGAAGTTTGTTTCATAAAACAACACCATCTTTCACCACCTAAGATAAACTGCAATTGAACTTTCCATAACTAGTATTTATGACAACAAACGGCCTTTACTAGCCCACAACATCGTCAAACCACCGGCCGTCAAAACAAACCGACTGATTTAAATACCCCTCGCGATTCCAGATATCGCCAGACGACAACGCCCCTTTGCGTCTGCAGAAGTTGAGCGAATGCGTTCCTGCTTTGCGAAAGGGAGATACGGCTACTCGTAAGTTGCGATTTGCGAAGATCGCAAATCGCGATCAAACGGAAGAAAACGACCATGAACGCACACGTAAGATGATCAAATCGAAAGTAAACAAATAGGTAACCAATTTAAACGGTGGAATATGCTATGGAACCAGGAAAACAAAATAAAAGAATTGGAGATAAGATAAGGATAGAATAGTATTGGAATAAAATAAAAACCAGTAAGTCATGCCATATTATTCTATTACAATATGTATATGTGCTTATGGATATGAGTGTTAAGGATATGGGTAAGGCTGACAGATACAACCCCTCTTGTTTTTGCTTCATTTTGAGAATAACGGATTTTCAACTTATTCAATTGATGATTATTTTGATAATTTTCAAGTTATGATTTTGCGACTTTCACAAAAGTTGCTCTATACATTTAGCTAACATAATATACAAATGAAATTTTAATATTGTTGACGCATGCACAGTGAAAAATTATTTAGTAAACCTACTCATTTTTCATACAATTTTTATTATTTTTTAATTTTGATTACAAGGTATTGTGTGCAATGTTGTTTGTCATATTTTCAGAAAAAAATATTTTATATTAAGAACTAGGGATGCACTGAATATTCGGTATCTATTCGGTATTCGGCCATGTTACCGAATATTCGGTTAGGCCGAATACTAAACTATTCAGTTGAGCCGAATATGAAACTATTCGGCCTGGCCGAATATCAAAGTATTCGGCCGAATCCAATACTTAATAACACCTTTTAAAAACTTTTCACTATTTCTACTTTTAACTGTCAATTTTTTAATTTATATTTAAAATAATTAGAAACAAAATCATTTTTAAATAAAATAGAATGTTTTTACATTATTTATTTGCTGTTTGTAAAGTATAACTTAAGAAAATTAACCATGAGAAGGATTAAAATGGTGATTTATTAGCATTCTCCTTAGGAATAAATTACATGCTCATACAAGTTTCTAAATTTTGTTTAGTAAATAATGTGTTTCTTGCTTTTCCTTATATAAAAGTCCTTTAAAAGAAAAAAAAAAACTTTTGAGATTAGTAATAGCTATCAAGGGAGACAATTTTTGTTCATGAAACCATCAGGCATGAAAGAGTTCCTCCTAAAGGAGGAATTCCACCTTTTTAAAACCAATTTTGGACATTCTCTGGATTAATGAATGCAAAAGAATTTTAGAAAGATACTAGGGGGGGGGGGGTGCCTGAAAATTTAGAAATCTGACACTTTGTCTATTCAAACTCTTGGAGTTTGTTCTTGAATTGTTGTGAAAAAAAGAAAAAAAAAGACATAAAATGAAAAATGAGTTTATATCATATAAGAATTTCAAAGTGATGTAAATGAAAATGTTCAAAATGTCTTTTAAGAATGAATTTTTTTTTAGACTTTAAAAATTCAAAATTAAAGGAAATGTTTTTGGAATAGAATATTTTGTACTATTTATACAACACTTTAGGGTAGTTTTTGTGATATCTTTTTCAAGAGGTATGTCTGAAGCAAAGGGTATTGTTAATACTCTCTAAGTTATGAAAAAAAAAAAAAAAAAGTAATATGTGCAGCTATATTTAATTTGATTGTAAATTGTAGCTGTTAAAATGATGCTTAAATTATGAGAGTTTGGTGCCACTATATAGATGTAGAAATTTTTCCACTTTTTTTCTCATTTCCCACTTTCATGCCTGAACCATAATCATAATCAACTTATTGAGTCATAAGTACATTGTATTTCATCTCACTCTAGGTCAAAACTTGGTTGTTCGTTTATTACATTAACAATAAATAAGATAACATAATTTCAACTCACATGCTTTGATATCTGTAAAATATCATATGATGGGAAGAGTGGAAAATACCACCATTCATAAGAAAAGAACTATGAGCCAAACATACCTTTATTCAGAATTAAGTTGAAAGTATTTGTACTTTATATTGAAAAAAATCTGCCTTGAGTTATTTAAAAAGGAGAATTATCAGACTGTAAAATTTTTCTTCTGCCATTTTTTCATTGATTTTAAAATGTTTGTTTTGATTCGTAGAAAATTTTATTAATTAAAGTTTCATAACTGCACTTCTTAAATAACTCAAGGCAGATTTTTTTCAATAACTAAATGCTCTGATAAAAAGCTCTTGTTTATCAAAATGTTTCTTTTTTTAAATATTATGTAAAACTGTTTTAAAAAGTAACATTTTAATACCTTTAAATTTTGAAATTAAAAAAGTATTTGGAAAGCCGAATATTCGGTATTCAACCGAATAGTTAACTATTCGGCTGGCCGAATATTTGGTATTCGGCCCAACAATTACTATTCGGCTAGCCGAATATTCAGTATTCGGTTAACCTGTCGGCCGAATATTCGGCATTCGGTATTCGGCCAAAATCACTATTCGGTGCATCCCTATTAAGAACTCTGAAAATTATAAGGAAAAAACTTGGAAAATTTTGAGACCATTTTTATAAAAACCTTAATTGCTCTGCGAGTATGCATGCTATTTGCATAAAAATGAACACAGTGTATTACAATAAGGCACTCAATCATAATCTAGAGTTTGAGCGCTTTTGCTACATTAGTTTTGACAGGGTTATTCAAAGATATTCATTCTTTTTTAATTTGTTGACAGTCCCCTATGGAGTTTCGGGAAAAAATCTTCACGGAGATGTATGACGTATACTATTATATTTATACACTAAGAGTTTCGAGATGATTCCTCATGTATTTTTCTAGATATTTAACAAAATGTCTAAACTCGCAAGTGAACAATAATCAATGGTCAGGTAGTTATGTTATCCATTGATATATATCAAAGAACCCTGTAGTACTGTATAAAAATTTCTGTTTCATAATTCAATAAAAAATTTATTTCAATATAAATGACTTTTCATATGATGAGAAACAACACTTGAAAGAATTGAAACTAAATTTCTAAAACTAACGGTTTTAGAATTAGCTACAGGACTGTGATAAGATGGAGCACCTCTATAATGTACTTGACAGTGAGGGCCAGTAAACAAAATAAGGGGGGAGGTTGAGATAAGATTGACCATCTCCTCCCTTCCATTTTATTAACTGGACCACTCTCTCATCTTGAATGTAGATTTTTGAAGCTAGCAGTTATTGTTTAAAGTCATGCATTAATGAAATAAAGTGTGCTAAAGTTTGTTTGTAAAACATATTTTATGAATAATTAAAAACAGTGTCTGAAAATAGAAATTGAATTAACTACAGATTTGCATTGTTCATTTCAATAGAACTTATAAAAATATTTTTCAATGTAGTTATCTAGAAAAATACAATGAATTAATAGACTTGTATAAAACTTACTGTATTTAAAAATTTGAAATATGAAATCTAATAAATGATTTAAACTTATGGTAATTCTTCATTGGTCAAAGACATTCAAACTGTATGATTTCGAAAGGTGTTCTGAATTCAAAAAAGAGTGAAGAGTATAAATTTTGGTAGGAGCAATTTTAACTTGAACTGACTGTAATGAACAGTTAACAGGGTTGTGATTTTAAATTTAATCTATGTTGGAATTATTGTGATTTTTGTTTATGTTTAAGAAATTTAACCTCTCACCTTCTCTGATGAGCTGCCCCTGCCCTTGACAATTTTTTTAATAAAATGTTCTAATATTTTATATTTTAGCTACATTTTAGTCACCTTGAAAAGTACTCTTAGCCAGCACAAGTTTAGTATAATACGGAAAAGAGGAAATGAACATAAGCATCAGTTTGTAAAGTTTGATCCATATGGTATGTGGAGTCTTTCTACTTATTTTTTAATAAAAGGAAATACTTTTTGTTTTTCTGCATTAAATTTATGTGTGATGACTTTTATAAATGCATTTGAAATAAACATCGTCTTTATATTTTTTAAATATATCTGTTCAACATTTTGAAAAATTTGTTGAAATGTATTGAAATGTGTTTTTTATTTCAGTATTTTTATTTATTTGTCAGCCAGCATGGATGCAAGACATTGTCTCAGGACTGATATTCAAAATTTCTCTCAGGCAGTTTTAGGGGACTAATGCACTCCACCAGCCCTTTAATTTATATAATTGCACTTCTCTTGCTTCTCATTCAAAAAGTTAGCACCATTCTTGCTCCTCCTCTGAAAACTTCGCAGCCTTCTTGCCTCTTAATAGAAAAATGTGCTCTTTTCACACTCTTTTTTTTCTTTAAGTTTGCTTGCATTGTAAAAACTGACTTACTGTTGTCTTGAGAGGCTTTAAAAATCCAAAGAATATTTTTAAAAATCAAAAAAAGTGTTTTCAAAATTCTAAAATGTTTCCTAAAGAATTTAAAAAGTGCTTTTTAGAATCTAAAACATGCCCTTTTTATAACCTAGAAGAAATTCTGTGATAATAAATTATACTTTATATATTTAAATAATAGCATTTTTACAAACAAAAATTTTTAATTACTTTCTTTCTAACAGATCAATTTTTAGTTATAATTCAAGACAGATAGAAATCTAGCTCATCTTTAACTTCTTGCATCCATGCTAGCCGGACTTAACTTATATTGTTTGGGAAGAAAAATGGAGGGGATGGGGTACTGGTTTCAGCAGTGCATAGCCTGGGGTTTCCAAATTGCATTTACATGCAAACAAAAAATGAATACATATAAAAAAAAAAAAAAATGTAAATAAAGTTTTTATGACATAAAAATGCTTATTTTCAATGACATCATTATCATGTATAGCAACATTCTTTTTTAGTAAAGCTTTGGCATCTAATTTAAGAATTGATAAGATGGAAACTCTTTAGCCCTTTCGGGTCTGGTGTACTATTAATAGTACATATCTTTTATTGGAGTATTATTTTGTTTTAAGAAATAACGAGTGCTGTGGATAAAAATTTGAAAAGTTGCCCTCTGGGGGGGGGGGGGGGCAAAGTGGAGTGCGACTCCCCAAACATGCATAATTTTAATGAGCAGTTGCAGTTCTTTTAAACTATAGGGGGGCTCCGCCCCCCATGCATGCTATGCTGGCCAACCCCCCGCTTCGCGATTCCGTTCGGTATTGCTTTGCAATCCCGGTTGGAATCGTTTTGCGATGCATAGACGGAGCCCTTTCCTGATTGGTCTATTTGACTCATGGAAGGAGTGGTCCACCCGGATTCGTTATTTCCTGAAATCTTACACATCAGCATCATTCCAGGAATCATTCCTTTTAAGGCTAGTTTTTTTTACTATAGAAGGATATCTTTGATATAATAATTACTTCTTCATGAAGAAAGGCTATAAAAATCTTTCTTTTTCAGGTTTACAGTTTATGTACATGTTGTTATACATTTCTATGGACTGTTTTTAAAATAGACTGACTTATATCGTAATTTTGTAATAATTTCTAATTCTAAACATTTAAGCAGCTTAACCCTTCAGCAGAAGTATAATTAAATTTCACTTGAAGATAAATGAAAAAAACATATGAAATAATATTGTAAAAGGAAAATTAAATAACATCGAGATATTGGAATTTATTATTCATAACATTATTTGAAATATATATATATATATATATACATATATATATATATATCAGGACACAGATGTCATATACACACCACATTGGTGCGATTTTTTTTTTTCTAACGCCAGTTTGGCAAAAACTTCGTTATCAAATATCAGTTACGTATATTTTTTTAATCAATAGAGTGCAAAAAATGGCGATTTTATGCTTCATATGGTAACCCGGTCATTGTTATTTAGTTATTTATAAATTGCTTATTTACTTTGTATTTCCTTTTATAAATCGATATAAAGTGTTTTGTTCTATTATTATTAATTAAACTTTTGTAATTTATTATTATATTTCCAAATTAAAATAATAGAAAATTGTTAAAAAATATACATCTAACTCATATTTGTCAAAAATATACGTCATGCACGGAAATATATGTGCAGTATGCAAAAATCCGTGAAAATCGCTACGTCATGCGGGGAACGATATGCGCAGTGGCCGATCTCCTGCGGGATCAAATTGAGAAAGTGTGATTTCTAGACGCTTGTTTATAGAAACAGGGAATTAAACTGCATAACCAATCCACTAAACATTTATAGCACTTGCAATAAATTTAATTTATTTATTGGTTTGTAGCCTCCATGAACTTGTCAAAATTAATTTTATTGTCATGACAACGAAAAGAAAAACGATATCTTTGTTATTAAAAAAGAACAAAATTTTTGTGTTTGTTGTTGATAAGCAGAAAACATTTTTTTTAATAATAACTTAATACAACAAAATGATTTTAATTAATTTTTTATATTATGTAAAATAGATATATCGTAATACCGTTATATCACAGGATATTTTTTCCTAATATGACATCATTTACACCTTCTGAAACACTCATCCTTTCCAAAAATAAAAGCATGATTTATGCAGTTATTTAAAAATTCCTTAGTTTCATAAAATATTTATTGTAATTAAATGAAAATGGCACAATTTATAGAAATATTTTCATTCGTGCACATCGCGGACCTTTAAATAAATAGAAGTTCAATTTATTTAGATGCAGGAATAAAAGTCAGTGAATATGACATCATCACTGAAACAGCTAAAGGTTAAAATTCAACATTTGTATTAGTAGCCAGTGGCCAGTAGAGGCTGAATGTTTAGTAGCCACTATTGTCAACTTAGTGGCCACTAATTACTATCAGCGATTCTTTGACGAAATTGCAGCTATGGCAATTTGTTGGGTTCCCGACCGCGAACCTGAATGACAAAAAAAGAAAAAAAAAAAAAAAAAAAAAAAAAAAATGTATCCAGAAAGGATTTCTATTCTGGGTTTCCCGGGATCGCTATTTTTCAAGCCCTATATTGTGAGATATTGCAAATTATGTTAATAAATCCAGCACAATTACTCAATTAAATAAAAACTTTAAACTGATTTTTCTCCCTGTTCATGTTTTTATATTTTGCTTGTTTGAAAAAATTTCAAGGTGTTTTTTTTTAATTGAGATAGAGGTTTGATTTAATTGTTCTCCATGGTGTATTTAATATTTTTATATATGGATTTAACATTCAAGTTTATAGTTTTTTAAAAATTATTTAAATTGAGATTTGCTGAATTTCTTTCATTTTTTTATATAAAGGAAAAAAAATATTACAGTATATTACATATACGCATATATTACAGTATTATTCAAAATTGAAGAGATGGTTTAAAAGGTACTGGTGTCCTTTTAAAATGTTTTATAGCATTTTATATAATAAATAAACTGCATTTTCATAGTTGGATTGGTGTAAACGAATAATTACTTCGCTACCTGTCAGTATGTACCATTTTACACTACACTAACATTATTTTGCCCAAATATAGAATTTGGTTTCATGGAATTCTAATCAGAATATTAAATAGTTATAATTATTTTATGTATATAGAAAATCATAAGTTTGTTTCTAAGTTATGATTTTTAATGGATTTCGCGATCTTTTGAAAAAATTTATCGTATCTTCACAATTTTTGGATGAAATTAATCGTTTCTTCGCGATTTTTGGACGAAATTTGCTGTTTTTCGCGATTTTTTGAAGAGATCTGCTGTTTTTTTCGCAATCTTTTGACGAAATTTGCTATTTTTCGCAATGATTGACAAAGAATAACGTTTTTCACAATTTTTTGACGAGATCTGCCTTTTTTCACGATCTTTTAACGAGATCAGCGATTTTTTTTTTAAAGAAGTTTGCCGTTTCTTCGCGATATTTTGATGAAATTTGTCGTATTTTCGCGATATTTTGATAAAATTTGTCATATGTTCGCGATATTTTGAAGAAATTTACCCTATTTTCATCGATATTTTGATGAAATTTGCCGTATTTTTAATGATATTTTGATGAAATTTGCCATTTTTTCATTGATATTTTGGTGAAGTTTGCCGTATTTTTATCATTTCTTGACGAAATTTACTTTTTTTCCTGCGATTTTTTTTTGCCAAAATCATTTGATTAAATTCGCGTTTTCCCGCGATACTTTGACGATATTAGCGATTGTTCTTCAAACGATTGGCGAAATTGGTTATTTTCAGCGATCATTTTTCGAAATTCGCGATATATTTTATGTCCTAATTTTCAGATTTATGACCTATTTTTTAATTTTCGGAAATGATTGATCGCCATCTTGGCGATCAGATGCATAGCATTAAGTCGCCAATTTTTTACATTTAGTCGCCCTGTGGCCGGTGGCGACTGTGAATTTTAACCTTTAGAAACAGCTATAACAATGTATATTATATTCATGAACAAACTTATCTGTTTTCTCAATGACGACATTTTCTCCATCGACAAAATTTCGCTTTAGATATTACATTTTATAAAAGTTTATTTTCTGTTATTTTATTTACATAATACTTAATAATATCACACAGTAAATAATCTGTGTATTGTACAGCGATTAGTGAATAATTATGTGCAATCATTTTATTAAGATTAAATTTTACGAAAACCATTATTATTTTCTTTGAAATGCAATTACACATTCACCGATGAGATCAAGATCCTGATTGGTGAAAAGGAATAAAAAAAAATTTTTCTTTATTATAGTGAGAAAAGCTTAACCTGTTGCCAGTGTTTTGAAGAAATGTCACGAAAAAAGCTTTTAAAATTAAAAATAAAATATAAAAATTGAAATAAATTAAAAATTAGCCAGAATGGGCACATCTACACGTAAACAGCTTTCATTTAAAAAAATAATTATCAAAATCGGGTCAGTAGGAAGCTCAGGGCTGATGACTAAAAAAACAGCCAGGTGTTTTAAATATATAGATTTTGCTACTTTTTACTTTTAGTAATGTAAGTTTATGTCTGTGCATTTACTGTATGACTTCATTTATGTTTAGGAATTTAATAATAATAATAATTATTATTATTTGCCTAATTCTCTTTGCTCTGTTTGTGGTCTTCCTTAGCCTGTTTTCATATGAATATTAATTGAATAGTGTGCAAAACAACAACATTCATTATCTTTAAGCCAATGAAATATTCTTTAAATACTAATAAATCTATATGGATGGCTAGTGTTAATTTTATTAAAGTAAAAGTAAAGTTTTTCAAAAACAGAAAAAAAAAAAAAAAAAAAAATCGGACCCGACTGGGTTAAAAAGGATGCCAATTCAAAATGGAAGTGACTGTTTTAGAAAAATATTTGAGATGTATAACATAAAAAAATGACTTTTTCTTTTTAAAATTATGTCATTTATATTTGCTAAGCATTGCATTTCTAGGTTCTTGAGAAAGAAAGAATATTATGTCTTTTAAAGAATATTAGTAATATCAATATTAAATTGTGGAACTGGGGGAGTGGCTTGAAATTTTAAGAAAAAGGAACAAAAAACTGTCAAACTTTGACTAAAGATTTGTCCACACTGCCAAACTGCTTGTCTGCTGGACAAAACTGCTGTCCTGTGATATAATTGTCTTTTTCATATTTTGGAAGATGGAAAGGGTGAAAAAATATTAATATCTGACCAGACATAGATTGTATTAATTTTTTACTTTAGGTCTTTTACATACATATTAATGTAACTCTTTGAAGATGCATTATGTTACATATAAATTATATGTATTTTACCCAGGATTTCTGGTTTTTAGTCTGACCAAAAACAGTTAGCTGGCTTTTTTTTGGTTTTAACCACTTAAAAAAAAACTGCCTTTAACTGAAAAAAGGCTAGGTTTTATTTTTTAAAAGTTATTTTACAACTAATGCATATTAAATTTGATTAAATTTATTTTTAATACACTTATAAATATTTTCAACTAAAAATTTATAAATTTCTACTAAAATGTTACCCAAGTCTTTTATAACTGCTGGAAGGCAACTGTAAAGAATTTATGTCTGAAAAAAATATGAATATCAAAAATTATATAAATTATACTCCAAAGTGGTGTTTTGAAATTCTGTATTGCATAATTCTGCATATACTACACACTTTAAAGACTACATTTAATTAAACAGTGATAATGCATCAAAATGGAAACATTCTTAAATGCCCATATGAAAAGATTAAGTCAAAAAATGAACAATGTTGAAAAGAAATCAGGAATGACACAATGTAATTAAAGTGAGTTTTGTACATAAGTGTGTAAAATAAAGAAAGCAATTAAACAAACAAACAAAAAAAGTTATCCAAATAAAATTTGTTGAATTACAATTTTGGAAAGCTAGTTGCTACTTAAAAGAATGCATATTCATTTATAAATTCATGCACATATCCTACTTTTAATACTGCTTTTAATAATGAGAAATAGTGTTTTTATCATATGGCTGTATGATTTTAAATGTTTATGAGAAATAAAATAAGATTTGTATAATAATAGCTCTTAACATTAGTTAAGTAATAAAACATGTAATTAAGTAACTGTTGTTCTCTTTAATTTTATAAAGCAGTAAAAATGGAAAAGAAAAGTGGTATTAAAAGTTAGTGTAAACCAGATAAAGCAATTGGTATGGTCTTTTTAAAATTTAGCTGACATATTTGCAATTCTGACTGCAAATCACTAGAAACTCCATCTATGTGTTATTCCAGTACATGTGTAAATGTCTTCATTATTGAGAAATTAGGTTATTTATTAAATTCAAAGTCAATTAATTGATATTAAAATTAATTATAAAGCACTAAAAAAAGCCAGTTAAATCCAATAAACAGGGTTGTTAAATACCCGGGTTTTTTCAGAAAAAACCCAACCCACTGGGTTTTTGGGGTTTTATCAGGGTTTTTTGGGGGTTTTCGGGGTTTTTCAAGGGTTATGGGAGAAGGTTCAGAATGCTTGGAAAAAAAAAAAAAAAAAAAAAAAAAAAATGTATTTATTACTAAATTTAAAGTAGCTAATTGATTGCAAATATATATAAATCAATGATAGTAATCAAAATTATGCTTTGCTTTTAGATAAATTGATTATTAGTAATAATTTATAAAGTATTTTTTATTATTACTAAAGAATAGAATAAGCCAAGTAATTCTACATGTCTATATAATTAAATTAGGATTCTAAGCATATATGGTTAGAATTTGTTATGAGTTTCTATTGTATAACATAGAACGGATTACACACCAAAGCATTTTTTTTTAATGGGAAAAAATTTGTTTGTGTACTTACACATGCTACAGAGATTAACTAACAATTATTTCTTTTAAAAATTGTAATTTTATAATTAGGACATTTCTTTTCTTTGGGGTGGGGGGTGATGGTTATAAACTTTATGAGTAGTGTACTGATATTAAGAAATATATTACAATATATTATATATGTAATATAAATACAGTATATATGTAATTTAAAGTTGAAATTTTGAAAAAACCCACTTGGGTTTTTTCAAGTGGGTTTTTTCAGAAAAAACCCACCCCGTTTTTTGGGGCTGGGCAAAATCATAACAACCCTGCCAATAAAAGTCATCCTGTGGCCTTTTTAAAACTTTAGATATTTAGCTGTTTTTATTATCCTGAATATACCCAAGTTGTTCAGTTATAGATTATCTATATTTCATTCTTGTAAAAATTTCTGACTTTCATCCTGTATAAGAAGTACTAAGAGATGGTTATAAGAAGATTAAGAATTTTATAATAATGTGTGTGCATGGAAATATTGCTCCATAAATGATGTTACATTTTTTTTTAAACATTTCTGATCCCCCTTCTTCCTTTGTTAGGAAGTATTACTCTTCACCATCCCCCCCCCCCCCACCTCCTCCTTTGTCACATGTCATGCTATATTACATAAACATACACTCATACTTCAGAAACAAAACACTATGTTATAGATCACATTTAAAAATATTTTTAAACTTTAATTGTATGTTTTAATGATATTTGTGAGCATAACAATCAAAATAATTCTTGTACTTATTTTGTAGGAAATTAGATTAAGGTTTACAACATATTAATTATAACATAATTAGTATACAATAGTAATAAAATATTAATATGAATGAGCAATTGAAAACAGTTGTATTTCGGAATTGTAAATGAAACCCAATATATTTATCTTTAAATCTTATCTTTACTTTAGCAACACAAGAATTTTAACTTCAAAATTTAAACTGCTAATTTTTAATGCTTTTATTTTAACCAAAATGTCTGATGTCACATTTCTTCTTACCCCTCCCACCTCGTAGTCATAATTTCATGACCCCCCCCCCCCCTCCCTTCCCTCTTCCAAGTCTGACATCATTTGTGGACATTTCCTTACTGTAATTTCCCACATATGTGCCATGGCCTTGCTAAACCTTTTTTATACCAGAAATTTTACTTTAAAAATGACGTAAAATTTGGACTTCCTTTTGCTAAGCAAAAGCCAGTCCCATTTTTTTTTTTAACAATTTCTGGTAGGAATTTGAGTTATCTGAGTTGGGGCGGATATGCTGAAAATTATTGTAATATAATTGAATAAAACATTTGACTACTCAATTTAATGTTATTTCTTCTTTTTTAGTGCAAAGGATGGCTACTTATATAGAACACAGAATTAGGAAAAACTTAAGACCTTGAAGAATTTTTTAGTATAAATTGTTTAATCTTCTGTACATTATTCACCTTTATTAAAGAATGTAGTTAATAAATTATTTTAAAATGGAATTTTGTATTATGTTTATTTTGTTCCTGGAGTACCTCTGTAACACCAATACCATATACTTTTTACAAAGATGACAAATTTGAAATCCCTTAAAATATGTTTTACATAAAATTTAATAATGCATAGGGATTCTAAAATACATTTTTTGACAATTTCTTAGAATTTTATTTTATTTTACTTTTCTGCATTACAAAAACATTGAAAAACATAAAATAAAACTATATTTAATCATTTTTATCACTAATAAACTTTACAAATGGAATCTTAACGTACAGTAAAATTATTTACGTTTTCATTTTTGTACATTTCTGCTGCAAGCCACTTTTATGCAACACTTAGCTCACTAAAAAATCGCTATAATAAACAAATTGCTATTCTGTTTAATTCTGATGTCTATTCCTTTTACATTAACTTCTCTTTTTTACTTTTTTCTATCTTTACAAGAAGAAAGTATTGGATTCGTGAAAAAATTCGACTTCCGGTTTTCGATGAATTTATACGTTTTAGAAGGTCCTGATGTCCTGAACACGATTTAGTGTTTTTAGAAAATGTCTGTCTGTCACGCTGTATGTGACAAAAATTTTGTGAGTGCTCTATCTCAAGAACTAATGCGCGGAATTTCCCAAAACTTTAGGTTCAGTTAGACCTTCATATAAACTGGAGCTGATTAGTTTTTTGTGCATATTGCTCATCAGGTGGCGCTGTTATGCTGTCTTATTCACAATTTCCACAATAGCTCTATCTCAAGAAATAATGCATGAGTTTCCATAAAACTTTAGATTTAGTTAGTCCTTGATATAATTTGGTGTTTACTGCTTCTTGATGCAAATTGCTCAACATGTGGTGCTGCCATGCTGCATTATTCACGATTATCATAACAGCTCTATTTCAAGATCTGATGCACAAATTTTGATCAAACTTCAGATTCAGTTAGTCCATGATATGGTTTAGTGTTGTTTAGGTTTTGGTGCAAATCCCCCAACAAGTGGTGCTACTATGCTGCATTTTTTACGATTTCACAATAGCTGATCTCAATAATTAATGCATGAATTTTCTCCCAACTTCAGATTCAGTTAGCACCTGATAAAAGTTGATCCTTGTTAGTTTTTTATGTACATCACTCAACAAGTAGCGCTGTTATGCAGATTTTTTTTAAAGATTTTGCAATAGCTCTATCTCAGAAACTAATATATAGATTTCCGTCAAACTTCAGATTCAGTTAGAAGTAAACATTAGTTATTGCCGACTGGATTTTAGTGCAAACAACTTAACTGATGGCGCTACTATACTGCATTTTTCAGGAAGTATTAACATGTATAAGATAGAAGAAAGTTTTGGGATTGCCACATTTGACTAGTTTAACGTTACTTATATACGTGTAAAAAATTTGGAAAGAAGTGCATCCTATAATAAACACCAGGTCTGAAGAAACTAAAGTGCACCATAAGCGATTTTTTTCCTTTTGACCGAAGGATCGTAATTTAACGAGATTCTTTGCAACGTCTCTGTAGCTGAAATATAAATGCTACACTTTTCAACAGTGAACATGCCATAGTAAAATTCAATAACATATATCAATTACATGGCAGTTCGGGTATATTTACGAGAGTTCGAACGCGTACAGACAAACCGAATTCAATAACACCTTTCAACTAGATTAAAAAGTAGTAATAAATAGTAGATTTTTAAAGTATATAACATTTATCTTTGAAACAGTTCATATGGCATTAACAAGAAAAAAAAAAGTCTTGATTTTAACAGGGAGAGTTTAAGATTAATATCCCCCCCCCCCCCGCCCCTCTCATTCATTTTTGAACTTTCCAACCAAGTTGAAAAGTGTTTATGCATTCTGTTTGTTTGTCCGTCCATCTATGATATAACTCCCGTAAATACATTCGGATTTTTATGCAACTGATGAAATTTATTTAGGGTCATCAAAGCATATTTGGTATTGTATATGAAGCATAGGGGATTAATAGTTCATTTACAGGGGCGCTCAAAAGAATTCCATTACATTAGAATATATGGGAAAAAATCGTCTGCAGAGTATTTTTATGACATTATGCTATTTCAAATGTATTGAAACTGATTTAAATAACTGAATTTCATTTCAAGATGATTACGATTAAATGGGGCATTTATAACATTTATCGTTCATTTACAGGGGCCGCAAAAGAAATCGATTTACAGCACCGTATTTGAGCAACAATTTCCGGAATGCTTTTTTTAATTCGATATGCACTTTTAAATTTAAATAATTTTTTGCTTGTTACTCGTAGTATATAAATTCTACACCTCATATACAGGACTGCACAAAGGAATTTTCGTCCTATTCTCCTTAGCGGAAATTTCTGAAGGAGAATTTTTGATTGAGGTATATGTGTTTCTTAATTGAACTAAATTAAGTCATGCAAGTAGTTAATAGATAGAAATATATACATCATATACAGGTCTTCTCAAAGGATTCGTATGATTTTTTGATTGTAGATGGGAGTAGCTGAAATTGCTTTTCCATATGGTTGAATTAAACATGATATTTTAATTAACTAAACGGAGCAGTTTTATTACATTATTCTGAATGTGTTGGAAAGTATTTCATAATCTATTCTTAAAGCATGATTTTTTTCTTGCTTTTTCGTACAGCTTTTTATTTATGACCAGGGCCGTAGCTAAGGGGGCGCTATGGGCGGCTCAGCCCCCCCTAAAATATTTTGAGCCCTCCCTGGAAAAGATTCCAAGGTCACTAAATGAATTTCTGTTCCGAAAATTCAAATAAAATTCTGTTCAAAAATTTAATTTAGTTTTGAGATCCTTATACAATTTTGCAGAATTATTGAATTATATCTAAAAAAAGCAATTCAACAATCCCTCATCCTATGAAGCTATGTAGATAACATGATGTTTAATTTTGCACCAGTTATACACTCAAAATTTTCATCATCATATACTTTTCTTAGTATAAAATGAAGTTATTACAACAGTTTAATAAGAAACATAGTACCTACAGTGTAAATATGCACTAATTTATCTTTCTGTTTCAGAGAAAGAGGAAAAAAAATATGAGCCCCCCCCATAGATCATTTCTAGCTACGGCCCTGTTTATGACAGGTAGAAAAGCAAGTATCGTTCTGACGATTGGGTTTATTTAACATTTTTTAAATCGGAATAAATTATTTTTTAACTTTTTTTAATATATATTTTTTTTTCAAGTAATTAACAAACATTTAAAAAATAATACTGGCAGAAATTTGATTTGCGCTTTGGGTTAAAAAAAATGATATCGTTTTGTAACATTGTTTCAGCGAATTAATAGCGCCAAAAAGGACACAAATGCTCTAATGAAGTATAAAATTTCATGTTTATTTTCGCTGCAGGTGCAAAATATCAAGAGTAAAGAGAAGCCATGCGATTTCGGATGACGTAATGAGCCTTTCATTTACTCTCTAGTGAAACGTGTTCTTATCTTTCAAGATCCCGTATCAACAGTTTATCTCTCTCGGCTTCAACCAAACTGCAGTCGTCACTCAGTCAGTTATGCGGGATGTCCAGGAAAAAAACACCGAAGTAGAATCTCAGTTCAACGAAATAAGTGTCTAGACCAGTCGTAGTGTAGGGAGAGGCGGAAATAAAACGCAGAACAAAATGGATTTGAAAGAATTTCATCGATTAGTTGGGTTTCTTGTGTTTTTTGTTTGTTCGTCTGTCATTTGCCACCTACGACCTAACCTCGCGGAAATCGCGTCCCCAGAACTGAAGGAGCTGAGGAGGAGGTGGGGTGCTGCGGATATTGTTCGAGATTTAGAGTAAGTTTACTTTTTACTTAATCTTGTGTTTTATCTCTGGTATATTTATTAGTAGACCTGTCCGTGTGAACTATGGGGTTTTTTTCCGAGTAAAATAAACAGGAATATAGTACAGTGCAACCTCGATTATCCGAGCTAAATGGGACCACTAGTACCTCGGATATCGGAAATCTCCATTAATTGAAAAACTCGCTGTGTTCGCAAATTTAACATTTTTTTGAGTAAAAAACAATAGAATATTTTTCAAATGATGAAAATAAACATATATAAAGTTTTGTTTCGCAGCTCAACAAATAAAAGTCATTTCCAAAAATTCCATTAACAGAAGTTTATTACTCTATTAATATTTTTACTAAACATACTGTTTGCCATACACATCCTGAGAACAATTAAATCCGGTTTCGGCCGTATATAGAAAAAAAAAATTCAAGACTGACCTCGGTCCGGCACGAATCTGCTTAAAACGCTAAGCCCGGGGCTCAAACAC
Source organism: Maratus speculifer (assembly GCA_964019185.1). NCBI lineage: Eukaryota > Metazoa > Arthropoda > Arachnida > Araneae > Salticidae > Maratus > Maratus speculifer. The sequence continues at coordinate 268,474,792 of OZ025298.1, forward strand.
CATATAACGGTCCAATGCCATTCCCTGCACTGGACATGTTACATTTCTGTATTGATGTTGACAAACTAGCATCGGTTCGTGATACACGTTTATATTTATGGCGTTTTTATGGTTACTTATATTTAAATAATTCTTACTTTATCGCCTTTGTTTAAATGTTTATATCTAAGCAGTAGGTCCACTTAATTTTTTACTAGCTCGGTCTGGAAGGCCGATATAATACACGGGCCCGTGTATTTTGCTTATCGGCCCGGCCCGTTGAAAAAATTGTCCTAATTTGTAGAGCTGGGGCCGTGCAAATTTGTAAAAGAGCATTTAGCACGAACTGTGAACAAAAAAGGTATGGTCTTTTTTCAAGGTTCATTCACACACACACACACAAAAACAGACTTTGTTATTGGTTTTGTTATTAGACTTTATTACTGTATCGATGCTAATTTGACAACATCGATACAGAAATGTTACATGTCCTGTGTAGAGATTGGCATCGGACAGTTATATGGTGTTTGAGCCTCGGGCTTAGCTTTTTTAGATGATTCGTGCCGGACCGAGATCAGCCTTGCATTTTTTCTACATACTTTAGCCCGGCCGGAACCGGATTTAATTATTCTCAGGGTATGAAGGGCATGCAGTATGTTTAGTTATGCTATTGACTTAGTTAACAGAAATCTCGATTAATCGAAGCTCGGTTAATCGAGGTCCTAGTAAATCTTAAAAAACACTGTTGAATTCGGAAGTTTTCCTCCGGGAAGGACTTTTACAGCTCCATTGCAGGGGTGTGGGGTGACGGGAAGAGCGTTTGAAAAGAAAAACTGCCCCTGGAGAAAAAATTCAATTTGGCTCCCCCCTCCCCCTCTTATCGGTCGAAGTTTAATTTGGCCTTTCCCCATCGGTCAAAGTTTCAACTTGGTGCCTTTCCGCATTAGTCAAAGTTTCAATTGCCCACCACCCCTGCTTTCTCTTTGTGATAGGTGTCTCAAAAGGTAAAGTGCAGAAACATAAATAAATTCTATTGAATATATATTTTGCCCTTATTTTGAACTTTGAATTCAGAATTTCCATAAGAGAAAATTGCATTACTGACATTTTTATGTAAATGATAAAGGTAATTTAGGATCACCAAAGCATGTTTGGTATTGTATATGAAATATGTGGGTTTAATAGTTCATTTACAGGTTCACCCAAAAGAATTTCATTACATTATCGTATATAGGGAAAAATCGCTTGAAGAGTTTTTTTAATGAGTTTACGTTATTTCAAATATATTGAAACTGATATAAATCATTGAATTTCACTACGATCACGTTAAAAAAGTGCATTCATAGCATTTTTTATTAATTTACACGGACACACAAAAGAAATTGGTTACAGTATTTTTTTTTAATAATAATTGCTGGAATTGCGTTTTAAAATTTGGTATACACTTTTAAATTTAAATAATTTTTTACTTATTACTCGTTGTATGTAAATTCTATACATCATATACAGAGCTGCATAAACGAATTAATGTACTTATTTCCTTATTAGCGGAAATTTCTGAAGGGTCAGACAGAGGTATAAGTATTTCTTAAGTGAACTAAATTTGGATACCTGTAGTTAATAGATATAAATCTATTTATCATATACAGGACTGCTGAAAAAATTCGGATGATTTTCCGATTGTAGATGAGAACAACTGAAATTCAGTTTTCAAATGTATGCATTATGAGTTTCCATATTGTTAAATTAGCCGTAATATGTTCATTTTTTAAATGATGCAGTTCTGTTACGTTATTCTGAATGCGTTGGAAAGTGTTTCATAGTATATGCTTGACGCATAGTTTTTCTTTTTTTGTTTTTATATAATTCCAGCATATAAAGATTTATATGATTCTAACACATAAGATTAAAATTCTATTATACTCATTTTTATAAAGTGGGGTAGGTGTGAGCGAAGATTGTATAAAGGGTTTCGTATAATATTCCTTATTCCTTACAAAACGCTTTCTACTTTATCAATAAGTACATAGATGGCAGCACCAAAAGTTGAATTTTTAAATGATTACAAACTGTTATTTAGTCAAATGAGAATAATTCAGAAACTGCTTCATAGGCGTAGGAACTGGGGGAGCTGGGGGAGCTCTGGCTCCCCCTGAGATTTTTCAGGCTCAGCTCCCTCGAGAGAAATTGAAAAATAAAGTTTACTTTTCTAGAAAATTCACGGGGAAAGGACGAGTATCTCCAAACAAATGATAGTTTTAATAAGATAAAAACAGACAAGCTATTCTTCCGCTCCAGTACAATAAGAAAAATTGAGTTTTTAGCGAAGCACTTGACCTTACTAATGCAAAAAAGATAACGTTTTAATCAAAAAACTTTTGATTCTCACATACAGATCGAATCCATATTCACGAATACAGCTTCAACCACGCCAGAAGATCTCAAACAAAAGCTTGGAATACATGCTGCTTTTGATTTGACAAATCTTTCTGCAAGTTGACACTTCTACCAACACCAGTCCCGAACGGAACTGACAGAAATACGTTGTCGATCACAATTAAAATGATGTTATCACAGGAATTAGTAAACAAATTATTTTTTAAAATTTACCTTTTGGCAGAATTTATTTTGTTATTCCGATATCATTAGTGACAGCTGAGAGCTTTCAATGCTCGTCTTCAGACAGACACACCGCCGAACAACAATGTATCAACAGAGTTTTCCCCAGGATTAAAAAGGGGCAGGGAGCAACTGTTCTGAAAAGGGCGCTTTTTACATTCTTCATGGCACTTTTTTGATTTTTAAGGGCAGTTTTATAAAGTTTAATCTAGAATCTAGCGATTCAAGAAATCATGAAAAACGGAAATTTCGTCAAGGAATCGTGAAAAAAATCAAAAATTTCGTCAAAAAATTTGAAAAAAAGTAAAAGTTTGGTTCGAAAAAACGGCCGATTTTGTTAAAGGATTGCAAAAAGACGCAAAATTTGCAAAAAAAAAAAAAAAAAAAAAAAAAAAACGACAAATTTCGTGAAAAGTTCGCGAAAAAAAAGGCAAATTTTGTTAAAAGATCACAAAAATGGCAAATTTCGCCAACATATTGTGAAAAAAAGCTCGTTTTTTCTGCGGCACTTTGGTGAAATTCGCGCTTATTTTCTGTTCTACTTTGCGTTTCTTCAGCGACCCTTTGGATAAAAAAGTCGTATTTTTTTAGGTCATTTGACAATATTCGCTTTTTGCCGGCATACATTTAACAAAATTTGCGTTTTTTTCCACGGCCCTTTGACAAAATTTGCGTCCTTTCGATGGTTCCTTTACGAAACTCGAATTTTTCAGATTCTTATTTGCATCGTTTCTGTGACTCTTTGACAAAATTCGCATTTTATCTTAGTACTTTGACAAAATTTACGCTTTTATCTGCTACATTTTGGTGCAATTAATAGTTGCTTCCGTAATCCTTTGTCAAAATTACAGTTTTGTTGCGATTCTTAAGCTTTTTCCCGCGATTCTCTAACGAAATGCGCCTTTTCCCGCGATCCTTTGATGAAACCAATATTAATTTTTTAAAACTATTAAGAGAAATTTTCTTTACTTTTCTAAAAATAAATGTGCACGATACAAATTTAATTAGAAAATAATGCTTAGTTGAGTGTAGAAGATAACGATAATCACTATTGTTCGCATTTCTTTTAAAAAGGGGCAAGACGGATTTATTGAAAAAGACAATAAAAAAAAAAGAATACATTTGTTGAATAAAGTGTTCTTTTTGTTTAATAAACGGGTGCTTTCAGGAGTCACATTTAGAAAGTCTTCGACAGTCAAAAGCGGATTGTGAACAGAAAAGGGGAGGGGGGCGAACGCCCCGGGCGCGAAAATTTAGGGGGCTCCAAAGTTATTCTACAGACGTCATTTTTGAATTGTCACAAGAAAAAGTTCGGAGAAGGGGGGGGAGGCGCCAAATTCTAATTATGCCTTGGGTGCAAATTTCTCTTCGCACGTCCCTGATTCTGAATAAGGAAAATCCGCTTTTTAAGCATTAAAAACACAATTTTGAAACAGGAAAATTAATATTTAGATCAGAAAAATTCACTTCTGGCATTAACTTTTTTTGTGCCACTTTGGCGAAATTACATATTTTCGCGATCTTCCGTTGACAAAATCTGCCGTTTTTTCGGGATATTTTGACGAATTTTGCGTTTTTTATCGAAGTTTCGGTGAATTTTGCCGTTTTTCGCGAATTTTTTGACAGAATTTACCGTTTTATTACGATTTTTGGGCGAAATTCGCCGCTTTTTCGCAAATCTTTTGACGGAATCTGCCGTTTTATCGCGATATTTTGACGAAAATTGCCGTTTTTAGTAATCTTTTGGCAAAATTTGCCGTTTTTCGCGAATCGTTTGACAAAATTTTCCGTTTTATCGCGATTTTTTTTGGACGAAATTTGTCGTCGTTTCACAATCTTTTGAGGAAATCTGCCGTTTTTTCGAAATATTGCAACGAAATTAGCCATATTTTCGCGAATTTTGCCAGAAATTAGTCGTTATTTCTCGATTTTTCGACGAAAGTACGCATCCCGTGGGACGCGTAAGGGGTATTTTTTGCTTTCCGTCACCAATTTTTTACGTAAGTTACGCGCTACAGCGCGTCGTCATTGTCGCTAAATAAATGCGTTTTTTCAAACGTGGGGCAAGAAGGGCGTTATTTTTTTGAATGAGCAACAAGAGGGGCGCTAATTGTTCGGATGAGGGGCAAGATGGGCGCTGTTTTTTAAACTAAAGAGCAGGCGGTGCGAAGCGCCCCCCTGAAACCCTGTGGGAGAACTCTGGTATCAATATAGACTCAATCACTTGATGCTATTGCATATTTATAAAAAAGAAGCCTTTAAAATTGATTTGGAAGAGATTGTAAAGAATTTGTAAGCCAAACAACAGAAATAAAACTTTAATTTTTGGTAAATGGGAGTGGAAGAAGTCTGAAATTTGAATATTTTATTCGGTATCGTCCACAAATTAAGTGTCATCAAGTATATCGAATATAAATTATTTAAACTGGATTAAAAAGTCGGTGATCTTTTAATATGCTTCTATTCTATACTCTTGTTTGTGAAAAGTGCAACACAAGAAATCCTCCGAAATGAATGAAATTACGAATGAAATGATCTTCGTTACTAGCTTTTAACAATATGCTCCGCAAGGACGTGCGAAGAGAAAACTGCGCTTAGAGCAAAGTTTCATATTTGAAGCTGCTTTCCCCCATCTTTTTCTTCTGACAGGCCAAAAAATGGCGTTGGTAGTATAAATTTGGAGGCTTTTAAAATTCCACGCCCAGGGCGACTGCCCCATTCGCCCTCTTACTTTCGCACGGCGCTGATGCTCCAGCTCCCCCTGTTGTTTCAAAGTTCCTACGCCACTGAACTGCTTTGTGTTCATATATCGAAATAATACTCAATAGCACAGTGGCGTAGCTACGTTTTTTGGCGCCCGGGGCAGGATTAATTTTTGCGCCCCCCCCCAAAAAAAAAAAAAAAAAAAATTGGAAGAAGAAACAAAATAGTCTTTTTGACTTGTACTAGGTAGGTGGGGCTTGTTGAGCTCAAGCCATATGGTAGGCCTCCCCCCACCTAACTGAATCTTGTACTAGGAGGAAAAGGCATCTTCACTTTTTCTTGTTTTACGGATTCGACTAATTTTACTCAAACACACTAAACTAAAATGCATAGAACTGGATTACTGACGATTTCCAATTTTCATCAATATTGAATTTGAATGGGAGTTTCAAAAGATTAGCGGTATGTTCACGGATATGTTTATGTTGTTTTAAGCATGTGGGATGCAGAGTCCGATTAGGGTTGTGCGGGGGCCCATCACCCACCGCCTGTTTGAGGGCACCTTGCAGTTCCTATACATTTTTTTAGGGGGGGGGGTTGTAGAAGATAAAGAATGCATTATTATTAGATATTATGATACGGTTTCAAAATTAATCAAAGTATATTTTTGTTTTTGAGAAAATAATGCTGAAACTGTAATTTTAAGACTTTTTTTTATAAAATCATTTTACTAAATTTGAGCCCCCGGCAACAGTGGGTCCAAGGCCATAGCCTTATAGGCCTGTGTGGTAATCTGGCTCTGTAATGGGAAATACGACAAATAGTATAAATTTGCAAAAAAACACATTTACTAAAACTGCTAAGTTATGATACGTCCGATTATGGTAATAAAATCTCCTGATTAAAAACTGCAGTCACTCTAGAATTTCAAATTGCTACGCATCCATTTTTAAAGATGGGTGGAAAAACAATAAAAGGCCTTGAATTCTTATGGTAAATTAAGATATCCAAAAAATTTGTTTGAGATCATAATAAAACCTTAACATATTCTCAGTCGCATGACAATGATCAGATATCAATATAGAGAGAGATACTCTCTAGATGAAAATGATAAAAACTAAAATCCTTTTGAAATTCAAAAATTTTAATTAAAATCCATAAATTCTTCTTCTCAAAATTCATTTTACTCCTTGAATTTTGTTTTTCAACGTGACATTTATTATGATCACCAGTAAAATCAGAGAGTAGCTTAAGATGGAAAATACGGACATTTAGGGAATTCTTCTTTTGTTTGTGGCTAAATCTTTGTGTGTTTCAGATTCCAGGAATTGTGCGGATCTTGACCATATGTCAATCAAGAACTAATTAACCAATTAAACTAAACATTTCTCGTAAATTGACATCTTCGCCCCCTACTGGAAAATATTACAAGCCTCAACATGAGCATGAATTGGAACCACAGCATGAACTGGAACAAAAAAGTTTAGGTTTGGCAATTATGATAAGCCTGAATAACTTACGACCATGTAGGTCGCGAAATTGGCGTAAGTAATTCGTAAGACCTCCAATCGAATTCACCGAGATGATTGTAAGATGCAATGATGAAAGAGTTCAGACTAAAGAAGTTCCCGAGTCAAATTCTATTCTATTGATCTCTCAGTCATTCCCATAATTAACATAGTTAGATGTAGTTTTCTCTAATGCATAAGCGTTGAATTTAAATATGTGAAAAATAAATTGAACTTTTAAAACGACGAAAACAGACGTTTGTAGTGGTCGTACTAGGAAGATTGAAAAGTCCTACTTCGTTTATATATATATATATATACGATTTAAGTAGGAAAAATTTGGGGTAGGTAACTCACATTTCATTATTTGGCTTTCTCAATCACAATTTGACGGAAAAATGGAGTTTCCAATAAGGAAAAAATAATACCTTTTCTTGTTCTTTCAGCTAAATACTTTTTGTATTGGTTTAAGGTAGGTTTCATTTTAAATATTTATATGAAATGCTAAGAACAACAAAAATCAGCGTGAAAACCAATATATGTGCGTCCGTGTGTATGATGGAGAGGACTAAAAATATCTACTACACATACAACTCTGAAATTTTGGGTGAGGGTAGTACAAGGCAAATCCTATCCTAATGCATGCAAGACTCAAAATTTTTATTTTCTTTTTTCTTATAGTCGAGAATATCAATTAAAAATTCATCGAAAAAGTGATTTTTTTCCCCTGCAAAATGGCAAAATTCGCACACTTATCTGAATTTGATTTCCCAGTCGAAAGAAATTAAAATTTTTCACTTAACAGCGAAAAAAGAAAAAAAACTAATTAAGATTTCAATTTGAAAATTTCAAAGCACATATACAATATATATATATATATATATATATATATATATATATATATATAATTTTTTTGAAAATCGCTCGGTAACTTTTTTTCTTTTTAACTGACGGAGACAGTATACAAATAAAGAATACCGCCCAGTTAAACTGATGGCATTGAGCTCACAGGCTACAAATACTAATTGTACATTAAAGCCTTATATTTTTAAGGGTTAATTCCGTTCGAAAAAAAATTAAGACGGGGAAACAGCTCTACCCTTTCCCTCTTTTATTATACTTAATCATTGAACCTCCTATACTATCAAAGACATGCTTTATCATATAAAAAATCTATATCCAAAATTCAGAGCAAATGAGATAATTCTTAATAAAAACCCATTTAGCATTTATATAATTTAAAAGGAGTTATCCCCCTCTTTTATACTTAACCATTAAACTTCCAAAACTATTCAGAGATTTGAACGAAATCTGAAAATTCTGCTTGAAAAACCCATTTATATAAATTAAGGGAGGGGGGGGGGCATTAGAACCCCTGTTCCCCCTATTTATACTTATTCAATGAACACCTAATAACAGTCACGGAATCGCCTCATCAGAATGATCCTAATCTAAATTTTGAACGAAAACTTAATTCTGCATGAAAATCCCATTTATATCAACTAAGGGGAAGGGCATCAACCCCCCGTTTCCCCTCTTATACATATCGAATGAACTCCAAAAACTAATCAGGGAAGCGCCTTGTCAGGATATACCTACATACAAAATTTCAAGTGGATCGGATATTTTTATCATGAGTTATCGCGTTACGCACGAACATACGAACGTACATACAGAACGGACGGGCACATAAGCTCTCAGGCTATGATAGCCTGTGAGCTAAAAAGAGAGACCCCATATGTAAAAGCTGCCACAATCGGCTATTTTTGTATTCTGTTCGCACAAGTATTTTTCTAATATAAATATTGACGTTTACTTCTATTGTAAATGTTATTAAAGTGTGTGTAAGAATTTCTGTTTTGGGAAAGTGGTACCAATTAGAAATAAAAAAATAATCGTCAATGGCAGCCTTGCATATGAGAGAAACATACAGAAACAAAAATCCTTTAAAAATAAAACTAAAAATATTTTTTCCGTCCGAATACTCCACTAGTTTTCGGAAATTGATATACCAAAGATTATGTAACATGCAGACAATCAACTTAATTATTAAACGCTATCGAATGTTAAAATCATAATTTAAAAGTATTTTATCAAATTAATTGAAAGTTACTAGTGTGTTCTGTGGATAGAGTGAAGTGACAGAAGTTAAGAGTCCGTCCACAACAGTTTCTTCCCTTTATTTACATTTTAAAGTATTATGACTGTCGAACTTTTAAGCCCCTTTTTTGTCGGATTCTACAAAATAGATTTCAACAGGTATTGATTCTTGAAAATTAGCTTACGATTTTCTTGAAATTTTTAGCTCCATCTTCATGTGAAGATGACGTTTTCTTATCTCGGGTTCTATGAACCCAATTTTCACTGGGCTTTTCTCATTCAACTTGGTTTTCGATTGTCTTACAGGTTTTAGTTCTATCTTCCATCACCAGGGGCATTTTTATCTGAGATTTAATGGGACCTATTTCAAGGGAATTTTCTTTCAATTCATTTTACGATTATCACCAGATGTTCTTGCATGGGTGCAGTACGCCTTCTACACGGTGACATAGCCAGTGCACATCCATTCCGGAGATTCATTTTGACAGAAATAAATTTGAATGCATGTTTTTAATGGGTGGTTATTGGCTGTATAGCACACCCGTTCTATGCTGCCGAAGACACTGGAAACCCATCCAAGAGGTTCATTTTGGAAGATTTTTTTTTTTTTAAATTTGAATAGAGGTTTTAATTATTCGCAGTTCATTTGGAAAAATCGACGGACGGGTCAGCTAGCTACAAATGAAAAATGTTCTTGATACCAGAAATGTGATTTCAAGACTACAATGGGCTTTTTGATTTATTTACTTCATGCTAGACAGTTAAAAGCCTCCATCAGCGATCGACAATTATGAATTTTGCCATTCCTTCCAACTTCACCGAATTTCTTCAAAACATTCACACACACACACAAAAGAAGTCAAAATTTTATTCATTTTCAAAATACGTGAAATAATTTCAGTTTAAAGCTCCTTTGAATTTGACGCTCCTATTTAATCATTTTACGTCTCATTTTAGAAACATAATTATCTTCGTTACAGATTGTGTTGATCCATCCCTAGAAATATTTACATAATTTTTTCCTTTCTTCATTAATTGGATATAGCAAAATATTTTACTAAAGAATAGATTAACAAACATAAAAAAATTTAAAAGTCAATAATTTTTGTTTATTGTTAAAATATGTAAGATAATCTCGGTTGAAACCACTCTCAATTTGGCGCCCGGGGCGGGTGCCCCCCTTGCCCCCCCCCCCCCCCCCCGTAGCTACGCCAGTGCAATAGCATGGCCTAATGATTTAATTTCATCTAAAAAAAAAAAAAAAAAAAAGAAAAGAAAAGAAAAGTTATTTAACAAATTACGACTATTTGGAAAATGATAAATTCCAAGACTAAAATTTTAGACTTATAAATAAATTCTATATTTAAAATCACAATAATAAACATCATTTTTATGATGATCAAAACGTGACTTACGTAATAGCAGAGTCTTATGTTACGAAAGCCGTAGATTAAACATCAATATTTCTGGACCAATAACAGTGTTGAATCCAGGAGGGTGGCCCTGGCGGGACATTCCCCTCTGGAGCAATGCAATGCCCCCCCTCCTTCTTGGAAAATTTGAGATTTTGGGTTTTCAATGTTCAAAAGATGCAATTTCTCCCCCGGAACTTTGTAATGTCCCCCCCCCCCCCCCCCCAGAGCCACAGAAGTCCCTCCCGAAGAAAATTGTCTGAATTCAACATTGACCAATTTTCAATGAAATTTAAGTTTTACAATTTCGGTACTACAAATTCTTAAACTTCTAAGCATCGCTCATTTTCAATTTTAATACTGTCGTAAGGGGGGGGGAAATGTACTTTTAAACGCAATCTGTTTGAAATCTATATCTCAATTTGTTTTTGAGTTATTATTATTATTTATAGTTTTTAATTTTTTTTTGTCATTTTGGCAACAGAAGTATTCTATTTCTGGATATTAAATATGGACCAATCAGAAAATGAATAAAATCCGGACATCACAAGGTTTCAGACATGTATCAGGTCAGATATCTGTAGACCGAGAGCAACAATTAAATCCTTTTCCAAATCATAATTAATTAAATAAACATTTTCCAAATAGTTAAACAAAAAAAAAAAAAAAAAAAAAAAAAAAAACGAAATTTTTAAAATTGCAAGTATGTACGAGAGTTCTTTTAATTAAATCCATCGGACAATGTAATATAGTCTGAGGGGGGAAAAGTTGAAAATTTCAACTTCCGGCTTTAAAATGGCAATAAATAAATAAAAATAAAAAAGAATGTATTCGTTAAAAACGTATAATCTTGCTCATTGATACAAAAAAAAAAAAAAAAAAAAAAAAAAACCCACGAACTTTAACATGAACTTGTGCAACTAAAAATAAAATAAGATATAAAATCTATATTTCGAACTGCTTTTCCTGCCGCCCTCACGATAAAATATAGTTATCCCGAGGAAATAACAGGTATTTTATCTTGAGAATGGCTGCGGAAGCAAGTCGAAACGTAGATTTTATATTTTATTTTATTTTTAACTGTACAAATTCATATTAATGTTCGTGTTTTTTCGTATCAATGAGCAAGCTTGCGTGTTTTTAACAAATTAATTCTTATTTATTATATTTTATGGTGCAATTGTCTGACATACGTTAATAAATAAAAATAAATAAAAGAATAAAAATTAAATGAAAATCAATAAACAAATAAAGTAAAAAATATTTGTAAAATTTAATCTGTTAGATAATAAATCTATTCCGGGAGATTTTTTTTTCTAACTCCGACATGGAGCTTCTAACCGGAAAACTTTGAATAGTAAGCAAATGCGCTGCCACAGACGTGAAGCCTACGTGAAAAGACTGAAATTAAGGCTTTGTTTTAAAATCTAAATTGTAAGATGTCTTTAGATTAATTCATTTAATTAAAATAACGTAAGATTTGCTCAAAATTGTATGATTTGTGGAGTGATCGGAGGTATTCAGCTATTAAGTATGAGAAATTTCATGTTTCTAACTTATGTAGTTTCCGAAAAGGAACTCTTCGTCATGTGAACAGACTTGTATAAAACCATAAACTTTCAGTACACATCATTATTGGGTCAAAAATTTACTGTAAATTAATGTTTAATGAAATTATGTATTATATTATTTTTACGATATGAATTTGAAAGACTATAGTTTAAAATAACTACCGTTTAAATTAAAAAACTATTAATACTAATTAAAGAATAATTATTTTGTTTTAAAAAATAACAAAGCTAAAAATCCACGTTAGAAAAAAAAAATTCTGAAATTCAGAGAAATTTTTTTGAGAGGTTACTGCAGATTGTTTTCCTTTTCGCGATCCTTCGTTTTTATCACGATCATTTGACAAAATTCGCGTTTTTTTTTTTTTTTTTCACGGTTATTTATCGTAATTTGCGGTTTTTTTAGTAGCCATTTGATGAAATTCTTGTTCTCTCCTGATTTTTTCAAGATATTCGCCTTTTTTTATGCGACTCTTTGTTTAAATCTCCAATACTTCGACAAAATTAATTTTTTTTTTTTTTGCTATTATTTGACGAAATTTGTGTTTTTAAACGAAATTCTCTATTTTTCGGTGACTTTTTGACGAAACTAGAGTCATTTTCTCGGCCCTTGAACGAAATTCACGTTTAATTTAATTTTTTTTTCGCGATCCCTTGACGAAATTTGCTTTTTTCCCGCGATCCTTTGAGCAAATCCGCGTTTTTCCGATATCCTTTGACGAAATTAAGGATTGTTTTCTGCGAACGAAATTGGAGATTTTTTTTTCTGGAAATGATTGGCATTTTTTTCTTTTCTTTAAGGCAATCTGTGAAGAATATTTTCGTTAATATTTCAAAGATTGGAAGTTAACTGCTTGAGACGTATAAACAAACAGCAGTGACTAAAAGTACTTTGCGTAAAACAGCAATAACTCAAGTAGGAGAGACTCAAGACCAAGATTTGACTATGTATGTGGCATTTATTGATGAAAATTAAAAGAGTATTACACTCTTATGGGGTGACCCCCCGGTGAAAATACAGAAGCAGGAGTTCTACATCCTTACAGCAAGATGGTCAGAGATAGAATGATTCCTGACATCAAATAAGGTAGCCAAAATGCGTCGAGCTAAAATGTGGTTACCCTTAGATCATAATAACCCTATACGTATAGTTCATAAGGAAAGTTTAAATTAAAAACATGCCAACCGGACCGTTAATTTGGCGATTAATATATCAGCGTACAAATATGCATGCCAATACTGATTGCTGGGAAAAATATTTCTATATGCATAACACAGATGTCAGACGCCGCTTTAATATAAACAGAGCGTTAGATTTTAAGCCGACAACGGAGTTGTAATGTCTGTTAATTTGAAAAGGAATTAAACAAATGACTGAGTAACTGCAAAAGGGCATATGGTTTTTAAAATATCATTCTATGTACTCTTTGAACAAACGAAAGTATGCAGGCTCAGAAAATGATTTTAGGATGAGAAAAGATTTGTTTTTGATTTATTTTATTAACGGCCTCGGATGAAAATCTACCTAACTGCAATTTAAAGGAAAGAGATAAATATATTCTTTTTAGAAAGTAAAAATGATGTTTAATTGATTTGAAATTGAGAAAGATAACTTAAATTTTAAATTTGAGAGTTTAAATAAAAAAAGAAGCTAATAATAATATGTGATGTTATGTTACTTTCGACATCACATATCTCTCCCCCTTTCCCGGAAAAACTATTATAACCCACATGAATTTAGCTCGACACATTTAGTGACGTAGACACATTTAGAATAACAGTACAATAGCACATACATAACAGAAAATAAAGTTGGAACTAAGATATATATAATATGGATAAATGAGCTCATAAAAATATTTTTAAGCATATGCATTGATTAATAAAATATTGAGATTTAATTTCTCAAATAAAATATATAAGGTATACCATTTTCATATATTTGTTGACATACAAAATAAAATCTCTTTATTGAACTAGAGATCATAATCTGGAATTTTTTCATTGTGCACCGGTGACTTAAAAGATTATACTTCCAGATCTTTAAACTTGCTTGATTTCAAGTCTTCAAGCTTAAAATTTTTGTGTCCATGATGTTGGATATGTCCCAACTAAAACATTATGTTGAAATGTAAATATCAACACTAAAATCTGTATGTTATGAAAAAATTTTAAAATACAATAAGCATACATACATAAGGCATAGCTGTAATAAAATATAAATGACACATATAAAATATCTGGTGTGGCTAGAGACATCAACGATTAGGAATAGTAAATTAGAATTAGTAAACACATTAAATTTACTCAATGCAGACAAATTTTCACTTTTTTTTTAAGTAAGAAAAATAAAAAGGTGATCACAATCTGTAGCATGTAAATGAAAACTGAAAATGTGAAAATCTAAAGCATTTGTTCTGATGAAATGTATAAGTATTGATAAAGGTAAAATTTCTCTTGAATGTGAAGAGAGTGTGTTTGTAAACTCGGTGAAATAGAGAGTAAATATGTGCAGTTAAAATGCAACCAATAACTGGGCTTCTATTGAAGATACGGCTGATATAAATACCAACAAGGTTGCATTTACATTTAACTTTTTTTATAAAATACTCTCAACACCAAAAGATTAGAAATAAAGTGTGAATTAATGTTTATAAAACTATACCTTGTCTAAAAGAAGTTATGTTAAATTGAATGTAAGTTAAGAATTACATTAAAGTCAAGTGAAAGAGTTAAATAGGCATACAAGAATACAAATGGGTTGAGTTGATGACTTCCTTATAAAGTAACAAACATCATGAAATAAAGATTTAATTTAGAATATTTAAAGTGTCATTTTCTTGTAATGAAATATTTTTTTTCAAAAAGCGAAGATTTTAGAAGAAACCATTGACATAATTTTGATGTATATGTGTCATGCTGATTATAAATGTGTATGAATAAAGGAGTACAAAACAATTTACAAATTGAAATATCAGATGCTGTATTCATATGTTTATGACAGCAATATGCATCACCATTGCTAAACTGAAATCCTAAAGATCATTATAAGTTTTCAGTAATGCATAAATATATTTCAAATGTAAATAAAAAGTAATGTAAAGAAAAGGATTGTGTATTGTGTCTCTCACTGTATTAAAAACAACAACAAGTAAGTGTAGAAAGAAATTAAAATGTAAGTGTAAAAAGAGATTAAAATGAAAGTTATTAATAATGTTGCATGTTGTAAAAAAAATAAACATTAATCAACCATTACACAATACGCATACTAATGCGATGCAATAAGTAAGTAAGTACAGTTGTTCATCATTAACGATGTTAATAACTAATGTCATGAAAACATAACTAGTTAACTAGTACTTACAAGAGATATGCGATTACTGAACGGTGTTAATGTAGGATTGAAGTATTCTTGTTAAATAGTATACGTGATAAAAGAAAAAAAATGGAAAGGTCGTGTTAATACCCCTGAATGAAAAGCTTGATTTACTCACCAGAAATGGTACATAGATTGACACATTTATTCGTAACATTGATTCGCACATTGAACAAAAGATTGATAAGCACACTGATTGAAAATTGATTCGAACATTGACTGGAACATTAACTGAAAAAAAAAACATGGTTCGCATTTGGATTGACACTTTGAATGAATTATAATGTATGTAACATTGACCAACAATGTATATAGTGTTTGATAAAGTAACTCATTTATAATTTCGACAGAAATTAACTAAATTGGTTTACACCAAATAAGAGTTCACAAACACTATGGCAAACATGAAAAGAATGTAAAAAAATGTGTAAAATTTTTAATGATATGTCCTAAAATGAAAAAAAAAATGTATGTGATAAAGTTATATCTCCTATATAATCTGTAACGGCGAATATGGAAAAAAAAGGAAAAGATTACGTGAAAAAGAGGACATGACTAAAAGTACTTTGCGTAAAACAGCAATAACTCAAGTAGGAGAGACTCAAGACCAAGATTTGACTATGTATGTGGCATTTAATGATGAAAATTAAAAGAGTATTACACTCTTATGGGGTGACCCCCCGGTGAAAATACAGAAGCAGGAGTTCTACATCCTTACAGCAAGATGGTCAGAGATAGAATGATTCCTGACATCAAATAAGGTAGCCAAAATGCGTCGAGCTAAAATGTGGTTACCCTTAGATCATAATAACCCTATACGTATAGTTCATAAGGAAAGTTTAAATTAAAAACATGCCAACCGGACCGTTAATTTGGCGATTAATATATCAGCGTACAAATATGCATGCCAATACTGATTGCTGGGAAAAATATTTCTATATGCATAACACAGATGTCAGACGCCGCTTTAATATAAACAGAGCGTTAGATTTTAAGCCGACAACGGAGTTGTAATGTCTGTTAATTTGAAAAGGAATTAAACAAATGACTGAGTAACTGCAAAAGGGCATATGGTTTTTAAAATATCATTCTATGTACTCTTTGAACAAACGAAAGTATGCAGGCTCAGAAAATGATTTTAGGATGAGAAAAGATTTGTTTTTGATTTATTTTATTAACGGCCTCGGATGAAAATCTACCTAACTGCAATTTAAAGGAAAGAGATAAATATATTCTTTTTAGAAAGTAAAAATGATGTTTAATTGATTTGAAATTGAGAAAGATAACTTAAATTTTAAATTTGAGAGTTTAAATAAAAAAAGAAGCTAATAATAATATGTGATGTTATGTTACTTTCGACATCACATATCTCTCCCCCTTTCCCGGAAAAACTATTATAACCCACATGAATTTAGCTCGACACATTTAGTGACGTAGACACATTTAGAATAACAGTACAATAGCACATACATAACAGAAAATAAAGTTGGAACTAAGATATATATAATATGGATAAATGAGCTCATAAAAATATTTTTAAGCATATGCATTGATTAATAAAATATTGAGATTTAATTTCTCAAATAAAATATATAAGGTATACCATTTTCATATATTTGTTGACATACAAAATAAAATCTCTTTATTGAACTAGAGATCATAATCTGGAATTTTTTCATTGTGCACCGGTGACTTAAAAGATTATACTTCCAGATCTTTAAACTTGCTTGATTTCAAGTCTTCAAGCTTAAAATTTTTGTGTCCATGATGTTGGATATGTCCCAACTAAAACATTATGTTGAAATGTAAATATCAACACTAAAATCTGTATGTTATGAAAAAATTTTAAAATACAATAAGCATACATACATAAGGCATAGCTGTAATAAAATATAAATGACACATATAAAATATCTGGTGTGGCTAGAGACATCAACGATTAGGAATAGTAAATTAGAATTAGTAAACACATTAAATTTACTCAATGCAGACAAATTTTCACTTTTTTTTTAAGTAAGAAAAATAAAAAGGTGATCACAATCTGTAGCATGTAAATGAAAACTGAAAATGTGAAAATCTAAAGCATTTGTTCTGATGAAATGTATAAGTATTGATAAAGGTAAAATTTCTCTTGAATGTGAAGAGAGTGTGTTTGTAAACTCGGTGAAATAGAGAGTAAATATGTGCAGTTAAAATGCAACCAATAACTGGGCTTCTATTGAAGATACGGCTGATATAAATACCAACAAGGTTGCATTTACATTTAACTTTTTTTATAAAATACTCTCAACACCAAAAGATTAGAAATAAAGTGTGAATTAATGTTTATAAAACTATACCTTGTCTAAAAGAAGTTATGTTAAATTGAATGTAAGTTAAGAATTACATTAAAGTCAAGTGAAAGAGTTAAATAGGCATACAAGAATACAAATGGGTTGAGTTGATGACTTCCTTATAAAGTAACAAACATCATGAAATAAAGATTTAATTTAGAATATTTAAAGTGTCATTTTCTTGTAATGAAATATTTTTTTTCAAAAAGCGAAGATTTTAGAAGAAACCATTGACATAATTTTGATGTATATGTGTCATGCTGATTATAAATGTGTATGAATAAAGGAGTACAAAACAATTTACAAATTGAAATATCAGATGCTGTATTCATATGTTTATGACAGCAATATGCATCACCATTGCTAAACTGAAATCCTAAAGATCATTATAAGTTTTCAGTAATGCATAAATATATTTCAAATGTAAATAAAAAGTAATGTAAAGAAAAGGATTGTGTATTGTGTCTCTCACTGTATTAAAAACAACAACAAGTAAGTGTAGAAAGAAATTAAAATGTAAGTGTAAAAAGAGATTAAAATGAAAGTTATTAATAATGTTGCATGTTGTAAAAAAAATAAACATTAATCAACCATTACACAATACGCATACTAATGCGATGCAATAAGTAAGTAAGTACAGTTGTTCATCATTAACGATGTTAATAACTAATGTCATGAAAACATAACTAGTTAACTAGTACTTACAAGAGATATGCGATTACTGAACGGTGTTAATGTAGGATTGAAGTATTCTTGTTAAATAGTATACGTGATAAAAGAAAAAAAATGGAAAGGTCGTGTTAATACCCCTGAATGAAAAGCTTGATTTACTCACCAGAAATGGTACATAGATTGACACATTTATTCGTAACATTGATTCGCACATTGAACAAAAGATTGATAAGCACACTGATTGAAAATTGATTCGAACATTGACTGGAACATTAACTGAAAAAAAAAACATGGTTCGCATTTGGATTGACACTTTGAATGAATTATAATGTATGTAACATTGACCAACAATGTATATAGTGTTTGATAAAGTAACTCATTTATAATTTCGACAGAAATTAACTAAATTGGTTTACACCAAATAAGAGTTCACAAACACTATGGCAAACATGAAAAGAATGTAAAAAAATGTGTAAAATTTTTAATGATATGTCCTAAAATGAAAAAAAAAATGTATGTGATAAAGTTATATCTCCTATATAATCTGTAACGGCGAATATGGAAAAAAAAGGAAAAGATTACGTGAAAAAGAGGACATGACTAAAAGTACTTTGCGTAAAACAGCAATAACTCAAGTAGGAGAGACTCAAGACCAAGATTTGACTATGTATGTGGCATTTAATGATGAAAATTAAAAGAGTATTACACTCTTATGGGGTGACCCCCCGGTGAAAATACAGAAGCAGGAGTTCTACATCCTTACAGCAAGATGGTCAGAGATAGAATGATTCCTGACATCAAATAAGGTAGCCAAAATGCGTCGAGCTAAAATGTGGTTACCCTTAGATCATAATAACCCTATACGTATAGTTCATAAGGAAAGTTTAAATTAAAAACATGCCAACCGGACCGTTAATTTGGCGATTAATATATCAGCGTACAAATATGCATGCCAATACTGATTGCTGGGAAAAATATTTCTATATGCATAACACAGATGTCAGACGCCGCTTTAATATAAACAGAGCGTTAGATTTTAAGCCGACAACGGAGTTGTAATGTCTGTTAATTTGAAAAGGAATTAAACAAATGACTGAGTAACTGCAAAAGGGCATATGGTTTTTAAAATATCATTCTATGTACTCTTTGAACAAACGAAAGTATGCAGGCTCAGAAAATGATTTTAGGATGAGAAAAGATTTGTTTTTGATTTATTTTATTAACGGCCTCGGATGAAAATCTAACCTAACTGCAATTTAAACGAAAGAGATAAATATATTCTTTTTAGAAAGTAAAAATGATGTTTAATTGATTTGAAATTGGGAAAGATAATTTAAATTTTAAATTTGAGAGTTTAAATAAAAAAAGAAGCTAATAATAATATGTGATGTTATGTTACTTTCGACATCACACAATCATTTGCCAAAATTTGCGGGGTTTTTTTTGTCTGAATTTTCAGATTGGTGATTCTTTTAATTTTTTGGAAAATTCTATTATTTCTGTTTTTAATTAAACGCGAACAGTAAATAAATCGTACATAAAATTGGGGAATATTCTTAATTTTCTGGCATTTAAAAAATATACAAAAACAAAAATTATGTTTTTCTTCTCTAAAATTTTCCCCACAAAGTTCGGAATCTTGCGGGAAGTTTTCTGCGCTCGGCGACAGGCGTGTGTCTATGTTATACAACTTTACATGTGAACGAAAACTTAACAAAAGAGTATAGAAAAACGATATGGAGGTGTTATTAGAGCTTATATCGGAAACAAAATAAATCAAAAATTGACAAAGAACGTGCATTAAAATTTGCTAAACAATCCGTATTCAGATCTTTTAATAACATATTTAAATAGTCTTCGCGCAAAAATCAATTACAAAAACAATGGATGTAGATTTTAAATTTTATTAAAACAATCAAACATGTAAGAAAAAAAAATGGTCTTGTCCGGTAAAAAAAAATTACCTTCTCTCATTTACATAATGAGGACCCCAGAAGCCAAGGGGTACAAGTGACAAAATTTCGATTTGGAGTAAACTGAGTTTAAAGATAATTGATGTTAAATTGGAACATCAATAACAATTGAGTGGATTGAAATAGGAAATTTCTGCTTGTTGCATTCTGGTCTTTGAACTTTTATTTCAATAATTGTTAAAAAAATAAAGTACAATTTTCTTTAAATGTATAATTAATCAATATTGTTTGTTTTTCGAAAAAAGTGGTTTGCCTCTATAACTCAACAAATAATAAGAAAATCACTTATATTTCTTTGGTGACTTGTATTTCTGACAAGTGGACACTTGTATTTCTCTGAAATGAAAAAAGCATATTTTTAGGTCGTGTGTGTATTTACCCTAATTTCCTGCCTATAATCCGCGGATCAAACAATTTTTTTTCGACCCAGAAATTTTATTTCGTAAATGAAGGCAAATATTTACGGCGATCTGAAAAGTTATATTTTATTTAATAAAATTTCTGTGTCGAAAAATGATTGTTTGATCCGCGGATTATACGCAGGAAATTAGGCTAGTTTATTTTTTTCAATTTTGTTACTTATACCCCTTGGCTTCTGGGGTCCTCATATAGTCGAAGGTAATTTGAAAATTCTATTCACTAACCCCTTGAGGACGAATGACCGGTGTACGTGTCACTTAAAATATTCAAAATCCTTTATTATTCCCACCAGTCATTTTTTATTGAGTAATTTGAACATTTTCTTGTTATTTAGTTGGAGAAAAATTTCTGTTTTGAAAAACTGGGGACAGAAGATTAAGAATTAAGTAAACGGCTCTCGTCGAAGAGATTAACACAACATAAAAACGCAATCATATGAAATGAAATAAAATAAAGGAAGCTTTTCCCATCTTATTAAGTTACAGTTAAGTTTTGAATTGTGGAACTTCCGGGTTGTCAGTCTTTTAAAATATAACACTTAAAAGATAAAGCTTTTTCTTCTCTACTTACTTAAAAAAAGAGAGAAAAAAAAAGAAAAAAAGAGGGATTTTCTGTTTTAGTATCACAGCAATAGGAAGATGCGAAAGCAAATAAAAGTTCCGCATGTGGAAATATAATATCAGATTTTCTTTTCATTTCCACGCGGCTGTTAGCTTTTAGCGGATTCTTTGATGATTGAGAATAAAGCGAGGGTTTTAGATTTACTTTCGCTATAAATATACAGTTAAACTTGATATCCCGGAGTCTCATATAGAGTCCAGCATCGGGTCGTGTAATCTAATTTTACCAGAACATAAATTCTGATCCGTAAATAGGATTTGGTTCGGGTTGGCTCTAATCTTTTTGTTGCATGCCACATTTTACTTTCTTCTATCTTCAATTGAAGAAAGTATTGTAATCGAAATTTCTTTTGGTTTTCGACGGATTTACACGTTTTAAAGGTTATGTATATATAAAAAAAGTTTTTACAAAATGTTTGTCTGTCCAAAAGTGTCCAAAACCATCGAAAAGTGTATAAAGATATACATAGAATTGAACCAAATTTTTTGTGTAAGTATTTGGCTATGGCAAATACATCCTTCTTCAATTTTGAAATATTCAGCCGTAAGGGGGCGCTGCAATAGCGATTTTTGTGCCATTTTCAATATTGGACCAACTAAAAGTGTATGAATTTATGCATAGAATTGAACCAAATTTTTTGTGTAAGTGTTTGGCTATGGCTAGTAGGTCCACCTTCCTGATACGGAATGTTATTCTGCTCCCTATAAATTCTATCTTCGCAGATTTCATTGCTTTTGATAAACTTTCGTAATTACATTTTATGTTTTTTAGAAATTTCGGGGAAGAGGGAGGAGGGGCTGCAGCCTTATCAGCCCACCTTCTGAGCACCACTGTAAACATGTTTTCTTTACCGGGAATTAAACACCATATTCCAAATCTTGGTGGGTTTCTCGGTTAGGTGATCCCCTCACTCTCGAAAAGTGAACTAGACTTTTACTGAACTATACTGTAAAAAAAAAATTCAAGAGGTTACTAAAAATTTTTTAGTAAATTTGTATTCCACAGAATTTTTTAGTAACAATTACAAGCATTTTTTTTGCAAGTGAAACAAACATTTCTTTTGTAAACTGAACAAAAGAATTTTTTGTATAACTAACTTAAGACTTTTTAGTATGAGCCACCAAGCAAATTTTAGTAATAGCTCCAAAATTATTTTTAGTTAATTATAAATTATATTTAGACTTCTGAAGCGGAAGATTTTCGGCAAAACCACAATAGATGGCAGCACCAAGCATTGCTAGCAGCTCTATTTTGACATGTTTCTAAAGGGGAGGGAAAGTCCAGAGATCATTACCCATGGTAACTGCTACGACAGGATTTTCATAATCCCTTTATTTACCGAGTACTTACATTCGGTGCATATTTGGTGGCGTCAGCATTGAACCCGGGTACTTTCAGCCTGGAATTCGGTGCTATGACCACTAGGCTATCACGGCCACGGCAAGTGAGTTTTAGTAATAGCTATTATAAATGTAAAACTATTAACTCAATTCGTTGCTAGCTTTTTTCTAGTAATTCTTACAGAATCCTTGTAACCGAGTAAGATTACTAAAAATTTTTTAGTAATTACAAGGATCACTAAAATTTTTTTAGTAGATCGACCCTTTTTTTACAGTGTAGATAACGCAAACATGCTTTTGTTTTGTTAATAATTTTCTTATCACTACCGTACAATAAATCTAAACAAATAACATTGTCATTCTAACATTTTTGTGACTTTGCTATAAAGGTCTTCACGGGCCGGAATTTCCAGGCCCGGTCCGTTTATATTTTTACATTTTTAGGCCCGGCCCGTTCTGGCCCTTCAAAATTTCTACTATTAAAGAAAAAATCAGATTTTTATCATGGAATTAAGATTCCTTTAAAAAATCTGCATACATACCCATGGACTGATTTTACAGTATATTTTACAGAAAATAAGCTTTGGAAACATTAATGATTACTTAGATTCTTAGACTTTCAACATTCAAATAAAAATTCGTTTAAAAAAATAGTATGGTTTTGAATAAAATTAAAAAATGAAAGTTAAAAAATCGTAACATTTGAAGCAGTAAAAGTAGATTTATGAAATTATTTCTATATCATTTTATTAAAGATTCCAAATCCAATTTCATTCTCAAATTAAAAGGAGGTACTTTCTGATACATTTCTAAATTCTTTTTTTTTTTTTTTTTTTTTTTTTTTAAGCGCATAAGATTAGCAGGTGTTTTTATTCAGAAACTATGTGATCAAATGGCTATTCAGAAATTATATGATCAGATTTCATTAAGGCTCAGCTCGATAATAGCCTGTCTTCTTTTTTTTTTTCAACTTAATTTGGGATACAATTAACTAAAAACAATCTTCTATATAACAACTTAGTTTAAATGATATTTTTTGTATATTTTTTAAATATTTATAGATTGTCGAACAATGCATAAGCAAGTTAATTCTATTTCAATCACGCAAATAAATGAATTGTACAAAATTAGAAACTCCCCGGATATGTCTAACCATCTGCATCCCGGTTTTGTCCGATTACTCCATTTTTATGAAATGTTACTCTAGAGCTCTTCAGATAACTCATAGAACCCAATACAAAACGTTAAATTAACAAGTAAATAATAGACTATCATACGTTATACTTATCTAAAAACAATAAGTATTTAGAATTGGTAATGTAACATTACATACGTCGAATTTTCATCTTTTTCACGTGAAATATTTAAAAAATCACCACTTCAAAATGAGATCGTTTACATGACTTCTGCTTACTGGGGGCCGAAAAGTCTAGAAATAATTCTAGAAGTTTCAGCTAGATACCTTTTCCAACTTTCCCCTACATACCATCACCATTCCAATGGCAAGTAACAATGTTGCGAACGTGTTACATACTTTTTGTGAATAAAAAAAGTTTGAAAAAATGTTCAGTTGTTTGTATTAAATGTTTGGATTTATATAGCAATATAAATTACTCATTTTTTTTTCAGTCACATAAAAGAGGATGTAAAGAAAATCACGAAGATGCAAGATACTGGAGAAATTTCAACACAGGAGGCATTATTTTATTTTCTTAGGTAAATATCTATATTTTTATTATAATACAAAACCTTCAGAACACGTCTTAAAATACATTAATTTCATGTTTTTAAAATGTTGCACTTCAGCTGTAAGACGTGCTCTAACTTGTTACACACACATACAAATACATATAGGTCATTCTCCAAAAAGTGTACCTTTAGAACAAAAAATATTTTTGAATTTCAATCTTTGCAAATCCTTTTTTCATTTTTATATCAAACTTTTACTTACAACAAGTAATATCATGAACAATGGATCTACTTAATCTTACTTATTTTACTCACAAATAAAAAGATATATATTTAACTTCATTAACGGAACTTTTTTATAGCTTAAGTTAAATTTAATTCATGACTTGCATCATGAGAAATAAAATGTGGTGCCTGTACTGACATTTATCATTGAAAAATAGTATTTACTGTATGGGTAACGAAGGTGAGAATTTTCTGTATGGCTTACATAATTCTTCTACAAAAACAAACTAAATCACAATATACAAATTTTAAATACGCTTAAATGTGTAGTATTTGAGATACTTGTGGAAGGAATAATAAATAGGTAAATATATTTTCCAAATTAAACAATTTATTAAGCAACATTAACAAACACACCAGGTGTGTGACATGCCACGGATGTGAGAAGTCACTCACACAGCACCAAAAATTTAATGAATTAAAAGTTATCATAAAAAATGGGTATTGATTTATATGGACGTAATTTTATTGCAATTAAAAATATAATTAAAAAATATTCTTTAAAATTTTCACTGTAAAATGCGTGTGACACTTTTTGAAGAATGTCCCATATATAAAAAGACAAAATATATATTTAAAAAAAGTATCATTTAAAATTATAAATTTAAAAAAAAAATCATCGTTAAGACATTTATGGGGTTCATAAAATACAATTAGATTTAATATAAACATTAAATGATTCTTAAAAGTTATAAACAGCTAGCAATGGACTTTTCCAAATATGACAATTAATGAATTCTTTGAGGCATCAATGTAAGTTCTTAAACTTTTAAAATGTTAACTTTTTGCTAATAGAATAAAATAAGAATAAAAGGGAAATACGTAATACGTACTTTTAAATATCGTGAATATATATGTATAATATTTTAAATAATTAGTAAAAAGTTTTCTTACTTTATTGTACTTTGTGTGTTTGTAATTTTTACAATGAGTGGCATTTATCTACTTTTGAGAATGATTCAAAAGCACAGAAACATTAAATGAATAAATAAATAAAATAAATAAAAAAAAATAATAAAAAGAGAGAGATAGAGAGAGAAGGGGAGGATATATAATTTTCCTGAAATTCTGACCTATTTTATTCTTTTATCAGATTTATGCAAAATCTTCGTTAAAATATTTATAGAGAAAAACAAAAACCTCTTCATAAAAAAGAGAGAGAGAGAGACTGCTGGTAAAGGGGTTGGGGAAAGGAATTTTCTGCAGAACATTCTAATTCCAGACGTTTATAAGCATACTTTAATACATATTTCTAGTTTAGATTGCTAAATTTTTCCTGCACATATTAATAATCATTTGGTGTTAAAATATGATTTACCTAAAATAAATTGTTTACAAAAAATAACAGTTTTCGAATGCGGAAGAAATCATTATTATCACTTTTTACTGAAAAATAATATGCCTTAATAAACTGGCCTTTGCAAGCACACTTTTATTTATTTTGATTCAATAATCTAATCTATCTATCTATATTTTTTCAAATATTAAAATAACAATTTAGTGCTTTTTTGTGAAAATTTATCGAAACAAACATTGCAAAATTATAAATTTTACCCAGTTTTTTATCAGAATTGAATAATATGAATAATGGATGTTGAATTTTTAAATAAATTGATGCAGAAACTGTATTAAAGATTCAGAAAAAGAAAAACTCGGAAAAGAAGAGGGACATTTTTTATTCCACTCTTTAACAGATGCATTTAAAAATATATTTTTATTTTACATTGTTAGCTCCCACTCCCAGCCCTGTGCAACAGTACAGAAAAATGTAGTGAAATGTTATGAGTAATAATATTCAAGGTTGCAGATAATTGGTGTTACCTTGTACAGAAGTATTGTGTAACCTTGCATCCATGTATAGCTGCACAGATGAAAAAGATGAAAATTTTCGCCTAATAACGTGTAATGTGCCAGGAAAGTTGGTGAAAGCTTATTTCTACTAATGTGCAAATTTACACACAGTTACTGAGTTAGATTACAAAAAAATGTGATGAAAACTTACTGTTAATAATGGGTAACCTTCCAAGAAAATGTGATGAAAGCTTACACCTAGTAATGTGTAATCGCAATTACTGTGAAAGCTCACAGGCAATTGTGATGTAACCTTATACTGATATTTGTAATGTGTTTCATAATATTATGGTTTAATTTTACACAAGAACTGTGTAATGTTTCACTAGTTATGTCAGTTAAATACTACCGTAAGATTGGATAATTCCATAAAATTGGACTAATTGGATTAATTCAACTCGGATTAATCCAATTTGGACTAATAATTGGATTTACTTTTATTATTGGATTACTCCATAAAACCATAAAGCCGGAGGCAGCTTAGCTGCCTCCAGTTTTATGGAGTAACATTTCACCAAATATTTTACAGTAAATTATAAGGTGCATTTTCAAGCCTATTTTTTAAAAACTTATTTTAAACTTAAATGTACTGTAAAATGTCAGCGACACACGTTCATTACGACGGAAAACAAAGAGTAAAGGGACAAAAATATATTTATTTATACTGGACGATAACTTTTTTTTTAGGATGCATGACTTCGACGACAATGGCAAACTCGATGGTCATGAACTGCTGGCAGCCATGACACACGCCATAGATCACGGACCAGATGCCGGCATGGAATTTGAAGAAAAAGAATGTAAGTATCTTTGTTCAATTAGACAGCTCTTAACCAGCAGGTGAAATTAAACAATTAGAATATCAATCAAGTGTGCGTCGATCCGTGATGTCATCCTTTAGTAGTATTGCTAGCTGTCGCAATTTACTCGGAGCTGTCCCGATTTTCAGGGGTAGCGAGACTTCTCCTGGTCTCCTGCATAAGGCTAAAAATCTTGATTTTCCGTGATGCATATTATTATTATTATTATTATTATTATTATTATTATTATTATTATTATTTAGTATTATGTGCTATTCGTTAGTCTGCATCGAGTGAAACTTAATACTGTAAAACCTATCAAAATATACCTATCTATGTCGGAAAAAGTCAGTTTCCTTCAGAAAAATAGGGAGACCAGGGCAAATTTTCAACTTTTTATAATTTTATTTTTTATTTTTTTATTTTTATCTATTTAAGATCTATAGGATATCATTGTATTTCCTAGACCTTACTCTATAAACTAGCGCAGTTATTAAAAAAAAAAAAAAAAAAACTTAATACAGTTTTTAACGAAAATTGGTTAAGTCTAATTATGATACGTTGGAAAATGTTCCCCGTATGCGGGGCAAGTTCAGCCTACAGGGGTAAATTTTCGAACTATACTTTAAATGATAAAACACAGGCAATAAATCTTGCTTATTAGTTAATATTTTATATTGTAAACTAAATGCACACAGGGCCTGATTAAAGCACGGGCCTCCGGGGCCTCGACCCTGGGCGCATCAATTTCAGGGGCCCACAAATTATGTGGCTGACTTTTTTCCTTAATCAAAAACTTTTCAAATAATATTGTTTTACAAAACATGAAATGTAAAATTTAAATATTCTGAATGAAAATGACTCAATAAAATTTTTAGAAGCTTTTAACCTAGGCGCTTTTCCCCCAAACAGCTTTGTCAACTCATCAAATAAACCTTTTTTTCTGAAAGTGTTGCCGATAACGGGTAGGTAAAGGGGCCCAAATTTTTAATAGACCTTGGGCTCAGCTTCAGCTTGATCGGGCTCTGAATGCACATTAACATAACATTAACATAAAAAACAGTGTTAATTACATAGAAAACATAACTAATATAAAAAAAACAGTGTTTTACATTTCAAAACGAAAGTCCAGACAACTTCTGGCTGAGATTTGAAAGCTGAGATTGCCTCTTATATCCGATTTCTTTTGCAGGATTTTTTTAGATGAATCTAATTTTTGTTTCCATTTTCAGTCGATTTTTAACAGATGAATCAGTCAATATAATACTTTCTATTTTTCTTTCCACGCCGTGTTTGCTTCCTTAGTGCAGCCGTCGCAAAAGGCTAACTTCTTCTGGTATAGGCGAAGTTTGACCAAATGTAGAAGGAACGCCTTCTTCATAAACAATTAGGAAACTTTGAGTAGAACTTTAGGAACAACTTCTTTGAAGTGCAGCCTGTATTGGTGTGAAAAAATTAAACGCTTTCGATGCTGTTGCTGTTTTTTTCTGGGGGGGGGGGGGGCAAAGACAATCAATTATTGAGGAAAGTTAGAAATCTTTTCAGGATTGTTGGTACTTTCAAGATTTGGTGCCGCAGGAGCTGGCCTGTCAGTAAAGGAGGATGGTATAAATTCAAAGGAAAAATTCCCGAATGTTTTAAAAAAAATTACAACTCTGAAACCGATCAAAATTACGTCAAATATTTGCGATTCCACAGAGTTTGTGTGCTGCTGGACTGACTTAGGGCATTTAAATTTGAGCGATAAACGCCTTCATATTGCACACCGTTTTTACGGTATAGTGCATCGCTATTATTGCTTAGAAATCTATGTACTATATTATAGAGTAAAAAGAAAAAATAAAGTGAAAGTATAGTGGCTGTAGATGACGCTAAAAATGTAGCCCTAAAATCCACTACCTTTACTGTAATAAAAACGTGTTTTTGCAAAAAAAAGAAGAAAACTTTTAATAATACAGTTTTTACTTCATAATACAATGAAATGTTACTTTAGAATGCTTAAATATAAGCAGAGCATTTTCATTTAGAGAAAAAAAATGCACGGCTGATGTCAAAATTTTTTATCCCTGTTCCACATGTTTGTTTTGTTTGAGCGTGTTTGTTTTGTTTGAGACTGATGAGGGCATTTAAATTTGAGCAATAACGCGCATCATATTACACTGCTCAAAAGAATTAAAGGATATTGCAGTTTTAGGTGGATTTTGTATCTGGGAAACTTTTTAGCTGATTGATACATGGTCGACAGACATAGTAGGTTATATGAGAATAAACTACACATGTTTGGCAGAAAAAAATGCATTTTATTGCGCATTTGTGTACAAAAGGAAAAAAACACAATTTGTGCATATGAGAAAAAAAGAAGAAAGAAAGGTGTTTTCTTCAAAGAAAATCATTTTCAGTAGGGGGTATGGTTTTCACTGGCGGCCAGCAACGTTAAACACCTTTGAGGCATGGACTCAATGAGGCTATTAATGACGAGTTGGGGTATTCTGCCCCACTCTTCCAGAAGAGCTCTTTCCAGTTCTTGGAAAGTTTGTGGGGGTTAATGGCGGCAAGAAACTCGTCTTCCTAGAGCGTCCCAAACGTGCTCGATTGGATTCATGTCTGGAGAACATGCTGGCGATTCCATTCGAAAGATTCCTTCCTCGAAAAGGAAATCCTCCACCAGGTTTGCACGATGTGGCTTGCAGTTATCGTCCATTAAAATGAAGTTACCTCCGATTGCTGCAGCGTAAGGGACTACAATAGGTCTGAGGATCTCATCCCTATATCGGCGACCAGTCAGAGCTCCATCTCGAATGATGTAGAGGTCAGTGCGCCCGTCAATGGAGATGCCACCATACACCAACACTCCTCCACCGCCAAATCTGACACTTTCGTGCACGAACGCAGGATTATTCCTACTGCCACGGTCCCTCCAGATGAAAATACGCCTATATCCGGATGCACAGAAAAACGGGACTCGTCAGAAAACAGAATATTGCTCCATTCATTTCTCCTCCAGTTGACATGCTCGGTTGCCCACTCCCTGCGGTCGCGACGATGCCTTGATGTTAATCTAACACATACCATCGGTCGGCGAGAATACAGACCTACAGCATGGAGCCGGTTTCGGACAGTCTGAGTTGAAATCGTGGTGCCTGTAGCCGAGCGAAGGTGTTGTTGGAGAAGAGTAGCGTTCATGTTTCGGTGTCTCCGAGCTGTTAACGCTAAATACCGATCTTCATTGGGCGTTGTTACTTGTCTACGACCTTGCCCTGATCTTCGGCCTGCACATCCACTCTCCAAAAAACGGTTCCAGATCCTGGAAATGACACTTCGTGACACTCCAATGGTTTGCGCTACTTCGGCTTGAGTTTGGCCCCCTTCTAACCTACCAACAATTCTCCAAGCTTCTGAATCTGTCAAATGACTTCGCTGAGACATCGTACTCATCGAAACAAAGCAATCACTGAATGCCGATCATCCTTGTCTTCATTCTCTTTTATCCAGTTGAAAGTCAAATTTCATTCGCTGCCGCTGAAGCGACGTTTTTGACGTAGAACTCAAAATTTGCATACTCCACAATTTGAAAACCAGAAAAATTTGCATTTGTGATTCTCTTCTTCTATTTTCGGCAAAAAAAAATTTCGTTTATATCTTTATTTTATATAAAACTTCAAATATCCTTTAATTGTTTTGAGCAGTGTATAAGCTTATTTTAGGGCATACTGCACCTCCATCTATTCTTTTCCGCCGTGGTAATAGACTACTGTACCTTTTTGTTGCCATTTTCTCATAACAACTGATAAAAAAAAATGTTATTAAATTACGTGTTATGCCAAGAAAATATGTATTATTATAGAAATATATTTTAACGAATATTTATGTGATTTATTTTCCTATCAAAAAACTGAAAGAATTCAATTTTATTAATCGTGTGTAATAACATTTTCCGAATTTTGAAAATGTATAAATGAATGATTTTTAATAAAACATGGTCCATGTATGTCAACGATGCAAAAATAAATGCAAAGCACTTAAAGAAGTGGAGAATTTTAGCAAAACTGATTAAAAAAAAAAAAAAAAAAAAAAAAAAATCCACTGGAAATTACTCTTAGAATAAAATTAAAATCGACGCTAAAATAAAATATAAAAGCGATTTCTCATCGCAATCCGAATACTATTATTAAATGAAGCACTCAAAGTGTGGGCAGTAAAAATGAAATCTAATGCCAATTATGCTAAAAGGAGATCATAAGAAGAAAATAAAAGTTTAATGGCATCAATTTAAAGAGATTATGCTGTGTAACAAAACATGTACGCACACAATCATGTCAGATTTTTTTTTTTTTTTTTTTTTCACACAATCATGTCAGATTTTTTTTTTTTTTTTTTTTTTTTTAACAGAAAAAGAGTTGTATTTTTTAAATAGCAAAAGCAATTATTATAGCTAAAACTTATTGATTGTATTTAATATTTCCCAATGTAATTGAAAAGTGTTTATGATTTGGTTTTGCCTGTCTCTCCGCATATTTGCACTCTAATTTTCGCGAATATACTCAGATTTACTACAAAGTGTGGACAAATACAAGTGTGTTATTAAGAACTTTATCTTATGTCTGTCAATTCTCTGAATTATGAAATTTTTAGAATGTGAAATGAAGAATGTTCTAATTCAAGAATATTCCAAGGGATATCATTTATAGTTCACGAAAATAATTGTTAAAGGAAGGGCAAAACTATTCAACAGGGTTGCTATTCATATGGGAGAGTGAAATTCTCTCAAGAAAATTCTAGTCTAGCGGTATAGCGCATAGTGGACATGCTGAGGATAAGAAAAGTGTTATATTACCCAAAAACACCAAAATTTCTTGAATAGAGTTGCTAATAATCTCTGAGCTAAAGCTCTTTATCCCAATTCCCTTCCCAAATCAATAACAATCTTTCTTTGAGGTTTACAATTGGAATCGCCCCTAAAGTTTTCTACAAACTGTACAAATATGTTACAAAATATTTGTGTACTGAGTTCACAAATAGTCATTTTGTTAATTATATCTCAAAATCATTGTCCAATTAAAATTTATTTTCATCAAGGGAAGGTGAAACAGAGTGGGGAGAGGCTTGTAAAAATTACTTATTGTTATGAATATAACTGCTGGAAAAAGTTTTAAAATCTGCAATAATGAGTATTAAAAATATGAAATGTGGAGAATAAAAAGAACATTTTTGAAAAAAAAAAAAGGTAGATGATTAATTATTTTTATTTTTAAGTATGCAGTTTGCCAAATCATGGAGGATTCTCACTTCTGACCGCACAACGATCAAACTCTGTTAGAGATCAATCACAATGAAAGTTTATCAAATTTCCTGACTTTTTCAGGTTTTAGGAAAAGTATTGAAAATCCCTGACTTCTAACTTATTTGGCTAATTTCTTAATTCCCTGACTTTTCCAGGTTTTCCAGGTTTTGTAACAACCCTGATTCAAAATGTAACGATTCAATATATTTCACGTTATATAAAGATTATGATAAATAAACGTATTTAGAAGTTCAAGAAGCATTCCAATTATTAAATTTTATGTTTATATAATATAAAGAAGTATTTGCATTTGTACATAATTTTAAATGAATTGTTTGCTATTAACAATTTAATTGTTCCTCTCAAGAAACCCAAGCTAAAACTTTTATAAATCATGAAATTACGGAACAAATGCTAAATATAGGTTTTCTAATAGACCATGTTACCCTTGGCACTTCAAGTCTAGCTGAAAAAAGTTGGAAATTGCACGTCAAGCGTAGTCAATGAGGTGCGTTCGTATTATAACGAAGTCTTAAAAATATTCAGATCTTGCTATAATAGTATACAGTGCTGCGAATACGGTATAATGTCGAAATATTTTGTGTGCTCTTGTAAATACTACCTGCTTTCTATTATACAGGAGGTAAGCAGTAATAAACCTCAGCAAAGTATATCAATTTCATAAAATGTAAAATAGTTTAATATTATCAAAACGGGCCCCCAAACAGTGTTTCTTCCTATGTCATTATGTAATGAAATACTTTTGTGTGGCCCTCTAAATTGATATAATAAATATTGTTTGCACCTCAGATTGACAGAATGTATTTTTTTAGCATGTACTTCGTAATGCATATCAGTTCTGTTATTTTTGAAAGAGTGTAATATCATTAAAATTCACTTGAAACTATTTTTCGATCGACCATAATGTAACGACGGAATACTTTCGATTGTCCCTGTAATTAAAATAAAAAAATACATCCGCTTTTCATAAACTTTGGAATGACTCGACAAAATTATGCAACAATCTTATATTTTAATTTTTAAACGATTCGGTTCGGTATTTTTTGCTCTGTTATATGCGACCAGACAGACAGAGTGAACGACCAGCGCCGTCTGAAAGGGGGGGGGGGGAAGGGGGCGGTCTTCCCGGGCGCAGAAATTTAGGGGGCGCCGATTTATACTACCAACGTCATTTTTGAGGGTTTAGAGTCAAATTGGGGAAGGGGGGGGGGGTGAATTCAGATAATTATATCAGATATCAGAATTATTTATATCAGAATTCAGATAATTCATTCGGATTATTAGTTACCGAGATATTTGTAATCTTATTTTTTACACTCTACGATTTTTTTAACCCTTAATTTCATTCAAATTTCATTTCAAATATATATTTTAATTGGAAATGAGACATTTCATCGAGCGCGGTACTGTTAGTTAATACGTTTATCATGTTTAGTGTTATAGGAATGTTTCTTTTACTAATTGATTATTATTGATAAGTGGGACATCAAAAGAGGCATTTTCTTAAATATCTTCAGTTTCAAAATATCTTTATTTGATTTGGAAAAGAGAGAGAAAAAAAAAAGAATATTTGCAATTATGGAGTTATCATTGAAATGCATGTTGTATTAACATCCATGTTTATCAGTTTTTCATAGTATTTTTTTTTTTTTTTTTTTTTTTTTTTTTCAGCTATTGTGGACAGCTTTTTTGCATACGATGACAATCATGACGGATTTATTAGCTATCCAGAATTAAGGAAACATCTGGCTCCGGACGCTACTGATCAGCAACAGGGGCTCAAATAACCAGGAACTGGCTGGTTTAGGGAGGTGTATTCTTAACTCAGTCAAGATATCCTCCGAAATACAATTGTAAAACTACAATTTTGTTCGAGACTCATGCCAAAAGCTTCACTAGTTCTGTGTATAATTATATGAATGTCATCACATATTTCTTTTGTCAGATGGCACTTGAGTACTTTTTTATTTATTTCAATATACTGAATAAATATTTTTTATAATAAAAGACAAAGTAGTTATTTGTATCAGTATTGTTGTTTATATAGTTTACAAACTAATAATAATAATAATAATAATAATAATAATAATAATAATAATGGGTAAGTGTGATTGCAGATCGCACAAAAGGTTTAATTTAATATTTCTTTCAAAGCAATTTATCTATTAATAAATAAATCTAAATTGTTAATTTATGATTATTAAGTTTTTACATATATGGTAGCACGAATAAATTTAATTTTAAAATAAATATAAACGGAAGTTATTTATTTTAATCAAAATAAAAATGTTCAAATCAAAAATCATTTAAATAAAATCCGAAATTCTAAACATTTTGAAAATTCGAAATAAAAAAAAAAAATTAGCGGAGATATAAATAAAATTTCGGATTTCTAAAAGTGAAAAAAAAATGTTTAAAATTAAATTTAAAATGCTGAATCATTAATAAGTCGGCAAAGTTTTTTAAATAGAAAGAAAATTTAGTAAAAAAAAAATAAACAAAATAAAATACTATGAATGTCAGATGAACAAATCTAATAATATAAACCCTTACATTGATATAAAATACGAAATTTATTCTTATTAAATACTTACGATGAAAGTTTTAAGTTCCTGCATCGGGGATCGAACTAACTAGGGAACTGCAAGAAGTGTAAGTCACCGATTTTGACGAAAGTGGTATTGTTGGAAAGATCTCATCGAGAGCAGTAAAAAACTCAATGGAACTACCAGTCGCAAATGAGCCATTTTCGAGATATCCAACAATTTATGTCACTTAACTAGTGCATATTTAATTGGGGACGGCAAAAAATTTTAGTCTCGATTTTAACGAAAGTGGTACCGTTAAAAAGATATCAAGATGAGGGAGAAAAAACTCAATAGAATTACCCGTCGGAAATGAGCCGTTTTCGAGATATCCGATAATTTATGTCACGTAGCTAGTGCATACTCTTCTAGTGCTCACTTAATGGGGTACTGCAAAAAATTGTTTTCTTGATTTTTATGAAAATGGTGTAGATGCAAAGATATCATTGTGAGATATAAAAAACTCAATGGAACTAACCATCTGAAATGAGCCGTTTTTGAGATATCCGACAATTTATGTCACTTAATGCAATTTCCTAGCAGTGTGCATTAGCAATGTGACACAATTTGCAGTATATCTCGAAAATGTCTCATTTCCGACGGGTGATTCCATTGAGTTTTTTAATCCTCACGACGATATCTTTTCAAAGATACCACTTTCGTAAAAATCGAGACAAAAAAAAAATTTTTTTGCGGTCCCGCATTAAATGTGCACTAGCTACGTGACATAAATTGTCGGATATCTCGAAAACGGCTCATTTGTGATGGATAGTTCTATTGAGTTTTTCACTGCTCTCGATGAGATCTTTCCAACGATACTACTATAATCAAAAACGGTGTCTTACACTTCTTGCAGTTCCCTAGTAAGACCCTTCTGAACCTCCGAAGCCATGACGCCTACCCGCACAACGTTCAAATTAAGTTTTTCTTTTTAAATCGGAAAAATGAATGGATGATATTAAAAACATTAATTTAATTAAAATAAGAGACTTTTTGAAAATTTTATGATTTGTCGTGCTGTAAGTACACAAAATCTGAAGTCTCTGACTTATACAGTTTTTGTGTACGGACCTTATGACAGACAGACGAATACAGAGATGAATAGGGTTCGTCAAATAAACAAAACTCTTAAAAAAAAAAAAAAAAAAAAAAAAAAAAAAAAAAAAAAAAGGTAGACACGTTGTTTCGAACTCTGTTTTTCAACTACTGAAGGTACTGAAGGCATTCCTGATCCTGAATACACAGTTTAACATTTGCGGCACATTTAACGTGGGAGGTATCGTAATTTTTCAATTGCAGGCAAATGTTTTTTAATGCTACCACGCACCACTTTTTCAAAACAAAAATCTTTTACATACGCTTTGAGAACATTTGCAAGAGAAAAATACTACAAAATATATATTTTTAAAAATAATGGTGCGAAAATAATATAAAAATAGTCACTTGTAATTGAAATTTTACGATGCTCTCACGTACAATATACAGTCGAGTCTCTATATAACGAAGTCCCTCGTTCCAGTAAAAAATTCGTTATATAGAGAAATTCCGTGTATAGAAAATGATGTTAAAAATCTTATTTAATGTGTAAATTTTGAACAAATATTATTTTTTGTGTTTTTAAATTAAGAATTTGAAATTTTTAAAAGTAAATATTAACTTAACATTTTATTTCTTAATTATTTAAGCAGTTTCAAAAAAGAAAACAGACATTTATTTAAAAGCTTCATGAAAATCAAATAAGGAAGACTTGCATTAATTTCAGACGAAGAAATCTGTAATTTTTTGTTGTTTTGATTTTAAAATTGTTACACTCTCAAAAAGAAAAAAAAATCTTAAATTTTAGCAAGGAATGAAAAATTGTAGTTAACATTTTCCTCCATTTGAAGGCCTCTATTATGTGCTTCTCATTGATTCCTCTCTTATACGTGTAACAATCTAATTGACTCTGTTTTGAGAAGGATGTTGAAAGGTGTGTGGGAGGTGGGATGAATTCGTTGGATTTAAAGAACAAGGAGAGAAGTAATATATGTATATATATATATATAACTCAGCACAGAACGATAAATCAAATATAAGTGATGGAAAATTGATTCCATGTGATTTCGAAGCTCTTTTAAAACTGAATAAATTAAGACCAATTTATGAAAAAATTCGTTATATGGAGATAGATATTTCGCTATATAGAGACTGTTTTTAATATAATCGTGCGAAAAGGGGACTGTTCCTACAAAAAATTCGTTATGTAGAGAAATTCGATGTATGGAGTTTCGTTATAGAGAGACTCGACTGTATTTTAAAAGAGAAATATTGTTATTTTTTCAGTTTATTACTATCTCACCTTTATAAAATAAAGATAAGCTTCACATTTTTACATACCCATCCATACATAGTATAAGGTAAATCTTGTAACCGTTTTAAAAATCGGAGCTTTTATCTTGATGATGAATTTAAACATTTCAGACACTAGAGATTCTGAAAGACATATTTATAGATAAAAATTTTGGTGTTCTTCTGTTTGTATGTCCTTAAATACTCTATCTCTCGAATAAACTGAGATACAGACTTGAAAATTAATGAGTACTTATTATGCAATAATGAAAAAAAAATGTTGATTATCAGTAACCTCGGTTATCCGGAACTATTTTTTTTCGGATTCTCGAAATATTCGTTCTTATAAAATTCACATAAAAGTTCTTTATTTTAAGGAGTAAATAAATAATAATAAAAAAAAACAATAAAAAAACATAACTTTTTCATAAAGAAAGAATTTAATCGGATAATTACTTGTCAAGATATTTGTAATTATATTTTCCAATTTTTCATGACCCTGTATTTCATTCAAATTTCAATACAAATATATATTTTAATTGGAAATGAGACGCTTAATCCGATTCAGTAAACTGCTAATTAATATAATTTTTATTTTTAGAGTCACAAGGGTATTTGTTTTTTGCGTTTCGGTACTACTTGATTATCCCGTCGACCACAAAACTACCGCCAAAATGTAAGATTTAATGCCAATTATGGCTTATCGTAAAAGTCACATTAACTTGACATTAAACACGTCACACGTGTTTGTTAGGCCATCGAGGGATTTTTAATTTGACGTTTAATTTGTATATTTACTACTCTTTTACTAATTTATTTGTTCCTTTTATTTGTTTATTTGCTCCTTTTCAGATGTGAATCGAAAGAACGGGCTGAAAAAATAGCATGTTTTTTGTAGGGTAGGTTAATTCCATTGAACTACACGTGATAGAATTGACATTGAGTTACCAACCAATTGCCTTGAAAATCTTGTTAATTCCCTTAATAGCATCTATATTATAAATTCCAAACGTATCTGTGCGTAACGCATACGTCATTTTACGAAAAACAACGCTTTGAAATTTAAAATACATTTACGGTTTTGCAATTTTTGCTACTGCAAATTTTTAAACTTCAAAACATCGCATATTTTCAGTTTTTACACCATAGTATAGAAAAAAAAATATGTACTTTTAAATGCATTTTATTTGAAAACTGTACTTTAATTTATTTTTGAAATATTAATATTTTTGTAGTTTTTAAAACCGTTTTTGTAATTGTGGCAACAGAAGTACTACATTTCTATTAAAAATGAAGGGAAAAATGAAAAAAAATTATTACTGTATCTTTATGTTGCCATTTTCTCATTAAAAATGATAAAATTTGAAAATTAAATGCATGCTGTGTCATGAATATGCTATAAAACCTGTGAATTTTGGTTTCATTTAGAAAGTTTCATTTAACACTTAAAATAATATAAATAGTTTAGTATCTGTTCCAGCTAATAGCATCGAGACTTCAAGATTTGAATCAAATTGATCAAATTAAAATAATTTTTTTTTTAAAAAGGTGAATACAGATGATATGGAAGGTGCATATTTAAATTTTGATACGGTGAAAATGATGTCGGGTTTAGATTTCAAGGGTAAAAAATTCTGTGAGTCAAAAAGGAACAATTCTTTCTTTTTCATTTTGGAATACAAAAGCATAAAAGTCTTAATTGATAATTTTATCATAATAACAGATCGTTAAAAAAATTTTCTGCTTACATGTATGATTCGACGGATTCTACTTTGTTAACATAAAGCCCCTTTTATGGCTGTTCCTTTAATTACTCTCTGCAGTCTATTTTGCAATTGGTAACAAATAACTAGTCCAAAAATAAAGTTACTTTATTAAATGTAGGCAGCAGATTTAAATTAATTGATAATATTGCTCATTATAAAAGGATCAAACATAAGGGTTACAAAACTAAATCAATATGCCGTTATTGCAGTTGTGTGTATTTTCCCGCAAGTGTCGGCAACAATTGGTTCCATCGGAGTCCAAGATAAGAAAAAATTACGTTTAATCTACACTGATGGCCATCCAAAATGCAATACAAAGAAAGAGAGATGTCAAACTCAATTTTTTTAGAGATTACACATAGCATCAGAGTTAATTGATTTCAAAGACAACCTTCTTTGAAATGAGGTAGATGGGAAAATCACTAAGAACTGTTATCTCCACGTCTGCAATAACCACTGCCGCCGTAGCATTAGAGTGAAATAGGGCTACTAGATTTAGAAACTGAAGCATCCGCCATTGATGTGCCTTTGGGTTTGCCATATATACCCAGCGCCCATTAGCTTCTATGTAAACAGAGAGCAACGGTGCTGCATTTTGACAGTTATTTTCTATTAAATACACGTTATAATTAAATACGAAATTTATGGTAAGATGTTGCTCTGCTATGAATTGTTCAAACCATTTTAGAAAAGGACACAAGGCGTTCCAATTTCTGGAAGAAAACACAAGACGAACAAAGTACCGTATTTTCGGGTGTATAGTCCGCGGCTTATACAAGAAAAAAAACCTTCCAAAAAGCCGCTGCGGGTTATACAAAGATTTTTTTTTAAATTGGAAATCGTGATATTTTTTCTACAATTTTTAAACCTTAAAAAATTTGAAAAAAAAAAACATCGAAATTTGTAATTTTTTTTTCGCTATGCCGCGAAATTTAGAGAGTTCTCCCATGTTTGTAAAGGCTTTTTTTTACTGCTTTAATACAGTTAATTCTGGATTTGGAAGAACTGTCACAGTCGCAACTATCGCCAAGTATTGCACTGATAGATGTATAATAGCCATTGTTTTTATAGAGTACAAAATCCAAAATCCGGAACCTCCCAATCTCGACAAATCTGAATTTAAGGTCATTTTTAGTTTATTTTTCAAAAAAATAATCTACCGACCCTGTTGCAAAGAACAAAAAAAAGTGCGTGATTTATATCATTTCGGAAAGATTCAGAGTAGTCGTTCTTTTTCGAAACGATTCCGAGGAATCGTTCCTTTAAAGATCGTTTCATTTCGGAAAGAGTTCAAGGAATCGAACTTTTCCGGAGTCGTTTCATTTCAGATAGAGTCCGAGGAATCGTTCCTTTTCGGAGTTGGTACCTTACCCTGTTGCAAAGAATAAAAAAAGTGCGTGATTTATGTCATTTCGGAACGATTCAGAGCAGTCAGTCTTTTTCGAAAAGATTCCGAGGAATCGTTCCTTTACAGAGTCGTTTCATTTCGGAACGAGTTCTAAGAATCGAACTTTTCCGGAGTCGTTTCATTTCAGATAGTGTCCGAGGAATCATTCCTTTTCGGAGTTGGTGCATTTCGGATCGATTCCGAGGAGTGGATCCTTTTGGGAACCAATGACCTAAGACAGGCCTGTCCAACCTTTTATAAAGCAGGGGCGCTTCTCAACTTCTGAAAAGCAGTGAAGGGCGCCATTATTAGAATGAATCAAAACATGTAAAAAATCACTTTTAATATCTGTAGCAATGCATAATAGCAATGTAGGCAAATGCATAACGCAGTAGAGACATAATGCTACAATAAATCTAAAACGTCAATAATAAAAAAAAAGTGAAATAATCGTAAAGTTTTTTCTGCGAAAAATTATCTCAAACATTTTTGAATTGGAAGGAGTCAGAAAATGAAATATCACATGTTATTAAATAAAAATGGTAATCAGAAATATTGTCACGATTTGGGAAACGCAAACACTCTGGAGTAACTGCATTTTTTTTTCTTTTTTAGAGGAGTAAATTTGCCACTATAAAAAATACAGAAACAAAGTCATTGGTGGTTCTAAAGAAGGAGCCTGACGGAATTTTCAATGATGGAAATCCTTTCGCACGATTTTATAAGATTTTTTTGAAAAACAAAATTATCAAAATTACCTAAAGTTTCGAAACTCTGGGGGTGTGAAAGACAGCCTTTATCCTGTCTTATAAAACATCCAAATGGCCAATAAAACAACGTCAATAACGATAACAAATCTGCTGAACTTTCATGCATGAAGGAGGTAGAAGATTGCTTTTTTTTTCCTACATTTTATTTCTTAATATATTAAATATATGTATATCGCCAACATTTATTAATTTTTATTGACATAATTTCCATAAAAAGATACAAAAAGATTAATTAGACATTAGTGAAGAAACGCAACAGCACATGATTTGTTTCTTTAAAAAATGAATCATGTGCTGTTGCCTTTCTTTTAATAAGTCGCGTACGTTATAACTGTTGATGCGTGTACACTTGCAGAAATTTTTAAAACATCTCTCAAGCAAACATCACGGATTTTAAATAATATATATTTTACAAGGAAATGTTACTTAAAATAGAAAGAAAACAAAGACTAGTATCAGGAAACTTTCAAAAGGGCGCCAAGAAAACCTGCAAAGGGCGCTATGGCGCCCGCGGGCGCCGATTTGGACAGCCCTGACCAAAGATATGTATACATTTTATGTCCGAAATTTTGAATTTATCACCGATTTTTTTTTAATTTTCGGAAAATTTTTAAAAAAAATATCACGCTTGTTTGAAAAAAAAATGCGCGTAAACGCCACATCGTTTGAAATGTTATCTTAAAACCCGTAAACGCCGCGGAGTTTCTTCCGAAAATTACGGTGCTGATAATCTTAATTTTTTAGCCCAATTACTGTAGATATTATGCATCACGAAAAAATTTGGTAAATTTGTGTTAAAAATTATGACTAATGGCTTCTAATTTCGAACCCTGGTCGAAATATACGTTCGTAAATGGTGTATAGCCCGCGGACTATACACCGATGCATCTCCGCGGGTTATACATGAACTTTTTTTACTGCACTGTTCGATTTAGGGGTGCGGGTTATACACAAGGGTGCGGGCTATACACCCGAAAATACGGTAAATAACCAACTGTCGTCGAAATAATTGGCGCGGTTTTTGAAAGTGCCAAATTTAAAAGTCGGTCAAGACTTGTAAAAATAAATGATGATTATGATTCTTTTAGATTTAATTTTTTATATCTGTATTTATATAATTATCGTATGATAGCGGTTCCCAATCAAGGGTACGCATGCTCTTAGGAATACGTTACGGGTTTTCTGAGGGCATGTCTTAAATAAGTAATGGTTTAAATCACAAAAATGTTAAAAATGATAATGTAATTTTTATCAATTTATTATATGATTGAGAAAAGATAATTACTAATAAGAACTAGTTGGATGTGTCAATCCCAAAACTTTCTTCTATCTCATAAGTACATTTTAATATTAAAAAAAAAAAAAAAATGTGGTGACCCCAAAGTTACCCACTATCGAATTTCCTCGAACATTTGACCTAGCCTAATGAGATTCTGGTATCCGAAAAGCCTAAAACGCAAAATTTAATTAATATTCTGAGAAAATGAGCTTAGTATTGCCTCATGTTGGTAATTTATACTAAAACCTAATAAGCATCTATTTATGCCAAGACCTAACAGAATCTGAAATTTTATAGAATTTCGTCCATTAGTTCTTGAGATATAGTTATAACAAAAAATTTGCAAAACGTAGCACAGCAACACCATATCTTGGAAAATTTATGCCAAAACGTAAAAAAGCGTCTAATTATGTTATGGTGTAAAAGAATCTGAAGTTTGATGAAATTCTGTGCATTAGTTTTTGAGATATAGTTAGTTTAAAAAAAACCGTGTAAAATATAGCACAGCAGCACCATCAGTTGAAGGA
Source organism: Maratus speculifer (assembly GCA_964019185.1). Taxonomy (NCBI): domain Eukaryota; kingdom Metazoa; phylum Arthropoda; class Arachnida; order Araneae; family Salticidae; genus Maratus; species Maratus speculifer. Next base: position 268,517,985 of record OZ025298.1, read on the forward strand.
TTTATAACAAAACGTAATCATCGTGTAATTATGTTATATGTCATTTTGTAACGAAATCTGAAGTTTGATGAAATTCTGTGCGTTGGTTGTTGAGATATAGCTATCGGAAAAATCGTGCAAAATGCAGCATAGCTGCACCACCTGTTACAAGGTTAATACCAAAATGTAATCAGCGTCTAATTATGTTATATATTTTAGTGTAACAGAATCTAAAATTTGATAAAGTTCTGTGCATTAGTTCTTGAGATATAGCTATCGCAAAAATCGTGCAAAATGTAGCATAGCAGCGCCACCTATAGGGCAGTTCACACCAAAACCTTATCAGCAGCTATGTATATCAAGGTATTGCAGAATCTGAAGTTTGGTGAAATTCTGTGCGATAGTTGTTGAGATATAGCTATCATGAAAATCATGAAAAACGTGGCATAGCAGCGCCACCTGCTGGCCAATTTACACCAAAACTTAATCAGCGTCTATGTATATCAAGGGGTCACAGAATCTGAAGTTTGGTGAAATTCTGTGCATTAGTTCTTGAGATATAGCAATCTTGAAAATGATGAAAAACGTAGTATAGCAGCGCCACCTGCAGGCCAATTTTCACCAAAAACCAATAGGCACTAATTCATATCAAGGTCTAACTGAATATAAAATTTTATTAAATTTCGAGCATTAGTTCTTGAGATAGAGCGCCCACAAATTTTTTGTCACATACAGACAGACACACAGACAGACAGACAGACGGACGGACAGACAGACAGACAGACGAACAAACTCACAGACAGACATTTTCTAAAAATAGTCAAAACGTGTTCAGGACCTTCTAAAACGTATAAATCCGTCGAAAACCGGAAGTCGAAAATTTTCATGAATCCAATACTTTCTTCTTGTAAAGATAGAAGAAAGTAAAAATTGGACAATTATTATTACTATAATTTATTTATTATTATTATATAGTATTAGATATGTTTTATTATATTAATTAATTATTTTATTATATTAATGTATTATATTTTATAATGTATTATATTATATTATAATTATATAATTTTTTTGTAGATATAAATATAATATATAGCGTAATAACATATTAATACATAACATTATAATAACAAAAAAAATAATATATAAATTGTTATATATATAATTAAAATTATAAATAATTTTAAAATATAAATTTAAAAAATAAAAAAATAAATAATGTAAATATAATTATATTATATTATACATATTATCCCCAATATATATACATATTATGTTATTTTGTATAATTATATTGCATTATACAATATAATAAATAATAGATTATATATATATATATATATATATATATATAATAAAATAATATAAAACTGGATAAATATAATAAATTATTCATATTTAATTTAATAATTGTAATTTAACAATAACAATAGTAATAATAATAGTTTAATAAGTGACTAATTTATAATTTAGTACATAATAAAATATATTAACTATAATTACAATAAATGCATTATGTAAACAACATATTTAAGTAATATATAAACTATTATGTAGAATTATTATGCATCACATTAATGTATTAATTATTACTTTATTTATTTATTATTTATTATTTATTATTTAATTATATATTTATCTTTTTGATTTACTATGAGTTGATAGAATATCATTTTTTAAATATATATTTGTTAATGAGTAGATTTTTTAATATTTAATTTTAATTAGTTATACATTTAATTTTTTATTGATTTACTATGAGTTAATAAAATATTATCATTTTTTAAATTAATTCTTGCCAGCGAAATTAATTTTTAATATTTAATTTTATTTATTTATACAATTATGTTTATTAATTTACTATCAATTATTACTATCAAATATTATTTTTTAATGAATTCTTGTTAGTGAAACTAATTTTAATTTAATTTTATTTATTTATACAATTATTTTTATTAATTTGCTGTTAGTTAATAAAATATTATTATTTTAAAAATCAATTCTTGTAATGAGTGCGACATTCCAGACTAGGCGTTCTCCAATCATTGATCAAACATGCTTGATGGGTAATAGACCTGGAGAACATGAAGGCCAGGGTAACAATGAAATATAGCAAATTAAGACGAAATCTTGAACATTGCGTGCAACATGTGGTCACGCGAAACGTAGTCTCAAGCAAGCTCTGAATGTAATGAATAATCCAAGATCCGATAGCACAAAAATATAAGGTATCGAGCACAAGAAAAAACTCCTTTATTTTATGGAAGCGTAGAAATAGAGGAATCTAATAATCCATGTTTGCCGGCAGTGAAGTGGTGCATAAGCCAAGAATTAATACCCCTGGTGGTTGACTCATAGGTTTATCATTGTGCTTTCCTGTTCCCAATCCTCAATGTTTACATCCCTTTGATTGTAGGACGAATACATTGATAAACCTACGAGTACACCTTTGCTGGTGTTCATTTTTGGCTTATGCACCACTTCACTTTCTGCAAACATGGACCATTAGATTCCTCTATTACAACTCTTCCATAAAATAAAGTTTTTTTTTTTTTCTTCGGCTTCATACCTTAGGTTTTTGTGCTCTCGACTCTCGGACTAGGAGGAAAATAGGCGGCAAAACTTGAGAAGTATAGCGCTCGCTAGTAAGTGTATTGTGCATGCATACTAAAATCAATTTATGTGGTTTACATGTGGAATAACTTATTTATGAGCTTCGTTCTATCCCTAGTCAATATTATCTTTTTATAAAAAATAACTAACTGTAACTGTTTGTGATTTGTTCCACTGTTTCTTATGCAATTGATATTTGTACTGATGATGCCTTGCGAGGACCTTGGCGAAACTTTTACTTTTTCGCATTTTTAAATGTTTTTCAGGATTTTTTTTTTTTTTTTTTTTTTTTTTTTTTTTTTTTTTGCGCATAAATTTTAATTTTTTAAATGTATTCAAGTCTGTCTTGGTTTATTTTATTCAATCTTTTAATAGGTTCTATAATATTTCACCCCAGTGTGTATTTTTTTGTGTCCGAGTAATATTGTGTAATAAATTACCAAATGAATTTACAGCTTCAAAAATAAATAAAGAAATAAAACCCGAATTTAACAAAGGCAGTCGAACATCATTTTAACGAAGTCTCTATTTAACAAAGTTTCCTACTTAACAAAATTTTCTGCTGAACTTTCAGTACCATTATCACGCAAATTCATCTCCATGTTACGAAAAATATATTCTGTATAACGAAGTTGATTTCACTTCCGTGCGTGTACAACAGTTAAAGGTTGCGTGTTGCGACTGACACATGAATTTATTTCAGCGGTTTGTATGTGAAAAGGAAATAATTCATGTATTTGATAATTTTATTCAAAAGAGGAATTGCAAACAAAGGCATAAAAACATGGAGGACTGAGAGCAGGATAATACAATGATAAATCTACGAGTCAATCATTAAAACTGAATTTTTAGATTTTTCCACCAAGATATGACTTGGCAGACCGATTGCGTTTTAATATGCGAATCGAATTTTAACTAATTCTAGAATTTCAGCTGTGAGCTCGATGAGATGATTGTCTGTGCTGCCGCCTCCCGGTCTAATACACTTTTAAATTTTGATTAAAGCAATCTTTAATTTTTTAATGTTAAGCAGACGATAAATTGCATTAGTAGATTTTTGTGGAATTTCTTTTTCTGTGTTTGTGGCAACATTGCTGTTAATAGTAATGACATTCAATTTGCAGGAAGGGATTAATTCAGGTCCACTACTTAGCAAATTGCAAGGTAGCAACTGTTTTAAATTTTTAGTGCTTCGAAATCATCTAAAAATTAACAAGTACACAAAAATTTTAATACACAAAGAAAAGTCTATTTCAGTTCCCAGAATTTGAAAGTGAAACATGTTTTGTATTGACTAAAATAATATAATATGAGATCAATTTTCTTTTTTCCAATTTCGGGAATAGTTTCATTTCGTGATTGAAGTTTCAAACAAAAACTTAAAATTAAAAAACAAAGTTCAGATAAATTGCTAAAAAAATTTTTTTTTTAAACAAAGCATAATGAATCCCAAAGGAAATCGATTTCTCCTTAACAATGAAACAAATAATATTGCTATTAGATTGCATTTTTTCTACTTTAAAAATTTAAACCAAAAGTTTTCAGATAATTGCTTTTATTCTTTTAATATTTTATTTTTATTTTTAAATTCATGTTTATTTTTTGTAGTCATGACAACCATGCAGAAAGAATTGTATTGTGTGGTACATAATTTTTCATTTTTCAACGGAATTCTATCAAAATTGCTTTTGAAAGAACGTTAAATTTAGCTTAAAAAAGCGATTTAAACATGAACTGCAGTATTTTAACTTTGATTTTATTAACCATTTGTTCATTAATAATTTGCTTTCAACAAGTTGACAACCATCCAAAAGGTTCATCCGATTTGAAGCTAATTCGAGAAAGATGGAACGTTAAAGATATAATACGGGACATAGAGTAAGTCAGGCTTGCTTAAATCTATTTAAATGAAAATTATATTTTGTGTCTTGTAATGTGTCTTAGTAAATGATAAATATGTTGTTTTGAAACTTATTTTCTAGTTTGAAAACGAGAGCTGCAATGGATTATATTGGATTTAATTATTGGTTTTAGATTACAATATTTTAGGGGAAAAAAAACCATCAACCAATTTTGTTGCGTGAAAATATATCAAAAATAATTATTTATAAATAATTTATTCCCGAGAAACATTTTAACTGTGCTAGAACAGTTTGCTTGCTTCTAGAACGGGGGAAGGCAGCAGAGGCAATCACCTCATCGAGTTCACGGATGAAAATCTAGGATTAGTTATCTCAATTCGCATACTAAAACGCAATCAGTCAGCCAAGTTCTATCTTGGTGGAAAACAGCAAAAACCCGATTTTAGCGGTTGGCTCATGGGTTTAACATTATGTTTCCTTACTCTCAATCCTTTATGTTTTCATACTTTTGGGTGCAGAATAGCACAATAGTAAATCGAAGAGTCAACGTTAAAGTCGGATTTTTAGGTGTTTTCCACCAAGATATTACTTGGCAGGCCGATTGCGTTTTAATATGCGAATCGAGATTTTAAAAACCCTAGATTTTCATCTGTTAACTCGATGAGGTGACTGTCTGTGTTGTCGTTTCCCAGTTAGGTGGGGCTTGTTGAGCTCAAGCCATATGGTAGGCCTCCCCACCTAGCTGAATCTGTCGTTTCCCAGTCAGTTAGTTATCTAAAGCTTTTGATTGCCACATTCATTTCCGAATACTGTTTAACGACAGAACTGTGATTATGAAAGAAGATAACTAATATTTGAAAATAGAGGTATTTTGAAAATATTTTTGTTCCAAATTATGATGGTTAAAAAAATTACTTTTTCTCGATCTAATTGGTCAGAAAAAAGAAACAAGTGGTTGAAATTAGAGGCGAGAATTACGTGTTCGTCTATTAGTGATAATAGAATAGATCATCTCCCGATTTCCTTTAAAAAATTATAGATCTAGTTTATTAGTCATTTTAAAAAGAAACTTTAGAAACACAAAGAATTTTTTTAAAATAACTTTTACAATTTAACCCTTTATCTATCGACGGCACTTATGAATACCATTAAAATTACTCATTATAAAATTCTTTTAATACGTCGATTAGTTGTAATACTGTTTAGCCCTCTGAGCGTTTTGTAAATGGGTAAAATTATAATGTTGTTTTCTTTTAATTTTGTTTTAAATGACCAGAAAATATGATTCTTTCGACATTATAACAAAAAAATTAATTACAAATATGAATGTAATCCTTAAGAGTATTAATCATTCTAAAATGTGTTGAAAATTCATTAAATCTGTAGAATTATATTATCTTAAATTTTCATTATATTGCAATGAGACCAGGAGCTTAGTGAACGCAATATTGTGTGCCAAATAGAGTTAATACAGCACCCCGTGAGCAGAAAATGTTATCAACTTTGCAGAAAATTTTAGGAAAGAGCCAATTTTTATTTTTGTAACTTTTTTTTACCACCAAAAAATTAAAAATATTCTGCTAATTTTATGTATGAATTATTTACTATTAACGCACAATTAAAAACAGTTTCGATTTTTGAATTTTCCGAAAATTTAAGGCATTTGATGCCGAAAAACTTTAAAAATTCGTCAGTCCGTAATTTCAGACACCAAAAATCGCAAATTTCGACAAACGGTTGTCGTAAAAAATCAATTTCGTCAATCGTTCGCAGAAAAAAAATCTCCAATTTCGTCAAACTATCACAGAAAAAACACAAATTTAGTCAAAGTTCCGCAAAAAAGTGCAAATTTCGTCGACCTCGAAAAAAATGACGGATTACAACAAAGAGTCGCGTAAAAAGCTCTCATTTCAACGAAAGACCGCGTAAAAAACTTTTATTTCGACAAAGGACGCGTGAAAAACGCGAATTTCGACTAAGAATCATGCGAAAAACTGGAAATTCGACAAAGAATTGCGCGAAAAATACGATTTTCGACACAAAAGAAAAGAAAAGAAAAAAAATTGCACAAAAATACGAATTTTGTCGAAAGACCGCACGAAAAACGCGAATTTCGTCCAAGACTTGCATAAAAAACGATAAATTCATCGATAGATTATTGCTCAAAAAAAGTTAATCCCATCCATGAATCGCGTAGAAAACGCGAATTTCCTCCGTTAATTGCATAAAAAATGCGAAATTTGGTCCATTTCAAAATAATATAACACGTAATTTTATTAAACATTAAATTAATTTGCAGAATTTTTTTGAAGAAATATTATGTGTGCAGAAAGGGTTTTATACAAGTCTGGTCCCAAACACTTATAGGGTTAAAATGAGTTACAGATACATTACTTTATTTTGTTCCAAAAGAATTATTGGTTACACAAAACAAAAATATTTTTAAAAGGATAATTTCTGCCTTTGTATCTTTTCAGTTTTCTTGGCGCTGAGGGAGGGGGATGGAAATTTTCCAATTCGGAAATATTTCTATATTTCTATATTAAGAACATCATATTTTTCCATTTTATAATTCTAAAAAATACTAAGAAAACAATTTAAAATAAAATATTAGAGTGGGGCTATAAATATTGCACAAAATCCCGGTAAATTCGAATTTAATTAATCCTCTTAAATCCTTCATTTCTTCTAAAATCCTTCAAAAATTAATTAAATGATTTTGTAAATCTTTTGATTTAGTTTAAACAATTTACGTAAAATGCTTTAGAATGTAAAATTTTCATGAATTCATAATTCGGTAAATAAAGGGTTAATGCAGCAATAACATCAATAGTTTATATTATTATCATACAAAATGTTTTATCATAATATAAATTTGACTGAAGTAGAAGCTAATTAATTCGGAAGATTTATTGAGAGGGACATAACAAATTGAATTATATTCAAATTTGTCTATCAAATTCTTCCCAAGGAAAATTTTAAACACAAAGGTAAAAAATAAATGAAATAAATCTACATAAGCAAATCAAAATGGGTTAACTTATGCAAAAAATTCAGGAGAATTACAGCAAATAATAATTTGATTTACCAGATTTCTCGCTTTATATGCGAATTATAAACGCCTGTATAACAAAATCTAGCAGATGGGGAGGAGATAGGGTCAAGTATTTCTAGACAGGAAATTCAGTGACATGACAAGTACACATGTACACGTAATAAAAAGAAGAAGTTGGAAATTGTACGTGAAGCGTAGCAAATGAGATGCGTTCGTATGATAACGAAGTTTTAAAAATATCACTGTCATATATCAATCTCATAATATTGTAAATAATTACAATTAAAATGCGCACCAAACAATGTTCTCCCTATACCATTATGCAATGGAATACTTTTGTGTGGCCTTGTAAATCAACAACAAATATTCTTTGCACCACAGATTATGCAAAATGTATATTATAATATGTACTTTATAGATGCATATCAATTTTATTACGTTCGAATGAGTGTAACACCATTAAAATGCATTTGAAACATTTTCCCCCATTAACCATAATGTAACGAAACACTTTTGGTTGTCCCTGTAGTAGAAATATGCATCCGATTTCGATAAAATTTGAAATAACTCGACAAAATTATGTAATAATTATGTATTTAAAATTTCAAACGATTAAAATGCATTTGAAAATTTTTTCCCCATTGACCGTAATGTAACGGAATCCTTTTGATTGTCCCTGTAATTGATCTATGCATCCGATTTTCATAAAATTTGAAATGACTCGACAAAATTATGTAATAATTATGTACTTTAAATTTCAAACGATTCAGTTGAGTAGTTTTTGCATTGTTATATGCGGACAGACAGACGGACGGACTGAGCGACAACAATAGGTGCTACGTATTTATATAATTACGAACGCACCTAAAAACTACTCTCAGTGAAGCTCGTGTATTAATTTAAAAAAATGCAATTTAACAAATTACAACGCTTATTTGGAAAATGATATTTTTAAAGACATAAATAAATTCTATATTTAAATTAATAACAATAATAAATATTATTTTTAGGATGATTATAACGAATCATACATTACGTACGTCATGCATTAAAAATTAATATTCCTAGACCAATGACAAACAAACAGTAGTTTAGAGGTATACACCTTTAGCTGTGTAAAATGTGCATTTTTATTTGATGAGTGCTATTACACGTGTCGTGCTGCAGGCGTCAAATTGCAGGCGTCTCCATGTTATCCTATGGGACCAGGGGAGTCGCTTGGTTAGCGCGGGATTCTTTTGTGTGTGAGCGTCTTTGACGCCTGGAACGAAGCGAGTCGCCAGTAAGAGCCAATCAAATGCTTGGTAATCCAAATGATGGTAAAGACTCTTCTCGAACAGCCAATGAAATGCTAAGAAAACGGAAAAACGCAGGCGATTTTTGTCGCTTGAAATTTTTACGTGTAATAGCACTTTAATCAGACTGATTTCTGAACGCCTCATATTACGTACGACATGGATTAAACAAATATATTCCTGGACCCATTATATATATTTAAAAAAATGGAATTTCAGTTTTACAATTTTCAGAATTGCAAATTTTTAAACTTCTAAACATCGCACATTTAAAATTTTTACATTGTTGCGTAGAAAAGAAAATGCACTTTTAAATGAAATTGGTTTGAAATCTTTATCAAAATTTGTTTCAAAATTATTATTATTTTTTAAATGTTTTTGTTACCTTTTTTGTCATGGTGGCAACAAAAGTATTCAATTTTTGGACATTAAACATGGACCAACCAGAAAACGAATAAAATAAAAAACAGAAGTATTCCATTTTTGGACATTAAACATGAACCAATCAGAAAACAAATAAAATAAAATAAATTGCGGAATTCAATCAATAAAAAGATTCAGATATACTTCAGATTTCCCAATTTTCTACCGAGGGCAACAACTATTTTCAAAATAGTTAATAAAAAATGGAATCATTCATTCAGTTGAAGTTCAAATATGGTCATATAAAAAGACATAAAAAGTTTTAAATGCAGCTTCTCACCGTTGTTGGTGCTACTAGCAAGGAAAAAAATGAAGTAGGAGGGGGGGAGAGATTTCATATTAAAGTATACATTTGTCAGTAATAATGTACTAAACAAGGCTAACTTATCATAATAACAAGGCTTGTCATTCCCCAAGTTTCCTTTGTCTGCAGTACACGTGATCAAAATTCACGTTGTTAGCGCCCTCTGTCGCGCAAATATATTGTTCAGCAAGGCCACTTTATCATAATAATAGGCCTTACAATCAGAAAAAAGTGTATGGGAGAAAATGTCCGGAAAGTTGCGAACTCATAAACCGACTTTATACCGTAAGTATCGCCACCTGGTGCATATTACTAGTAATATTCTAATTGCATAGGAAAAATCAAACTATATTATTCACAATATTATAAAAAATACTTTTCAAATTCCACTAAAATATATACGTAAAAAATACATTGAAAATGAAGAATTAAAAGTAAGAATTAATGGTACTTTATCAATGTAGAGTCATGGGCGTTATATATATATATATATATATATTTAAAGCTTAGCGTAATTTTCGGCTTCAGAAAGTATGATTTATTGCCAAATGATGTAAACAGTAATGAAAACAAACTTGTAAAATGTTTCGTTTGTCTTTTAAGAATTTATATGAATATTATTATTGTTTTTATGTACAATTTACTCATGTTTTTGCATAAAAATAGAAAATTGGCTTTTTTATATGAAATATATTGTATAACTATTGCAAAACATTTCTTCTCTATGAGAACAGAAAATAGGATTCCAGAAAATATGTTGCCAAATTTCCTTTTGTCGCCAAGACCATTTTCTCTATTTGAGAAGGTACTTTGGAAAAGTATCGATTTAATATTATATAATGCAGTATTGGCTATTTTTCTGTAATATGTTCCGGTTTCGCATTTAAAGTTATCTGCAAATAAGCATTATTCTAGAACAATGCGATATTAAGTATACGGTTAAAAAATGAAATTAGTTTAGCGCCAACTATACTTGCTTAATGAGCCAATTGGCTGTAAGTTTAATTAAGAAAGAAGCGCCAAATAAAGATTTACACCACAAGCGTAGCACAAAAAGAATTTATTTTTGAGGATAAACTTTGAGATGTGTTTAGTTTAAGTGATTTATAAATTTCTTATAACTTTCATTTTTTTTAATGTTTATGATTTTTATCCGGTTTATACATATAGCTAACTATACAGGGAGACTAAAAAGAATTAAAATATAAGATCGGGGAATACTTTAAATTTTAGGTATGAGAACATGTTTTTAATCGAAAATATTGAGCGTAGCGTTTATTAGTCAGGTAGAAGAATGTATACGCACAACCAAACCGGGAGGCGGCAGCACAGACAATCATCTCATCGAATTCACAGATGAAAATATAGGATTAGTTAAATCTCGGTTCCCATATTAAGACGCAATCGGTCTGCCAAATTATATCTCGGTGAAAACACCTAAAACCCTATTTTAGTGGTTAACTCATAAGTTTACCATTGTGCTTTCCTGCACCCAAAAGTATAAAATCATGGAAGTTTGGGAGTAGGAAAAAATCGTAAACTTATGAGTCATCTGCTAAAATTGGGTTTTTTATTTTCTACACATTTTCCTTGGCAGACCGATTGCGTTGTAATATGCTAATCAAGATTTAACTAGTCCTAGATTTTCATCCATGACCTCGATAAGGTGACTGTCTATGCTCCTGCTTCCCGGTCTAAATGAAATTATATACAATTGTTGCTATAGATAGTGATACTTTTAGTACATTTTAATAGCTATTATATTTATAGCATAATGAAATTGATATGTATTATTGGGATTCACAATAATACCTTCCCTACAATAAAAGGTTCATGTAATACTCGTATCCTTTTACCGAGCCACATATTATAAGCTTAATTTAAATTTGAGGTTTAAATTAAGCTTAATTTAAAAATCTATATGTCATATACACAACTTCTCAAAAGAATCCCATATAATGAACTTTAATTCTTGAGAATTGCTAAAAGAGTAATAAAAAATGAGTATATACTTATCATTTAATGCGCAAAATTTAATAAAATGGTGTTGAATTTTCAAATCTCTATCACTACAAATTTATTAATTCGTATATAAAATCTATTCTTGTATAAAAGTAAAACAAAATACCACAAAGGCATAATGACAGGATAAACTTTATTAAAATTAAGAAAAAACAATATTATTTTACTGTTATAGGTACTGAGACATTTGTGTTCATGCTATTGTAGTTTTCTGTATTTTCTTGATAAATCGTGTGGTTTATATTTTTCCCCCCTGATTACGATTTTTGTGAGATTTACACAGCGGTACGCAACAGTTAACCATTTTTCATAAATAATTTCAGTAAAATAAGTACATTTTATGCCAAAAAAAAAAAAAAAAAATAATAATAACAAAAAACTGCCGAACTTTCGAAAATTGGAAAAATAATCTCATTTGAAAAATACAAACTTACAGCATATCGAAAAGAAAATGGAAAAGCATATATAGAAAACAAGGCCCGGGTGGAAAACAAATTATAAAATTTATACATTTGTCACTACAACAGAGGGCGCTAACAACGGGAAAATCACGAGGTTTCTGACTAAGTTTACTGGAGCCACGAAAACTTAGCGATTGCCAAGTCTATTATTGTGAAAGTGGCCTTGATGACTAGTAGTACGCACCAGAAGGCGCTACATACGAGACAAAATCAGTTAATATGTTGGCAGCTATAGAGACAATTTCAACAATAGATTTTCTCCTGAATGCGAGGCCTGATTATGATAAGGGGGCCTTGGTACTAAAATTACATTATCATCCGCGTTCTTCAAATCCACATTTTAACATAACATCCGTTTCATTAAAAATAAAAAAAATCCCTGCTGACTTGGTTATAGGCAGAGGTAGATTTCGAAGTTAGGTACAAATCCTTCTATATTAAAAAAAAAACTAGCCTTAAAAGGAATGACTCCTGGAATGATGCTGATGTGGAAGATTTCCGGAACTAACGAATCCGGGTTGTCCACTCCTTCCATGAGTCGAATAGACCAATCAGGAAAAGGCTTCGTCTATGCATCGCCGTATGGGTTACCATAAAGAGAGGAAAGATTACCATCGCCAACAATCGCCAAGTTTGTCGCCAACTTGGCGATATATCGCCAAATTTGGCGACCAAAATTAGTTGTCAAAAGTGACGCCAACTTGGCGATAACTGTAATATTTCGCCAAATTTTTAATTTCTTTACAACACCAGTCGTTTGATACATCATTTGAGAGGTTTGCAACTGCTTATTCATATAATGGATGTCTTGTGTGCTATCCCCCATTCTGCTCCCCAGGGGGGACACATTTTTAATTTCTTTACAACACCAGTAGTGTTACACAGGATTTGAAAGGTCTGCAACTGCTTATTCATATTATGGATGTCTTGTGTGTCACCCCCACACTCTGCTCTCCCCAGAGGGGGGTCACATTTTTAATTTCTTTACAACACCAGTTGTGTGACACATCATTTGAAAGGTCTGCAACTGCTTATTCATATTATGGATGTGTTGTGTGTCATCCCCCACTCTGCCCCCCAGAGGGGCACATTTTTTATTTCTTTACAACACCAATTGTGTGACACATCATTTGAGAGGTCTGCAATTGCTTATTCATATTATGGATATCTTGTGTGTAACCCCCCCTCTGCCCTCAGAGGGGGCGCATTTTGTAATTTCTTTACAACATCAGTCGTGTGACATATCATTTGAGAGGTCTGCAGCTGCTTATTCATATTATGGATGTATTTTGTGTTGCCTCCCATTCTGCCCGCCAGGGGGGCACATTTTTAATTTCTTTACAACACCAGTCGTGTGACACATCATTTGAAAGGTCAGCAACTGCTTATTCATACCATGGGGTATTGGCGAGCGCAGCAAGCAGCGGTAGCCAATAATTTGGAATCGCGAAGCGATTACGCGGGGGGTTGGCGAGCATAGCGAGCAGGGGGGCGGGGCCCCCCTAGTTTCACCAACAAAAACTAAATCAAGATTAGAGCTAAACCCAGTTTCGTCACTAAGAATGAGCTCTAGAGACCTAAACCTTTTGTGGAAATTCTAATATACGCGCACACACACACGCATATATATATGGGATAGATTTAAAAATGGTGAAAACAAAATCAGAGAACTTCAAATGTTAAAATTTGCCAATATTAACATAATCTGCTTTTTATCAAGTTTCAATACGTTTTTACAAACTCACAACGTATTTACCTGTTCTTCGTCCATTTTATTTCCACATGACATAATATGTGCTTAAAAAAATCCGCTCAACTATTATTTCTTTTTCCATTTTCATGTGGAAATCCTGCTATAGAAAAGTTATGACATAATGTTCAATTTTTTGTAGTAAGAATTTTCCTGTGGTATTTTTAATTATTGGCAACTGATATACGAGAAATGTTTATTTTTTCCTGTCATCGTTTTGAAAGAGCATGTTTTGTTAAGGCGGTATTCAAATTCCTTTGCAATCCTCGCCGAGATCTTAACCATCTCAATGTGTTTCGTGAGTATGAAGACTATTCGTGCACAATTGTGTCTTTTATTGTGCGGACAAAATTTAGTTCATATATATATATATATATACAGGGTGTCCGAAAAGTCTGGAAACGGTCGAATAACTCAAGAAATACATAAGAGATTGAAAAACGAAAATATACGTGTTAAATATTTTTAAATAAGCTACTCAGTGACACCAAATTTGACCTTCGCAACCAACCCCTTGGGGGTCCGAGGGGGTCCAACTTTGAAATCTTAAATAATAACCCCCAATTTTTATTGCAGATTCGGATTCTACGGACAAAAATACGTAACTTTTGTATTTGATGATTTCGAATCCTCGTTTATCACAGTGTAATTGAGCATATTAAATCGATACATATTTCGGTTTTCCCAACCAGGTTTTGCCTGATTGGCCAGAATTTTGACGTCAAATTCCTCGTCTTTTGCAGGAATATTGGTTTCTTGAAAATCACCCGTGCGATTATTTCGATAATGCTACACTGTAAAAAATTTGACCCATTTGCTGTAGCGTCACTCTACAGCTTTTATAGAATATCTCTTTTATGACCAATGAGAATGCTCCATAACACAGTAAAGTAACCGTTTTCTATAAAAGTTGTGGAGTGACGCTATAGAAATTGGATCAAATTTTTAACAGCGTAGCATTATCGAAATAATCGCCACGGGTGATTTTCAAGAAACGCTATTCCTGCAAAAGACGAGGAATTTGACGTCAAAAATTCTGGCCAATCAGGCAAAACCTGGTTGGGAAAACCGAAATATGTATCGATTTAATATGCTCAATTACACCATGATAAACGAGAATTCGAAATAAACATCAAATACAAAAGTTACGTATTTTTGTCCGTAGAATCCAAATCTGCAATAAAAAATGGGGGTTATAATTTAAGATTTTAAAGTTGGACCCCCTCTGACCTCCAGAGGGTCGGTTGCGAAGGTCAAATTTGGTATCACTGAGTAGCTTATTTAAAAATATTTAACACGTATATTTTCGTTTTTCAATCTCATAAGTATTTCTCGAGTTATTCGACCGTTTCCAGACTTTTCGGACACCCTGTATAAACTTTCTAGAGGGGGGTGATTTTGGGTTCCTGGGGTTATATAATGAAAAGTTATAAAGGAATTTTTCAAAAGTCGAACCATAGTAACGACTGCAATAGATAATATTTCTTACAAAATCAATCTTAAAAAAACGCATTTAGTTTACATTCGTTTTATAAAATTAGTCGTTTGATAAAATTGTTATATTAGGATTATATATATATATATATATATATATATACAGGGTGTCCGAAAAGTCTGGAAACGGTCGAATAACTCGAAAAATACATATGAGATTGAAAAACGTAAATATACGTGTTAAATATTTTTAAATAAGCTACTCAGTGATACCAAATTTGACTTTCGTAACTGACCCCCTGGGGGTCAGAGGGGGTCCAACTTTGAAATCTTAAATTATAACCCCCATTTTTTATTGCAGATTAGGATTCTACGGACAAAAATACGTAACTTTTGTATTTGATGTTTATTTCGAATCCTCGTTTATCACGGTGTAATTGAGCATATTAAATCGATACATATTTCGGCTTTTCCAACGGGATTTTCCCTAATCGAAACTAATTGGGGAGAATTTATGACATCAAATTCCTCGTCTTTTGCAATAATAGCGTTTCCTGAAAATCACCCGTGCCGATTATTTTGGTGGTGCTACACAGTTAAAAATTTGATCCATTTGCTGTAGCGTCACTCCACAGCTTTTATAGAATATCTCTTTCATGACCAATGAGAATGTTCCATAACACAGTAAAGTATACTGTAAAAAAAAAAAATGACCCTTTTGCTGCATCGTCACTCCACCGCTTTTATAGAAAACGATTACTTTACTGTGTTATGGAGCATTCTCATTGGTCACAAAAGAGATATTCTATAATAGCTGTGGAGTGACGCTGCAGCAAATGGGTCAAATTTTTAACAGTGTAGTACTATTGAAATAATCGCCACGGGTGATTTTCAGGAAACGCTATTCCTACAAAAGACGAGGAATTTGATGTCAAACATTCCGCCCAATCAGTTTCGATTAGGGAAAACCCCTTTGGAAAAGCGGGAATATGTATCGATTTAATATGCTTGATTACACCGTGATAAACGAAGATTTGAAATAAACATCAAATACAAAAGTTACGTATTTCTGTCCGTAGAATCCGAATCTGCAATAAAAAATGGGGGTTATAATTTAAGATTTCAAAGTTGGACCCCCTCTGACCCCCAGGGGGTCGGTTTCGAAGGTCAAATTTGGTATCACAGAGTAGCTTATTTAAAAATATTTAACACGTATATTTACGTTTTTCAATCTCATATGTATTTCTCGAGTTATTCGGCCGTTTCCAGACTTTTCGGACACCCTATATATATATATATATATATATATATATATATATATATACCGGGTGTCCCAAAAATGACTGATGGATTTTAAAATTCAATAACTTGCAAACGGTGGCAGCTATTAAAAAAATTTTTGCAGGAGGGCTATGTATAATGTCAGGAGTTTTTTTACCGCAATTCTTGATTTTAGTACGAATTTCAAACAACAGATGGCGCTGATGGCTGTTGGAGGCCAGTCGGCGCCGAGACTTACTTCATTCAGCTTTGACACAAAAGAAGGAGATTAAGGGCTATGGAGTACATCTCATTCTACAGTACAGTCTTGCTGTCAGGCCCCGATTCTGGACTCATTCGATATGATTTCAATGGAATGCGTTGTTGTCATGGAAATAACAGATTATTCGATAATGGAATACAGCGTTCAGAAGTGGGCATAAATTTCGCAAGCAGTATTTGAGTTTGCAGAAGAATTTTGTTTAGGAAGTTTTATTTTCCCGGATTAAATTACTTTTTTATGTCACGATTTAAAGAATGTTTTATGCATCATATTTTAAAACTAGATAAAGAGATTTTTTCAATTTGATGATTTTTGTTATATTCTTAAGAAATTTTAGATCTTTTAAGAAAATTCGTCAGTAGATTTTTATTAATGTTCAAAAAATAATCATGAAAACTGTTGATAGTACATTATTGTGTAAAATAACTACCAAAAACAAATATTATAAGTTGCCTTGTTTAGCCCTTTTCAACAGAATTAGTCTATCGTTGCATTAAAATAGAAAAAAATAAAATAAACGTGAGTTAATTAAAATCTATTTTTCCGGATTAAATTACTTTTTATGGCATGATTTAAGGAATATTTTAGGCAGCATATTTTAAAACTACACTGTTAAAAATTTGAAACCTTTGCTTCATCGTCACTTCTCCACTTTTATAGAAAGAGATTACTTCACTGTATTATGGAGCATTCTTATTGGTCAAAATAGGGGATATTCTGTAATAGCAGTGGAGTGACGATGCAGCAAAAGTTTCCAATTTTTAACAGTGTAGGTGAAGATATCTTGCTCTTACTCTGTAAAAATTTGCTGCATTTTGTTGTATACGCTACGCACCCCGCTTGTATAGAAACGGTAACTTGATTGTATTATGAAGCATTGTTATTGGTCGGAAAAGAGATATTATATACAAGCGGCGGAGTGCGTATGAAGCAAAATGCAGCAGATTTTTAACACTATGGGGCCCGATTCTAAACTCATTCGATATGTCACGCATTCCATTGAAATCGTATCGAATGAGTCCAGAATCGGGGACTGAGAGCAAGATTGTACTGTAGAATGAGACATACTCCATAGCCTTAATCTCCTTCTTTTGCGTCAAAGCTGAATGAAGTAAGTCTCGGCGTCGACTGGCCTCCAACCGCCATCAGCGCCATCTGTTGTTTGAAATTCGAACTAAAATCAAGAATTGCTGTAAAAAAACTCCTGACATTATACATAGCCCTCCTGCAAAAAATTTTTTAATAGCTGTCACCGTTTGCAAGTTATTGAATTTTGAAATCCATCAGTCATTTTTGGGACACCCGGTATATATATATATATATATATATATATATATATAGGATAGCTAATGAGTTAAAAATTAAGCTAACTATTTATTTTCTGATTAATATAATAGTGTTTTCTGAATTATAATTATTTTTCAGTCATATCAAAGACGACATGAAGAAAATCGCAAGCATGCAACAAACTGGAGCTATTTCAAACGACGAAGCATTATTTTATTTTATCAGGTAAAATAAATACTAGTCGTCAAAAAGCATCACTTGTAATATTATTTCGATTTTGTCGGTACTTGTAAATATATAGAAATTGTGCTGCTTCTTTCCCTTATATTGTAAGCTGAGATATACTTAGCATTTTAAAAACTGAGCAGACTTATAGCAAGATGTATTTCACCAAAGACTATTACAGGGTGCACAGGAAAATCCCTTTAACTTGAAAATACTTGTGAATGGAGAAAACTACAGCTATGCAAGTTAGGTAACGATGTAGTAGAGTCACCATGCCCGAACTAATGAAAAGACAGCAGCGTCCTTAGTGGCAAATTTTGGCAGATAGCCTCAGCAAATCGAAAACAAAAAGCGATAGAACAAAATTTCCAGTTAAAAGAATCACTTAATAAATCCAAAACGACATTTGGTTTGTACGGATAAGATAAATTGTTGCTTGTGTACCTAAAATTGTCCAATATTGATGCACTCCATTTTGTGTAATACGTATTTACGTCAATACATTTTGATAACATTGCACAAAAAACCCACAAAAATAACCTTATTACATTTAACAAAATAAAATTTAATAACAAAATTGTAATTCAACAGATTACAACCCACCAATCCGTACACAAATTGTAATTTAACAAATTACAACGACTATTTGGAAAATGATATTTTCAAAGACTAAAATTTTAAAGACTTATAAATAAATTCTACATTTAAATTAATAATAATAATCAGAGTTCTCGCTGTTGCTCGCCATTGCGCCAAATTGCGACAAAAGGCTTCATTTGGCGATTAAATAAACAATGAAATTCACCAAATTGTGAGTGCTCAATTTCTGCTCTTTTAACACAAATAAACTCACCGATTTGCTCACCGAAACTCTGCTGGGTTTATTTGTGTCTCATGTTATGCCTCTAGATTGTGTGCTCATGAAGACTTCCATCTCGTACTGCAGTGCAGCCTTACTAACATATAGGAGTGAGAAATGCCGATCCGGGCATTATCCTCGTAGCCTAAATGGTGGAGCACTTGGAGCGCTATTTTAAGGGTTCCTTGGTTCGATCCCACGCTTGGACATTTTTTCACAATGTTGGTTCTACGCTTAGTTAGCAAGTGATAATTCACATATTAAATATTCCTCACATACATAGCTATTTTAGAGATGAAAGTTGTGACGTGACGTTGGGTGTCGCCGGTGACGTGTCGGTCCAATGAGGACGTAGTCTAAGTAAAGTTATAGTCTAAGTAAAGTTAAAAATTCAACACTTTTATTTACTGTAGTTGGGAAAATGGGGAGTGGAGCCAAAGTCCAATTTTTCTGACAACTAAACACAATACTATGAAAATAAAACTTTAGCTTACTCACGTTAAACTAAGTCCGGCTCGAAGCACTAACCCCGGCTCTTCTTTTCAGGTCGTGGTCTAATCTTACTCAAACCTGTAAGAAAACAGCCCGTGGCTGCACCAATAACTTTATTCTCAAACAATCACAGTGCTAACTAACTCTTACCCGACTTGATTGCTGAGGCTCCTCTATACCTTTACACGGCAGCTCTGCTATTCTTAGCTGGAGGCTATCCCGACTCACCACGCCACACAACATATACCACACACCAACTCACAGCTTTTATACTTTGCAAACTGAAGACGGAGCTAGAAATTTGCATAAAACTCATAACCGCAATTACTGTAGACCGAGGGCGCCACACATAATCCGGAAAATTAGAGTTGCATAAAGGATAGATGTCGCTTTTGCGCCGCACATGTTAGAACCTTGAAATCACGATCTCACTCAAAATACTAGAGTGCCTTTATTACAAAGGGACATTCCGTTACAAAGTAAGCCATCATTGCAAGTTTGGAAGAAATGAAATAAAAAAATTAAATAGTTGTTTAATGCAATGCTTTTTTTTATTAATAATGCATTAAAAATATTGTAGTAAACCATTTTATAAAATACTGCATAAAATTATTGCACTTTACAAAACATTAATTTTTTTTTAAATAACAATTGAAAGTAAACGAGATTGTTGCTCTTTATGTACTTGTTTTTGTGGAAGTTTCAATACAAAATCAAATGTTCTATCACAAAAAATCTTCTATTGCAGGAAAATTATAGATATTGAAGCAAACATTATTTCATATGAAGCTAAATGAAAGTAACATAATCACAGAATGGTTATTGGGGCACTTATGAAATATTTATATCTGCCTCAATTTGTCTGTTCACAAGTGTTCCACACGGCCAATAGAGTTAAAATGACAAATCATTAACATTTCGCAATTTTAGAAGAATTTTTTTAATGTAAAAATATTTTTTAGTATTCATAGTACATGTTAAAACACTAAAATTCAAATAAAATTATAAATAAATAAAGCTATTCGCTTAGCAATTTGGAACCGAGATTTTATTTTTGAGATCTATAAAATAGTGTTTTGGCTACCAAGGACAAACTAAATATCAAAGAGCTTCAAAAATTTTTTACCATATGTCTATAGGTGCTGTCATCGTTGATAATTTTTTTCAGTTAAAAAATCATATAATAACTAGTGAAAAAAATACGATGTTCACATGTGCCCGTCTTTCCTATACATTTTTTTACTTAATCTTAACAGGTTGGGGCATCATTTCAGTTTATGTATGTAAATCTTAAATGTAATTTTCAATAGTTTGGATATAGAAAGATTCTTGTATATATAATTGTGGCGATGTCGCATAGAAAGATCCATAAAAACGAATTTGTAACAGGAAGCCACAGAACTAGCAGTTTGTTCGGTTCTATGAAACTCATCTGCTGTTCTCTTTACCTTGGTTCGATTCCTACCAACACCACACTTCACTATTGATAATCATGGATAAATGAAGGCACATCTTCACAAGCATCATCTCCTCTCACGTAAATATCCCTGGCATCTCTTCTCGGGCAAACATGTGTGGCACACAGTGTTAAGGTGAGGCGGGGGAGCCTCCCCGTCAAACGTTTGCATATACTATTATAACAGTTGGCAAATTTACAAACTGAATTGGCAAATTAGTTCAAAACTTTAATGAAAAACTATAATATACTTTTTATTTCAGATACATTTGACGAAAGTTACCAATATAATTAGGAATATTATTAAGCTTTTTACAAATAAAAACTACATTACATTTTCTATTTGTGATAACTTGATAAAATTATAAAACTAGTTGGGAAACGTCGAGAACTATTTATGTTTGTTTTTCACCGAGTTGGGAAATACTGAATTTTGACTTGGCAATTTAAACTCATTCTCTCGCCAATGAAAAGTTTTCGCGAGGGCCCTGGCCGCAAATCTCCAGGATTAATTCGTACGCTCAGCAGCGCAGCACCACTTTGGCAATTCTAATTCAACACGAGTAAATATTACTTATTCAACACCAACGAGACTTTCTTCTTACTGAAGTATGCCATCTCGCACGGGCAGTAAAAACGAGTTTCTATCTGAAAGCAACGAGCTAGTCCTTTGCTCAGCACTGTAGAACTCGTATGCTATTCCAGAGTTCTAGGTTTGATCTCTGTTAATTTCATTTTGTTCCTTTATATAACCAAGGTAGAACCCGTCGAGTTTCGACGAAAGAAAATGTTTAAGAAGGAACTGTTTCATTGACTTATAATAAATCTACAAATACTTACAAAACCTTATAATAAATCTACATAGTTACAATAAATAATGCACATTATATTGGTAAGTCTAAATCTTAAACAAATGTTATTAAATCTAAAGTTAACAAAATGCTATTCCTATAAAACTCAATTGAAGAAATTGTTAAAATTAAACTTTAATCATTAATGTCAGAAGTAAAAATATTAAAAGGTCCGTTATAATGATAAAGTTATCAATTAAGGCTCTTATGTTAGTATTTCAAAATGAAAAAAGCAAAATTTATTCCACTTTGACTCTACCAACGAATTCCCCCCCCCCCCCCCGTGAAATCTAATCCCGACATCATTTTCACCACAACAAAATGTATCTACATATATATGTGGGATATTGAGTGATTAACTCAAGATTTAAGCAAAACTAATATTCCTGATAAGATAAAAAGGTTTAATAGACATAAAATATATACGTAACATTCAAAAATAACAGTAGAACTGAATAATATTCAGTATAAATAAGCTTCCCTGAGTTTTGCATTAAAAATCCATCCAACTCGGCATCGCTGAAATCTATAGAACACCTCGTTCTTTTCACGCATCATCACATGAGTCTCATTTGGGATATCACGTTCATTAAATCATTGAGTTTATTACCTTTTATTGCTGAATACTCCATTCTTTAATCCCACATATATACTTATCATATCTGTATTTATCTTTTCAAAAAAATTGGTATTTTAATTTGATCATTTTGAAATCCTTTTAATTCAAAACTTGAAGTCTGGATGCTATTAGCTACAACAGGAACTAAAATTTTTATATTTTTCGAAGTATAAATGAAAATTTGTAAATGAAACCAAAATTCACCGGGTTTTATAACAGACGATATTCGCGTTTGAAATGAAATAGACGCCCTCTCGAGGACAAAGTCTGAAACGAAATAGAACTGATACCGCGAGCATCTTCCGCTGAAATTAGTGTTTAAAAGGCCGATAAATAAATAAACAGTTCTATAATAAATAAATAAATAAACAGTTCTATAACGCATGCAACGTTGGTTTCTTTGTATTAAAATTATCTAAAATCAAAATTTTATACACAAAGTTTAGATCTATAATATAAATAAAGAATACTGTCCAGTTAAACTGAAGGCATTGAGCTCACAGGCTACAAATACTAATTGCACATTAAAGCTTTATATTTTCAAGGGTTAATTCCGTTCGAAAAAAAAAATTAAGAAGGGGAAACAGCTCTCCCCTTTTCTCTTTTTTTATACTTAATCATTGAACCTCCTATACTACCAAAGACATGCTTTATCATATAAAAAATCTATATCCAAAATTCAGAGCAAATTAGATAATTCTTAATAAAAACCCATTTAGCATTTATATAATTTAAAAAGAATTATCCCCCTCTTTTATACTTAACCATTAAACTTCCAAAACTATTCAGAGATTTGAACAAAATCTGACAATTCTGCTTGAAAAACCCATTTATATAAATTAAGGGGGGGGGGACATTAGAACCCCTGTTCCCCTTATTTATACTTATTCAATGAACACCTAATAACAGTCACGGAATCGCCTCATCAGAATGATCCTAATCTAAATTTTGAACGAAAATTAATTCTGCATGAAAATCCCATTTATATCAACTAACGGGGGGGGGGGCATTAGAGCCCCTGTTCCCCTTATTTATACTTATTCAATGAACACCTAATAACAGTCACGGAATCGCCTCATCAGAATGATCCTAATCTAAATTTTGAACGAAAACTTAATTCTGCATGAAAATCCCATTTATATCAACTAACGGGGGGGGGGGCATTAGAACCCCATGTTCCCCCTATTTATACTTATTCAATGAACACCTAATAACAGTCACGGAATCGCCTCATCAGAATGATCCTAATCTAAATTTTGAACGAAAACTTAATTCTGCATTAAAATCCCATTTATATCAACTAACGGGGGTGGGGGGGCATTAGAACCCCTGTTCCCCCTATTATACTTATTCAATGAACAACTAATAAAAGTCACTGAATCGCCTCATCAGAATGATCCTAATCTAAATTTTGAACGAAAACTTAATTCTGCATGAAAATTCCATTTATATCAACTAACGGGGGGGGGGGCATTAGAACCCCTGTTCCCCCTACTTATACTTATTCAATGAACACCTAATAACAGTCACGGAATCGCTTCATCAGAATGATCCTAATCTAAATTTTGAAAACTTAATTCTGCATGAAAATCCCATTTATATCAACTAACAGGGGGGGGGGCATTAGAACCCCTGTTCCCCCTATTTATACTTAATCAATGAACACCTAATAACAGTCACGGAATCGCCTCATCAGAATTATCCTAATCTAAATTTTGAAAACTTAATTCTGCATGAAAATCCCATCTATATCAACTAACGGGGGGCATGAGCCCCCCGTTCCCCCTTTTATACATATCGAATGAACTCCAAAAACTAATCAGGGAAGCGCCTTGTCAGGATATACCTACATACAAAATTTCAAGTGGATCGGATATTTTTATCATGAGTTATCGCGTTACGTACGAACATACATACAGAACGGACGGGCACATAAGCTCTCAGGCTATGATAGCCTGTGAGCTAAAAAGTACATTTGACTTACTCATGGCAAAATAACATGACAGCAACACAATGCTTGCATGATTCGCTTGCTTCTACGTAAACAAACGATTATCAGGTCTATACAACGCCACCTTTCGGTCATTACAAACGCGAATCCTTGTTTGAGCGCGTACTTTAATTTTTTAAAAGATGACTTTTAATGAGAAAATGGCAGCATAAAAATACAGTAATGAGTACTTCTTTTGCCACAATTAGACAAAAAGTGTTGAAAACCACAAAAAAATTAATATTTCAAAAATAAATTCGAATACAGTTTTGAAAAAAAAAATGCGTTTAAAAGTACATTTTTTGCTCTATACGAAGGTGTAAGCATTGATAATGTGGAATGTGTAGAAGTTTAAATTTCGAAGTAACAAAAATTGCAAAAACGAAATTGCATTTCAAATTTCAAATTGTAGCCATTCGCAAAATGACGTATGCATTACGCACATATACGTTTGGCCTTTAGAATATAGATAGATATAGAGAAATTTTTCTAATCCTGTCTTCAGCCAATTGGTGTGTCTTAGCAAGAATGGTTTGGGGTTTGGAGTATAATTAACTTCATTGTTGTAACTCTCATACGCTTGGAACAACATTCTTGCTAATATTGGTAATTTTTTATGCCAACCTTGGTTGCTTGAACTGGTGCTGATTACGGAAAATTAATTATTATGTAATACAGTATTAATATAATATTATATTTAATTCTTCATTTACATCAAGGTTTTTCAAGACTAGATTTTTGGAGTTCCGTATACTTATAAAGTGAAAATGGAACCATTATAAGATCACTTCTGTGTCTGTCTATCCGTCTGTCACAGCCATTTTACTCATAAACTATGAAACGTGGAAAGCTCGAATTGGGGAAAGTAATAAAGACTATTGACACAAATATTTACAGATTATTAAGCATGTAATAATATATTTAAGAGGGATATAGGATGCTAATTAAGTTACTTCAAGAAAATAAATTTTTTCTTTGTATATCGTGTGGGATATCTCGTGAAAGCTTTCGTTATGCTGAACTCAAACATACATTTCTTTGAATTTTTGGTATCATATTTTCGGAGTTATCGTCGAAAATATAGTGCAAATATATCTTCCCCACCCATCTAATTCTGAATCTACTGAAACTAAAATTATGAAAAAATTTGAGGTTATAGATGTTACTTTAAACCTTGCAGGAAAACTATACCGATTACTCTAGATCGCATAGTTTTTGAGAAAAGTACATTTTTCTGTTTCACAAATTTCCATTTCTGAGTATTGAGCAAAGATGTTGAGGAGCGTTGGAGATGTCTATCATAGCAGACTTATAAAAGCATTGTTGATAATGATTTTTGAAAAAATTCGTCGATAAATAGCCGAGATATTAACCCTTAAAGACAGGGATGGTTTGGACAAAATTAATGACGGAGGCAGCGTACTCTGCATACAATGGCTTTTAAAGCGTAGCTAACAACTTTCAATAATATATTTGTGTAATGCAATACCTAGTAGCAGTATAAAAGCGATAAACTTCCTACTGTTGCAAACATACTAATTTGATTAAAATTAATCACATAAATCAGGATTCGAACGCGCAAGAAAAAAGAAATATCCCTTTTGGTACCAGAATTTTTTAAAAGTATTATTTGCCTATTTTAATGCAAAACATTCCTTACTTCGGATGTAACGGCCACTACATTACGAAATTTCTGGTATTAAATTGTCGATTTTTTTAAAAATTCTTTATGAATGCGAATCCTTTATAAATGCTATGGGCTTCGCGAGTAAATTGCATTGAGTGAGCCCCTCATTAGAGCTCTTGTGTATTAAAAAGTTAATTGAAAACCTATCTGGAAAAACACGTCACAGACCAAAGTGGCTTTCCAAATTTGCGAGTTTCCTTTTACACAAGCTCCTTTAGCCATTAAACAATGGTTTTGTGTTATAGCTAATCTGGAAGAAGAAAAGGTTATTACTACGCTGAATTTAGTTTTATGAAATGCGAAACGAAGTTTAAATATTCACTACCTTTTATTCTCAGTGCCCAGTTATATTCCTTATAAATAGATAAGGATAAGTTAAAACCGGTTTTTCAAAACAGAAAATTTTCTGTACTTAATCGCGAAAATGCTCCAATTAAATAAGGTAAACTTTACAATAAAAATACTGTCATTGTCTTCCAAAACTAACTGCGTCCAGATCAAATGTAAACTGACACATGCACTACATATACGGGACGGGGTTAGCCTGAATGGTTCGTCGGTTTTCATAAAAACTGTATAAAGACGAGTGATACATGTAAGATTACACACTCATCAATTTTCTGGTACATATTACAGATGTTTAATATGTGCACCCTTTGTCTCCCGGCACACATCCCAATGGTAATCCAGCTCCGACCCTACATTTTGCAGGATGCTTCTGTAAAAGTCCATCACAGCAGCAGTGATGCGTTCCTGTAATGGTAAACCCCTGTGTTCTTTTCTTCACACATTTCCCTAGAATCCCAATAATATACTTTCTGGCTTTTGATCTGCTTAAAGAGTTTTTTCGCAGAACAAATTCATCAAAGGAATCTAAAAAGAAATGACAGAAGAATGACGTAAAGTACCACCTGATATCGGGTTTGCTCAATCATTATCATGGCGTCAGAAGCATAAGGATATAGCGGTGGGTCTACGGGGGTATACGTCGTATACCTTCTGGATTTTTTAAAGGATCACCGTATACCCTCTGTTTCTCATGAAAGCTATAGTATACACATTCTAGGGTCCCTCTGCCTTGAGCATATACCCCCTGCTTAGAGCGTATATCCTCTGTTATTATGTGCTTTCGTAATTATGTAAATACGTAGTACCTATAGTTGTCGTTCTGTCCGTCCGCATATAACAATGCAAAAACTACCCAACAGAATCGTTTGAAATTTAAAATACATAACTATTACATAATTTTGCCAAGCCGTTTCAAATTTTATAAAAATCGAATACATAGATCAATTACAGGGACAATCAAAAGTATTCCGTTACATTACAGTCAATGAGGAAAAAAGTTTCAAATGCATTTTAATAATATTGCACTCATTAGAACATAATAAAATTGACATGAATCTATGAAGTACATATTATAATATACATTTTGCACAAAAACTGCGGTGCAAAAAATATTTGTTATTGATTTACAGGGGCACACAAAAGTATTCCATTACATAATGATATAGGGAGAACATCGTTTGGTGCCGTTTTAATTATATTAAACTGTTTCACATTTTATGAATATGATATACATTGCTGAAGTGTAATAAGAGTTACTATTCCTGTATATTTACAGGAACACAAAGATTTCGACCACTACACTGTATCCGAAGTATTGTCTATTATAACAGCAAGATCTGAATTTTTTAAAACTTCGTTATCATACGAACGCACCTCATTTGCTACGCTTTACGTGCAATTTCTAACTTGTTTTTACGACTATACTCCTGCGAAGTGGTGGCTGGCCGCTTTCAATGACGTGCAGCGATGGTACAAAACAATGGGCATGCTGCTTTGTAAGCCCGTTATCTAATGTTGATTTGATAGTACGACATGGGAATATTAAGAAGAGTTTTTCTAGGATTGAAGCACGATGGATTCAGAAACAAGTTTATCATATAGAAAATAAATGCATACACAATCTGTACTATTAGTAGATAGATAAATGATTACTTGTAGTAAATTAAGTAACAACAACAAGCAAATTCTTAAAAAAAAAAAAAAAAGTTGTTCTACTCATTTTTTAAAAAATAATAATAATAATTATTTTTTTTTTATTATTTACAGGATGCATGATTTCGATGACAACGACAATCTTGATGGCTTGGAAATTTTGACAGCCTTTAATCATGGCACAGAATCGAACGAAATTGTGCCTTTGGACAGTAAAGAACGTGGGTATAACTTTTCATTTATATTTATATTCTGTTAAAGATACAGAGAACCAGAAGTAAGCAAATGTATCAGATTTACCATTATCAGGCGTTTCAGCTTTTATTTACCCATCATGCGTAGTATAGGGTAAGTCTTGCAATCGTTTTGAATATCGAAAATTTTTTTTTGACGGATTTATATGTTTCAGACACTGAAGATTCCAAAAAACATATTTTTCGAAAAATTCGTTTGCCAACCGTCTGTCTGTCTCTCTGTGTGCATGTCTGTGTGTCTGTAAACGCTCTGTCTCACGCATAAATTGAGATAGGGACTTGAAATTTGGTGTGTACTTAGTATGTAATGATGGGAAGAAGCCTATTAAATAACAGTACCTTGATTATCCGGAATTATTTTTTTCGGATTCTCGAAGTATCCATTCTGATGAAAGATACATAAAATTCTCGAAATTGTTTATTTTAAAATGTGAATAAAAAAACAATGAAAAAACATAAAATTTGCATGAAATATGAATTCGATCGTACAATTAGTTGTCAAGATGTTTGTAATCATATTTTTCACACTCTTCGATTTTTATGATCTTGTATTTAATTCAAATTTCAATTCAAAAGCATATTTTAACTGGAAATGAGACGCTTAATACGACGTATTAAACTGTTAGTTTATATGATTATCATTTATGTTATAAGAATGTTTCTTTTACGCAGTTCGGTACTACTTGATAGTTCTTATGTATCTCCAAATTATCTAACCCTAACAAAGTATTGCCAAACTACAGGATTAGATGCAAATAATGGCTTTCACATTAATCTCACATTCACTTGACATTAAGCACGTTACACGTATTTGTTACGTCATCAAGTGATTTTTAATTCTTCATTTTATTTGTATTTTTATTAATCTTTTACTAATTTATTTGTTCTTTCGTTATTTAAAATAAAAATTATGACAATTTGCATAATTTACGAGTAATTTGGTCATTTATATAATTTGTCGACATGGGTCGACAAGATAATCAAGTCGTATCCGCAGTTCAGTAATAGAGGATTTACTATGTATCAGAAATATTTAAATATGTGTTTAAATTTTATTTTGATATTACAAAGTATTCTATAAAAAGTGTACACACGTTTTATTTTCATATTTTATATTATGTATATCCATGATAGGCAATTATTACAGTGGCCACCAAAGACTAGTTTATTTTTGTTATGAAATTAGCAGTTTTATAAAAATCTACTTATAATAAAATCTGAGCGGAGAAAACTGTAGGTAACCAGTCCGGTACGAGCCATTCTGATCTGCGAATCGACCGTAGCTAAACGCCATGTTAGGCTTAATGGAAAACATATGCTAACATATGACAGCTAAATGATAATTTCTTCTACTTAAAATAATGTTTGTTCAGCCTATTTTCCTATAAAATATGCAGATCGTATAAAATTATAATGTATTAAGTTCCAAATTAAAAAAATAAGCTATTATAAACACTATAAACAAATGAACGCTTCACCGTTGTTATTGAATTGTCCAATTCCTAATCTAGAAACAAATGAATAATTCTGAGTGATTCATAAAAATAAAAAGAAGTCTAGCATCCAATTTGGCTTTTAAAATATTTGTAAAAGCATATTAAAGTCTTTAAATATATTTTAAAATACATTTTTATAACATAATATGCAAACGAAATTTTGATATCGTTGACGCATGCGCAATGAAAAATTATTTAGTAAACCTATTCATTTTTCATACAATTTTTATTATTTTTTAATTCTGATTACAGGATATTGTGTGCAATGTTGTTTGTCAGATTTTCAGAAAAGAATATTATTTTATATTAAGAACTCTTCAAATTATAAGCAAAAATCTTGGAAAAATTTTGGACTGCTTTTATATAAAGCTTATTTTTTTTATGAATATACATGCTATCGACTAAAAAATGAACACAGCTTGTTACAATAAGCTACTTAATTATAATCTACCACTTGAGCGCTTTTGCTACATTAGTTTTGACAGGGTCATCCAAAAGATATTCATTCTGTTTTAATTTGTTAACGGTCCCCTATGGAGTTTCGGGAAAAAAAATCTTCATGGAAATATATGAGTTGTACTATTATATTTATACACTTACAGTTTCAGAATAATTCCTCATGTATTTTTCTAGATATTTAACAAAATGTTTAAAATCACAAGTGAACGGTCATCTTTGGCCATATAGTGTATATCCATATGAGAAGAACATTCTGTCATTTTTTTCAAATTTTTCTGATTATACCCTCATAAAAGCCTTCCTTGTTAGAGCTTTTACTCTACATCGTTTATTTAATTTACATGAAATAATTAGAAAGGGCGAGTTTCAAGTTTTATGTTAAATTTGCTCCCTTAACACTTTATGCAAACACGGTATTTCAAAATATCATTAAAATAAATTATTATAAAATTTATTTAATACATTGATCAGTAGTAATACAGATTAAAATAAGTTATAGAGACTTTACTTTATTTTGCTCCAAAAGCAATACTAAGTGTACAAAACCGAAACAATTTTAAATCGATGATTTCTTTTGCAGCAGCTTCTTTAACGTTGAAAGATTGCGCACGGAAGGGGAAAAGGATTACAATCAAAAGTATTTCTACCTTTCAACTGTAAGAACGTTTTGTGTATTTTCTTATTCTACAATGCACTAAAAATATTTTTAAATAAAAGACTTGAATGAAGTTATAAATATTGCACACAATCCCCATAAATTCAAATTTAATTAATCAATTTTAATTGGCGAAATCCTTCTAAAATTTGTTAAATGATTGCGTAAATATTCAAATTCATTTTCAAAAATTTCCAAAAAATGATCTAGAAAATGAAATTTTCATGAAATCTTAATTTGGGACGTAAAAGGATAAAGTTGCTGATTTGATATAATTATTAATAACACCAGATTACTAATTTATAATCAGAAGCGAAAAAAAATATTTTAAGTTTTCTACAATTATGAAAATTGTAATGAAAACGGAAAAAAATTATTATTTATGAATTTTCAATTATAGTTTTTTTTATTCTTAATTTTACTTTGCATCGGATGCATGGAATGCGCATGAGTTATTTAAAAAAATTCTTTATAACGCTTAAAATATCCAAGAAAGTTCCTTATATTTCTTCCTTTTTTTTCAGTTTTACATGTTTTAAATATACGCCATAATGCATATAGTATGCCCTTAAAAAGTACTTAAAAAAATTAAAAAAATTGTAATATTACAAATCACATTTGGAACTATTTGGAAAATGATATTTTCAAAAATTAAAATTTTAAAGACTTATAAATAAATCCTACATTTAAATTAATAATAATAATAAACATCATTTTTATGATGATCATAACGAATCATATATTACGTACTCCATGCATTAAACATTATTATTCCTTGACCAATGATTTAAAAAAAAAAAAAAAAAAAAAAAAAAAAAAAGTAGTTTATAGATATACAGCTTTAACTGTTTAAAATGTGCATTTTTTTTTTTTTTTTTTTTTTTTTTTTTTTTGATGGAATTAATCAGACTGATTTCTGAACGCTTTATGTTACGTACGCAATGGATTAAACAGTAATATTCCTGCACCCACCATGAATAAATTTTAAATGAAATTTCAGTTTTAAAATTTTCGGAACTGCAAATTTTTAAACTTCTAAACATCGCACATTTAAAATTTTTACAACGTTGCGTACAGAAAAAAATGCACTTGTCAGTGAAATTTGTTTGAAATATTTATCACAATTTGTTTTTAAATTATTATTTTTTAAAAAAGTTTTTAATATTTTTTTTCATTATGGCAACAGAAGTATTCCATTTTTGGACATTACACATGGTCCAAACAGAAAACGAATAAAATGCGGAATTCAACCAATAAAAAGATTCAGATATACTTCGGATTTCCCAGTTCTCTACCGAGGACAACAACTTTTTTCCAAATAGTTAATAATAATAATAATAACCAAAAAAAAAAAAGAAGGTTCATTATCTTCTTATAAATCATCCTAAAGAATGGGTTCCATTCTCGCTCTTAGATCACGTTAGTGAATGTCCCGCGCATTATCCATTTAATTGTAGTCACTTTATAATTTTTCGAGCCAATCTAATCCAAAGAATTCGTCAGAAATGGGTGTTACCAATTGAAAAATTAAAACAATGCAATTTTTAGTGTTTCGATGGTAACCGTATATGTAATCAATATATTTAAAAGACCTGGCTGTTTTTTTAGTCATCAGCCCTCAATTTTCTACTCAATCGATTTTGATAATTATTTTTTTAAATGAAAGCTATTTATTTATAGCTGTGCCCATTTTAGCTATTTTTTAAGTTATTTCCATTTTAATATTTTATTTTTAATTTTAAATGCTTTTTACGATATTTCTTCAAAATGGTGGCAACTCAGTTTAGCTTTTCTCTCGATAATAAAAATTTATTTTCCATTATCACTTTCCACCAGTCAGAAACTTTATTTCATCAGTGAACATGTCCTCGCATTTAAAAGAAAACAGTTAATTGTTTTCGTAAAATTTAACCACAATAAAATGATTGCGTATAATTATGCACTAATTGAGGTTAAAAAAAATATATTTACTGAGAAATAATATTAATAATGTAAATAAAATAACAGAAAATAATTTATGATAAAAATTAATGTCTAAAGCATAATAATAAAAATTTCAAATGAGGAAACTGATGTCATTCAGCAACCAGATAAATGGGAATTATAATATTATTACTGGTGCCTTTTTCATATTACTAATACCAGTAACTTTTAAAAAATATTTGAAGAGAAAATGACGTCACTATTTAAAACATCGCATTTTTACTCATAAAGATATTACATTTCAATATTTTTTTTCATTATGGACATTGAGATTGAGATTTTACTTTCAGATGACTTCAGTTTGTGAAAATAATGTCATAGTAAAAATGAAATTAGTTTTTTTTTTCTTTTTTTTAAATATATTTTTCTGTGAGTGCATGTAAAATAGCAGACATCATTTCCAATTTATTGCTGTCTATTTCTACTTACTCATCATACGTAGTGTAGAGTAAATCTTGCAATCGTTTTGAAAATCGAATTTTTTTAAAGGATTTACACATTTCAGATTCCGAAAAACATAATTTTAGAAAGGAAAAATTTGCCATCCATCTGTTTGTGTGTCTGTCTGAAGTAAAAGCTCTATATCCAGAAAAAATTGAGATAGAGACTTAAAATTTAGTAGTAGGGGGAACTGGAAAACATTGATACATGGGGCACATTGATACACCTCCTCTACTGCTCACAGGGTCATTATAGGAAGTTTCACAACAGTTCTAAAAGGTGATGCTAGTGTACACAGCTACATACAGAATGTCTTGGCATGATTCAGTGGTTTGATGAAATGGGACGGGTGATTTATTGTTTTTGTAGGTCAAAAGTAAGTTTGAGTTGTACAATTGAAATGGCATTATACAACTGTTCCAGCATTTTCAACTGAAAAGAATACTCTCCCTGACAAGTAAAGCTACTCTTTATCAGTTCCTCATTCTTTATTGTTAGGTAAATTATGAAGTGTTGGATTTGAGACTCATTTTATTCAAAATGACTGTATGGGGCACATTGATATAGTCTATGTCGGGGCACATTGATATAGTCTATGTCGGGGCACATTGATAGTCTATGTCGGGGCACATTGATACAACCTAAATCCTTTTTTAGTTCATTTTTTCATTACCTTCTATTATATATATTTTTTTTATCATGCACTCCTTAATCCAATTATTTTTCGCCAAAAAATTCTAATATTAGTTTTTGTTGAAGCTCTAATTTTTTTTATATTAGAATATTTTATAATATTTTTGCAAACAGAAGACGTACGAATTTACACAACATCTAGTGCTAATCAAACTAACAAAAGAAAAGGACGGCAGCCAGGCAAATCTCGAATTTATATCGATTTTCCAGAGAAAAAAGTATTTTTGAGATGAGAAATGTTAAGTAAGAGAAACAAGTTGCAGAAAAGCAAAGGATAATTACATTATAAACAGAATTTTTAATATAATTGTCCTATATTTTCTGTTTATAAACCGATTTCTAAAAAGAAAATCTGGTAATTTTTTCATCTTTCCTAAGAAAGACGATAATGCTGGGGTTGAAGTGTCAAATATAACCAAGTTACCACAACCAACAATCAAACTAGAAACAGCCAGAACATAAAGTCATTATTAATTTAATTTTGATTGCTTTAATATTGCTTACAAATAAATTGTGGGTGATTTGAATTTCTATAAACAAATATAGAATGGTTTGCTAACTAATTTTCTATGAAAAACATACATCGGTGTTATTTTGTCTTTTTTTTTCCCAAACGTATCAAAGTGTTCCATGAGGTGTATCAATCTGCTCCAGGGATGGGGCACATTGATGCAAATGACTTTTTTGATTTTTTTAAAAATTACATGCAAAACTACTATATAAAAAAACGATTATACATTTTTATAACACATTACACAAGTTTTGCTGACACCACATGGAAAAATAATTTGAAATTTCTACTCTCTGGACACCAAAAAAATTCTTAGAAGAAAAAAAAAACTGTATCAATGTGCCCCAGTTCCCCCAACTTTGTCTTAGTATGTAACAATGGGAAGAAACCTAATGAATATTAGTAAACTTGATTATTCGGATTACCCTATTTTTTCGGACTCTCGAAATATTCGTTCTGATGAAAAGTACATAAAAAATTTCGATTTTTTTTTTTTTTAAGTAGTTGCTGTAAAAGAAAACAAAAACAGAAAAAAATATAAATTTTACATAACGAAAAAAATTGATCGAATAATTAGTTGTCGAGATATTTATAATCCGATTTTCCACACTCTTCGATTTTTCATAACCCTGTATTTCATTCAAATTTTAATTCAAATAAATATTTTAATTGGAAATGAGACACTTCATTCCAGTCAGTAAATTGTTAGTTAATAGGTTTATCATTTTTGGAGTTATAAGGATGTTTCTTTTACTACTTGATTATTACGTCGATAATGAAAAAAATATCGCCAAACTATAAGATTAATACGAATTGATTATTTCCAGCTGAGCGAAAAATTGCCCAGGCCGGGAATCGAACCCGGATACTTGGCTTACAAGGCCAATGCTTTACCTGTTAAGCTATCTGGGCGATAGCCGGCTGGAATTTTTCGCTCAGGTAACCTTATTGGATACAGATAAAAATTAGTATTATTTGTCTCAGTATTAGGACGGAGTGATCACATTTTCCTCAGCACTATACGTTTTAAAATGAAAGGAAAACGTGTCAGAGGAAAATGTTATACATGATGTATCTCCCGATTCCTTTTATTTCTTTCTTAGGTGTGTTCGTAATTATGTAAATACGTAGCACCTATTGTTGTCGCTCAGTCCGTCCGTCTGTCCGTCTGTCTGTCTGCCCGCATGTAACAAAGCAAAAACTACCCAACCGAATCGTTTGAAATTTAAAATACATAAT
Organism: Maratus speculifer; assembly: GCA_964019185.1. NCBI lineage: Eukaryota > Metazoa > Arthropoda > Arachnida > Araneae > Salticidae > Maratus > Maratus speculifer. The sequence goes on from OZ025298.1 coordinate 268,553,924, forward strand.
TATAACATAATTTTGTCGAGTCATTTCAAATTGTAGGAAAATCGGATGGATAGATCAATTACAGGGACAATCAAAAGGATTCCGTTACATTACGGTCAATGGGGAAAAAAGTTTCAAATGCATTTTAATTGTTTGAAATTTAAAACATATAATTATTGCGTAATTTTGTCGAGTCATTTCAAATGTTATGAAAATCGGATGCATAGATCAATTACAGGGACAATCAAAAGGATTCCGTTACATTACGGTCGATGGGGAAAAAGCTTCAAATGCATTTTAATCGTTTGAAATTCATAACACATAATTATTACGCAATTTTGTCGAGTCATTTCAAATGTTATGAAAGTCGGATGCATAGATCATTTACAGGGACAATCAAAAGTATTGCATTACATTACGGTCAAAGGGAAAAAAGTTTCAAATGCATTTTAATGATGTTACACTCATTCGAACATAATAGAATTGGCATGAATCTATGAAATATACATTAAAATATGCATTCTGTACAATCGGTGATGCAAAGAATTTTTATTATTAAATTACAGGGCCACACAAAAGTATTCCACTACATAATGGTATACGGGGAAACATTGTTTGGGGCGTGTTTTAATTATATTCAACTATTTCACATTTTATGAATAAGATATACGTTGCTGAGATGTAATAAAAATTATTTCCTGAATATTTACAGAAACACAAAGATTTCGACTACTATACTGTATCGGAAGTACGCTCTACTATATCAGCACGATCTGAATATTTTTAAAACTTCGTTATCGTATGAACGCACCTCATTTGCTACGTTCACGTGCAATTTCCAACTTGTTTTTTATGCTGTACTATGATTTATTGTTTTTACTTTTCTTGCAGAATACATAGATCAGATTTTGACATTCGATCACAATTTGGATGGTCTTATCAGCTATGAAGAATTGAAAGAGTATTCCAGTGCCTCACATAATAATGAAGGCAAAAGGGATGAATTTAAACAGCCAGAAAATTGATGCATCATTCACAGCATGAGCACATCTTGTCTATATTTAATGCATATGTGGTATTTGAAAAATGAATTGTATTACTGATATATTTTGAGCACAGAATTCATTGTGTGTAAAGTGAAAAATAAATAAATAAATAAATAAACAATAAATAAGAGTCCTTTAAATATAAATAATGAAGCTACAACTCAAAAAGCATTTTATTTTAAATAATTAAGGTAAATAATTTATTTCTTGCGAAACTTTAGACCTGATTTACACGATCAATTTACTCCCAAATAGTTATCTCATTACATTCATCGCATTTCCCCATCATATTTTTACACATTTAAAAAAATGAAAATCATTAAAAAAAGTTTTTTACATGCCACTCCAAAAAATGGCAAGGAACTCTCTTCATTAAAAAAGGAAAAAAATTCTCGATTATCGAAATTGACCAAAAAATATTACAAACATATTGTCAATTGGAAATTTTTAGAATATGTCTTTCTGCATTTTTTTTTATTGGCGCGTCATATTAAACACACATTTTATTATTATAAATAAAATTTATATCATAAATAATGCAATAATTTTTCACCAATAAACACATTAGAAAATGGTCTTTTTCTGGGCCTTTTCAAGAGAAGCCGACAAAATATCAAGCATGTGATGCTTACATAAATACCTATATTTATAAACTTATAAGTTAGGGGCCATCCATAAATGATTTCACGCTTGAAGGGGAGGGGGTTAGTCCGAGTGCTACGCGACAAAAATAAGGGGAAAACTGCAAATCGTGATAAGAATATACCACTTGGTGAGTATGTACTTTATGATAATACAATGGATATTAGAGGGGGAGGCATCTCGTAAAGTCGTTGGAATTCAAGATGGCGGCCGTTATTCAAAATGGCGTCTTTTTCTGAATTCTGTTAATATGCGCAATATAAATGTGCATTTCACGTCGATTTCGATATTTTTAAAGTCAAATTTTCGTTTTTTAACTCTTTCCAACATTATATAAAAGAGTGTAAGAATTTGATTTATCTGTCCGTTTGTCCGCCTGTCCTTCCATGCTCTAGCTCACTTAAATGTAATCAGATTGCCAGACAAATTTTATATGTTGTATGAAGTTTGTAATAACATAAGTAAAATATCAATTCGGAGTGAAATATAAAGTGTATAGCTTTTATAGTCCATTTACAGGGTGCTAAAAAATGACATTACAATATTGTGTATGCGGCGAAATCGTTTGCAATGTGTTTTAATGATGTTATACTCTTTAAAATTCATTCAAATTGATCTTCATCAATGTTAATACTGCAATGAACTACCAAATACTTACTAAATAATAAGGTGTACAAATTTATCGTTTATTAAAAGTGACACAATAAAACAAGAAAATATGCGTTTGTAATTTGTATATAAATTTTATAAAGATCACGATCTAATTCAAGTATTATTAGTGGAGGTGCTAGGAAAGACAAAACTTCATTTTGTGATAAGGATATCCCGAATAGTGAATATCTATCGTATATTAATAAAATACATATAAGAATTTGACGCATCGTATAAATTTATAGAAATTCAAAATGACGACTATTATCTAAAATCTTTTACAGCTTTATTCCTCGGCATCTTACAAGCATATTTCTGATTTTAATTTCCACTTTTTATAACTCAAAAATTCTCTTTATAATACTAGAAATGTACCGAAAATGAAAATAGGACAATTATTAAAATATTTTTTGTCATTTGCAGTAGAAAAATTAAAGGAATATATAAATAATAAAAATACTATTTTATCAACACATTACTTATACAATATATTAAAAAATTTATGTTGCATATAAAGCAGTAGAATATAGAAACTTCAGTTGGTATAATCATATTTTTCACATTCGTTTTTGGAATTGCACAATAATGTGCAAGAAAGTCCAACTTTTCTACAGACACATTCATTTTTACATATTTTAAATTTACATTTTATTAATTCTAAATAAGAGTCTGAAATCTCTGGCAACTCCAACCATTATTTTTTCAATGATAAATTATCCATCCACCATTCCCATTTTTTTGGAGAGGGTGGACGTATTTCACGCTGATCTGCTTGTTCCCAAATGTATATCCAAGTTGAAAAGCACTGCTTAAAATATGTTGTTGATGTGCACCCTTGGTTGGCGGATGATGTTTAAAAGAACGATTTTTTGCCAAAACTATTCTTATCTTGCATTATCGACACTTATGCTATTGCTTGTTGAACAGTACAACAATACTACAAAATTTTCTAAAAGATTTAAAAGATTTTCAAGAATGGAAATTTATGGTTTTGATAGGTATGAAAATGCTGCAGTAGTTTCTTTAAATGGAATCCATGTTTTCCTATTTGACTTTTTAATCTTTCCTGTGAAACCTGGATTGCTGTCGCATTCCATGAAAGCATGCAATTCTAGTAAAGCCTTTTCTTGTCCAATTGCTGCAGCTATGGTATGAGCAGGAATAAATTTGTATTTTTTCCCTGTTACGAATGCAACTCAAATATTTTCTAGGAATTTATCTGAAATGATAAAAAAATATGCAATTGCTAAAACTAATACATCAGTATATATAGAGCGTATAACAATATTTTTCAGTCCTTTTTCAATCATGACTTTGAAATGCAGTATTATTCTTGAATCAGCTTCTTCGTGACCAGGGCAAGTCATTCCAATTAAGGAATTTACAGCAGTAAATTTAATTTCTTCCCGATTTAACTTCTTCTCCTGGAGTGGTTATATTAAAGCTTGTGTATTTTTATGGTATTTATTGCTGGCGTCCCAAGTTGATTAAAAAGCTCTTTGTTATTTGCAAACTTTTAAGAAATCTAACATGTGGTTGCACTTGTCATCTGGTCCCTGCACCCCTCTTTTGTCTTGTTTCGCTTTTAAAACTTGGTGTAATATATCTATCCCAAATCTATTCTTTGACATATAAAACTCTCAATGTCGTTACGTAAATGAGGATAAAATGTGTTAAAGTAGTAATCATTAAATGTGCTTGAAGTTTCTTGAGGCTTTAAAATGTTAGTAAGAATTGGCTCAACATATATTAAAGCATCACATATTCCTGGAAAAACTTTGTCATTTTTCGAACAGTTTCCTCTAAAATATGTGGTAAATCACTCTTATAACTAGGTCTAAATTCCCTGTTACTAGAAAATGCAGATAGAAATGGTTGAGAAATCGCAAGTCCAACTGACGATTCTGTTTAACTATTAAAAGCCTGGAAAACAACTGGACGTCTGTTTTTAAAACCTTCAAGACTGTATTTTTATTGTTTATGTTTTTCGCCAGAGTACTAAACACTGGAATTTTGTTTTTTTTTAAAGGTTGAAATATTGATGAAAATTGTTTTACTAGGCGTCCCTTAATGAATCTGTGAAATTGGTCAATACCAGTTGACTCAGCTGAATAAATTAATTCATTAATATCCTTATGAACAATAACTCTGCTTTCGATTCAAGCAAGTCTTCACCATCTCTTAAAAAATGGATTCCCTAATTCCTTTAGTACGCTATAGAGTGCTTGAACCTTAGCACTCTATAGAAAAATTTAATTTGAAATAAGTGATATTGCTCATGATGGCATCGATTTCTGTCTTGGGGTTTGCTTGAATGTTAGACTCAAACTCTCGTATGAAATTACAGATTTCTAGTCCAGATACCATCCAACGTATAAATGTCGATGGATCCTGCAATACTGCACCTCTTTCTCCACTGAGAACAGCGTTTTTTTTGTTCATGCGCTTGATATACGCCCATAGCTGAGAAGAGTTTGTTTGATTTTCTTATCACAAAATGTCCCGATAAAAATGCACGATGTACGTCTGGTAAATTAATATCTGCATCAAACAGATCTTTTAGATGGATTGGTAATTAACGTACATAATTAGGGTGATCAGAAAGAAATGAGTCTGCAAGAAGAGTTAAGAATCGAAACAAAAAGAAAGGAAAATAAATTCAAATTGAAATTTTGGATCATCTCATTTTGGTTGGTGATTAATCATCGTTACTACAATGTGCATTTATAAGCTGCCTTTCAAACAAAAAAATAATCATATGACATTTTGCAATTCGTTCTTACTTGGCAAAGTTTAAAAAAGCATATTATAAATTGAAAAGCACATACACAACATTATGGTTATAGACAGCACTGTAAACATATTTTTTTGAAAGCTTGTAAATGAACTATAAATTTTACGCTCACCATACTGTACAGCAAGTATCTCGTACTGCACTTCAGTGATATCTTTTAATTTCAATATGTTTCAAACAGTTTAACATCATTAAAATACTCTAAAAAGTATTTTCGCCGATAGACCAAAATGTAAGAGAACTATTTTGAGTGTGCCTGTAAACAAACTATAAATTCTACACTCTATATTTTCGATGTAGAACATTTTGCAGTATACCACTTCTTTAAATTACATATAGAGATAGCACATATATAAATTACACGGAAATCCGAGTAAATTTAAGCAAAAAACAGTAGGGCCAGACTAACGACTAGACAATTCATAAATACTTTGAGTGCCCTGTAAATGGACCATAAAAGCTATACGCTTTGTTTTTTACTCTGAACATGTTATTATAAACTTCATATAACATATAAAATTTACATGGCAATCTGAGTATATTTAAGCGAGCTAGAGCATGGAAGGACAGGCGGACAAACAGACAGATAAACCGAATTCATACACTTTTAAATAATGTTGGAAGGTGTCAAAAACGAAAATTTGACTTTAAAAACATCGAAATCGACGTGAAATGCACATTTATAATACGCATATTAAGAAAATTCCGAAAATGACGCCATTTTGAATAACGGCCGCCATCTTGAATTACGACGACTTTACGAGATGCCTCCCCCTCTAATATTCATTGTATTATCATAAAGTATATACTCACCAAGCGGTATATTCTTATCACGATTTGCAGTTTTCTGATGCGTATTAGAACCGAATTTAGTTCCGAACTAGGTGTGTTCATGAAATTGTGACAGTTTGTGACAAGGGGGTAAGAAGAAATATGGCACCACACATTTTGGTTAAAAATAAAATAATTAAAAATCAGCAGATAAAATTTTAAAGTTAATTTGAAGTTAATGTATTTTGTATTCATGAAGTAAAGATGAACACAATTCCATTTCAAATTGTGGACATTCCATTCTATTCATTTCAACATTCCAAAATTCTAATGTTTTCAATTGCTCTTTCGTATTAATGTTTTATTACTATTGTAGATTAATTACATTTTTTCTTTTTTGTCGTAAACCTTAATCTTATTTCATATAAAATAAGCACACTGTAAAAACAAAATATCCAAACTGGGTTGAAAGATTTTTGGGTACAGCATTGTTCCAATTTGGAAAGTTCAGTTTGTAGCACAAAATCGTTTTAAAAAAGTCTGATTTTTAATGATATTAAAACAATTTAAATATCTTAGAAAGTACATACATTATATCTCAGAAATTTTGATTAATTTAATGTTAATAAAGATCTGCTCTGTTTTGAACCATTTTGGGTTATCTATTTTGGGAACAATACTCTATACCATTTTGGAATCCTTACTGTACCATTTTAGGAACTATTACTATACCCAGAAATCTTTCAACCCAATTTGGGACTTTAATTTTTACAGTGTACGCAAAACATATTTATTTTTATGCTCACAAATATCTATAACGTATCTATAACGATCTATAACGCAGTACTTTTTTCCCGAACTGCAAGTGTACGATTATATAATATAGCGTGACATGTGCCGAGGGGGAAGGAGGGGGTATGGTGAAGCGTGACATTTTGTGACAAAGGAGAGAGAGGTAAGGGGGATGAAGAATATTAAAAAAAGTATGACATCATTTATGGACAGCCCTTTATTAAAATATAGACAATACATTTAAATTAATAAAAAAAAATCTTGTATTTTGACGTTAGTATAGTTATTTTATAATGAGGATACTATAGCATTGTTAAAACAGCAGTAATATGAATGTATGAATGACTTTTTAACAGATTTATAAGTATTTGAATTTTAAATCCTAGATCTTAGTAAGTTGCTCGTTTTTAACAATAAATAAATTGTAAAAATAAACAGATAATAAAAGCTGCACATTTTAAATTCTAGACCTTAGAAATGTGCTCGTGTCAGGAACATTCCATGAACAAGTGGGTAAATGTGATCGCATATCGGATAGAAGATTTCGTTTCATATTTCTTAAAAAAAAAAAAAAAAGTTTTAAATATTGCATCTAAATTGTTAATTTATAATTAGGAAACTTTAACATAGATAGTAGCATCAAGAAATTTAAAATTAAAATAATTATAAAAGGAAGCTATTTATTTTGATCAAATTAAAAATGATCAAATTATTTAAATAAAATGCAAAAATCCAAATTTTTTGAAAATCCAAAATTAAAAAGAATCAAGAGGAGAAAGAAATAAAATTTTAACTATCTAAAAGTGAAAAAAAAAAAAAAAATGTTTAAACGAAATTTAAAATTCTGAATCATTAATAAATCGTAATAGCTTTTAAAATAGGAAGAAAATTGAAATCCAAAAAGTATTATGAATGCCAGATTATCGAAAGCCTAATAATATAAACCCTTAAAGTGACAAAAAATACGAGATTTTTTTTTTTTTTTTTTTTTTTTTTTTATTATTAATTCCATCTCGGGTTGAAAATTCAATTTGCAGTACCTGGGATCGAACTAACTATCACCTACTTCCTAGCGAGATGTTTTTCTCAGAAGCCATATGTGAACATGCTATATATTCAAATTTAACCCTTTCGGGTCTGGTGTACTATTAATAGTACATGACTTTTAAAGAAGTACTATTTTGTTTTAAGAAATACTTTTGCTACATTTTACATGTAGTAATGTTAGCATATGTTTATGCATTTATTTTATGACTTCATTTATGTTTAGGCATTTCTTATTAATAATAATATTTATTATTATTTACTTAATTCTTTTTGCGCCGTTTGCGATTCTTTTATTTTAAACTTATATTTCGCTCTTTAAATTTAAAAGAAAAGTTCCTTTCCTGAAAGAATCATGTGTAATGAAGAGCAAAAAGCATTAGAAAATTGTAATATAAGTTAAACCTTATTGTAATGTGATATTTTCCAAACATCTCAAATAATTCTTCCTTAGCCTATTGTCACATGAATCTGAATTAAATTGGTACGCAAAACAACAACACTCGTTATGTTTCAAACAATAAAGTATTCGTTAAACACTACATAATCTATTTGGATAGCTAGTGTTAATGTTATTAACATAAAAGTATTTTTTTTTTCTAAAAATAGAAAAAAAATTCGGACCCGAAAGGGTTTTATTCTCTTTTTAAATCGCAAAAATGAACAAATAAAAATTAAAAAATAAATAATTTAATTAAAGTAATAGACTTTTTAAAATATTTATGATTTGTTGTATGACACGAGGTATTCAACTGTAAGTACACAAAATTTGAAGTCTCTGACTTATGCAATTTTTGTGTACGGACTCTGTGACAGATAGAGGACAAGACGAATAGTATGATGAATGAAACTCTAAAAACTGGCAAAATGTCCAGCGCGCGACACTAAACATCTGTACAGATTTAAGTGGTTAAAGCATAAACCATACATTAAAAATAATAATACAAACAACAATATAACAACGTATAAACAACATAAACTGTAATATCTTTCTATTTTAATGTTTGCACGTTATAATTTTTGTGAATTTTGTATTTTTAAGTTAAAAAATTCGCTACAATTTCCACCAGCATTCATAGAAAAAAAAAATATACAGGGTGATTCCAAATTTTTTTTACAATAAAAGAGGGATGATAGTACACATCAAGACGAACAATATTAAATAGGAGACCAAGGGTCCAAAACGTTTTCCAAAGGAGATAGCCGCCATTAAAGTTTAGAGACCAAAATTTCAAATAAACATAAAAAACGAAAAAATCGTTCGATTGATTTGCGGTTTTCAATAAAATTATTCTTAACGTCGGTATTTTCTTAAAATTAAATTATAAAGATAAATTTCAAAAAATGCCGATAGAGGGCGCTTTAGACTTTGGAGTAACGAACAACTATTTTTTGCCGGTATTTTTTGCATCTCATTAAATGGTTTCGTAAGCTTAGACTCAAACTTAAATTTTGAGCTCAAAATCTGAAAGTGGGAGTGGTTAAGTAGCACAAACTGAACTGTGTTCAGAGGGTTAAAATTTCAAATGATTATAAAAAAACGGAAAAATTGGTTCATTGATTTGCGGTTTTCACTAAAACTATTCTTTATGTTGGTATTTTCATAAAAATAAATTATAAAGATAAATTTCAAAAAATGTCGATAGAGGGCGCTTTAGACTTCGGAGTAACGAACAACTATTTTTTGCCGTTATTTTTTGCATCTCATTAAATGATTTCGGAAGCTTAGACTTAAACTTAAATTTTGAGCTCAAAATCTGAATAGTAGGGAGTAGTTAAGTAGCACTAAATTAACTGTGTTTAAGAGAAGGGGTGTTCAAATTTAAAATAATTATAGAAAATGGAAAAATTTGTCGATTCGTTTGCGGTTTAAAATAAAACTATTCTTTAAGTCAGTATCTTCTTGAAAATAAATTTTAAAGATAAATTTCAAAAAGTTCCATTAGAGAACCCCTTAAACTTAAGAGTAACCAACAATTAATTTTAACCATTATTTTTTCATTATTATCTAATTAAATGCTTGCAAAAACTTATTAAATGTTTTCGGAAGCTTAGATTTAAACTTAAATTTTGAGCTCAAAATCTGAATAATTAGGAGTAGTTAAGTAGCGAAAATTGAAGTGTCTTCAGGAGTTGAAATTTAAACTTCCCCCCTCCTCGAACACAATTCAATTTTTTGCTACTTAAACACTCCCAACGATTCAGAATTTGAGCCTAAAATTTAAGTTTATGCATTTGAAAGCATTTAATGAGATTAAAAAAATCACAGTTAAAAATAGTTGTACGCTACTCTAAAGTCTAAGGCGCCCTCTATCGGTATTTTGTGAAATTTATCTTTAACATTTATTTTCAAGAAAATGCATATTTTAAAATTAGTTTTAGCGAAAACCGCAAACATATCGACAAATTTTTCCGTTTTTTATAATCATTTGAAATTTTAACCCTCTGAACACAGTTCAGTTTGTCTACTTAACCACTCCCAACTATTCAGATTTTGAGCTCAAAATTTAAGTTTAAGTCTAAGCTTACGAAAGCATTTAAAAAGATGCAAAAATTAACGCCAAAAAAGAGTTGTTCGTTACTCGAAAGTTTAAAGCGCCCTCTATCGGCATTTTTTGAAAATTATCTTTATAATTTATTTTTATGAAAATACCGACATAAAGAATAGTTTTAGTGAAAACCGCAAATCAATGAACCAATTTTTCCGTTTTTTTTTATAATCATTTGAAATTTGAACCCTCTGAACACAGTTCAGTTTGTGCTACTTAACCACTCCCACTTTCAGATTTTGAGCTCAAAATTTAAGTTTGAGTCTAAGCTTACGAAACCATTTAATGAGATGCAAAAAATACCGGCAAAAAATAGTTGTTCGTTACTCCAAAGTCTAAAGCGACCTCTATCGGCCTTTTTTGAAATTTATCTTTATAATTTAATTTTAAGAAAATAACGACATTAAGAATAATTTTATTGAAAACCGCAAATCAATCGACCGATTTTTCCGTTTTTTATGTTTATTTGAAATTTTGGTCGCTAAATTTTAATGGCGGCTATCTCCTTAGGAAAACGTTTTGGACCCTTGGTCTCCTATTTAATATTGTTTGTCTTGATGTCTACTATCACCCCTCTTTTATTGTAAAAAAAATTTAGAATCACCTTGTATATATATATCTTAGACAGTCACTAGAAAAATTTTAAAGATTTTTCTTCCTTTCAAAGGGACTTAGTACAAGTTGAACGTTTTTTTTTTTAAATTTAAGTATTTTTAGATACATTTTTGACATAATAATGAAGCTCTCAATGAGGGAGAGTGAGTCTATCAAGAAAATGTTCAATTTCGGAGGCAAATTTCAATTTTTTTTTTTTTTTTGAAAAATTTGAGTAAAGTTTAAAAAGTATTTTCTCGTACAATTTTGAATATTTTGAGTACTTTATTTTTTAAACTATTCGTAAAAGTATGATGCATATTTTCAAATATTCGATTTATGATAAGTTAATTAGTTTTGGAGAAAAAAAATAAAATGCGCAAATACGTTCAAAGTTACAGTAAAAAATGATTTTTTTTTTTTTACATTAGTAGTAGGAAAACAACAGTACGGGGACAGCCGCAGGCGGCACTGCGGCACCGTGCCGCCTGCGGTACCTCCATGCCTCCGGCTGTCCCGCCGCCGCCACCACCGTCCCGCCACCATCCCTCCTGCCCCCACTATGCATCCCCCTCCACGAACGCCCCCCAGTGGAAAAAAGGAACATTCTATTATAGCAGAGAGGTGATCAACCTTCCCTAATTAAAAATATTATCAATCACATCTCAACTCGGAATCATACTATATGATGAAGATTAAATTTATATTTGAATTTTGAACAACCGTAATTTTAATGAGTATTATTAATTAAGTGAAACAATTAAAATCTCAGTTTTTAACCATTTTATTTAGATTTCTTCAACTACAAGATGAGATTATCAGTTTAACACAAGAAAGTTAAACATATATTTGAATTTTGCTTGATAGACATCTTAATGAGTAGTATTAATTAAATAAAAACAATAGAAAATATCAAGTTTTATAGAAAAAGACTGATTTCTTACGATTTTTATCAACTATATGATCAATGTAACGACTTAAAAGTTGAAAGTTAAACGTACATCCTAGTTTTTCAACTGCTATAACCCTTATGAGTATCGTTAATTAAGTAAAAAACAATGGAAAATATCAAGTTTTATAGAAAAAGACTGATTTCTTACGATTTTTATCAACTTAAGAGAGAAAACTTAATCGTACATTTCAGTTTTTCAACAGCTGTATCCTTAATGAGTATTGATAATTAAGTAAAAAACAATGGAAAATATCAAGTTTTATAGAAAAAGACTGATTTCTTACGATTTTTATCAACTGCAACATCAGTGTATCGACTTACAAGTTGAAAGTTAAACATGCATTCTAGTTTTTCAACAGCTATAATCTTAATGAGTATCGTTAATTAAGTAAAAAACAATGGAAAATATCAAGTTTTATAGAAAAAGACTTATTTCTTACGATTTTTTCAACTCAAACTTCAGAATATCAATTTGATAGAAAGAAATTTAAGCAAGCATTCCAGTTTTGGACAACCATTTCCTTCATGAACATTATTTATTAAGCAAAACAACGGAAAATATTAAATTTTTAACTGATATCTTCATATTTTTTTTAAATATAAAATCAGGATACACAACTTAAAATAGAAATTTAAACATATTTTTTAGTTTTTGAACAGTCGTTACCTCAAAGAATTTCGATAATTGAACAATTAACAAAGGAAACTAATGATTTTTTAACGAAAAAAGACGAATTAAACGAATTTGGTTAACTTTTACTCTAAATGGAAATTTCATCATACTTTTATATACTAAGTAGAATTTTAATGCATAAACGAACACATTTCAGTAAATATTCAACGCACACACAAATATGAAAACAACACCTGCTTCTTGTGACGTCATATTGAAACCAAAACTTATTCCTTGGAAGTCCCTCACTATGCCTTTTCACCCCCATCTCCCCCAATTTTTTACCACAGGTAGGGAAATGGAGAAAGCAATGACCTCTCTATCTTGTATATTTAGAAGTCTGGGAGAAAAAAAGAGACATTTTATGCACTCCAATTTCATAACAATTACCGCAATATCCCAAAATTTGAATTTTCGAAGACATAATCAGTATAATTAATTAAACAAAATAATAAAAATATTATTTTTTAAGGGGAAAAGGTGAATTTAAGCGAATTTGATTAGTTTTACAATAGTCTTTTGAACTGCAACTTGGAAATATAGATTTCTAACAGAAGAATTAAACGTATATTTTAATTTTAACAACAAAAACTTAACAAGTATCATTAATTTAAGAAATATAAATATCAATTTTAAAGAAAAGACGAATTTGAATAATTTTACACTAGTATTTTCAAAAGCAACCTAGAAATATCAAAACTTATTCACATATTTCACTTATTCACTGTATTCAATACTATATTTAATAAATTTGGATACACTTTAAGAATTTTCTAATGTATAATTAAATATTAGCTGTATATTTAATGTTACCCATGTTTTCAACATTAGTTCATAATCGTGGATTTTGTATTTTAAATACCATGTATTCAGGTTCAGATTATTTTCACTTGAAATCATACAGAATTTTTTAACAGATTCAGATTATTTTCACTTGAAATCATACAGAATTTTTTAACAGAGTTTGTTTTTGAAATCATTGAAGCAACTGTATTTAATATTTTTAACACCAATTTTCTAAGATTGTCTAACATTTTCCGATTATACATCCCCCATAAGTACATTTCTAAATGCTACAATCACTTTACATATCGAAAAGATATCATTGAAGCAACTGTATTTAATATTTTTAACACCAATTTTCTAAGATTTTTTAACATTTTCCGGTTCCTCAAAAGTATATATTCTAAACAATAGAAAATATTAATTTTAAGAATAAAAAGACGAATTTAAACAAATTTTATTAGTTTTACAATATTTTTTCTCATCTCCAACACGGATATATCAATTTTAACAGAATTAAACGCATATTTTAGTTTTTAAGAACAAAAATGTAATAAGTATCATTAATTAAACAAAAAATAAATATCAATTTTCAAGAAAAGACAATTTTTTACACAAATTTTTAACTTTGAAATACATTTATTTACATATATTGTTACAATATATTACTAAACTTAAACTTTTTAAAAAGTTTGAATGTTTTTACAAAGGGTTCATATTTATATTTTTCACGTCTTGACTGCATTCGAAATCTTACAACAAAAGTATACTTTTATTATTTTTATTATTATTATTATTCTAGAAAACCTAAAAAGTCATTTCTTGCTGCTTTAAACACTTGACATATTAAAACTACTCTGAGATATTCTACCCATATAATTAATCAAATTAGGACATGATTCATCTTACACTTCAAAATTTCTGAATTTTTACAATACTTATTTTCATCAAACTTTATTCTTGATCCTATATATTTTAGGAGTACAGAATTTTAACATCTGTTTTTATCTACTTATCAGAAGATTATTAAAACACCCAACAACATTTTCCAAATATGAATATTATCTTTACAGTTTAATAATACAAAACATACACGAATACAAAGTTTAATTTTTACAAACATTTCATATTTCAAACCAAACTTTTCAAAATTTTCACATCATAAGAGCAAACATTAGACGAACTTTTTAACTTTTTAACTTTTTTTTATTGCTTAGATCTTTTCATCATAACTTTTAATTATGATAATTATCCATTTTTAGGTTGATTGTCGAAAAACTGTAACTGAAATTACATAAATTTAATGTAAAAAACCATGTTCTCACACAATTTCTTGAAATTCAACAAAGAATTGACTATTACTTATCTATTATTATTCTTATTAAATACTTATCTACATCAATATCGACTCTCGATAGTATATAGATATTTCATCATTACACACTTACAACTCTTTTCAAACGTTTATCAGAAAAATAAGTCAATCAAAGTCTAGTAGTTATCACACCTGTTCCTCAGAAATATTACTATCATATGAAACAGTAAAGAAAATTAATAGATATTTAATATTTAATAACCTCATACGTGAAATTACTGTCGAAATGAGAATACTAATTATCTATAAAATCAACTGTTGAACAAAAAAATAGTACAGATTACCGAAAATTCAAATGTTTTTTCTGCAAAAGTTACAAAAATTAACAAATGAATGACAAGTTAGAGAAATAACTAAAAAAGTTAATGAACATATTTACAAATTTATTAAAATCACACCTTTTTCTGGATTACAAACCGCAATTTCTTGAAAAATTTATCACCGAATTTGTAAGATTTCAGTCCTAGTATTACATACACTCAATAAATATTCAAAATTAACAAAAATATAATTTTTTAGTCTCATCAATAAGCAGAAATTCTATATTAAAAGAATATTTTCATAGTAGTACTTATAAAAATGAGAATTTACAAACTGATTTTCATAATTTTATCACATTTAAACTTAGTATTTTACATAAAACATTATTTAATCAAATTTTATGCTTTCTAATTCAGTAAAATTCAATACTTTTTTAGTTTTTAAACCAATACCACAATATTTATTTACATCAAACTTGATTCTTCACCTTTTATATTTCCACATTACACACGTGAGATAAATACTAACTTGGATCAGGAGTTGAAGTCAATTGATTCCATTCGATTTTCATCATGTACGCATTGCTCCTACACGAAATTTCTTACTGCTATAATCATCTAATGTATTAAAACTAATCTCCTCATATTTTTAATCAATTCACCAGATGTTTCATCTCGCACTTCTGAATTATCGTGCATCAAGTTGCTTAAAATATAAATACTATCTTTATAGTTTTAATGATATATAGTATACATGGTTTATCTCGAG
Organism: Maratus speculifer; assembly: GCA_964019185.1. NCBI lineage: Eukaryota > Metazoa > Arthropoda > Arachnida > Araneae > Salticidae > Maratus > Maratus speculifer. The sequence continues at coordinate 268,569,598 of OZ025298.1, forward strand.
TTAGCACTTCCATACTATTAATCAAATTATATGTTTCATCTTGCGCTTGATCTTAATGATTTCATCTTGCATCTGAATTATCGTCCATCGAGTTTTTTTTTTTTTTTTTTTTTTTTAAATAATAATATATTTATAGTTTTTGATTATACATAGCATGTACAAATACAATCTTTAATTTTAACATTTCATATTTCAAATAACCTATTTCCGAAACCAAGCTATGTGAATTTTACCACAATTCTTATTATCATAGAAAAATTTGTGTTTCACACTTTTCTAAAAATTATCAGATATGTACCCCTCAGAGAAATTACTATCATATGAATAAATGAAGAAAATTTAATTTATATTAAATGTACACGAAATTGATTGCAATATACATGTATTTAATAAAAATAAATAAATAAGCGATTATTTATACATTAAACCTTTACTAAATATATATTTCTTTCATTATACAGATGTTTCAACAAGATGAACCAAAACAGCAGCAAACTTCAGAAATTAATGATCCGAATGATTCATCCCTAGCACATGTAGCTTTAACGAATAACACATATGTGAGTACTTATATGAGAAATACTAGAATTCGTATATGAAACGTAATTAGAGTAAATACAAAATGATTTGTCTTACTACCTACACTTTAACAAGTGCTTCTTACCTATATTATTGAAGAGAATCCTAACTGTGTCCATTTATTTCTACTACAGATGTGCTCTATTTGCTACAAACACTTCTTAAGTAAATGGAATTTAACAGAACATACAAAAATCTATACAGATGAAAAACCTTACACTTGGAAAGATTACCATAAATGCTGTTTTCAAGGAGACGTGAATAAAAAATGCACACATCATCATATAAAGCATCGTCAGATATATGTAAACTTAGCGAAGATATTCAAAAATTAGTCAGACTTTTGTAGAATTTAGAAATAAAGGAAGATATTTAGACTATTTATCCATCATATTTTCACAACACTTACCACAATATCTCAAACTTAAAATTTGGAAGACACACACTGCTGAAAAGTAATTTTGCGATTCTTCTAACCAGTATGAATGTATAGATATTATTTTGCAGTGTATTCTTTGAACGCTCACATTAAATATTCTTTTATATGCATATATCGTTGTGTTTATTTTTCTAATACCTATTACATTAATGAAATACATAACATTTTAAGTGAAATAACACTCTCACAACTTAAAAAATGCATAAGAACATACAAAAAATAAGCAGATGTATGAAAAAATATGCAAGTTTACAAAATAATTTCATTGTTTTCTAGAAATATTAACAAAAAATATTTACAATATGAAAAAATTGCAAAAGTGAAAAGAAAAAACATAAATTTAAAAACAAAAATCATAAAGTGAAAAACTCATAACAAAGTTTTTGAAAAAAATATTTACAACAAAATTTTTTTTTACAAAAACCAAAACTTCCAAAAATATTTTTTTCAAAAATTTTTTTTTTTCAAAAACATTTTTTACAAAAAATTTTTTTTTTCAAAATAAGTTTTTACAAAAGTAAAAAGAAGAAAATCACAACGTTAAAAACAACAAAATTTTTGAGACTTTTTTCATATCTTTTTTGAAATTTTTACACTTTTTTTAACAAAAATTTTTCATTTTTTTAACGTTGTGATTTTCTTTTTTTTACTTTTGTAAAAACCTATTTTGAAAAAAAAATTTTTTGTAAAAAATGTTTTTGAAAAAAAAAATTTTTGAAAAAAAATATTTTTGGAAGTTTTGGTTTTTGTAAAAAAAAATTTTGTTGTAAATATTTTTTTCAAAAACTTTGTTATGAGTTTTTCACTTTGTGGTTTTTGTTTTTACATTTGTGATTTTTCTTTTCACTTTTGCAATTTTTTCATATTGTAAATATTTTTTGTTAATATTTCTAGAAAACAATGAAATTATTTTGTAAACTTGCATATTTTTTCATACATCTGCTTATTTTTTGTATGTTCTTATGCATTTTTTAAGTTGTGAGAGTGTTATTTCACTTAAAATGTTATGTATTTCATTAATGTAATAGGTATTAGAAAAATAAACACAACGATATATGCATATAATAGAATATTTAATGTGAGCGTTCAAAGAATACACTGCAAAATAATATCTATACATTCATACTGGTTAGAAGAATCGCAAAATTACTTTTCAGCAGTGTGTGTCTTCCAAATTTTAAGTTTGAGATATTGTGGTAAGTGTTGTGAAAATATGATGGATAAATAGTCTAAATATCTTCCTTTATTTCTAAATTCTACAAAAGTCTGACTAATTTTTGAATATCTTCGCTAAGTTTACATATATCTGACGATGCTTTATATGATGATGTGTGCATTTTTTATTCACGTCTCCTTGAAAACAGCATTTATGGTAATCTTTCCAAGTGTAAGGTTTTTCATCTGTATAGATTTTTGTATGTTCTGTTAAATTCCATTTACTTAAGAAGTGTTTGTAGCAAATAGAGCACATCTGTAGTAGAAATAAATGGACACAGTTAGGATTCTCTTCAATAATATAGGTAAGAAGCACTTGTTAAAGTGTAGGTAGTAAGACAAATCATTTTGTATTTACTCTAATTACGTTTCATATACGAATTCTAGTATTTCTCATATAAGTACTCACATATGTGTTATTCGTTAACGCTACATGTGCTAGGGATGAATCATTCGGATCATTAATTTCTGAAGTTTGCTGCTGTTTTGGTTCATCTTGTTGAAACATCTGTATAATGAAAGAAATATATATTTAGTAAAGGTTTAATGTATAAATAATCGCTTATTTATTTATTTTTATTAAATACATGTATATTGCAATCAATTTCGTGTACATTTAATATAAATTAAATTTTCTTCATTTATTCATATGATAGTAATTTCTCTGAGGGGTACATATCTGATAATTTTTAGAAAAGTGTGAAACACAAATTTTTCTATGATAATAAGTATTGTGGTAAAATTCACATAGCTTGGTTTCGGAAATAGGTTATTTGAAATATGAAATGTTAAAATTAAAGATTGTATTTGTGCATGCTATGTATAATCAAAAACTATAAATATATTATTATTTAAAAAAAAAAAAACTCGATGGACGATAATTCAGATGCAAGATGAAATCATTAAGATCAAGTGCAAGATGAAACATATAATTTGATTAATAGTATGGAAGTGCTAACTCGAGATAAACCATGTATACTATATATCATTAAAACTATAAAGATAGTATTTATATTTTAAGCAACTTGATGCACGATAATTCAGAAGTGCGAGATGAAACATCTGGTGAATTGATTAAAAATATGAGGAGATTAGTTTTAATACATTAGATGATTATAGCAGTAAGAAATTTCGTGTAGGAGCAATGCGTACATGATGAAAATCGAATGGAATCAATTGACTTCAACTCCTGATCCAAGTTAGTATTTATCTCACGTGTGTAATGTGGAAATATAAAAGGTGAAGAATCAAGTTTGATGTAAATAAATATTGTGGTATTGGTTTAAAAACTAAAAAAGTATTTAATTTTACTGAATTAGAAAGCATAAAATTTGATTAAATAATGTTTTATGTAAAATATTAAGTTTAAATGTGATAAAATTATGAAAATCAGTTTGTAAACTCTCATTTTTATAAGTACTACTATGAAAATATTCTTTTAATATAGAATTTCTGCTTATTGATGAGACTAAAAAATTATATTTTTGTTAATTTTGAATATTTATTGAGTGTATGTAATACTAGGACTAAAATCTTACAAATTCGGTGATAAATTTTTCAAGAAATTGCGGTTTGTAATCCAGAAAAAGGTGTGATTTTAATAAATTTGTAAATATGTTCATTAACCTTTTTAGTTATTTCTCTAACTTGTCATTCATTTGTTAATTTTTGTAACTTTTGCAGAAAAAACATTTGAATTTTCGGTAATCTGTACTATTTTTTTGTTCAACAGTTGATTTTATAGATAATTAGTATTCTCATTTCGACAGTAATTTCACGTATGAGGTTATTAAATATTAAATATCTATTAATTTTCTTTACTGTTTCATATGATAGTAATATTTCTGAGGAACAGGTGTGATAACTACTAGACTTTGATTGACTTATTTTTCTGATAAACGTTTGAAAAGAGTTGTAAGTGTGTAATGATGAAATATCTATATACTATCGAGAGTCGATATTGATGTAGATAAGTATTTAATAAGAATAATAATAGATAAGTAATAGTCAATTCTTTGTTGAATTTCAAGAAATTGTGTGAGAACATGGTTTTTTACATTAAGTTTATGCAATTTCAGTTACAGTTTTTTGACAATCAACCTAAAAATGGATAATTATCATAATTAAAAGTTATGATGAAAAGATCTAAGCAATAAAAAAAAGTTAAAAAGTTAAAAAGTTCGTCTAATGTTTGCTCTTATGATGTGAAAATTTTGAAAAGTTTGGTTTGAAATATGAAATGTTTGTAAAAATTAAACTTTGTATTCGTGTATGTTTTGTATTATTAAACTGTAAAGATAATATTCATATTTGGAAAATGTTGTTGGGTGTTTTAATAATTTTCTGATAAGTAGATAAAAACAGATGTTAAAATTCTGTACTCCTAAAATATATAGGATCAAGAATAAAGTTTGATGAAAATAAGTATTGTAAAAATTCAGAAATTTTGAAGTGTAAGATGAATCATGTCCTAATTTGATTAATTATATGGGTAGAATATCTCAGAGTAGTTTTAATATGTCAAGTGTTTAAAGCAGCAAGAAATGACTTTTTAGGTTTTCTAGAATAATAATAATAATAAAAATAATAAAAGTATACTTTTGTTGTAAGATTTCGAATGCAGTCAAGACGTGAAAAATATAAATATGAACCCTTTGTAAAAACATTCAAACTTTTTAAAAAGTTTAAGTTTAGTAATATATTGTAACAATATATGTAAATAAATGTATTTCAAAGTTAAAAATTTGTGTAAAAAATTGTCTTTTCTTGAAAATTGATATTTATTTTTTGTTTAATTAATGATACTTATTACATTTTTGTTCTTAAAAACTAAAATATGCGTTTAATTCTGTTAAAATTGATATATCCGTGTTGGAGATGAGAAAAAATATTGTAAAACTAATAAAATTTGTTTAAATTCGTCTTTTTATTCTTAAAATTAATATTTTCTATTGTTTAGAATATATACTTTTGAGGAACCGGAAAATGTTAAAAAATCTTAGAAAATTGGTGTTAAAAATATTAAATACAGTTGCTTCAATGATATCTTTTCGATATGTAAAGTGATTGTAGCATTTAGAAATGTACTTATGGGGGATGTATAATCGGAAAATGTTAGACAATCTTAGAAAATTGGTGTTAAAAATATTAAATACAGTTGCTTCAATGATTTCAAAAACAAACTCTGTTAAAAAATTCTGTATGATTTCAAGTGAAAATAATCTGAATCTGTTAAAAAATTCTGTATGATTTCAAGTGAAAATAATCTGAACCTGAATACATGGTATTTAAAATACAAAATCCACGATTATGAACTAATGTTGAAAACATGGGTAACATTAAATATACAGCTAATATTTAATTATACATTAGAAAATTCTTAAAGTGTATCCAAATTTATTAAATATAGTTTTGAATACAGTGAATAAGTGAAATATGTGAATAAGTTTTGATATTTCTAGGTTGCTTTTGAAAATACTAGTGTAAAATTATTCAAATTCGTCTTTTCTTTAAAATTGATATTTATTTTTCTTAAATTAATGATACTTGTTAAGTTTTTGTTGTTAAAATTAAAATATACGTTTAATTCTTCTGTTAGAAATCTATATTTCCAAGTTGCAGTTCAAAAGACTATTGTAAAACTAATCAAATTCGCTTAAATTCACCTTTTCCCCTTAAAAAATAATATTTTTATTATTTTGTTTAATTAATTATACTGATTATGTCTTCGAAAATTCAAATTTTGGGATATTGCGGTAATTGTTATGAAATTGGAGTGCATAAAATGTCTCTTTTTTTCTCCCAGACTTCTAAATATACAAGATAGAGAGGTCATTGCTTTCTCCATTTCCCTACCTGTGGTAAAAAATTGGGGGAGATGGGGGTGGAAAGGCATAGTGAGGGACTTCCAAGGAATAAGTTTTGGTTTCAATATGACGTCACAAGAAGCAGGTGTTGTTTTCATATTTGTGTGTGCGTTGAATATTTACTGAAATGTGTTCGTTTATGCATTAAAATTCTACTTAGTATATAAAAGTATGATGAAATTTCTATTTAGAGTAAAAGTTAACCAAATTCGTTTAATTCGTCTTTTTTCGTTAAAAAATCATTAGTTTCCCTTGTTAATTGTTCAATTATCGAAATTCTTTGAGGTAACGACTGTTCAAAAACTAAAAAATATGTTTAAATTTCTATTTTAAGTTGTGTATCCTGATTTTATATTAAAAAAAAAATATGAAGATATCAGTTAAAAATTTAATATTTTCCGTTGTTTTGCTTAATAAATAATGTTCATGAAGGAAATGGTTGTCCAAAACTGGAATGCTTGCTTAAATTTCTTTCTATCAAATTGATATTCTGAAGTTTGAGTTGAAAAAATCGTAAGAAATAAGTCTTTTTCTATAAAACTTGATATTTTCCATTGTTTTTTACTTAATTAACGATACTCATAAGGGTTATAGCAGTTGAAAAACTAGGATGTACGTTTAACTTTCAACTTTTAAGTCGTTACATTGATCATATAGTTGATAAAAATCGTAAGAAATCAGTCTTTTTCTATAAAACTTGATATTTTCTATTGTTTTTATTTAATTAATACTACTCATTAAGATGTCTATCAAGCAAAATTCAAATATATGTTTAACTTTCTTGTGTTAAATTGATAATCTCATCTTGTAGTTGAAGAAATCTAAATAAAATGGTTAAAAACTGAGATTTTAATTGTTTCACTTAATTAATAATACTCATTAAAATTACGGTTGTTCAAAATTCAAATATAAATTTAATCTTCATCATATAGTATGATTCCGAGTTGAGATGTGATTGATAATATTTTTAATTAGGGAAGGTTGATCACCTCTCTGCTATAATAGAATGTTCCTTTTTTCCACTAGGGGGCGTTCGTGGAGGAGGATGCATAGTGGGGGCAGGAGGGATGGTGGCGGGACGGTGGTGGCGGCGGCGGGACCGCAGGCGGCACGGTGCCGCAGTGCCGCCTGCGGCTGTCCCCCTACTGTTGTTTTCCTACTACTTACATTTTTATGTGTAAAGAAAATTTTGCAAATCTTAGTTTTATCAAATAGACCACAAGAAAAATCCAAAAAAATTTCGAGTCAATTGCACAATATGCAGAAATTTTTATCACTTTGAATAAATGCTTAGTCGTCGAAAAACCACAATCTGAGAATAACCACTTTTGAGTGAAATGGATTGCGCCAATTACAGGGACAGCGATGTAATAAAATTGCTTTAAATAATGTTTATAATACTCTGATCTTTAAGAAACTTTATCAGAATATATTAGGAATAATGAACTAAAATTTAAACAAAAATCGATATTTTTGTCATTTTTCTCTGAATGTAGGGTACCGAATCACTTTAACTCAAAATTGCATACATATCAAGCGTTCCAAGACAATGCTGGTATCTGTCGTAAATTAATAGTGGTGGCAGGGGTGCTAATGAATGTAAGCAAGGTTGCCACTCTAATCTTGAAAAAAAAAAAAAAAAAAAAAAAAAATCCCTGTGTTTTTCCTGTACTGCAATACGTTTATTCTATGTCAAGTGTGCAAAAATATATGCATGAATGTAAGCTAATTATACATCTTATAATTTACCATTACTGAATTAATTGAACAAATATAATACATTATATGATATGAGCAAATAAAAAACCCTTTAAAGTTATTACACTTATTATTGAATCCTACATTTTACATTAATAATAAAAAAACAGTAAAGCGATACTCAAACATTCTGCTAAAAAATACTTTGAAATATTTGTAAATGAATGTTAAAATATCTAAAAACTTTGTATCTAATAATTTAAAGATTATAAAATTTTAAACCTTCTTATTTAAAAATCAATTATATTGAACATAATATCACAAAAATTGCAGAAATGAAAAAAGAAAGAATGAAAAAAGAGGAATAGCTACTTATTTTATGCGTTCAAATTAACATCTATATTAAAATACAGGACACATAAAATATAGGATAACTTTGATACACAACACTGGTTTATTTTTTATCTTAAAAAATATCATAAGATAACATTCGGCTTTAAAAATGAAAGCCGAAAAAAAAATTAATTTATGTTTGGTTATAATGGGGGGGGGGGGAAATTCCCTGTGTTTTCCAGATTTTTTAGGATTTTTTTTTAATTCCCTGGATTTTCCCTGTTTTGGGAGGGGATTTTTAAATTCGCTGTGTTTTCCCGGTTTTCCAGGTTCTCCAGGTGGAGTGGCAACCCTGGTAAGGGTTTTTAGTATGATGTCATATTTGCGCAAATGCCTATTATCTCCGCATCTCTTGCGCATATTTTCTGAATTTTTACTCAATCATGATGACAGATTAATCAAGTCTACCAGATTTATTGCAAAATATTTTTGTTTCAGTTTGTTTTGATAAAATCATGTACAAAAAAAACCCAGTCACAATATCATTTTAATTTCGGGAGAAAAAGTACTAATGCTACGAAAAACATTGACTTTTACCTTAACATTAAAATGACAATGCGACTTTTTTTTAACCACACATATTTTTAATAAAAAAAATCTGTAACGAATATTTTGCAATAAATCTGGTAGACTTGATTGATCTGTCATGATTGAGAAAATAGCTTGAAATTTATGATTGAATTTTTAATATGAATTGAATTTATTATGATTGAATTTTTAATATGAATTGAATTTATTATGATTGAATTTAATATGAGCTTTGTCTGTTTAAAAAAAAAAAAAAAAAAAAAAAAAAGAGGGTGTCTAATCTACGATTTTAGGAAAATTATTGTCTAGAATCTTAAAATATTTAAAGAAATAAATGTACAATATTTCTATGTTTAACAAAACAACATTTAATTCACACATTTAAAATGAAAGTTATTATGATTATACGTTTTAAATTAAATTAAAAGAAAAAGGTTTTAAATTAAAAGAATGAAATGTTTGCAAGTTAAATAATAAAAGTCGATATGACCAAGAAAACATTGGATTCTTATCGTCTGCAATCTATAAATGAAAAAAATGAGCTAAAGTTGAATATTTTATTTAGTATTAAATTCTATACATATTCTAAACATTGATAAACATTATATTATCATAGGAAATATAATGGTGTACACCATTTTGTATAACTTAGCTCATCAAGAATTTAGTAAAATATGACACTACTACAAAATTCTACTTTTACATATTAACTACTTACTAAATTTAATGAGTCATCTTTCATTACATTAAAAACATAATTAAAATCAAATATATTTAAATCAGTGATATTTGTAGCGCATAACTAAATGATATTTCATCTTAGTATATTTTATGTTAATATTTAGTCGTATTGCACTTATTTATTCTATATTTATTTACAATATTTCAAACCTAAAATTTATTCTACGCAATATTTTAAAGTAACATTTTATAGAAGCAAAAAGCTCCGTTGCCATTCACACAAAAGAAACTGCAATCTATTAATAATCCTCTTGTTGTGCACCCCTGCCGCTAGGAGGCGTAGACCTTGACTCCGCGTTTATTCTTGGGGACACCTCATCCATAGATTTTGGGGGACGCTTGACTTGAATTGTGCTTTGCTTTAACTTGAGTTTAATATATTGCTTTGAATAACTATTATTCTCACAAAGTATGCATTGTTTTAATCCGGTAATTATAATGCTCATAACCGATGATGGCATTGCCTCTCAACCACCAGTCATGGCAGTTCTCTTCATAAAACTATCACTCACCTACATCTTAGTTCACATGCACCAGACACTCCCACACTCACTGGGTAACGCTTAACTTCTGTCCCTCAATTAATAGTTATGAAATCTCTAAAAACTTTTCTTTCATAATTACTTTTACAGTTATCTTATTACAGGCCTTAATTCACACTAAAGTCCTGCATCGTAACAGATTACCCGCTTTTACACGTATCTGATTCGAAGCTGTGTTGGGTTGGCATTACATTTTTCTCGTTGCAATCCAAGTTGAATTTTGCTTTTTTTTTTTTTTTTTTTTTTGCTGGATAGGGTTGACTTATCATTGTATCGGATTCACGTCGGTTTCAAACTGACTTTTTTTTTCGGGTCGGATTGGGGATGGCACGAATTTTCAAAAGAATGTCCAAAATATTTCTTCAGGTTAAAAATTGATATACAATAAGACATGATGGACAGTTCCGATAAATGGACACCTCTCTTCAGCGGAAAATTTTTCATTTTCTAACATTTATATATTTGTACGATGCTGCATCTGAATAGTACACACCTCACAATTTCAAATACGTAATATTTGTATATACATATTACGTGTATGCCGAGAGAAGAAAAATTATTATTAACTATAACGTAAAGAAAGAATAATATTTCACACATGTTATTGCCCATGCAATAAACAGAATATATACTCATTCATATTCAAATATGTATTTATTGTCATCTGAAACAGAGTTCTGTTTAAACTTTTTAGGATTTTGTTCATTTGACGAAACCCTATTCATCTCTATTCTCTGTCTGTTCGTCCGTCACAGGGACCGCACACAAAAACTGTACACTTCAAAGACTTCAAATTATGTGTACTTGCAGCTGAATACCTAGTGTGACATGATAAATCATAAAATTTTGAAAAGTGTACTATTAAAAGTCAATCAATTTTATCAATGTCACCCGTTCATTTTTGCGATTTAAACTGCAAAAGGGAACTTTAATTTCAACGTTTCAGTGTAGACATCATAGCTTGGAGCTGAAGCATCTCGCTATAAGCAGAAGGTTCTTAGTTTGAACCTCGATGTTGGAAGGTGAAATTTTCATATTAAAATGGATTTAATAAGAAAAAAAAATCGTATTTTTGGTCAGTCTAAAGATTTATATTATAAGGGTTTTGTTTATCTGACATTCATAATATTTTTTGGATTTCAGTTTTCTTTCTGTTTTAAAAACTTTTGCGATTTATTAATGATTCAAAATTTTGAGTTTAATAAAAAAAAATTCGCTTTTAAAAATTTTAAATTTTATTTAAATATCACGCACACGGATTCTCTAGCGTGGATTGGATTCACAAAAAGAAAATTAGAGGAATCCTAAGCCGAAAAAAGAAAATTAGGAACAATCCGACCTCCGTCCCCGATACAAGATTTTATTAGCAATCACGAGGTGTCTACTATTGAGAGGTTTTACTATATATTTCTTCGTGCTACTTGGTGAAATGCGTAATAGAAGTCTGCATGAATCGGAAGACAGATAATTAGCATAGCCCTGTGGAAAACTAAAAATTTGGCTCGAGCCTGATCTGTTTGTATTTTAACAGTTCACGGCCCGATCGGTGCAAAAAACAGTTAAAACTTAGCTGGCTCGATCCATGCAAAAATCAAAGAAATCAAATCCGACTCAATTCCCACAAAAAAAAATACCGACACTTTTTAACACACAATTAAGATTATTTTCTAGAATACACCATAAAATTTATGGGAAAAATTATTAGTATATTTTAGATTGTTATATTTTGACAAGCCAGAAAAAAAGGTTACATTTAAGTTAAATGAATTCTTAACAATTTAATCACATGACTCATTTTTCTTTCTTCAGCTTTATATATACTACATTTTGCTCTCACATTTAGACAAAAAGTTATTTTTAGTCAAACTATGAACGAACATTGTAATTATAAGCCGGAAAGATCTTTGTTACGCACAAGATTACTATTTATTCTGCACATCAATTATAACAAAAAGGATAATGAGTTAATTACCCTCGTAGTCAAATATTTCCAGAATGTTCCACAAAAACACAAACGTATTTTCCTCTCTGTGTGTTTTGTTCTATGCGTATGTACAAAGAAGCAGACTAAATTACAAACGGAAGCTTCATTGCTCGAAAGGGCTTTGTATTCCTTTTTCAAGAGCAAGTTTTGTCCAGTTTTCATTTCATGGACAATTACAAAGATGTTTTCAACCTATCTTTTGTTATGAACCTGTATATATACTTTGAGCGCATTTGTTTGCAAAATGTTTGGCAATATTATAGAAGATGGATCTAATGTTAGGTAAAAAGTTACGTATTTTTCACCGTCAAAGTTACTGATTGCTGCAAAATGCCGTGGAACATCCCTTTGCTTAGTTCAGTAGCACTTTTGGTGCTCATGCAGGGTCCAAAAACAGGTGGTAAGTATGTTTTAGATTTCAGAAATGTTTTAGTAATTTTCTACTTTAACTGAAGTGACCAGGGTTCTTTTTCGGCTTATATTTAAAAAAAAAAAAAAAAAAAAAAAAAAAAAAACTCTTGGGTAAAAATGCGAAAACTGGTAATTTCATCTAGAAATCAGCTTAACCCAAATCGCCTAATTAAGTCAAGGAGAGGCCCAGAATTTAATACTGTACTGCCTCTAACCTTCTCCTTACATTTATTCATACAAATTGAATATTTTCTAAGTCTTAGAATACATGTATGGAAATACAAATACTAATTTAGATAAATATAGTTTTCTTTTTCGATATTTTTCTGATTTACAAGTAGAAAACGTTTATTATAATGAGTAAAAGTTGAAAACACAATTAAGATACCAGATTTTAAAAAAGTGTAAAAAACGAAAGAAAAAATGGAGATTTATAAAAACAGGAGATAAATTACTTGCACTTTGATTTAATAAGATTGGCAATAAGTTACCTGTTTTAATATTTGTAAAACTAACTTACTTAATCGCATTAACATAACTTAAGTTTTCCAATCCATACGGGATTTTTAAAAATTTTCCATTACACATATATATATATATTACGAAATCCGTGATCATGTATTTATATTCTCTATCTCGAATATACACTGCTATTCTTTTATCATTTTTAAAAATGAATAATTTTAAAGTCTCATACTTTTTCTGTTTTGATCATTTTAAACATATATTTAAGCATCCGTTTACAGAAAAACATACTTAGAGGTTCATCTGAAATTTCTAACCTATTAATTCAGCACAGCTTAAACACAATTTTGTCTTTACACATTATTTTAGTACAACATATGAAAAAAAAAATATATTTATAAAATTATCTCGTTAAATCATCTAAAAGTCTATTTCCACTTCAAACATTCAGTTTGTCGCTAATAAGTATCTGAAGAAAACGATGTTACCAAATTACGTCGAATATTTTATAACTAATTTAAAAATTGATCGTATTTCTTAAGCTTATATTTCAGGTAAATAAAACATTGGCCGTAGTCCTTCACGTCCGTAGAGTTTTTTTTTTCTTCAAAATTAAACAAGTTGGAAATTGCACGTGAACGTAGCAAATGAGGTGCGTTTACGATAACGAAGTTTTAAAAATATTCAGATCTTGCTGATATAGTAGAGCATACTCCGGATACAGTTTACAGTATAGTAGTCGAAATCTTTACGTTTCTGTAAATATGCAGGAAGTAATTTTTATTATACCTCAGCAACGTATATTTTATTCATAAAATGTGAAATAATTGATTATAATTAAAACACGTACCAAACCATGTTTCCCCGTATAGCATCATATAGTGGAATACTTTTGTGTGGCCCTGTAATTTAATAATAAAAATTCTTTGCATCACAGATTGTACAGAATGCATATTTTAGTATATATTTCATAGATTCATGCCAATTCTATTATGTTCGAATGAGTGTAACATCATTAAAATGCATTTGAAACTTTTCCCCCATTGACCGTAATGTAACGGAATCCTTTTGATTGTCCCTGTAATTGATCTATGCATCCGATTTTCATAACATTTGAAATGACTCGACAAAATTACGCAATAATTATATGTTTCAAATTCCAAACGATTAAAATGCATTTAAAACTTTTTTCCCTATTGACCGTAATGTAACGGAATCCTTTTGAATGTCCCTGTAATTGATCTATCTATCCGATTTTCATAAAATTTGAAATGACTCGACAAAATTATGTTATAATTATGTATTTTAAATTTCAAACGATTCGGTCGGGTAGTTTTTGCGTTGTTATATGCGGACAGACGGACGGACAGACAGACAGACAGACAGACGGACAGACAGACGGACGGACTGAGCGACAACAATAGGTGCTACGTATTTGCATAATTATACGAACGCACCTAAAAAGGAAAACTGTGAATTTACTTTCGAGATTTTTTATCTTATTTAGGGAAGATGGGGAGCGCGTTATATAATGAACAATGTCTATTTTAATAGATTTTTTAAAAGAAACATTTTAAATGCAGAGAAATGTTTTGAGTTTTGTTTCTGAAATTATAATATCTCATTATAAAATATTCATTAATGATTCTTGCATTGAGTTATTAAGTAGGACATTGTAGCATTTAGAGATCATCACATTAAGGCCCAATTACCTTACTTTATGAAATACTTAAAGTATTGGGAAAACTAAATGAATTTAAAAATGACCTGAAATCAAAAACTACTTTTGAAAATAAATTAACATAATTACATAGTATTATGTAAAAATTTTATTTAAACATTCAAATTATTATAAAGAAGTGATTAATTAAAAAGTGATCAGACAGTGAAAATGACTTCTCCTTCTCCGAAGATTTCCAATTTTTGATTGTGTTATGGACAGAATGAGAAAATATCGACAATTAAAAAACGTCACAATACCTTATGTTATTACTGATAATTGTCTGTCATTCCAGTTTTTGTAAAAAAAATAAATAAAAAATAAATAAAAATATTGTGGTACTTATTTTACACATTTCCCTGAAGTGGACTTGTTTTTCACATCTATCTAAAATTATATTGCGACTTCTTCCGCATTAACCGAGCATATTTCTAACTTCTTCAAATATTTTACCCCTTACAATGTTTAATATGTATATATATATATATTATGTGTTCGCTTATAAAGTTTACATTTTACATTTAAAATAAGAATTTGATTGCAAATGGAAGTTTTCTTTTTATGTCTTACATTAATTTGTCGCACATGCAAAATTGTTATTTTATAACCAATAATCAACCAATCGCTGGAATTTGCTGCTTAAAATTGTTCGAATCATGAGTCAAAATGGAAACTGAACTAAACAAATTAAATTTTTATTCTGAGACTTTTAGAATTATGTTTATTTTTTCCAAAATATTACTTGGCTATAGTTTATTTTTAACCTTTCGTTCATGTGACGAAATATTATTATTTGACGAATTATTTTGATTAGTCTCAGTCCTCTGTCTGGCCGTACGTCACAGAGTCCGTACACAAAAACTGTATAAGTCAAAGCCTTCAAATTTTGTGTACTTACAGCTGAATACCTCGTGTCACATGAGAAATCATAAATGTTAAAAAAAAAGTATATTATTTTAATTGAATTAAATTTTTCCTGTCATCTGTTCTTTCTCTGATTTAAATTTTCAAAACAGAACCTTATTTCATTCGATTTCACGTTGACATCTTAGTTAGGAGATAAAGCGTTTCGCTAGTAAATAGGAGGATCTTAGATCGAGCACCGGTGCTAGAAAATGCAAATTTTATATAAAAACATATTTAATTAAAAGAAATTTCGTATTTTTTGCTAATTTAAGGGTTATTATTATTATAGTATCATTCATCTGGCATTCATAATATTTTTTGAAATTCAATTTTCTTTCTATTTTAAAAGCTATTACGATTTATTAATGATCTAGCATTTTAAATTTCGTTTAAACATTTTCTTCTTTTTTCCTTTTTTTTTTTTTTTTTTTTTTTAGAAATTAAAAATTTTATTTATATTTTCGCTATTTTTTTTTTTTTTTTAATATTTCGGATTTCCCAAAAATTTATAATTCTAGATTTTATTTAAATAATTTTATTTGAACATTTTTAGTTTGATTAAAATAAATATCTTTTTTAATATAACTATTTTAAAATGAAATTTATTGGTCTGTAAGAATTTAATAATTACAAATTAACAATTGCGATTTATTTATTAATGGATAAATTGTTTTGAAAGAAATATTAAACGAAACCCTCTATGCAATCTGTACTTACATTTATCCATTTTATTTTCACACTCCATTTTTGACTATAAAAGTACAGAAATAATTTCAAATGTAGTGTGAAACAAGTAAGAAAAAGCATGCGCTAAGCATAGATTATGAAACACTTTCCAACACTTCCTGAAATCTTTAACAAAACTTCGTTATCCAAGGAAATAAGGTGTTATTGTCCATAGCCAAATATATTTTCCAATACAATACTTTTGAACAGCCCTGTATTTGATCTGTCGGTTGATATCTATACTATATAATGGGAAGTTTTAGTTGAACAAGAAAACGCCTAACTGGTTGAAATTTTTCTTTCAGCAATTTATACTTGGAAATTTACTTGAATGCTTTAGTTCAGCCGTAGTTTACCTAGTACCTTTATTACACCCCAGTATGTTACTAAAATTTAGTTCAAGCAAAAACATTCTTAAAATTATTTAAACCACATTTCCATAAATTATCATCCACAGGTTATTATGCGGTCAATTCTTTAATCCAAAGTAAATATGCATAAATAAGTAAGGTAAGATGCATAAAATAAAGTAAAGATGCATTATTCAAAAATCACCTTTAAGTAAATTACGCTCATAATCAGTAACCTTTACGAGCTCTTTTGTGTAATCCTGTGTATCAACTACAGCATTTATACACATAATATAATATGCACAAATTTAGTGAAACTTAAAAGCGCATATTATAACTAAAAATGCACTTCATCCATCCATTAGCCTATTAACTATAATGTATTTCCGATCAAAGGTACTATTTGAAATTTTTTGTGTGTCTTTGTAAATGCTATGCACTTCGTATTATGCGTGAAATATTATATCTCAGCGGTGTATATGAATTTTATTATACATGAAATCGTTTTACATAATTAAAATATGTTGTAAACAATTCTCCCCTCTATTATTGTGTAATGGGTTCTTTTGTGTGGCCCTGTAAATGAATAACTATTATTTTTACTGCATACTTTACAGAATGCATACTTTTGTGCACCTGGCAAATGCATATAAATTTGAAATATGATTGATAGGGTGTAACACTTTTAAAATTCATTTGAAACGATTGTTTCCCATAGGCCGCAATGTAACTGAAAACTTTTGACTATCCCTGTAAATGGGTTAGCGCCAGTGAAGTCTAAAAAATTCATGGCAATCGGAGTATATTTACGAAAGTTAAAGCGCGGACAGACGGACAGATAAACCGAAAGCAAAAACAGTTTTCAACTTGGTTGGAAAGTGTTAAAAAGCTACCAACTTGGAGGATATAGAACCTACCGTAATCCTTCTGGATTCTTGCCAAGCCCGGATCATTCTATTTCTAATGTACATTTAAACTCATTCAGCTTCGAATAATTCGAGAAGAGGTCGCCCCAGTGGCTTGATGAGTAGCGGCAACTACTGCCACGCCGAGGGGTCCTGGTTCGAATCCGGGTAAGACATGGTTGGTGTGTTGTCCCTTTGTAGTGATATAAATATGTAATGGATATGTATGATAAAATTGTTTCGAATTGTCTCTGTGTGATGGATCATTCGAGGCAAAAGCCATAGCTGCTAAGGGAATCAAATCAAACTTGGGAAGACTTTTTATTTATACTCTTGACATCTTATTTCTAAATATTATCAGGATATCTCTTACTTTTAATTGTTAGAACAGAATTTCACTATATGCTTCATTCTGAAGTTCACAGTTTGTAACACACTCATGTTATTTAGTCAAGACATAGAAGTGATTTCACTTCATTTCACAAGAGAGAAGTGTCAAAAGTTACATCGACATTTATATTTTATTTAATTTACTCACATTTTCGACAGAACCTATTACGAGAGAAACATCCTGGAGGTCAACCGCCACTCTTCGAGAAAAGTACTAGTGTATAATTTGATAGTCAGCTATTTAAGGCAACTCATATAAAGCCAAATCAACTATCGCGAAAATAAAACAAGTCAAAAATTGCACGTCAAACGTGACAAAGGAGGTGCGTTCGTACTATAATGAAGTTTTAAAAATATTTAGATCCTGGTGGAATAGTATATTTCTGATATAGTACTCCAGAAGCGAAATCTTTTGTGTTCCCCTGTATATATTATCCCCTATTATACAGGAATTAACTTGTAGTAAACCTCAGAAACGTATATCGATTTCATAAAATGTGAAATAGTTTAATATAATTATAATGCTTCCCCGAACAGTGTTTCTCCCAATACCATTATGTAACGGAATACTTTTGTGTGGTCCTGTATACTAATAACAAATATTTTTGCACAATAGATCGTACAGAATGCATGTTTTAGTATATATTCCATAGGATGCATGTCAATTTTATTATGTTAGAAAGTGTGTAACATCATTAAAATGCACTTGAAATTATTGCCATTGCCGCCGTCATATGATGGAATACTTTTGATTGTCCTTGAAATTAAATTATACATCCGATTTTCATAAAATTTAGCATGACTCGACAAAATTATGCAAAAATTATGTATTTTAAATTTCAAACGATTCAGTTGGGCAGTTTTTCTTCTGTAATATGCGGACAGACAGACCGACAGACGGACGGACTGAACGATGACTATAGGTGCAACGTATTTACATAATTACGAACGCGCCTAAAAAAAATGGCGATGTAGTACCTTACTTTCTAAAATAGCTTTATTATAAGGGATTTTTCACAATTTATCTACCAGTCCCTGGTATTTTTTTGAGTAGATAATTAAAAAAATTTGCGTAGGCAACTAGCTGGCTACCGAATTATGAAATAAAAATTCGGGAATTTTTCACGCATGCACAGTTAAAAATTATGAAATATAAATTTTGGAAACTTTCACGCATGCGCAATTAAAAGATTATTTCACACGATTGTCTATATCTCATCAAATATGATATATTCATATTTTAATTACAGTATACTGCTTCTACTGTTCTTTTTAACACTTTCCAATAAAGTTGAAAAGTGTTTCTGATTTCGGTTTATCTGTCCGTCTGTTCGTGCTCTAATTCTTGTAAATATACTCGGATTGCCCTGAAAATTTCGGGAGTTATTGCGTTTACCCGAGCACGAACCTTATTGCAAATGAAGTTTTCAGTATGATTAGTTTATTTACAGGGACAATCAAATTTTTTCGTTAGGTTACGGACTACGGGAAAAATTGCTTCAAATGAATTTTAAAGATCTTACACCCTGTCAAACACATCAAGATTTATATGCATTTACGAAGTGCTCCAAAATATGCATTCTGCAAGCAAAAGTGAAAAGAATAGTTATTACTCATTCACAGGGTCACGTGAAAAAAATTTCATTACGTAATTATAAAGTGGGAATTGTTTGCGAAATGCTTTAATCATATTAAACTGATATACATCGCTGAGGCTTTATATAACGTATTTCACTCATAATAGGAAGTGTACAGCATTTACAGGGGCTCACAAATGACTTTAAATAGTACATTCTATCCGAAGCACAGTATATTATCGATGATGGCTGATGGATTGTTGAAATGTCTTTTTAATTTAATGTACGCTTTTAAGTTTCACTAAATTTATACCATTACATGGTAAGTATAAATGCTTCAAAGATTACTGAATATGAACGCAATTTTTCATAAGGGTTGTTAAAAAAAAAAATTATGTATCTCTATGCTGAACTGCACTCAATTTATTAAGAAATGGTTGTTATAGATTGTTTGGAGAGAGCGAGTTTTTCGGTTTACAATGTCATATTTCAACGAATTTTGGAATTATATTTTTGAAATGATTTCGAAATTCCAAAAATTTAGTTCGAGAAATTGTTAAAATATTGCAATGTAAGCCGAAAAACTCATTCTCTCCAAGCAATCAAAAACTAGAAAAATGTCAAATCAAGCATTCTTTGTAATCAGAACACAATCTTTTCAAAATATTCAGCGTTCAAATTTTCTGTGTAAGATTTTTACAGCTTACCAAATAAACAAACTGTTTACCGCTTTATTCTATCGATCTTTGTTTTTGAGAAATTTAATTTTGAAATCGTGGTTTTCTTTGCCGGACACCCTGTATAAGCAATAAATTTTGTTTTTATGTAAATGCATATTTAAATATTACTTGGTTCAATAATATTTTCTGAAAAAGCACAATGCACCATATACCTGTCATACTGTGGCAAGCAGTTGTTATTTTGGAGCACTACTACATTCAAATAATAACTTTCGCGGTATATAATACCAAAATTCCTACGATTATATAAGGGAAGATTTCTATTTCGAAATATTGGCAACTAAAGTTGAAAAGTATATTATACGAGACATTCGTGACGTCGAGGCTTTAAAAAATATGCTTCCACACATGCCCTAAGCGACATTAATGATACGCATTTCTATGGCCTTATGACGATACGTTTGTTTGTATTTATGTCGGCCAATTATCTACACTGTGGTTTATAGGCCGTAAGGCATGGGGTGCCTACGTGGGGGGTCTTTCTAAGGAAACCTAACCCGTATTTACGCAAGGAAATCCAAGGTTCGAAGGAAACCACGAAATATCCTAGCGGTTAGGCCGACGCACAGTGTGGTATTTTGCTGAAAAACCTGGCCAAAATTATTTAAATTATTGTGTGCGTTCTATAGCAGATAAAATGCTTTAAGAAAATGTAAAATATATTATTATGCTAGAAACAAATCATTTTTAGAACAATTAACGCAAATTAGTGTCCTATTACCCATCATTCTTTCGAGCATAATCTTCCATGTCATCCTCTTCAGATCACTCGAAAACTAGATTCTGCCAATAACAACTCTTGCATGAAGATCGAAACAAAAAAGTAAGCCATTAAGTACATTTTCATTGCAGTCTATGAGCAAGTCTTTTCTTGAAAAGTTTTGACTATATGAACGAAAATGCATGTTGCTTGCTTCAGCAGCCATCTCTGATAGCTGCCGAATTCGGCGGTATGTATGTTCTTTAATAGTAGCTCCGTGATTCAAAATTTTGTGTAGTGTGTGTGACACTGGTGTCAGATGTGTTATTCACAATTTTTTGAAATTTTTAGTATCTATTTTATAACCACTGGATAGCACTTCTAGAATAGCTTTTAGATGATACATTAATTTTATTTCAATTCCTGTAATTTAAGTTGACGTTTTACGATCTGAAAAACCTTTTTTGAGGTATTTCCGAAACCAGCTTTTGCAATGTGTACCAGTATCGCATCTATGTTTAAAACATGCCTTGCCTTAGTTTTTTCTTTTATTGACAATCTATCTCATTTTTGCTTCTTGCTAACCATTTTTTGGAGGCTTTTTAATTACAAGCAAGATGTAGAATTGACTCGAAAAATCTGATTCTAACATAGAATATTGAAAGATCGAATTTCAAAGAATCAGGATCAATGTATTTAACTATTTTTAGCTTATTAAAATCTTTTTTATGATTGTTTGCAAATGTAGCATCGCATCGACGTATTGATTTCTAGTAATAGCATTGCAAACTTTAGCATCGACACTAGTCAGAGCTAATCTAAATTGAACTTGTAATAAACCATAAGCTGTGAGGATCTCTGTATTTATTAAATTTTATGCTTACTGTATAATGTGTTTTACCTCCTCTCGGATCATGTCATTATTTTCATGAATAAATCTTATTAGCATGAAAAAGCAAAAGCGTGGATATGAAGGTACAGGGTTCTGCCACTATACTTTTGAAATCCATTTATTTGCTTATTAATCTCAAATAAGCTAAAGAGTTTTTGAAAGTGTTTGAGTCATTGAACTTTAAAAGTCATGTTTGAGTCAAATGGATTTTCAGACTTTTGTTTAAATATTTGTTGTGGAGATCTCTCACAACCCCATTTGCAGAGGAGTTCTAAACTTATCAATTCTGCTTCACTTGCTGTTGTGAAAACATTTTCTACGTATTCATACAGTCTTTGAGTAAAGTGATCTAAAAGATTTTAAAGTTTTACTTCCGCCATGTTTTCAGTAATGAAGTTGTCTTTTTGGTAAAATTGTTCTTTAGCTCTCTGAAGAAGTATATAGCGAGGACAAATATATTTATTAAATGTTTGGGTGATATTAAAACGAGTGTATGTAAAATTTGTTGCAACAAACATGGCCAAAGCCTCAGTTGGTAATAACTTCAATATACTTAGGTGTGAGGCTTACGACAAAGAATTAAACTTTTTTTGATATTTTGCTGCCTTTGTTGGCCTGAATGCCATGTCTTTAATAATTTGTGAAACATCTGCATGCCTGCAGATTTTTTGCTCAGTTGAATTAAAACTGTTCTTGGTTAATTTCAGATTTTAATTGTTCCATTGTATATCTCTTACTTCTTCCAATACAATTTTTAAACTATTTTGCTGGGTGACCGAGTTTCTCTACTATCTTTATAGAAAAACAAAGTTTTCCTTTCCGTCATTCCTCATTGTTTTCACAAAAAAATTGTTCAGTGAATCCCAAAGAAGCTCATTTTTGTTTATAACTATGTTTGAAAGATTTTATTTTTTTAACGTAATCAAATGCATTTAATTTTATAAACACTTCGCAATTTCGAAAAGTTTCTCTTATAGAAACTTTAACTTGTTAATTTTTACGTGTCACAATACTTTTATTACATCACTCATATATTTTTTGATATTTCTGCTGACTTTTTTATTCAATAGAATAAAATAAAAAAAAATAATAATAATAATAATATATGTATGTCTAGTAAATTTCCTCTTAATAAGATAAAACTTTCTTCCCTCGTTAGTAAGTAAAGAACGCAATTCGTTATGGTTGATTTAAAATATATTATTTAAAAAGATTACAGATAATTCACATGTTACAAACTCTTGGTACAAAACCAAAATGTTACATTATTTACAAAAAATCATTTAGTCTGCGTTATAGATGTACGATCAAAAAACGTTTCACTTAAAAAAAAAAAAAAAAAAAAAAAAAAAAAAGAAAAAAAAAAAAAAAAAAAAAAAAAAAAAGAAACATCCAACTACTTAAAAAAAATGACTTTTCCCCTTCAATTTGCAGATTTAGCATCTACACACCAAATGGTATTCAGTAGGAGTAAAAAAAAAATACAGTATATATTAAATGAAATCAATTAATAAATTTTAAACGTTTAATAAAGTAAAGAAACTGCTTTTCAGAAACTTTTTTTTGAAATTTTGCTTTACTTGTTAAAAAAATGGGGGGCAAATCGGGGCAAATTTTATTTCATTTTCTTTAAATTAGAAGGTCTATACATTATGAAAACACAAGAGTTCTTGCTGAACTCAGTTTAACTCCCTATTAAAATTATAATTTTATCTAAAATATTTAACCCAAAAAAATCCATGGTTTCAAATTTGAAAATCATAATGAACATGTACTGTATTTACAAAAATATTTATGTAAAAGAGAGTATATACCTTCGTCTTTAAAAACTGTAAAATGTTTCTGAAGTTCTACTTAAAATAGTTTTTTAGACGTTCGATAAAATGATGCGTAGATCAGAAGCATAAAATGAGAAATGCAAAAACCACGACTTCCAAGTAAAATACCAGACAATTGAAGAGTCTACAGAAAGAAATGAACCCGTTATCATATGCACAGGATAGTCCTCTTATACCAACCAGAAAACGATCAACTAAATGCGAAATTTAAATTTTTGACTTTTGGCCAGTTTTTTGAGCCAAGTACCACACTGTGCGACGGTCACAATTGGGTTCGAACCCAGCACCTACCGTTTACCAGTTTGGAGGTCAGAACCTCTCGGCCACTAGTCGGGCCTTATGGCGATACGATAGATATCTTTTGCAAATAAAGGCTAAATCTACCGCTGAATTTGACACTTTCAAAGTATGTAAATATTTTTTCGAATTCTTTAAAAATATTTTTTTTATTTCCCACCCTTTTTTACGTTTCTTCTTGATGAAATTAAGAGCATAAAAAAGGCTATTTTGTTTGTGAACATTACTGGACAAGTATCATAGTGATAATTCGTGCTTATTTGAAATTGTGTTACATTTGTTTAGTTTATCAGCAGTTTACCTGTCTCTTTATTTTAATACAATTTTTCTATACTAAATAAAAATATATGAAAATTACCTTATGATAATTGAAAATGGCAGAGAACAAACTAAACACATTCTATTAGCATTCAAATTTAAAAAAAAAAAAAAAAAAAAGGAAAATACTGCTTATTTGTATTATGTTTCATGTTTTTTCTCCCAGATTTATTTCTTCTTGAGATTGTTATGATTATATCTTCAACCAAAAGATGGCAGCACTACAAATGTTTCATCTTAATTTCTTCCGTTCAGAAGCTAAAATCAGTGTTTGAATTCGAACTTCAGACTTTTTCTCTGGGAGGGACTTCTGTGGACCAGTGGCGTAGCTAAGGGGGGGCGTCCGCCCCGGGCGCCGAGGCCTAGGGGCGCCAAATTCAGAGAAATTGTTATATATCTATATTGGGGTGGGGGCGCCCCGGACGCCAAAAAACATAGCTACGCTACTGCTGTGGACTCCTAGGTGTGTGCGTGTGTGTGTGGGGGGGGGGGGGGGATTATACAGGGCCGTAGCTAAGGGAATGCCATGGGCGGCTCAGCCCCCTCAAAGAAATTTTGAGCCCCAACTGGAAAAGATACCAAGGTTACAAAATGAATTTATATTCCGAAAATCCAAATGAAATTCTGTTCAAAAACCTAATTTAGCTTTGTGACCCCTTTCGCAGTTTTGCAGAAATATTAAATTGTAACTAAAATGAGAGTTTCAACACTCGCTCATCTTATTTGCATGAGGTTTAATATTGTCATGAGGTTTAATATTTTATAATTGGTAATAATTATGCAATTGAATTTTTCATCACCCTATTCTTTTCTCAGCATAAAATGAAGTTATTACAACAGTTTAATAAGAAACATAGTACCTATAGCGTGAATATGCACTACTTTATCTGCGTGAGAGAGGAAGAAAAAAAACATATCATCCCCTCGCTCCCACCGTTATTCACTTCTAGCTACGGCCGGGGCCGTCGCGAAATAAGTTTCTTCTCTTACGGGCCTGATTCAAAATCCCAAGCAGGAGAAATGAGTCATACACGAGATCTGACTTTTTCATCTCACTGACCATTTCACTTTCAATGAAATTTTCCTTATGCTCGGGCTGAAGCAATCACCATTAATATTGCGTGTATATTTTTAGATAATTTGAATCTATTACATATTCTGTTTATCGGATATTTTTTTAACGAGTATTTTAAAAAGATTAATTAGTGGATAAAGGATTAACCTAAGTCAATGAATATTTCCTTTTACCTCATTATTTAAAATGAATTAAATAAATCTATGCCATTCCCACGAGGTCTTACATGTGATGTGAATTGTAAAGTTTTATTTTGAATCAGGGAAATAAACATTTAAAATCATCTAATAGATGATAGTAATAAGAAAGCCCTTTTTGTCATATTTTGGGCTCTAGAATTTCTGTTTACAATTCAGTTTGCATAAATCAAAAATAATTTTAAAACATGAATAGTAGTAAGTTCTTATGCATAGGGATAGACGAATTAAAGATATTGAATATCTTTTGCGGTGTGTTTAACAGAAGTGAAGACATTGAGATAAAAATGACATCATGTCTGCATTGACTTTTATAACTACACTGTAAAAAAAAAAAAAAAAAAAAAAAAAAAATTCAAGAGGTTACTAAAAATTTTTTAGTAAATTTGTATTTCACAGAATTTTTTAGTAACATTACAATTTTTTTTTTTTTTTTTTTTTTTTTTTTTTTGCAAGCGAAACAAGCATTTCTTTTGTAAACTGAACAAAAGAATTTTTTGTATAACTAACTTAAAAACTTTTAGTATGAGCCACCAAGCAAATTTTAGTAATAGCTCCAAAATTATTTTTAATAACCATTACGTGGGCACGAAGGGCAGGAGCTTCCTTCGAGCTGCGTCCAGACTTCAGGAGCGGAAGATTTTCGGCAAAACCGCAAAGATGGCAGCACCAAACATTGCTACTGCTCCGTCAGGATATTTATAATCCCTTTATTAACGATTACTTACACTGCATACATTCGGGGCGTATTTGGCAGTGGCCAGTATCGAATCCGGGACTTTTAGCCTGGAGTCCGTTACTATAACCACTATGCTATCAAGACCACACCAAGTGAGTTTTAGTAATAGCAATTAAAAATATAAAATTATTAACTCTATTCGTTGCTAACTTTTTTCTAGTAATTCTTACAGATTTTCTTGTAACCGACTAAGATTACTAAAAATTTTTTAGTAATTACAAGGATCACTAAAGTTTTTTTAGTAGATCGACACTTTTTTTTTCTTACAGTGTAGTTACAGTAAATATGAAGTTTCACATAAATTAAAATATTGTGAGTGCATTAACATAGTCGAAGACAAAAAAATTTAGAATTAGATTGCCCGAATGAAATATGCCCGTCTGAAATTTAAATACTTTATGTTGCATGATAGAAGTCAATTAATACCCCCAGAAAATAATTATAAATGTTTTTCAAAAACTCATTAATTATAATTATGAAAGTATTTTCTAAAATTTCCAGAGCCCCAAAAATATTATTATGCAATTCATTATTGAAAAAAAAATATGTATTTCGGTCTGTATTTCATAAATCAATACAAATGTGGAAACCAGCTTTTATATCTGCTTATTTTATTTTATTTTATTTTATTTTTTTGGCCATGAATTAGAAATATCTCACTAAATAACTATACAAAAGTTTAAAATGATACTACAAAATTAACTTATAATTATAATAATAATAATAATAATAATAATAATTACCTGTATTAACAAAAATGAAAGTATTCTATACGCTTCGTTTGCTATTCAGATCTCTTGCGTGACGTCATCTTTTCTTGAATCAGGCCCGTAAGAAGAAACTTGTTTTACTATGGCCCTGATTATAGAGTTCCTGGGGTGAGGGAAATTACCCTTTATGGCCATTGAAAACATAAATTCTCACATTTTTTGGTGAGGGGGACATTTTATTGCTTTGAAGGGGGGGGGGATGTCTCTCCTCCTCCCTGGCCACTCACTGAAGTCAACACTGGCTAAATAATGAAAATACTTATTCATTGTCTTTTTCCAAACAAAATAACATCATATGACAGAAAAAAAATATTTTCTGAAATTGATCCTTTAGAAGCTTAGTAATTTAGGTTCAAAAATAGGGATCTTAAACTACAAACCCTTATAAAATACCAATTTAATAACCAACCATTAATCTATGTTAACACAATCACAAATTTAAGTGCTTTAAACAAGTAAATAATCTCCAAGTTCTCAAAAATTTATATTGAAAAAGATTCAAGTTAAATGCTTATGAAATTTTATCACTTTCTTGGTCACACTGTCTTTTGGGCATTGTTAGCAGGGGCGTAAACCACTCCAGTCGCGTAGGGGAGTGTAGACCCATAAATTTCCGACTCCAAAAAG
Source organism: Maratus speculifer (assembly GCA_964019185.1). Classification (NCBI taxonomy): domain Eukaryota; kingdom Metazoa; phylum Arthropoda; class Arachnida; order Araneae; family Salticidae; genus Maratus; species Maratus speculifer. The sequence continues at coordinate 268,597,226 of OZ025298.1, forward strand.
GAAAATTTCCGAATACTATGGAAACATGGGGACTAATATATATATATATTCATATATATATACCGTAATATGGGGTGAATATGAACAGCTGGGTGAATGGGAACGAAACTTCCCGGTCATACAAATAAATTCATTATAAATATATGTGATGATATTTTTAGTTGCCAGTTTTTTTTTATAAAAAGGTAATAACATTAAGAGTTGTGAAATTCAGTTTTGACATGTTGGCACCTCTACTGGGGTATATAAAAAAAAAAAACTTCAAGAGGATCCTCAAAAATCTCATTTTTTCAACGTCTTCAAAACTTTGTCTGTAACTACAGTATTTTTCGTATTCTAAACCTAAGAGAGGGGGTTTTTAATTAATGATAGACCTGTAAATGATATGCTGTATTTAATTCTACTTATTTCTAAACTACATAATGAAAAAATGAAAAATGGCTTGTAACATCAGAAGATTAAGATTTACGGGGCGAATCGGAACACGCTTTCTGTCATGTTTTTTTTTTTTTTTTCTTTTTTTTTTAATACAGTAATAGTTTTATGTAATGTATGAAAACATATGTATGAATATGTATTGTAACAATAGTTTGTTTGTTCTAATTACTTGAAGAGTTTAAAGGTGACAAGAAATTACTTGGTTAAACAAAAAAGTCAACGCCTAATCCAACAGACATGGAACGCACAATAAACGAATTTAAAAATAGCAAATTAGTTAGAAAAAGTTTACAGAATTATTCTCTGGCATCCACAACATTACACAAACATCTAAAAATGAAAAGCCCATTAAAAAAGAGAAGGATGCAAACAGTACTAAAGGGTTGGGGATGAGGGCGTATTAGTAGATCGTATTAATACATGCAGCGGTTGGGGCTGCTCAATAGATTCATTTACCCAATGATTACTAGTAAAGGATAACACAGAACAGGGCTGAATTTGTATTAAATTCTACTTCTGCAATTCGAATATAATTTCCTAAAATAAATTTTAATTTTTCTTGATTTCAAAGTTGTTTTCTATTTTTTAAAAAGGCATATCTTTACTTGGGTATAAAACAAAGGCTTGGATTCACAGTAACTACATATTCCTATTCCTCCCTTATCATTACTACCTGTTTTTATTAACCCTATTAAAGTTTGACTCGAAACATAGATTATAACATCTGTTCCGATTCACCCCTATCTGCGGGGTGAATCGGAACACCATAAAAAAAAAAATAATAATATATATATAAACAGTAAAGATGTTTCGTTTTTGCTTAAAAAGTAAAGAACAAAACAAGACCGAAGTTTCTAGTAGAAAAATTAAAAAATTAAAAAAATCAGTCGTTGCTTTTTTTAACGTTAAAGGTGAAAAGTGTTCCGATTCACCCCATGTTACGGTACATATATGTATGTATCATAATGCTCAAAATAATTATCACTTAGTGTATCGAGATAATCAAGTAAGTTTTAAAGCATTGATGTTGATTCTTTTTGAAATATGAATGTATGTATCTAAAAAACAGTAGTGAAGTACTATGATTAATATGTGTAGAAAATTATGGTTTGGACCTCCAAACATCTTTGTTCGATGGCAGTCTTGTTTCTGAATATTCAAAAACTGATGAATCTGGATTAAAGAGCTGGAGATTCGTTATCCATTTTTTTACCATTAAAGGGTTTAATGCATTTTACTTTTTCTGTGTATGCCATGCTTGTTCACATAGATTTCATTATAGATAGACATGCAAATTTTGGGTTAAGCATAAGGAATCCTGCTACCCATATACATAAAAGTAGCCAAAATTTTAAAGACAGAAAATTTTCAAATGAATAAAACTTATATTCATTTATTTTTTAGTATTTTAATAAAATTTTGTAATTTTAGTATAAAAAAATATCGCTATGTAACAAAACTGTTTAGAATGTAACAAAAAAATTTCAAATTGCTCGTTTTTTTCTGTGACGAATTGGCATTTTCAGGGGCGATTTTGTTCCAAAACTTTAAAAATTCGCTTCCGAAAATCATGAAACATCAGTGCTCTGTCCGGAAATTGGGATATAGAAAAGTATCGTTAATTCCGGTTGACAGATGCTGAAAAAATCATTAGCCGAAAGCTATATGAAAACAATTCAGTTATTTACACATTTTATGCATCTAAAATATGCTGTAATAAATTAGTTTACTTACTTCAAAAGGATTTTTTGGAGCTCTAGCAAAGCAAAACGGTATAATGTGTACGGGCTGAAATTTTATCAGCATGCTTTTGCTTATTATGTATGTTCTTGTAATCACTAACGAAAATGGAATTACCTAACCCACATTGCACTTTTTGTCTCTTACATTTAGATGGGAGCATAGTTGATACAAAAATATTGAATTATTAACTATATACCAAAATATTCTCGCATCAACACTTTTTAATGGGGCGATTTCGTACTATGAGCTAAAATATTAACGGTTTAAACAACAACAACAAAAAGCGTTAACGCAGACGCAGTTTGTTTTGTTCACATAGGGCGAGAGATCCAGCACCAAATCGTCTAAGAGCTCAAGCTTTACGTTGATGAGAAAACAATGTTCTATCTCCTTATTTTTTAGCAATCAGTTAAAATCTTTTTAGCTTATTTTTACTTACCCATCATACGTAGTATAGGGTAAGTCTTGCAATCGTTTTGAAAATCGAAAAAATTTTTTTGACGGATTTACACGTTTTAGATAGTGGAGATTCCGAAAAACATATTTTTAGAAAAAAAAATTGCCGTCCGTCTGTCTGTCTGTCTGTTTGTAAACGCTCTATTTCCCGAACAAATTGAGATAGAGACTTGAAATTTTGTATGTTGTTAGTAAGAATGGGACGAGGCCTATTTAATATCAGCAACCTCGATTATCCGGAACTATTTTTTTCGGACTCTCGAAAAATTCGTTCTGATGAAAGGTATATAAAAATTTTCGAATTTTTTTGTTCTAAGGAATGGAAGTAAAAGGCAATAAAATAACACACATTTTGCATATAGAACGAAGTCGATTGGATTATTAGTTGCCGAGATATTTGTAATCCTGTTTTCCACATTCTTCGATTTTTCATGACCCTGTATTTCATTCAAATTTCAATTCAAAGGTATATTTTAATTGGAAATGAGACGCTTAATCCGACGCAATTAATTTTTAGTTAATAGAATTATTATTTTTGGAGTTATAAGGATGTTTCTTTTACGCAGTTCGGTACTACTTGAGTAGTTTGGCGTTTTATATAATTTGTCGAAATTGGTACATCAGCAGTTCTTTAATAAAGCATTACTATGTATATTAACAATATTTAAATTTTGTTTATGAATTGCAATGCATTGTATAAATAGTTTCATATGTTTTATTTTCATATACATATCCATGATGGGTAAGTATTACGGTGGCCCCCAACGACTAGTTTAAAGTAAAATTGAAATATGTTTGCTTGGGGAATATTTTAGAGACAAAAATTTGTCAAAAATACGGGATTTCTTAATATAAGTTTTAATTCTTTCTAACGACATACTTTAAAGCAGCGTTAACAATTTGGTGTTACTCTTCATTTTTCCGACTAAACAAAATGTAGTAGTAATAGTAAAAATATTAAAAAATTAAATACAATTGATTCAGGAAAAAGAAAACGAACGTATTATTTCTGATAGAAGTAAACTCGTATAGACTGTAAAATATCCAGAATATTTCGAAATAAAAATTCAATGTATTTGGGTATTTTCAATTTTCATCCTGAATCATATAAATTTTTAAAGAACTTTTTGTTTAAATCCATCAAAAATTACGTAAAAAAGTAAATAAAAACAATTTCACATTTTTAATTTTTAATTTTTAATAAAATAAAAAGAAAACCCAAAATTAGTTAGTAGAAAAAAATAATACCATAATTATTTTCAATTAAAGGTAAAATTTGTGTAGAGTGGAAAATATCCAGATTTTGATACGAAAAAATGCCAAAAATTTGCAATTCAGTTTTGAATTTTCGTCGGATACAACCTAAATTTCCTGATAAATATTTCCAACTAAATTTAAAGTTTAGATTAAAAACAAAATCTTCACTTCAAATCAGTATATCTTAAAATATCGAAACTAAATTAAAAACTTTCCGACATTAAATAAATGCAGGTGGATTTCAATATCTCGTTTTCAAAAGGTACCGAAAAAAAAAAAATACCGGAATTTCAAGGTTTCACCCAAAATATCAAGGTTACAAATAACATTAGCATTGCTAGAATATGTACATGAATATTTCTTTTCGTCAAATCGAGGTTTCCGATTCCACAATATTTGGCAAATTAAAATTTATCTGAAAGTTTTATCAAAAAAATAAAATCCTATATATTAATAAGTTAAATTAATTAATTAGTAAATTAAAGAAATTAGTAAATTATCAATTAGTTAAATTAATAATTAATAGTTCCGGCTAAGAATAAATTTATGTTTTCTTCGTTCTAAATTGTTTTTTTCTTATTTTTCTAATTAGAAACTGCAAGGGGAGATAAATCAGACTAAGAATAAAATTTTATAGGCTTTCTTCGATCTAACTTGTTTTTCTTGTTTAATTAAAAACTACAAAAATATTTCTTCAGTTCATAAATATTAATAGGTTAATATATTTTTTTTTTCGGTTGAACTTACTTTTTTCCGATCGAACAAGAATTTTTCCGACTGACTTTTCGTTTTTCCAATTCATAAATTTTTATAGGTTAATACGTAATATTAATTTTTCCGATTAAATATGCCTTTTCCTATGGAACGGTAAATTTTCTGAATGATATTCTCGTTCTTCCAATTTATAAGTTTTTATAAGTTAATACTATTTTTTCCAATCGAAGAAGAATTTTTCCGACTGACATTTTCAAAATTTATAAGTTTTTTTAAGGTTAATAATGTAACACAATTTTTTCCGACTAATCATGTTTTTTTCCGATGGAACGGGAAATTTGCCGAATGATATTTTCGTTTTTCCAATTTATAAGTTTTGATAGGTTAATACCATTTATTCCGATCAAACAAGAATTTTTCCTACTGATTTTTCCGTTTTTTCAATTTATAATTTTTTATAGGCCAATACGTAATGCTGTAATTTCCGACTAAACATGCCTTTTTTGATGGAGCGGGAAATTTTCCGAATATTTTCGTTTTTTCAATGTATAAATGTTTATAGGTTTATACCTAATGCTATTTTTTCCAACTAAACATGCCTTTTCCGATGGAACGGAAAAATTTTCGAATGATATTTCCATTTTTCCAATTTATAAATTTTTTTTTTTAGATTAACACCATTTTTTCCGATCGAAGAAGAGTTTTTCGACTAATTTTTCCGTTTTTCCAATTTATAAGTCTTTATAGGTTAATGCTATTTTTTCTCGATCGAACAAGAATTTTTCCATTCTTCCAATTTATAAATTTTTATAGGTTTATACGTAATACTATTTTTTCCGACTAAACATGATTTTTCCGAAGGAACGGGAAATTTTCCGACTGACTTTTCCGTTTTTTCAATACATAAATTTTTATAGGTTTATACCTAATGCTATTTTTTCCAACTAAACATGTCTTTTCCGATGAAAAGGGGAATTTTTCGAATGATATTTCCATTTTTCCAATTTATATGTTTTTTTTTTAGGTTAACACCATTTTTCCGATCGAAGAAGAGTTTTTCCGACTGATTTTCCCGTTTTTCCAGTTTATAAGTTTTTATAGGTTACTACGCAATACCATTTTTCCCGAGTAAACATACTTTTCCCCATCGATCTTGGAATTTTCCGACTGATTTTTTGTTGGGGGGGGGGGGGTTGTTGTACCCCCCCCGGGGTTTACGCCCCAGATTGTTAGGCATTTTGCAAATTCTGAGGAAAATACCATTTATTTTATGAAGGATTCAGCTTAGATGCAGCCATTTATTTGTTTGCTTCAAAAAAAAAAAAAAAAAAATATTGCTTCAAAAAATATTCAATTAGGAAGTGAAGCAAAAATGTAAAAAAATTGGATATTTTAGTTTTTATAAGGAAAAAAACAGAGGTCCCCGAATAAGGATCCAGGCACAAAAACCGTTGTTCCCAAAATGAAGAAAAAAAAATGAGGAATTTTATCCAAATGTAGTAGTACGTCCCATATTGTGTATTCTGTATCGACACTAATCAATGAATATATGGATACAACCCTTCTTGTTTTTGCTTCATTTTGGGAATCATAGATTTTCAACTTATTCTATTGACGGTTATTTTCAGAATAATTTGAATTCAGAAGAATTTGTCAAGCTATGATTTTGCGACTTTCACAAAAGTTGCTCTATACATTAAGCTAACATAATATGTAAATGAAATTTTGGTATCGTTGACGCATGCGCAGTGAAAAGTTATTTAGTGAACCTACTTATTTTCATACAATTTTTATTATTTTTTAATTCTGATTACAGGGTATTATGTACAATGTTTGTCATATTTTCAGAAAAGAATATTATTTTATATAAGAACTCTGCAAATTTTAAGCAAAATATTTGAAAAAATTTGGGACTATTTTTATAAAAACCTTAATTTTTCTACGAGTATACAATACATGCTATCAACATAAAAATGAACACAGTTTATTATAGTAATCCACTTAATCATAATGTACAGTTTGAGTGCTTTTGCTTCGTTAGTTTTGACAGGGTTATCCAAAAGGTATTCATTCTTTTTTAATTTGTTGACGGTCCCCTATAAAGTTTCGGGAAACAATCTTCACGGAAATATATGACCTGTACTATTATGTTTACACAATTAGAGTTTCAGGATAATTCCTCATGTATTTTTTCTAGATATTTAACAAAATGTCTAAAATTGCAAGTGGACGGTCGTCATTGGCCATGTAGTGTATATTACACTTATATCGCAATTTTATTTTGATAAGCAAATGGTATAGCAAACAAAATGACATATACGAAACTTTAATCTAGTTAAATCTAACTAAACTTTAAACTAGCAAAAAAAAATAAAAAATCATTTCGTCATGAATGGGCCAACTTTCCCCAATCTCTTTTATAAACTATCTGACTGAATAAATTTCTCTCTTTGTAATTCTTTAAGAAGTATCATTTTGTTTCATTACAGGATCAAGCCAAGAATCGTCCTACGTTCTCGAATGCATCAGAGATATGATACCCACGCAGGTGAGTAGCTTACAATCGATTATATATATTTTTTTCTCTCTCTGGTTATATAATAAATGCGATCAATCCATTAAAAAATTCCTTAAAGGGACTCTGAAAAAGGTCGCACTTAATGTTCCATAAACGTAGCTTTTGGCAAAATACCATTAACTATAAAGTTATGTTTAGTTTCTGTAGATTTCAAGTCTACGTAATATCGAAATTGAGTCATTATATTTATAAAAAAAAAAGGAATCTAACTTTTTTAAAAATCAAATAATAATGACGTAATAAAATATCACAACAATATTAATAATATCATAAAGATTATCATGTAGTGATAATTTAGTCCTTATATTTAATTATATATTTAGTTTGTATTCTGACCAATAACTACCATTAGTTTTCTTTCTATTAACGGGTATAATGTGTTTAAAAGTCTTTTCTTACTCCCAGAAAAAGGAATTGATTAAAACTACAAAACATGTTTTGTTGAGTACATTTTAGTTGTCTTAAGCGAATTTTTTAGTTAAAGTAAAAAAATGGTTTTGTTGCTTAGACAAAAAAATATTGTTAACATTCTTATAAAATTATAACAAAATTTCATCAATTTTATTTAAGTCTTCCTGAAGTCTTGTATTTTCAATTTGTAATTCCAACAAAATTTTGTTGTTTTTGCAAAATTTAAATTGGTGTGCAGTAGCCATAATTCTCTCACGTAATTTTGTTTGATTGACTTATACAATTATAAAGGATTAACATAGTTTTTGGATAATAAAAACTTTTCAAATTGAGATGGATTAATGATATTATTATTATGTTATTATGCATTTCGGATGAAAGTTGTAAACGGAAAAATTAAAAAAAAAATAATAAATAAAAAAATCAACAATATTTTTTTGTTTATTTGAACAAAATTTCCATTGACCCATACTTAAACGAAAAGATTCATTGGACCAAACAAATTTTTGTTGATTCAACAAAATTTTTTTCTGGGTGTACAAATTGCTCACATACTTATCATACAGAATGCGCAAATCATTTAATTTGAATGCGATTAATTTTGAACAGCAATTTTCGTCTTATTTAGTTAACAATTTCTGCGATTAAATAAAGAGAAATTATTATTCAAAAATAGTGATGTGCAAAACTGAAAATAGATATAGGGTTCACTCTTCATGAAGGGGATATTGTTGCACCGAAAATAAAAATTCGACAGTTTCATACATACTTTTAATTATTTTACAAGTAGAAGAGTTTTTTGCGAAATGCTGTAAAGTTGTTAAAATATTTAAGTCATAAAAAAGGCAGAATGCGGAAGGGATACAGACAAACAAAAGAAATAAAAAAATAGCAAGTTTTTTTTATTTACAATTTACTGGACATTTCTGTTTGAACAAAAGTCTTATATGCTGTACATAGATTTTAGCAGTACAGCGGCACCTAATAACATTTTTTTTAAAACTAAAACCTTTGCTGTATGATGTACTAGGTGCGCTACTAAATTTCTGTTTTTTTTTTTATCAATAAAAATTGAAAAATTTCTAGAGAAATAAAAAAAAACAGTTTATTGAAAGTATCGTCTCTCGCTAGCTGCACATTTTTGCCATTTATCTGATAATACATGAATACCATGACGATAACATGACACGTCTTTGGACCGAAACCATTTATCCAATCGATTTTGTACTTCTTCGAAATTAGCCAAGTGTATCCCATCTAAGCCGTGCACCATCGACAAGAACAAGTGATAATCGGAAGTGGCGAGGTCTGAGAAATATGGCGGGTGCAATAGCAGATCTTATTTCAGCGTTTTTATGGTGTCCTGAACGATGGAATTCGATATCACGGAACATTGTCGTTCGGCAATATCGCTCGTTTGTGTCTCGTGTCACATTCTGGACGTTATTCGAGATATGTATGGTTTAAATTAATCAGTTTTTGTCGGTAGTGATGCCTATTGTCAGCTTCGCACCGTTTCAGCAGCTCATAGTACACAATTCCTTTCTGATCCCACCAAACGTAAGGCACTGTCTTCTTTCCGAAGCGATTTGGCCATGCCGTTCGATGTTGATGCTTCGCTACATGAAAACCACGATTTTTTGCATTTGGGATTCTCGAAACATATCTACTTCTCATCGGCAACAGCAAATGGATACAGGAATCTTTTTTCTGTGCCGAAAAAGCAAAATTTCGATACTGGCTCTTCCATTTTTCATCTATCTTTCAGTCAACTCACGCGGCACCCATTTTCCTTCCTTTTGAATTTTTCTCATGACATATAAGCGTTTGGAAATACGTTGGCAGTCATGTTTAATACTTCCTCAAGTTAATCTTGTCTTTTTGGTACCATCTTTCTGCAATAACGCTTGCAGATCGGTATCCTCAGTTGTTTTGATTTTCTGGAGAAATCGCCACTTCTAAACCATTTAAACAAATTTTTACAGAAGGTTTTCGAGGGTGCATGTTCTCCATAGGCTTCCTTAACAAGGACGCCCTTCAGTTCCATTTTTTTTCAGATTAAAGGAAAAAACTAAACTTCCCGCAAACACTGTTTTTTTGACGCAAAACTCGACATCTTCGTTGTTAGAAAAAATATTTTCGCGTTGTGATATGTATTGGTATTACGACAGTTTATTGTTAACGGATGTCCAAGCTATTAAAAAAACATAACTTCAGACATGTATGTTGTCTACATGTGTCGGTGGCGCCATCCTTGTGTGAAACCCAGAAACTTAGTTGCGCACCTAGTACATAACGTGATATCTGAAGTTTTATTCAGATACGTTCAGTAGAATGTGAAATCAGTTTAATTTTAACTACCCTGTATATTGATTGTGGATCTGTGGGAAAGTACTTCATAACCTACGTATGACATATGACTTTCCTTTTATGTTTTATTACATTCTGTTTTATTTATTGCAGATTTACAACGACTGCTGCTACCGGGAGAATAACTGCACCATTACAAGACAACAGAACAGAGTGAGTAATGTTTAATGCAAGGGTTTTATTTTGTTCGGAAAATACTATACTCGAGTCTATTTTTGTTAATTTTCCACTAGTTAAATAGTGAAAAGAAATATTTGCCGAAACGTCAGTGAAGGCTTACTTTGGAGGCACGAAATTTTTTTGTGTCTGTCTGTCAGTCTGTCAGTCAGTCTGTCAGTCAGTCTGTCTGTAACGCGATAATTACTGCAAAAAACATCCGATTGGCTTGAAATTAAGTGGGTATGTTAGTGAGGCACTGGGATTTAGCTGTATAGTTTTTTGTGAGATTTGATTCATTCGGTCCGAAAATATAGAATATTATATTTTGCGCAATAATGCTTTTCTATGACAAATCCAATGATTTTTAATTTTCTTTCTTGAGAGAAAATGTCACATTTCATTAATGGAATTCAATGATAAATGGATACTGAAATTTACCAGTTAAATTATTCATATTGTTTTGAAATTTTGTCAACACATTTGTCAGATTTTTTAAATTATTACTGTAAATTTTGGAGATTTTTTTATAAATGTGTTCCAATAATATAAACTAATTTGTTTTTGAGATTTACTTATTTCAAATGTATTTATTTCATTTTCTTTATTTTCTCTTAATGGTTTCTAAGCAACCATTCATCATAATCCTTATTTTTATAATGTTATAAATTTGAATGAGTGTATGAAAATTTAAGTCAAAACTGCTGAATTAATTAATGTCTTTGTATCTTTGCGTGTAAATATAACATAACACAGAAAAGAACATAGGCTATGTTTTATTAATTTTATTCACATATTTTCCTAAACAATTCAAATTTTCCTTTTTATTTTCATGCAGAATCAATAGCGAATTTTTAGATAAAATTTAACAAATTCCCTTTATCGTTGCCAAAAAAAAAAAAAAAATCAAAATATGGAATAATTTTTTAACACTAATAAGTTTTAATTGAGCAATTTCCATTCGAAAAATTAAACTAAGAAAAAATAAATATGACGTCAGAATTAAAAAAAATATATAGTACTTTGTTAAATATTAAACACGGAAATTTGTTTCGTTAATAAGAATTTTTCTAACAAAAATGGGGGCATAATTAGAAGTAAAAGAAATAAAAAATAATTATATTTTTAACAATTATTTCACCTGATAAAATTTGACTTCATAATTGAAATAAAACAGGTCGTAAACAATATTAGAAACATAGATAGCAATAACTCATGAATAATGACGTCATTGCCGAAACTTCAGTGAAGGCTTATTTTGGCGACACAAAATTTAATGTTTTCCTTCTGTCAGTCTGTCTGTCTGCGATAACTGCCACAAAATGCAATCAAAACATCTTTTTTTTCGGAAACAAAATTATAAAACCCTAGATTACTGAGTTTACATTTTCAAAAGTTCCCGATACATCAGATTAAGTGTTTGTGGTGGGCAGGTATGTAGAAGTATGAGTATAATGAAAAATGCTTATTAAAACTGTTACTTATCGTTATAAATCAAAATGTATGAAGAAATACAAGATATACGATAACCATTAGCAAATTGATAGAAAGTTACAAATTTAAGTTTAATGAGATTACGGGGGGTTCAGGGGGCGGAGCCCCCCTGAAGAAATCTACTATGTTATAATAAAAAAACAAAAAATAATAGATCATGAAAATTTCCGAATATCCTAACATAACTAAATCTTTAATTTAACGCTTTTGATGGCTTAAAACTTCTTATTCTTATTTTATTCTTATAAATAATTACGTAATTTGAAAATTTTAAATTACAGTTTCCAGGAAGTTGAATATTACCCAAAGTGTTAAAAAAAAAATGATGTGCAAAGCTGACATTGAGGCTCCTGATCTGCAGATTTACTAGTTATGTTTCTGTTGGATCACAATGTCACAGAGTTACAGAACAATAATGCATCAATTGTGCTTTGACTAGTAAGTGGAGAGTACGAGTTTGGAAACGGAGAATACGGCGAATCGCTGTGTATTGATGTATAGCAGGGATGGCGAACCATTTCAGATACGCGTGCCAGTTTTTTTCCAAAAATACATTTAACTTGATCTTGACGTGGCAACAAACAAAAAAAGTTAATTAATCAAACGTCTTAATTTTTTAACAATAAATATGTGCAACATTTGCTGTTATATTTTATAAGATAAATTAAAAGTTATATTTCTGTTGCTCCATGTTAGGTAATAAATAATTAATCAAATTCCAATTTTTCATCATCATTTTTGCTTATAATAAATGTTTCCTTTTCTTTTTGACAGTCTCATAAACTGAAACTTTTTTGAGCCAATATTCAGCTTAGGCTCCTATTACTATAGTAATTTCTCTTCAATCTTTGTGACAATGGACATCATTTGAACTAAACGAATTAAGACAAACCTGGTTAGTCAAAATTTAAACATTTCATTCAATTTCAATATCATGTTATTCGAGATATTTTAATATCTTATGAATTAAGAAATTAAATCTGTGCCGTGCCGAAAATAATTGACCGCGTGCCATAGGTTCGCCAACCCTGATGTATATAGTCAGTAGATAAACAAGCCGTAACGTGTAACAACCAGTAGCAAAAAAAAAAAAAAAAAAAAAAAAAAAAAAAAAAAAAAAAAAAACATTTTATAATTTGACTAAATGCATGATATATAAAAACAAAACATGCTTTTGCGCATTTATATACAATTTCAACTATGAAATTATTTATCATTTTTACAGATTTAGAAAAGCATGCAATTTATATTTCTATGGATCGTTTAATGTATACATGTTTTTAATTTATTTCCATTATTTACATGAATGAACTTCTGTTTTTCAGAATGAAATAAATTAAAATATGCTACATAAATTACTTTTTTATATCCTGATAATTGATACATACATGTGCATATACATGGCATTTTAAAAACTAGCTTTAAAATTTTTTAATTTTGATTTTTAAATCTAATATTCTTGTATTTCTTATAAAAATAAAGAAAAAAGAAAAGAAAAGAGGGAGTTAGAGTTCTTAAAAATTGAAAATTGCTAAATATATTTATTACGCGCATAATTATTACCATTTCAAAATTTAAAAAATCCAGATTTAAAAAATATACACATTCAAAATTTAAAATAATTTTTTAAAAAATCATATAATTTTTTAACTATTTGAATAATAGATGGAATTTCGTAAAAAACGCGTTTTATACAACGCATTTTAATTTATTTCGTACAAAAAATAGCTATTTATTCATGCAATTAATTTTAAAAATATAAAAATTATGTGATTAAGAGAAATGCAAATTGCATGTACTTTTTTTTCAGAAAAACAATAAAAATGTAAATATTTATATTAAATACTATACTACCTCTGACAATAAAGCTCGGTGAATGAATTCAGAACGACCGATCTGGCAACACTGGGGAAACAAAACGCTGCACCTGCATAGAGGCAAGTGTAGACCATCTTCTACCACTGTTGATCAGTTAGGCTTCGTTTATGTTCTGTGTAAGACGTGATTTACTAAGTGCTTGTTCAGTGTGTTGGTTTTTAACTGAGAACAGAAAAATGAAGGAATAAAATATCAGTTTAAAATTTGGTTTTAAGTTTTGCCAGACATCGAAAGAAATTCATGAGGGATCGTGCAAATTGAACACCTACCATACTCGCCAGATCTCATCCTCCAGATTTCTTCCTATTTTCACGACTCAAACTCTCTTTGAAAGAGAGTTGATCATATTGCTGACATCCAACAAAACGCGACGAAGTTTTTAAACTCCATCCCAAAAGAAGACTTCTTGTGAATTTCCCAGGACATGTATGTATAGCAAATCTCAGCGGTGCATAGTTATAGGAGATGACTATATTTAAGGATGTTATAGTAACTTTCGTTAATATTTCATCTACATTAATGCTACAGGACTATTCACCGAACTTTATTGTCAGAGGTAGTATATATTGCACAAAAACACAGATTTTATTTATATTCTTCGCAAATTTAAACAATTATACATACTTTTTCATTCATGTTTCGAAAACATTTGGGGAATACTTTCCCCAGTAATGTTTATGTACGAGATTCAAACACTGAAGGAAAAATCTATAAGTTAGCACGCTTCCGCTACTGCTTTGTTAGATCAGTTGCAAAACGGAGTAATCGATCCTCTTATAAATCAACATGTAAATTTTCTGACTTTTTAAATCACTGTTGTAATTTATTATTTCCATACGTTTATCTTCTGATTATACTTTATTTATGCACAAAGGATCACTGTACTCTTTATTTCTGACCCAGGAACCTCTCCTTATAAGACTGAAAATTCAATATAATTCTGTAAATTAGTCTTAAAATATTAAAACAATTAATGTAACGCGTTTTAAAATTACAGAATTCGTTAAGCTTGTAGCAAATTCTCCATGCATTTAGTATTTTATGGGCCATTTTCACCATTTGCTTACATTTTAGAATTTGATTTTTATTTTTCAAACTTAATAATTTCTTTTAAAAATGGACACAAGTGTTAAAGTAAATGTTTAAGGTACATGAAAAAAAATTGGTTGTGCACTTTACCCTATAATATAATATGTAAATGCTATTTAAGGTTGGCTTGTAAGGCAAATTGTCAAGTCCGTTACCATACAAAATTACTGAAAATACTCAGCTTTAAATTTATTAAATTCCCTAAAATCAACTTAATTTGAAGTGACTTATGTCCCTAAATTTCAAAACATGATATTTATCAATAATACTTAAATTAAATTGAAAGGAGAGAGAGTTTTAGCCACAAGATTTTGATCAAATAGAAATTATACAAGAACTTTTTCTAATAATTACAGTATACATTCATGTAAATTATTAAATTTTAAGGAAATTGCATATTTGTTTCTTAGTTGAATAAAAAATAAAAGTAGAATGGTGAAAAAAATTATAATCATTAAAAACCGTGCGGTAACAGACTTGACATTTGGTAACGGACTTGACACTATGTTGAAAATGGCCGCCCTCATAGCATGCATGGTCACAGTGACGTCACAATGACGTCACTGTGAGTCACTTTGGTCACATCACATCTGTGACGAAAATGCCACCACTCAGTGACGTCACATTGTGACTAAGATGTGGCTTTCTAAAAAATTTTTTACAGTTCGTCACAATGTTAATGTCAAAGTAGTCACAAATGACACACTTTTCACAAATTGGTCACATTGTGACGTCACAAAAAAGCCCTAAAACGGCCATAACGACTTCACATTTTATTCACTGTGACGTCACATCGATAATCGATGGTCACAAAGTCACAATGTGACTTCACAATGACGTTGCAGTGACGTCACCATGTCTTACGGGCGTTATTCTTATAAAAAATTGATCTAATATTGGATGTGTTTTATGTAATTTTTTTTAAAATTAGTAATTTGTAATTTTTAGGGATCGTATGAGCAGACTTCGAGCTAACTTACACCACCATAAAAGTAAACGATTTTTTTTTTTTTTTTTTTTTTTTGAAACAGGCACATAAAATAAATTTTAAAAAAGCTTACAGGTATCTTACAAATATAATTTTTGTACCTTTTTTTGTTACATAAGTAAGTACATTCACTGTCAAATAAAGCTATTAAAAACTAGATACGTTCCGAATATATCAAATTCCCCTTAAATTTTCCAACAAATGGTTTATTTTTAGTGAAAAAAATCGTTTTGAAACAAAATGCTTTTAGATTCTACAAAACATAAATGTAAATGCCAAACATTCCAACTTTATCGTTTGCATAGCAATTAAAGAGTTACATATTTATCAAAAACTGCAAGGATTGATGAAGCCTATTATGTAGTCTTTTCATGAAGTACTTTATAAGAACTCTGTTTAGCAACATAATAGTGTCAACTACAATGCCAGTTTTTTTACCGCTCCATATAATTCATGTTTTAATCTCTTTACAGGGAATTGATTGCATGAGCCGCATGATAATGGTAAGTTCTTTCAGTTGTTCTGTTCTCTAGAGATATGATGGGTTGAAAATATATTTTTTCGTATACTTTATTTGCGTGTCTTTCAGATGTAAAGCTAACCCACTTGAAAAATAAAATGAGGTTACTCGACGTGTTTATGTATCTATAGAATTGTAGAAGAAAAGGGCTATTGTTCAAAATCGCCATTTTTACTCTGTCTAGTGTCTACCAATCACGTCACAGTTGTCGAAAATACATTAAAAACAAGAACAAGAAAGTCTGCATTAAGCATGGATTAGGAAACACGTTCAAGTATTAGTAGAGCGTTTGACTTATGCCTAGGGATTACAATCCCGAGACTAATTTCCGGTCCCGGGATTTCGGGATTGTTTAGATTCAACCCCGGGATTACGAAAATTAAAATTTCTCCAATATTACCAATTCTCACAATAGCTAAATTTCACAATATTGTAAAAAAATAATTAAAGCAAAAATATAGCCTAACTTAAGAAATTATACCAAGTTCAAAATTTATTAATTAATAATAATAAAGTATAGGATAAATTACAACAATTGGAAATTAAAACAAATATGATGTTGATGTTGACAATGTAACAAAAACAACAAAAAAGTCTATGTTTTCTATAATTACTATTCTGTCTATTCCATATAATTTTTTTCATTTGGTGTTGAAAATGTCTTTGAATGGGTAAATATTTACAATATGGAACGATAATTAATAAATTAATGTCACTAATTAAATTTTGAATGTATTCTCATTACCAAATAACTAAAGATTACAAATTTAGGATATCGAAAACACAAGATTTTCCTCTACATAATGCTTTTTTTTCTTGAAATAAAAATACTTAACACATACTCAAATATAACAATAAAAATTTAAATAAATGTATTATTTAAATTTCTAATTAATGATAGTTGTTAAAATTTGAAAACATTGCATAACATAAAAATTTATTGCATACCAAGTTTAAAAAAAAGAACATTATTTTGAATTGCTCAGTGTCTCTTAACTGATCGGTTTTCCTTTAAAAATGTGATCTAAGAAATATCAAAGCATCTAAAGTATCACCTCCAAGTCGACTTCTAATTTTGTTTGCAATAAATCCTTCTGCCGAAGCTGCTCGACCTGCCTCGACACTCGCGGGAGGAATTGTCAGCAAATATTGATAAACTAATTTTAAATGATGACCGCGTATTCCTCCATTTTCCAAAAGAGACATCACATTTCTAATTTGTATTGATAAATCCTTTTGTTTTTGTGTTTCAGGTTCGACAGTTTGCATGCTTTTTTCTATTTCTTGTTGTAATTTTTCCTAAAATGTTCGGTTATACGTTTGACGTTTCGCAGTGGGCTCAATATGCGTTAATTCTATATCTTCAGACTTGCTATTGTCAACAATGTTATTCACACTTCCAATTATTGCTTTTACTTGCTTCTTAATAACAGTTTTGTTAGGAATAGAAAACATACTGATAGTTTGCACTCAGGTCATCTCGTTTTGGATTATGCAAATAATTTAAAACACCGATAATTCCGTACGTCGTCGTTCTCTAATACATAGTTTTAACACGTCTGTCATTTTATAAGCAAATTTTGATTTTTTATTTCTCCGACAATTTGTTTAAAAGAATTTTTAAGGCTGCGTCTGTGGATAACAAATTAGAATCCCTGCAACATATTGCTTCTACTGTGATTTGTATCGGTTTGAGAACTTCAACAGTTTCGTTTATAAGTAGAAAATCGGAATCGTCAATTCAGATCTCATGCTCTAAATAGATTAAAGCTTTCTGTATGCAATTTTTCAAGAAATGAAATCGTTCAAGTATAGTTACCAGCTATTCCATCAAGTCTATCAATTTAAAAGAAGGGAAAGTTTTTTCTTTTTTTCAGATTTAACATACTTTTGAAGAACTTCATTCCTTGTTGCAGATCGTTTAAAATAAATTACTAATTTTTGAACTTTTTTAATAAATTCATTGATATATTCATCAGAGTATGAAAAGCCGTTTTCATCTTCAAAAATTAAAATAAACCCCGATTCTGAACTTTCGGAAGATTCAATATCTTCATCTTTATCATCTTCTTCTAGGACTAAATTTTCACTTCCGCAGCATGATTCAGCTATTGTTTTACTGGAGGAAGTTTCTGGTTCTGTATTTCGTTGATTACAATATAAATCATCACAAACTGCTAAAAGAATGCCATGAGAGAAGCAAAGCCGTTCATCAGCTTCAATTTCTTTTACGACTTTCAGCATTACATTTTGTCCATCAGTTACGATTTCAACAACGTATTTTTTCATTGAAATATCATATTATTTCAGGCGCAGAGTTAGCATTTCGATAGACTTTTTTTCAATGGAAGATCTATGTATAGGCACAAGCCCTAAATTAAAGAATTTGTTTAAATTTATATTTCTTGAAGGGACATTAATATTTACAAATCGCTTGTTTGCAGTAGATGTCCATTCGTCAAAATGAAAGTATTTTTTTCCCCCGAAGTTTTAAAAGTTTTTATTACTCTTGTAATTAACATCTTTAATATGAAACTATAGTTCATTACACAATTTCGAACTGATATTGCAGATTTTGGCAGATCATTATAGCCTTTAGCTATCAGTAAATTTCTTAAATCAATTGAAGCGATGAAAACGTTAAATAAAAAAACCATCTTTAGCAGTCATTCTCGTTAGAATCAAATCCAGTGAATTCTTATCACTACTAAAATAGTCCTCTATTTTCAACTTTTTATATGTAATAAATTCTGCAATCCCTTAGTCGACCCACCTAATGTTTTAAGCACTGCGCTACACCTTTTACATTTAGCGCTTTTTCCATCTTTTGGCGTTAAATAGTAGTACCATATTGAAGATGTATCATTGTCTTTCCGATGAGCCACGGAATCCTTTACATTCGACATCCTTAAAACAAAGTAAGTCAGAATTCACGAAAAGCAAAGAAATTAGCCCATAATGACTATCATACACAAATGCGACGCTTATCAGTAAAAGCTAATTCAAAAAATGATCTACGAAGTGAAGATAATTTTGACAAACGCAGTAAAATCGAAATAAACAAACGATTTCATTTTTCCTGTCTGAAAGCTGTATGTGTTACATCTGTTTGCAAGTCAAAAGATTTCTACTGTAAAAGATTTACTCGCTTAGAAATATATGTAAAAAATATTTGAGGTATATATCCATTTTCAATCATGTATAAACTTCATGAAAATTGATTTTTTTCCAACCAAAAGCGAAAGTTTATAAATATCTTTTTTAAATTCAATTGAATATTATTCCACTAAAAAACCAGACAATACCGTAAATCCCGGGATTTTTTTTTTGACAAATCCCGGGATTTTCGGGACTAAAAATACACTGGGATCCCGGAATCCCGGGATGCGGGATCCCGGGATTATAATCCCTATTTGTATTATATACGTCTTTATTGTTTAGATTTAGTGTATAACTCGTCGCAGGTGTTGTGATCTTAATTCAGCAATGCGCAAATGTACTAATTGTGAGTATTCTTTTCTATAAAAATTTAAAGTTAAAGTAAAAGATATTTAATCGTAAAATTAAAGTCGATAACAATTAGTATCGTGTTACGTATAGTAGATTGTACATACAGAATGAATGCATATTTGAATAAAAAAGAAACTTTTATAATGTTATATTTTCTACCATTCCGCATCCTTCACTGTTCCGTGTACCATATCTGGCACATAGAACATAAAAAAAATTCTGTTGAATTTACAGCAAATACGGCAGTAAAATTACATGAAATTTTTTTTATTGCATCTAATTCTACTGAAATTTTTATGGCAAAAACTACTGGCAACATTGCTGGGCCGTAAATTTAACGGTTTATTTTTATAGTATGCTTAAAAATACTGAAGTTATAGAATTTTTTGAATATAATTGTTCTAATTTATCAAGGAAAGTTTAACAAGTTGGAAATTGCACGTAAACGTAGCAAATGAGGTGCGTTCGTACGATAACGAAATTTTAAAAATATTCAGATCTTGCTGATATAGTAGAGCGTACTCCGGATACAGTATAGTAGTCGAAATCTTTACGTTTCTGTAAATATGCAGGAAGTAATTTTTATTACACCTCAGCAACGTATATCTTATTCATAAAATGTGAAATAGTTGAATATAATTAAAACACGCCCCAAACAATATTTCCCCGTGTAGCATTATGCAGTGGAATACTTTTGTGTGACTCTGTAATTTAATAATAAAAATTCTTTGCATCACAGATTGTACAGAATGCATATTTTAGTATATATTTCATAGATTCATGCCGATTCTATTATGTTCGAATGAGTGTAACATCATAAAAATGCATTTGAAACTTTTTTCCCCATTGACCGTAATGTAACGGAATCCTTTTGATTGTCCCTGTAATTGATCTATGCATCCGATTTTCATAACATTTGAAATGACTCGACAAAATTACTCAATAATTATATGTTTTAAATTTCAAACGATTAAAATGCATTTAAAACTTTTTTCCCTATTGACCGTAATGTAACGGAATCATTTTGAATGTCTCTGTAATTGATCAATCCATCCGATTTTCATAAAATTTGAAATGACTCGAAACAATTATGTTATAATTACGTATTTTAAATTTCAAACGATTCGGTTGGGTAGTTTTTGCGTTGTTATATGCGGACAGACAGACAGACGGACAGACAGACGGACGGTCGGACTGAGCGACAACAATAGGTGCTACGTATTTACATAATTACGAACGCACCTAAAAATGGGATAACTTATTTAGTATATGTCAGGTGCGTTGCTTTTTATAAAATAATAGATTCTGTTCTACGAAAAAAAATCGATGCTTAATTTACTTTTCTTTTATTTTTTTTATTGAAAACTTAAAAATATTAATATAAATAAATTTGCAGACTGTTAAGCAGCTAAAATGAATTGATTTAAGCTTATTTAATTTCAAAATATAGCAATACAATATTAAAAAAGCCCTGAGTATATATACAAGGTACATGCCATAACATAGGAAATTTTAGATGAAAATTTGAAATTTACCTTTTTTTTTTTACTATTTTTCCTATTATTAGACTAGTATATAAATTTCAAATAATTTTTCTCACGAAAACAGAAAAGGTCGTGTAGTGAAGGATTAAGCTCTTTTCAAGTAATAAACAAAATGTACTTTTTTATTTCCATACTAATTCAAGGATAAATTATTTAAAACAAGTTGGAAATTGCACGAGAATCGTTGCAAATGAGGTGCGTTCGTACGATAACGAAGTTTTAAAATATTCAGATCTTGCTGATATAGTAGAGCGTACTTTGGATACAGTACAGTGGTCGAAATCTTTGTGTTCCTGTAAATATGCAGGGAGTAAATTTCATTATACTTTATTAACGTATATCTTATTCATAAGATATGAATTATAGTTTAATATAATTAAAGCCCGCCCCAAACAATGTTTCCCCGTATAACATTATTTCGTGGAATACATTTGTGTGGTCCTGTAATTTAATAATAAATATTCTTTGCATCACAGATTGTACAGAGTGTATATTTTAGTACATACTTCATAGATTCATGTCAATTCTATTATGTTCAAATTAGTGTAACACCATTAAAATGCATTTGAAACTTTTTTCCCATTGATCGTAATGTAACGGAAGAACAGGTGTGCCACAAGTGTACGATTGAAGAAAAAAACATGGAAGAACAGGTTAGAAGTTTTCAAGGACACATTTATAGTAATTTTGCATATAATATCATAATATTTAACAAAGCACCAATTGTGTATATGGAAAATCGGAATGTACTGACTTATTTACCTTGATGAACAAACAATTTACTTATTTTGTTAGTCTTATTTAATGTAATTAAAGCTAATTTTACACTGGAAAAAGCGAAAATTACTGCAGTTTTATTTTTTAAAATTAACATCAGAATGTTTAATTAAATGTGTTTAGCGTATGTAATAAACTCTTGAAAGAGGGTGGGATAAAATACATACCTCTTAATTTTAATTGCGAACTGCCATATTGATATCAGAATTTTGAAATAAAAATTTAAATTATATCAACTACGTGAAGAAAAACTGATATCTATTTTTAAAAAAATATATATTTTTTTAATTCTCGTGTCATTCACTTGTTTCAGCATTTACCCTACACCTCACGGTGTTCCATATATTGGATATACTGGTTGTCCCAAAAATGAGTGATGGATTTTAAAATTCAATAACTTGCAAACGGTTACAAGCTATTTAAAAAATTTTTGCAGGAGGGTTGTGTATAATGATTTTTAATGTAATTTTTTATTTTAATTCGCATCTCAAACAATAGGTGGCGCTGAGGGCGATTGAAAGCCAGGTGATCAGTGCTGAGTGAAGCGTCGACCTGGCCTTCAATCGCCGTTAGCGCCACCTATTGTTTGAGATGCGAACTAAAATAAAAATTACGGTAAAAAACTTCTGACATTATACACAACCGTCCTGCAAAAAATTTTTAAATAGCTGTCACCGTTTGCAAGTTATTAAATTTTAAAATCCATCAGTCACTTTTGGGACATCCGGTACCTTAAAACACTGTCATTCTTGTTAAGTGCAATGAATTTGGCCAATATAACCGCTGTAACTGATCAAGAACATTCCAAAGAATGCAATAACACTTATTTTGCCCATATCAGATGGCTGAATTTAAGTAAAAAAAAAAGATATTCGATTAAACTACTTAGACAAAAATTACTTTCATTATTTTTACTGAATACTTAAAAATAATGTAAAGTAAGTTGCAAAGTGTTAAGCAAATAAAATTAAAAATTTTAAACCAATTTAATTGGAAAATATAGCTATAGAATATTTAAAAACCTTAATTGTGTATGGTGTATGTAGGGTACACGTCATAAAATATCAAATTTTAGCGGAAAATTTATGAATTTAATTTTTTTTTTTATATATTTTCCCCATTATTAGATAACATATGACATTTAAATTAAGATTTTTCATAAAAATAGAAAGAAAAAAAAACAGCGCAGTGAAGAGTTGAGAATACAACTGATTTGTCTCGTAACGGGTTATTTCTCTTTTTTTTTTCTTTTAGTTTCTTTTCTTTCTGTTTTAAAGACATACTTGTTTCGGACCGAAAATATGTTCATTTGACAGGGGCTAAAATGCCTTCTTACTTTCATTATAGTGTTTACAGTTCATTATAATCTAAAATAAAATTTCCTTTTCGTTGGAAAATACCACAAAATGATTACGTTAACCAATTTATTGGCTTTTGGAAAGTTAATCATTTAAATTCTGAATTTTCTATAAAAAATGATTTCACTAAATTATTTCCCTTTTCAAATTATTTCATTATTTAAATAATTACACTATAAAACAAGTTGGAAATTGCATGTGAAGCGTAGCAAATGTGGTGCGTTCGTACTATAACGAAGTTTTAAAAATATTCAGATCTTGATGATATATAAGAGCGTACTTTGGATATAGTACAGTGGTCGAAATCTTTGTGTTCCTGTAAATATGCAAGAAGTAATTTTTATTATACTTCATTAACATATATTTTATTAAAAAAATTTGAAGTAGTTTAATATAATTAAAACACACCCCAAACAATGTTTTCCCGTATAACATGATTTAGTGGAATACATTTGTGTGGCCCTGTAATTTAATAATGAATATTCTTTGCATCACAGATTGTACAGAATGTATATTTTAGAACATACTTCAAAGATTCATGCAAATTCTATTATGTTCAAATGAGTGTAACACCTTTAAAATGTATTTGAAACTTTTTTTCGCATTGATCGTAATGTACCGGAATATTTTGATTGTCCCTGTAATTGATCTATGCATTCGATTTTCATAACATTTGAAATGACTCGACAAAATTATGTAATAAATATACATTTTAAATTTCAAACGATTAAACTGCATTTGAAACCTTTTCCCCATTGACCGTAATGTAACGGAATACTTTTGAATGTCTCTGTAATTGATCAATCCATCCGATTTTCATAAAATTTGAAATGACTCGAAACAATTATGTTATAATTACGTATTTTAAATTTCAAACGATTCGGTTGGGTAGTTTTTGCGTTGTTATATGCGGACAGACAGACAGACGGACAGACAGACGGACGGTCGGACTGAGCGACAACAATAGGTGAAACGTATTTACATAATTACGAACGCACCTAAAAATGGGATAACTTATTTAGTATATGTCAGGTGGGTTGCTTTTAATAAAATAAGAGATTCTGTTCTACGAAAAAAAATCGATGCTTAATTTACTTTTCTTTTATTTTTTTTATTGAAAACTTAAAAATATTAATATAAATAAATATGCAGACTGTTAAGCAGCTAAAATTAATTGATTTAAGCTTATTTAATTTCAAAATATAGCAATACAATATTAAAAAAGCCCTGAGTATATATACAAGGTACATGCCATAACATAGGAAATTTTAGATGAAAATTTGAAATTTACCTTTTTTTTACTATTTTTCCTATTATTAGACTAGTATATAAATTTCAAATAATTTTTCTCACGAAAACAGAAAAGGTCGTGTAGTGAAGGATTAAGCTCTTTTCAAGTAATAAACAAAATGTACTTTTTTATTTCCATACTAATTCAAGGATAAATTATTTAAAACAAGTTGGAAATTGCACGAGAATCGTTGCAAATGAGGTGCGTTCGTACGATAACGAAGTTTTAAAATCTTCAGATCTTGCTGATATAGTAGAGCGTACTTTGGATACAGTACAGTGGTCGAAATCTTTGTGTTCCTGTAAATATGCAGGGAGTAAATTTCATTATACTTTATTAACGTATATCTTATTCATAAAATATGAACTATAGCTTAATATAATTAAAGCCCGCCCCAAACAATGTTTCCCCGTATAACATTATTTCGTGGAATACATTTGTGTGGTCCTGTAATTTAATAATAAATATTCTTTGCATCACAGATTGTACAGAATGTATATTTTAGTACATACTTCATAGATTCATGTCAATTCTATTATGTTCAAATTAGTGTAGCACCATTAAAATGCATTTGAAACTTTTTTCCCATTGAGCGTAATGTAACGGAAGAACAGGTGTGCCACAAGTGTACGATTGAAGAAAAAAACATGGAAGAACAGGTTAGAAGTTTTCAAGGACACATTTATAGTAATTTTGCATATAATATCATAATATTTAACAAAGCACCAATTGTGTATATGGAAAATCGGAATGTACTGACTTATTTACCTTGATGAACAAACAATTTACTTATTTTGTTAGTCTTATTTAATGTAATTAAAGCTAATTTTACACTGGAAAAAGCGAAAATTACTGCAGTTTTATTTTTTAAAATTAACATTAGAATGTTTAATTAAATGTGTTTAGCGTATGTAATAAACTCTTGAAAGAGGGTGGGATAAAATACATACCTCTTAATTTTAATTGCGAACTGCCATATTGATATCAGAATTTTGAAATGAAAATTTAAATTATATCAACTACGTGAAGAAAAACTGATATCTATTTTTAAAAAAATATATATTTTTTTAATTCTCGTGTCATTCACTTGTTTCAGCATTTACCCTACACCTCACGGTGTTCCATATATTGGATATACTGGTTGTCCCAAAAATGAGTGATGGATTTTAAAATTCAATAACTTGCAAACGGTTACAAGCTATTTAAAAAATTTTTGCAGGAGGGTTGTGTATAATGATTTTTAATGTAATTTTTTATTTTAATTCGCATCTCAAACAATAGGTGGCGCTGAGGGCGATTGAAAGCCAGGTGATCAGTGCTGAGTGAAGCGTCGACCTGGTCTTCAATCGCCGTTAGCGCCACCTATTGTTTGAGATGCGAACTAAAATAAAAATTACGGTAAAAAACTTCTGACATTATACACAACCCTCCTGCAAAAATTTTTTAAATAGCTGTCACCGTTTGCAAGTTATTAAATTTTAAAATCCATCAGTCACTTTTGGGACATCCGGTACCTTAAAACACTGTCATTCTTGTTAAGTGCAATGAATTTGGCCAATATAACCGCTGTAACTGATCAAGGACATTCCAAAGAATGCAATAACACTTATTTTGCCCATATCAGATGGCTGAATTTAAGTAAAAAAAAAGATATTCGATTAAACTACTTAGACAAAAATTACTTTCATTATTTTTACTGAATACTTAAAAATAATGTAAAGTAAGTTGCAAAGTGTTAAGCAAATAAAATTAAAAATTTTAAACCAATTTAATTGGAAAATATAGCTATAGAATATTTAAAAACCTTAATTGTGTATGGTGTAGGTAGGGTACACGTCATAAAATATCAAATTTTAGCGGAAAATTTATGAATTTAATATTTTTTTTTATATATTTTCCCCATTATTAGATAACATATGACATTTAAATTAAGATTTTTCATAAAAATAGAAAGAAAAAAAAAACAGTGCAGTGAAGAGTTGAGAATACAACTGATTTGTCTCGTAACGGGTTATTTCTCTTTTTTTTTTCTTTTAGTTTCTTTTCTTTCTGTTTTAAAGACATACTTGTTTCGGACCGAAAATATGTTCATTTGACATGGGCTAAAATGCCTTCTTACTTTCATTATAGTGTTTACAGTTCATTATAATCTAAAATAAAATTTCCTTTTCGTTGGAAAATACCACAAAATGATTACGTTAACCAATTTATTGGCTTTTGGAAAGTTAATCATTTAAATTCTGAATTTTCTATAAAAAATGATTTCACTAAATTATTTCCCTTTTCAAATTATTTCATTATTTAAATAATTACACTATAAAACAAGTTGGAAATTGCACGTGAAGCGTAGCAAATGTGGTGCGTTCGTACTATAACGAAGTTTTAAAAATATTCAGATCTTGATGATATAGTAGAGCGTACTTTGGATATAGTACAGTGGTCGAAATCTTTGTGTTCCTGTAAATATGCAAGACGTAATTTTTATTATACTTCATTAACATATATTTTATTAAAAAAATTTGAAGTAGTTTAATATAATTAAAACACACCCCAAACAATATTTTCCCGTATAACATGATTTAGTGGAATACATTTGTGTGGCCCTGTAATTTAATAATGAATATTCTTTGCATCACAGATTGTACAGAATGTATATTTTAGAACATACTTCAAAGATTCATGCCAATTCTATTATGTTCAAATGAGTGTAACACCTTTAAAATGTATTTGAAACTTTTTTTTCGCATTGATCGTAATGTACCGGAATATTTTGATTGTCCCTGTAATTGATCTATGCATTCGATTTTCATAACATTTGAAATGACTCGACAAAATTATGTAATAAATATATGTTTTAAATTTCAAACGATTAAACTGCATTTGAAACCTTTTCCCCATTGACCGTAATGTAACGGAATACTTTTGATTGTCCCTGTAATTGATCTATGCATTCGATTTTCATAACATTTGAAATGACTTGACAAAATTATGTAATAAATATACGATTTAAATTTCAAACGATTAAACTGCATTTGGAACTTTTTTCCCCATTGACTGTAATGTAACGGAATACTTTTGATTGTCCCTGTAATTGATCTATGCATTCGATATTCATAACATTTGAAATGACTCGACAAAATTATGTAATAAATATACGTTTTAAATTTCAAACGATTAAAATGCTTTTGAAACTTTAGTCTCCATTGACCGTAATGTAACGGAATCCTTTTGATTGTCCCTGTAATTGATCTATGCATTCGATATTCATAACATTTGAAATGACTCGACAAAATTATGTAATAAATATACGTTTTAAATTTGAAACGATTAAAATGCATTTGAAAATTTTTCCCCATTGACCGTAATGTAACGGAATCCTTTTGATTGTCCCTGTAATTGATCTATGCATCCGATTTTCATAAAATTTGAAATGACTCGACAAAATTATGTAATAATTATGTATTTTAAATTTCAAACGATTCGGTTGGGTAGTTTTTGCGTTGTTATATCCGGACAGACAGACAGACGGACGGACTGAGTGACAACAATAGGTGCTGCGTATTTACATAATTACGAACGCACCTAAAAAGAATTACGGCAAATTTACGGCAAAAACTGCTGGCAGCAATGTTTCTAATAGTATTTGCCTTAAAAATTGCAGTAAAATTAGATGTAAATATTTTTATTGCATCTAATTTTGCCGTATATGTAAAGGATTTTTTTACAGTGTATCTGCGTTAATATCTGGGATATCCAGAACAACATATAAAGTAATAATTTTGTTTTTAAATATTTAAATTTAAAAATTAATATTGCAAATCGATAGTTAAAGCTACTTTTGCAAAATCTTGACAAGAATAATTAGATTAATTATAAAAAAATAATGTTATAGAAATCTCAAAATTCTTACAATAACGGTGTAAAAAAAAAAAAAAAAAAAAAAAAAAAAAAACGTAATGTAATCTGTAACAATAAAGTGTTTAGTTGTTCAAAATTTTTCTTATTATATTCGTTAACAGGATAGAATTTATATCGAGGTAAATGTTTGAGAAAATAACCGCTATTTATCTTCAACTGTTTCAAAGATTGTGATTAAAGAAAATATTTTGTATGAAAGTATAATTTGCTTTTATTACGCGACAGGTTTTAATTGCAGTTAGTGATTATTATTCTCTGAATTAATACAAATATATCATCAAGAAACATTGGTAGTTTGTAACTAAGGAAACTGTATATTTTTATGTGTTAGTATGCCCATTACATAGTTATTCTGTGAATGAATACAGATGAAGCAACAAATCCTTGGCAGTTAGTTAATAAGCAAACTGTACATTTGTATGTTTAAATATCCACATTGCTATTATTATTTTCAAAATTAACACAGATATAGAAGCAAATCCTTAACAGTTTAGTTACTAAAAACGAAGTGTAGGTTTTTATGTCTATATCATTACGCACTATACATTACCATATTATACAGTAAGCGAGATTATAAAACATTGTATATAACAGCTTGAACATACCAAAAAGCACACAGCATGCACTTCGAGCTGTAAACTATAAGGCTGAATTCAGATTGTATGGGATTGCACTTTTGTATGGGACCCATTTGGGGTTTCTTCATATTAAAACTGTGAGAAGTGATAAAAATAGAGAGATAAGCAAATGCACTTTACTTGACGGAAAGATTCCTATTAATCATCCCTTTCCTAAAAAACTCATCAAAGATTTAAAAAAAAAAGCCAAATTCTTGTTCCAATTAAGATAAAAACTTTTAAACGTCCTTTTAAGGGGGTCTCAGGACTTTTAAAGCTTTCAAATTTTCGAAATTTAAATTTTTTTATATATTAAACTACTAACTTTTCTGAACATTTTTATATAATTTTTTTACTCGAAATTCTCATTACAAGAAAAGTTATGGGTTTTAGAATTTTATCCGCTCAATAGTTAACGCGGCGTTTCCGAAACTTGGAAGTCATTTTTCTCCAAGTTACATTTTTGGTCCTATCGCGCACGGTATCTCAAAATCTTGTAAGCATTTTTACATAAAATTTTCCAAATATATATTTTATGTTAATCTGTATAAACAGAACCTAAAATTTTCTTGTTATTGTTTAAAAAATGTTTATATTTTAAGTGAAAGTTATATTTTATCTTGTTGAAATTTTCAAAATTTTCTATCAAATAAATACAACTTTGTATTAAAAATAGATTTTTTTTTTAGATATAAATTTATTTAGGTTCAAGATATTTATTACAACCTGATGTATAAGTAGAGACCAAAATTTCCATTCTAGTTTTAATATTTATTACTTACCCATCATACGTAGTATAGGGTAAGTCTTGCAATCGTTTTGAAAATCGAAAAATTTTTTTTGACGGATTTACACGTTTTAGATAGTGGAGATTCCGAAAAACATATTTTTAGAAAAAAAATTTTGCCGTCCGTCTGTCTGTCTGTCTGTCTGTAAACGCTCTATCTCCCGAACAAATTGAGATAGAGACTTGAAATTTTGTATGTAGTTAGTATGTAAGAATGGGACGAACCCTATTTAATATCAGCAACCTCGATTATCAGGGACTATTTTTTTCGGACTCTCGAAAAATTCGTTCTGATGAAAGGTACATAAAAATTTTCGATTTTTTTTGTTCTAAGGAATGGATGTAAAAGGCAATAAAATAACACAGATTTTGCATATAGAACGAAGTCAATCGAATTATTAGTTGCCGAGATATTTGTAATCTTGTTTTCCACATTCTTCGATTTTTCATGACCCTGTATTTCATTCAAATTTCAATTCAGAAGTATATTTTAATTGGAAATGAGACGCTTAATCCGACGCAGTTAATTGTTAGTTAATAGAAATATTATTTTTGGAGTTATAAGGATGTTTCTTTTACGCAGTTCGGTACTACTTGAGTAGTTTGGCGTTTTATATAATTTGTCGAAATTGGTGCATCAGCAGTTCTTTAATAGAGCATTACTATGTATATTAACAATATTTAAATTTTGTTTATGAATTGCAATGCATTGTATAAATAGTTTCACATGTTTTATTTTCATATACATATCCATGATGGGTAAGTATTACGGTGGCCCCCAACGACTAGTTTTGTAATCGTGCGCGTAAACTATTATGTCAATTTTCTGCTCATCAAATGTCCCACAGTTTGGAGCGCTCTGTAAATGCTAATTATTCATCTTGCAGTTTTTTAAAGGCATAAAATGAAGGAACGTGCTCCTATCTTTCATCTTAATAGAAATTGTGTTTTAATATCTTAAATATTGTAGGATATTAACTATTGAAAATGGTCTCATTTTTTTTTTCAATTTTTCCGATTTTAAAAGTATTCTGAGACCTCTTAAGCAGACAAAAACGCAGAAACGTTTAATGCATTTCCAGCCCCTCTTTTTTGAAAATTGGAAGATTTCCGGTTCCTGAACTCTTTTAAATATCTTATTAGATACTTCTATGTATCAGATTTATTTTTTATTCTATAAACAGATTGGATGAATGTTTTATGAAATTGAGTAGCAATTTCACAAATATATATATATATATATATATATATATATATATATATACGGGGAACTAATGGGATATTAAAAAATAATTTTATAAAATTCGGAAGTAATTGCTCTTTTTTATGAAACATTTCTGATTAAACTTTAGTGCAAATACAGGATAACTTAGGGTAATAGAAATTTTATACATATTATTGAATTATTGTTTAAAAGTTGTAAGTAGGTAGCTATTATTTACCATTATTAGAGATAGTGTTTGTATTTATAGTTCTTGTACATAAAATAATAATTGCTGAACAAGAATTTCTCTGAAAATTATCATGCCTTTTTTCTGAAGTATTCCTTTTAAAGTTTTAGAGCAAGTGAATGTTAATGTAGAGTATTAGAAGTTTTACACACTTTATCGGATTATTCCTTAAAAATTGTAAGTAGGTAGCTATTGTTTCTCACTATTAGGCAGAGATATTTCTTGTATTTATAGTTCTTCTAAAAAAATAAAAAATGGGAAGTAGTTGCGGAATAACAATTTCGCTGACAATTTTCATGCTTTAAAAAATAATCCTGATAAAAATTTAGTTCAACTGAGTGCTAATGTAGGGTACTGGAGGTTTAACACATGTTATTGGATTTTTTTTTAATGTTGTAAGTATCTATTATTTCCCAGAGATAATTCTTGTAATTTTAAACAACGTTTGCTTTAGAGTTTGAATTTTTTTCGTATATCACAACTCAGATAATTTTAATATCGAGATGAAATATTCTATATCAAAATCGATAAAAGATAGAACAATATCGTTTTTGAAGATACGTTTAAAGTTTTAATATATTATCAAACAGAAGACTGTAAGTGAGAATAGTACCAAATGTTCCTAGAATAATACTACGTCTCATGTCCATAAATCCCCAAATGGTCAAAGATACTTCCCTACAGTTCAAGAGAAGTCTTATGTAAAAACTATCTAAAATATAATTTCCGCTATATAATTTTCTTAACTCGAAATTAACTAAAACTGTAGATGCATGAATACGTGACGCAAATTCCACTCTAGTTACAAAGTTAACGGAGTTAATGAAACAAGAAAATACTACCATACAAAATCGCACATTATCTTCGATATCATTCTTTAAAGCAAGTGTCAATCCATAATACATCAAGAGAGAATTAGACAGAAGAGAAGTAAATACCACAGGACCAACTTTCGAATCAAAATATTCAGCAATTGATATAATATCACAGTAAATGTTTGTTAGCTTATTATAATCACGTTTGGTCGAGTTTTTTAATTTTTGACGAAATCGATCGATTATTGAGACAATATCTTGGCAAATTATGCTATATAGGATATCAAATATACACAAAGGCAAAAAAAAAAAATATATATATATATAAAATTGATTGAGGATATCAAAGATAAAAAGATCATTATGTATGAATTAGAAGAAGAACTACTGAAAAAGATGGCTTTTAATAATTTAACGTAAGTTACCTTTGTATTCATTTCAACAAATATAATAATAATATCTGTTATTTTAAGAATACTCAATAGCATTATCCACCTTGGAGTACGTCGACGATGACCAATGTTATGTAAAATATGAGAAATTTGTTTTACAATCTTTTTATATTCTTCGTAATTGAGAAATAAAACAATATGGCATAAACCATATGCAATGCATAGCGATGTGTACACAACACCATTTCTCCTAGATTTGTTTTCGGAATAAAAAATAAGAGACAAGCATGAAAGTAATTGCATAATATGAACCATGATAATAAAGAGAATGTTTAAGATATTTAATAACATACAGTGTGTATATTTGTCCGTGGTGCAAGAATATTTTGACAATCCACTCAAATAAAACAGCCTAAAAATACACTTGTAGATGCTTTTGGTTTCTATGGAAGGAAATAAATCTATGTTTTGCGTCATTTTATAAAACACCTATTTTTTCAGATGCTGATAGTACAGACAATAACATCAGCACAGTGCCTGTATCTCTAATTATTTCACTTTTTTCCCATTCTTCTAAAATCTGGTACGGTATTACAACTTTTCAGGATCTAGTAATGCGTTTTTTACATGTTTTCTCGTTCCATAAAAAAAAAAAAAAAAAAAAAAAAAAAAAATTTTTTTTGAAAGTCAAAAATTCGCGTCATCACTTATTTGTATTCGCAATACTTTACTAGGCGAATAACAGTTTACTTAAAAAACAGACTTCATTGAGAAACACATTAGTTAATTATTTGTTGTGCATTGCACAATAAAATATATTTAAAAAATATGCACTTAAAATTTTTGTCTATTGATTTGAATGCAAATTTTTATAATACACTTTCGGTAATTCGACGGAAGCTTTTTATGAAAGATAAGAACGCGGGAACGCAATAAACCCATTTTGTAAATGCCAGAAGTTTAAAAAGCACAACATCAGTACGTAATGTATTATTGATTCACATAATATATTTTCACACTAACACTATAATAAATTGCTTTTTGACTCTTCTAAGGAGGAAAATGTTCTAAAGTTCATGAGTCAATAAAGTGATTGTTTCACCTTCATCTGTAAATGAAACGCAAACAAAAAAGTATATAAATATATCAGCATTTCTTAAATATGCGTGTATCACAATATAAATACATTTAATATATTGCACATGTATTGAATACATTCTTTTGTTGCTGCTTTTTTTGTACTCAAATATGGATTTATTTGAAAACTAGAAGAGTCCGGAGAATATTTAAAGGTGCTCTGGACCCTGAAAGCGTTGAAAATTTTAAAATGTCATTTTTTTTAAATGTAAACTCATACTTTTTTATCTTTTTGATGCAGTTTTTTTTTCTTTAAATTCTCATAAGAACAGAAGTTGTAGCTTTTCGAATTACACCCGGTCAATAGCTCAAACATCGTTTCCGAAATGTTTGGAATCATTTTCTCTAAATGACGTTTCTGGGAACAAACAATGCACATCATATCCCGAAAATTTCTGAAACTTTTTTAGTGAATTTTTCAAAATATTTGTTTCATATTAGTCTGTGCAAACAAAACCTTAAATATCCTTTTTATTGTTCAAAGAAATATATTTTGGGTGATTATTCTCTTGATAGTTTTCAAATTTTAATTATCAAAATACAGCTTTGTATTAAAAACATAAAAATAAGTTAAACACAAATTCATTTAGCTTCAGAATAAGTATTGCCTTCTGACGACACCAAGATTTTCGTTTTAGTTGTTACATGTATTGTGAAATCCTGAGTGGAATCTGATGTACCAATTTCTGAATCTTCAAATGTGCGACAGTTTGGAATCCCCTATGAATACTAATTGTGTATCTTGATATTTTTAAAATTATGAGTGAATTAACATATTTATATCTTTCATCTCGATATAAATTGTGTCTTAAAATTAAATTTATTTTAGGACATTAAATGTTGAAATGTTCCTTTTTAGGTGCGTTCGTAATTATGTAAATACGTAAGCACTTAGAATCATCGTTCAGTCCATTCGTCTGTCCGTTCAACTGTCCTCATATAACAAAGCAAAAAATATCCAACCGAACCATTTTAAATTTAAGATATATAAAAATTAAATAATTCTGTTGAGTATTTTCAAATTGTATGAAAATCGGATTCATAGTTCAATAACAGGGATCAATGAAATTTATTCTGCTATAGTAAGGTCAATGATTTTAATGATAGTGCACTCTTTCGAGTATTAAACAAGTTGGAAATTGCACGTGAAGCGTAGCAAATTAGGTGCGTTCGTACGATAACGAAGTTTTAAAAATATTACTTTCATATATCAATCTCATAAAATTGTAAATAGTGAATTACAATTAAAACGCTCATCAAACAATGTTCTCCCTATACCATTATGTAATGGAATACTTTTGTGTGGCCTTGTAAATCAATAACAAATGTTCTTTGCACCACAAATTATGTATGATGTATATTATAATATGTACTTTATAGTTGCATATAAATTTTATTAAGTTCGCATGAGTGTAACACCATTAAAATGCATTTGAAACATTTTTTCCCATTGACCGTAATGTAACGGAATACTTTTGATTGTCCCTGTAATTGATCTATGCATCCGATTTTCATAAAATTTGAAATAACTCGACAAATTATGTAATAATTATGTATTTTAAATTTCAAACGTGTAGAATATATTTGAAACTTTTCCCCATTGACCATAATGTAATTGAATACTTTTGATTGCCCCTGTAATTGATCTATGCACACGATTCTCAAAATATTTGAAATAACTCGACAATTTTATGTAATAATTACTTATTTTAAATTTCAAACGATTAAAATGCATTTGAAACTTTTTTCCCCATTGACCGTAATGTAACGGAATACTTTTGATTGTCCCTGTAATTGATCTATGCATCCGATTTTCATAAAATTTGAAATAACTCGACAAAATTATGTAATAAGTATGTATTTTAAATTTCAAACGTATAGAATATATTTGAAACTTTTTCCCCATTGACCATAATGTAATTGAATACTTTTGATTGCCCCTGTAATTGATCTATGCACACGATTATCAAAATATTTGAAATAACTCGACAGAATTATGTAATAATTACCTATTTTAAATTTCAAACGATTAAAATGCATTTGAAACTTTTTTCCCCATTGACCGTAATGTAATGGAATACTTTTGATTGCCCCTGTAATTGATCTATGCATCCGATTTTCATAAAATTTGAAATAACTCGACAAAATTATGTAATAATTATGTATTTTAAATTTCAAACGTATAGAATATATTTGAAACTTTTTCCCCATTGACCATAATGTAATTGAATACTTTTGATTGCCCCTGTAATTGATCTATGCACACGATTATCAAAATATTTGAAATAGCTCGACAGAATTATGTAATAATTGCGTATTTTAAATTTCAAACGATTAAAATGCATTTGAAATTTTTTCCCCATTGACCGTAATGTAATGGAATACTTTTGATTGCCCCTGTAATTGATCTATGCATCCGAGTTTCATAAAATTTGAAATGACTCGACAAAATTATGTAGTAATTATGTATTTTAAATTTCAAACGATTCAGATAGGTAGTTTTTGCGTTGTTATATGCGGACGGACAGACGGACGGACAGACGGACGGACTGAACGACCACTATAGGTGCTACGTATTATATAATTACGAACGCACCTAAAAATCATATGCATCTATGAAATACATACTAAAATATACATTCTGTACAATCTATGGTGCAAAGAATATTTTTAATATTTTACTATTCCATATAAAGGTATTCTGTTACATAATAGTATAGTTGTAAACATTGTTTGGGCGCCTTCTTAATTATGTTTGTGACGTTGAATACGTTGCTAAATTTATTACAAATACCATGAAGTTCAGTGGCGTCAACCTATATGGGTCCATGGGCGAGAGCCCACTCAATAATTCGAATCTCCACTCACCCAATTTCACAATTCCAATTCATTTAATTCGTAATTCATTTTTTTTTAATTATTTAATCGTAATTATTTAATGAAATTTGGTTTTATTAATTTACTCAAAATAGTTTTGTTTGAAAAATAGTAAGGACATGAATCAGATTGACAGGAGCACTCAAAAATCCCTTCAGTGGATGTATAGTTAAATTTCTCACGAAAACAGATTTTTTTTTTCTCATTGATTTTGATGTCTTGAATTAATAAAGCACTTAGGTGACTAAAATACAGTCGAGACTCTATATAACGAAATCCACCGTTCCAGTAAAAAAATCCGTTATATAGAGAAATTCGATGTATAGAGAATGATGTTAAAAATCGTATTTAATGTGTGAAATTTGAACAAGTATTATTTTTGATCTTTTGAATTAAGAATTTGAAGTGTTTAAAAGTAAATATTAACCTAACATTTTATTTCTTAATTATTTAAGCTGTTTCAAAAAAGAGAACAGACATTTATTTGAAAGCGTAATGGAAATCAAATAAGGAAGACTTGCATTAATTTCAGACGAAGAAATCTGTGATTTTTTGTTGTTTTGATTTTAAAATTGTTACACTCTCTCTCTCTCTCTCAAAAAAAAAAAAAAAAAAAAAGAAAAAAAGCTCAAATTTTAGCAAGGAATGAAAAGTTGTAGTTAACATTTTCCTCCATTTGAAGGCCTCTCTTGTGTGCCTCTCATTGATCCCTCTCTTATGTGTGTAACAATCCAATTGACACTGTTTTGAGAAGGATGTGGAAAGGTGTGTGGGGGGTGGGATGAATTCGATGGATTTAAAGAACAACGAGAGAAAAAAATAATAATAATAATAATAAAAAATTCAGCACTGACGATAAATCAAAAATAAGTGATGGAAAATTGATTCCATATGATTTCGAAGCTTTTTAAAAAATTAATAAGTTAAGACCAATTTATGAAAAAATTCGTTATATGGAGATAGATATTTCGCTATATAGAGACTGTTTTTAATGTAATCATGCGAAAAGGGGACCGTTCCTACTAAAAATTCGTTATATAGAAAAATTCGATGTATGGAGTTTCGTTGTAGAGAGACTCGACCGTATATGCTTTTCTTGACATTTAGATTTTTACTCTTTCAATATTTAGCAATTCCAATGTCATTTAAAATAAATATTAATGTATTTTTGAGAAAGAATTCAGAATATGAGGCAATAAAATTATTTATAAATTTATAGCAAGAAGTTGCTTAGAAAAAACATAATTTATTTTCGAATTATCATCTTTAATCTTTCGCTTATTTCATTTCTCCACACAATAAAACAAATAAACAAACAAACAAAAAAAATGTGTGTATTTATTCAAAAATTTTTTAAGCCCACCCAATAATTTTGAAAAGTTGGCGCTACTGATGAAGTTAAATATCTAAATAAGCAATTTAACTTTTTCGGTACGAACTGGTCGGCCGTTATACATTCTAGGTACGAGGACGTTTACGCGAAGAAGGGTTGCACTGTACAGAAGTGTAAGATGCGAAAACGTCTTTCGTGGCATTTATAGAAATCTCAAGTATGAATGACACAAAACTTTTCATTCGTTAACGCAAGAGTCATCAATGATTGAAGCGGCATTTAATGTGTTTATTTTTATTTCATTTATTTATTTATTTTTAAAAGCTGATACTGCTTTGCTGTAACCTAAAAAAAAAAAAAAAAAAAAAAAAAAAAAAAAAAAAAATCCTCGGCGATAGCCCATGTCGCCGGAATCTTATCTCGCTGATCAAACGGAAAGACAGACAAAGGTTTAACTAAACAGACTAAAGGAACGGACTTTAAAGTTTTAAGACAGACAAAAGAAAAGTTTTTATAAAAATCTTAATTTCTCTATGAGTATATTTTTTATTCTCATGACAACGAACACAGTTAATAATAATAAACTACATAATCTGACTCTATAGCTTGAATGTTTTATGCTACATTAGTTTTGACAGGGTTATCCAAAACATATTCGTTATTTTTTAATTTGTTAACGGTCCCTTATAGGGTTTTGGCCAGGACTGCTGGATTTTAGCCAAGCCGGTTTAAACCGGACGGCTTTTTCTGATTTAAACCGTTTGAAAAAAGCCGGCTTTTATTAAAACTTTTTTTTTATATAAAAACTATTCTTAAAATGAAATGTATTATTAATTAGTAAATATTTAATTACTTTGGTCATAAAAATGAACTGTCTAATAAATTGTCAATTAAAATATAAATGAATTAATAGTAGAAATGGTCTTGTGATCAACAGATGGGAAGAATGTTTATTAGAAAATTTTTGCAATAACTTTTTTTTTTGAAGTAGTTCAAATGATTTTTATTAAATATAATACCAATCATTTGACTTAGATTTTAAATATCAGTACTACACTGATCTTTTCCAAACAAAACCATATGTTGAATTCTTTTTTTCATTAGTTCCTGGGATCTTGCTAATCCAGTAACCTTTTAGATTAAACACTAAACCTCTCCTAATATGAGGAATTTGCGGATGGGAAAGTTTGCTAATTGACCGTGACCCAAATCAATTTCTCTCCTTTTAATGTGTGTGAAGATTTGTGAAAGAACAAGAACACAATATTTAGTTAATATATATATAGAAGGGAAAAGCATGTTTACAAACATTTCCATCAACCAATTTACCACACCACTGCATTTTTATCATAGTGATCATTGCAGGAACATTTATGGCAGTATAGGCCAATCATATCATGGACCTGTTAAACAGAGACCAATCAGATTGACCGAGGTTATATGTACGGAGAGTTCTCGCTATCGCTCGCCATTGCGCCAAATTGCAACTAAATTCTTCATTTGGCGAGTAAACAACCGATTAGACTAGCCAAATTGCTAGTGCTCAATTTTTGCTTTTCCTTTCTTTTCTTTTCCGTTTTTCATACACATGCATACATACATATTTTCAATAAATACATATTTTTTTTTACATATTTGGAGCGGATGGTTGAAATTTGATTAATAACAATCGTTGACGCAGTTATAAAAACTTAGGTTATTTTAGAACATATTAAAAAAAAAAGGGGGGGGGTACATTAAAGGATTAAAGATGTATTTCTTTGTGTGTTACACGGCGAATCTATTTTGCTAATACTTTTTTCATTTGGCGAATGTTTTTTTTTTTTTTTTTTTTTTTTTTTTTTTTAATTAGCCAAATTACTAACGTTGGTCAAATGTCAGCGAGAATATTGTGTGTACGGCAGTAGATATAAAGAACAGACAGGTGTTTCTTGCCATTGCCACCTCACGGTAATTCAACCTACCCTATATCAGCAGCTCTTTCCATTTAAGAAAAAAGAAATGAAGAAAAAAGGATGTACAGTAAAGTCTGTATAAGTCAGAATCAATCAGGACCGAGCAAATTGTTCACAGTAAATGATATTCTGCCTTAAGCAAATTTTACACTGTTTATTGATTCACAGGGGCTTGAAAAACCTTTCAAGCTAGACAAATTTCCGTCTTATTCAGTCTGACTTGCAGAAAATTTACTGTACCTCGAAAGATAAATAAATATAAAAGCTATGACAAAACTATTTGGTACTACTTGGTTATACAGTCGGCCAATTTCGCCGAATTATACAAATTGCCAAAGTAATAGCCAAATTATACATGTTGACATAATTTCGATTTTAAATAGCGAAAAAACAAATAGTTAATTGAATATTAATAAAAATACAAAAAAAGGTTGAGATAAA
This sequence comes from Maratus speculifer, assembly GCA_964019185.1. Classification (NCBI taxonomy): domain Eukaryota; kingdom Metazoa; phylum Arthropoda; class Arachnida; order Araneae; family Salticidae; genus Maratus; species Maratus speculifer. Next base: position 268,637,521 of record OZ025298.1, read on the forward strand.
AATCACTTAATGACGTTTTAAACACGTGTATCGTATATAATGTCATTGAATTTGACATTTGCGATCATCCGTTATTGGCATTTAATCTTATAGTTTGGTGATAATTTTTAGGTCGGGATAGTACCAATTATTTATATCATCTTACTTTTGAAGTGGAATGCTGCATTATAAACTTTTTGCATAAACAAGGACTATTTTTATTTGTAGTACTAACACATTCATATATGCTAAGAGCCATTGTCCAAGTGAAGTACTTTATAAACAGTATCATTTTGTATATTATTTATTTGAATATAATTCTTACACATAATAACATAGAAATAACTTATCTAAGCATAAGGCGTGCCACTGGACGCATAGTATAAATGTCTGATAATAATACTGGCTATTTATGAGGTTTTTGTGATATTATATTAACTGGCTATAAAAGTGGGCATCTGAAACATGATTTTAAATGAATTTCATAAGATTTTGTTTTAATTTACATAAAATGACCATTAGTAAGGTAAATTAACAAAATAAGTTGTTAAAAATAATTAGTAAGATATATGCACCGGAAAAAAAAACAATAAAAGCCGGCTTTTTCTTCAAAAGACCGGGTTTTTCCAGAAAAAGCCGGCCGGCCTGATCTTTTTTAGAAAAAGCCGTAATTCTTTTGCTTATTAATGCGTAATTCTTAAAATTTGCGTAATTCTTAATGCTTTTTTGCAGCCCTGGTTTTGCCAAAAAATCTTTGTGGATATATTTGACCTGCACTTTTTCGTTTACACACCTGGAGTTTTAGGATAATATCTCAAGTATTTTTCTACATGTTTAACAAAACATCTAAAATCATAAGTAATCGGTCACCTTTGGACGTATCGTGTATATTGTATGCCGATTAATTAAATACTCAATTCATATTATTTATTATTCGCCTTTTATATTATTTATTAATCGAAATTACTTATCGATTAATATTTGCTCGATATTTGTTTATGTCGTGCAAATACAGCATGTCATAAATATTTGTGCTAACTATCCTAAGCCTCAAGTGTTTTTTTTTTTTTTTTTTTTTTCAAAGCTTGAAAAAATAGGTGTTCACATCATTTTAAAAGACAGTGTATGTATATATATTAAGAAACTTGTGTAATTATTTCCTCAAAAAAAAAAAAAAAGAAGAAAAAAGAAAAAAGAGGAAAGATATTCATACAGGAACTTTAAAACAAATAATTCCGACATTCAAGTTTTAATAATTAATGTAGGAAAACGTAAAATAAAATAATTATATAAAGAAATATATTATAAACCATTAGCCCATTAGCTTCAAGCAACAAGTTCACAACATTCAGTGTTTTTGAGTTAGACTAATAAAAATAAAATAAATAAAAAATCTCAAAGGTCACTTAATTAAAAAATTTTCAGGAAATATTAAACATTGTTATCTTTTCAACTAAAAAAAAAAGTTTTCTAATAAAACTTTCAAGTTGCTTATCGTAAAATATTGACTGGTGCTATCTAATTTTTAAATAAATGTATTTAGTAATTATGACTGTGTAAAATATTTTATCATGACTTATATTTCTTTTCAGACTAACTATTCATGGTACTTCTTCAATTCTCACGATAGCGGTCCTCAGACCACTGAAAATCCTTATCACTACAACCACGACCAGCGCTTTTATACTGACGTTCTGGAGACACTTTCCGAGATATGTAGAAGACAGCCGAAAGGGGTTAGTTATCTGAATTAAGAACTTTATTGAAATAATTCTTTTCAAATCCACATTTGCTTGAACAAAAAAAAAAAAAAAATGTAACTAGGATTAAAATTTAGGATTTTTTTTCATCCGCGCAAGCAAGAATTTCGGCATACCCAACTCTTTCCTGAAATAAATTTATGAAAATACGTTTTCACCTTATTCCTTTCAATTTTATTTAAAATATGAAATAATTGTTGTAAAATGTATTAATCTGAATTTTTTTTTCAAATCTACCTCTTGCAATCATCATTATATATATATATAGGGTAGATGTGCCAGTAATGGGCCACCTCGCACTTTTTGGTTTATAAAAAAATAATAAATAATAGTTAAGCTTTTATTATTTTTTTCTGAACTCCACCTTGCATGCTTTATAAGCTGGATAAATTTTTTACCCTTTTCGTCAAAACAATTAGGAAATAGAAAATAAAGTTTCACAGTTTTTCTGTTTTTCATTGAAAATCTTAATGAACATGCTAAGAGCTGACTTTACCTACTTAGTTTATATCTTTTTTATTTTTCCGTAAAAATTGAATGTTTTTGTTTGGTTAACAATTTAAAACATTGAATTTAATATACCAATGGCCATTTACAAAATTTTATTTATTATTAAGATTTTAGGAGGGGTGGTCTATTACTGCATTGCTTATTTCGTGATTTTCCAGTAATGGACCACCTAAGTGACCAATACAAAAAGTGTAATTTTAGTAGAGATAAAATATTTTGATTTAACTGAAAAGCTAAATAATCAAATTTAATACTTAAATTTTACCTATTAGAGTTTAATAAAGGCAATTTCTTTATAAATAGTTGTTTTTAAAAAGTCATCCAAAATTAGTACAAAAAACATCCAGAACATTTGACAAAATCTAGATGTGCCATTACAAGAGAAGTTGTTTTAAGTTGGTTCAGAAATGTAAAATCATATTTGGAAGAAGATATTATTAATATTAATAAATGTTATTAATATTAATGTTATTAATATGTTATTGTTGTTGTTAAATGTTATTAATATTAATAAATGTTAAATTATTAATATTAATATTAATTAATATTAATGAATAAATATTCTTTGCATCTCAGATTGTACAGAATTTATATTTTAGTATATATATACGTCATAAGTTCATGTCAATTTTATTATGTTCGAATGAGTGTAACACCATTAAAATGCATTTGCAACTTTTTTCCCTACTGACTGTAACGTAACGAAATACTTTTGATAGTCCCTGTAATTGATCTATGCATCTCATTACCATAAGATCCGAAATAACTCGACAAAATTATGTAATAATTATACGTTTTAAATTTCAAGCGATTAAAATGCATTTTAAACTTTTTTCCCCATTGACCGTAATGTAATGGAATCCTTTTGATTTTCCCTGTAATTGATCTATTCATCCGATTTTCATAAAATTTGAAATGATTCGACAAAATTATGTAATAATTATGTATTTCAAATCTCAAACGATTCGGTTGGATAGTTTTTGCGTTGTTATATGCGGACAGACGGACAGACAGACGGACAGACAGACAGATGGGCAGACAGACAGACGGACGGACTGAACGACAACAATAGGTGCTACGTATTTACATAATTAGGAACGCACCTAAAAACAATTATCTGTTATTTTTTGTAGGGTGGCCCATTACTGGAACATAGACGGTCCATTACTGGAACATAGGTGGTCCATTACTGGGCTTTTGGGTCTTTAGACATATTTCTATTATTTAAAATTAAATTTTTATTTCTATTGGGAAACGTAACTATGGGATTAGTTAAATATTGTTGAAAGATTAATATAATATGAAAAAAATTGGAATACAACAATTATAACTATTAATAAAAAATTATTTTTTAGAGAAATTCCTTAAGGGGGTCCATTACTGGCACATCTACCCTATATGTATGTGTAAAACCATTAATTGTAAAACAATATTTATCAACAAAGAATGAAGGAATATTTAGAATTTTGCAGAACTATAATAGACTCATTCGACCCCCAAATACTATAGAACTACATATAAAGTGTGTGGTTTCATCTTCGCATCAGTTATGAAAAGCAAAATAATACGAATTTGGGGTTACCAATACACATAAAGCCAAAATAAAAGGGAGAAAAACAAATAAATAAATAAATAAATATGAGTCACAATAACATTATTAAAAACGATAAATAGAAAAAAAAAACATACCAGACACTAATGTTTAGGTATGTAAAAACAGGATAAAAATGTAAACAAAAGGGGGAAAAATAATAAAAATAAAAATTGAAAATAATTTCATTTAACTTGATAATACTAACCTAAATTCAATATCTTAATGTAAGATAAAAGAAGGAATAAAATATATAATTAATGTATGTATTTTATACACTAAGAAACAATATTTTAAGTACTGTCCAAATTGTTGAAAGTTAGATTCAAGTTAATCTTTAACATTATTTATTTAATTATATTAATAGATTTAATAAATATAACTATACAATTATTCATACATATGTGTTAATTCAATATCCAGTATTAAATGTATAATTGCAATTTAACAAATGCCTCCCCGCTCAGTTTTTTTAAATAATAATAATAGTAATTAACCGTTGCCAGACAACACCTCCCTCCTCTGTATTCTAACATCTACCCTATATATATGTTGAATTCTAGTATTATATAATGGTATATATGTGTAATGGTATAGTACTATATATTATATAAATACATATATATATATATACTATATATATATATAAATGGTGAAATAAAAATCTTGTCCTGATTATAATATTTCATTAAAAATTAATCATTTGTGTAATAATGTAATTTGTTGTATCATTGGATAAGTCATTTTAATAGTTATTTGTATTATATATGACGCGATTGCTCGTTTAAGAGTAACTCAGGGAAGTAGGACTTAGTAAGTAAGATGTTTTCGGCCGAAATGGCATTGATTCGAGAGAAAGCCCAATGCGTGCTCTGGTTTCGCGAAACGAACGAAATCGACCATTAATGTTCAGCAAATATTCCGATGTCGTTATGGGCGCAATCCCTCCTGATGCAAAATCAATAAAGTGATGGAATGACAGGTTTAACCTCTTCGCTACTGGCGATTATTACAGTATTTTTAATTATTACTGAATTATTTCTTCTCTCATTTGACTTCAGAGCGAGATTTTTGTTTTATTTTCATTAGCTTGAATCTTAGAATTCGAAACATATTATTCTTATATCGAAATTTCATTTATTTTTGAGTATCATTAATAAAATGGGACAAAACTGATGTACCCATTTGGGTACATCAGTCATTTTGGGTACTCAGGGACTGAAGAGGTTAAAGAAACAGGTAGCGTTGCTGATCTGCCCTAAAGTGGCAGGCCAAGTGTGAGTGAAATAATTATGGAATGCGTTCGGCAATCGTTCCATCGGAGTCCTACTCAATCAATTCGTGTAACATCACGTGAACTTCAAATATCTGCTGATAAAGCCTGCTGCGTGTATTGTAACAGAAGACATATTAAAGTACACTTGCCTAGAACAAGAACACCACTTAGCAGGCTGACGAGTTGATCAGGAAAAAACACAGTCAAAAAAGGTGTTAAACACCTGTATGAAACATTACTTAAAAAGAAATTCGCCTTCTTTAATCACTTTATATTATTGGCAGTATTCTCTATAAGAGAATACTGATATTTTCCTCTTTTTTTGACTGCGTTTTTTTCTCATCATCCCCCCCCCCCCCCCCTCTGACTTACACATTCTCCGAGTTATCAAGGGTGCACACGTAGAAATTTACGGATGTACGTTTATAAAGAAAATTATAACAGTTCTTACAATGTATCCAAACAAAGATATGTCTAATTGTTACAGTTTGAGTACAATAAATGGTTATAATCAAGGTAAGACTTTTATTCACAATGTATAATGAATTTTGTCATCACAATAATGTCCTAAATATTAAACCAGTTCGAACCAAATTGGGATAGAGTACTGATCTTGCAAGTATCAGGAATGGATTTGTTAATTAAGCATTGTTCTAATAATTTTAGTTTCACCTAAGGCTAATTCCATGTATTTTGTAGTCACATAGTTAATAACTGCTATGCTTGTTGGCCACCGTTAATTTCGAAAGGTTTGCTTGGCTTTATTCAATTGATGAGATGTCTCCCACAAATTAAGTCACGTTATTCCATTCTAAAATACAGGTAGCCAAATATCTGAGCATGTTACTTACACTACAAGTACTCATCAAAATATTCCTCAGCGAAACACGCAAAGATTATAAAATTAAAGCAAATAGCCTAAAATTAAGGGTGTATTCGAAAAAACGCATTTCCACCTTCAACATATCGAAATTTTCCGATACAATTTCAGACTCATTTTTAAAAGTAGAAACATGAAACTTGCTGAGGGGATTTTTGAAGAGACGTATAAGGTGTCGTGTGATGTCTCTTTACGCTCAATTAATTAAAATTTGATATATAAGCAATTATCTTCTTAGTATGACCATTTTTTTCGTTCCCATATCTCCCGCTCCGGAAAAATCAGTTCAAAATGCCGTTTTTGATTGCTTTTTTTGAACTATTTTCTGCATTTACCAAAGAATCGACAATCATGGCACCTTGTGTACTTTTTAACGAAGACAATTTGCCAGTTTGATGCATTTGAGACCAAAAATGAATTTAAAAATAAATCGAAAAAAAAAAAAAAAGCAGTTTGAATCGAAATACACCCTTAATGAATCCATCTTTAATTGGGTTGTCCAAATCCGATGTCGTTTTTTGCCTAAATTTTCGTTATTTGTTTTTTGTATTAAACGACGAAATAAATCTAACTTTGGTGCCTCCTTTTACTTTTCTGCTCGAATATATACGCCTCACTCTCCGTTTTGATCCTGCTGTGTAAATTGTTGAACATATTTGACCATTGTTGTAACTTCGCCATTTTGTGGGAAGTTCCAAAATTTTCTATTTGTACTGAAATCGCTTTCACAACAAATCATTTTTTCTTTTTTAAGCAGGAAAAACATCTCTAGACTTTACTAGTGACTGTCATTGAACTTTCCATTTAGTTTACGTCAGTCACCGATGACTGACACTGAACTTCCCGTCCAGGCCACATCAGTATCCGGTGACTGACACTCAGGTTCGCAAGAGTGCGAAAAAAATAATCGATTTTCACCAGTTAATTTTAATAGTATTCTTAATCTTATTAAACCTTAAAAAATCTGTTATTAAATAAGTTATAATATTAAAATTTAGTGGTAACAATTGACCATTTGTTGCTCAGCGCTTGCATCCCTGTTTATACTGAACGTTACATTTAGGCTGAATCAGTCACCTGTGACTGACAGTATGAAATGCAATATAAAAATTAAAAAATTGACATTCAAAATAAATGTAATGTAATTTCAAGGTTTTATTATGAAAGTAATAAATATTTCTTACCAAAAAAATTTAATAATTTAATCGATTTTATTAAAACACAATAAATATAAAAAAGGTTGAATTTGGTAGGCATCGCAACATGTGAAACTTGTTTAGTTGATTTTCTGGCCATTCCTTCGCTAAATTATGCGCATTTTCTTCGTAGTATAATAATAATAATAATAATAATAATAATAATAATAATAATAATAATAATAAAACGTAGCACTTTAGAGACCTTTGCAGATTTTTTTAATCTATTTTTTTCTATAGGTTGTATAACGGTAATTTTATTTCACGGCCCAAACGGAAAGATAGACAAAATAGATTCAGCACTCAATACGTTAAACTTTCGAGGATTATCCGCTCTTGACGAGATGCACACAGGGTCCTCGCTGCCGCTCGCCATTGCGCCAAATTGCTACAAAATGTTTCATTTGGCGAGTAAATGAACAATCAGACTCGCCAACTTGCGAGTGGTCAATTTTTGCTCCTTTTTTTGTGTGTACAGCTGAGATTCTTATCCACGTTACTTTTCGATTGATGTCTCTTTTCATCTTTAATCGCATTGTACCATTTAAATTACTATATTATTTATGCAGGTACTGATCCAACACCAATTCAGTTTAGCAATAACCAAACACACAGAAAGTATTATACGATAAGTATTTATCTATTGTTAGTTTATCATCATCCATGCTTCGGTAAAATAAAAAACAAAGTTACTCGCATCAATCGAGAAAAGTTTTGATGAAATGCGGCGTTGAATTTGTCATTTACCGAACTGTTTATCAGATGTATGCAAAGTATCGTTAACCAATAATATATTTTTTTTCTATCGGTTAAAATAGAAATCTCATAGCAATTTACTGCTAAAAGAATGTTTGAAATATTTACATATTTAAGAGATATTTAGAATGTACTAATTTTTAATAATTTCTGAAGCGTATAGTAGAATTTCTATTTTCTAAGCAATGACAAAAATTTTGTTGTTTTAGAAGATACTGAAAAAAAAAATGAATACAATTAAAGTAGATTTTTTAGTGTTTTACGCCAAATCTATTTTTCTAATCTTTTTTCCATTTGGCTACTGTTTTTATTAATTTCTTATTCGCCAAATTTTTAATATTAGTCAAAATCCAGCGAGTGGATGCACACCAGTTTTTCACATACAGTCGACTCTCGTTAATTCGAAATCGGATAATTCGAATCTTCGCTTAATTCGAACTAAATATGAAGTCCCGAAATTTTCAATGGTAGAATAACGTTAAAAATTTTCATTAATTCGAACTCATTTTCTCTCGACTTCGCTTAATTCGAACTAATTAGGATTCCGATTTTTCATTTTTCTTTTCTTTCTCACGGATTTCAGATCATTTGAATAACTTTCTTCCTTTGATATTTGTGAAAATTTTTCCTAACGAGTATATATATAAGCCAATGTATTTGATATCCATTTTCTTAATGTTCCGTGTGTCCATCAGTGACGCTTTAATTTTTTCTTCCATTGTGCTTGTTTCTAATCTTTTAATTATTTTATGTATTTATACATTTTAATTTAATATTAAGTCATATTCTAATGATAACAGGCGAAGTATATTGAAAAACACTATAACATTAATTCCTTTTTTAATAGCACCATATTAAGCATGTTTTCCCTTCATATTTTCCATAATTCGAACTTCGGATAATTCGAACATTTCTTGTGGTCCCGACGAGTTCGAATTAACGAGAGCCGACTGTACTTCATGTTCTTTGCTTGGTGAAATTGCGCCAGAATATCTTGGTTAGAAGAAAATTTCTGCGAATGAGAAATGATGATGAGTTGAAGACTACTGTGTACAAGTGGATTACACTCCGGAACTGGCAGCAACCGACAGCAACTGGCAGTACAGTAGAACCTCGATTAACCGAGTTTCGATTAATCGTGGTTTCTGTTAACCGAGCCGATAAAGAAGTCTGATTCTTTAGTGAATGAACCTTGAAAAAGACCACAATTTCTAGTTCATTGTCCATGTCTCTAAGCTACTTTGAGCAAAGAAACGATGTTATGCTGATATCTCAGGTTGAAGTTATCAGGAAAAAACATAATAATAAAAAAAGATGTTAAATACCAGTATTTTGATTAAGAGAAATTTGCCTTCTTTAACCTCTTTATGTTATTGAAATTATTTTCTATAAGGAAAATACTGGTAGTTCCCTCTTTTTTTGACAGTGTTTTCCCCTGACCACTCCCCACTCTGTTAATATTCTAATGAAGTTACATAAATCCATAACGGGTGGTGAGACACTTGTGTCTGTTTTATCATATTTTATTTTTATTTGTGCATTATTATCTTTTATTTTTGAATAATGTAATCGCAAAAAAACTTAAAAAAAAATGTTTTATATGTGTCAAAACGTCCAAATATTCAAATATACCTTTCAATCCGTAAAAATGACCCTTTCATCCCCTACAATGGGTTAAAAGGAACATTTTTGAAAATGCATCTTTCAATGTTTAATTTAATACAAAATGTGTAATATGAACTTTAAAACGTTCGGTTTTAAAGTTCTATTTGATTATTTTAATCGCCTTTTAAGTAAAACTGAACGTTTTAAAGTTCACATTATATATTTTGCGTTTAAAACAAAGTGAATATTGCATGCTGTCACATGTTTTTATTTAATTCAATGCAGTTAAAAACTTTCAATTTGCTTTTTAAAATTAACTACTAGTTGTTGATTTCTTCTTTAATTTTGTTGAGCTGTTAAACCTAACCACATATATGTTTAATTTTATCATTTAAAAAAAGCTCTATTGTTTATTAGTCTAAGAAATGCTAAATTCGCGAGCAAGACGAGTTTTTATGTATAATTTTAATTGACCGAGATTTCCGATATCCGAGGTACTAACGGTCCCAATTAGCTCGCATAATCGAGGGTTGCACTGTAGTTTGGAAAATTTAAAGATGTCATAAATATTTAACTCTTTCTGGCACAGTCCGGCCCAGTCCGGGCACACCTAATTTTAATTTCAAACTTGCAAACCGCACCAAGATTTATTTAATCCAATTTTGCTTTTACAATGAAAGCTTAAATTATGGGGAGTTCTATTTCTAAGGAAGTCGTTTGTAAACTCCGGTGTCAGTCAATAATTTCTAATTTCACGAACAGAATTTGTCTATGCCGGAAAGGGTTAAATGTAGGGGTAATTATAAGAAAAAATAATGTAAGCTTCTCTTATGTGGGAAAATAATGTTTTTGAAAGAAACGTTTGATTTAAAATTTTCTACAGCCAAGCTTATTTTGTAAATCACCCTTGTATTGTACGTATTTTACTTTAGTTTTAAAAGTTAATACAGTTGCAATTGCAATATTGTAATTACAACAGTAGTTTGAAGTGAAAAATTCTCACATTTTTCATTGCAGAGGATACAGAACTGCATCAGGAGTGAGCTCATTAAAGTAAGACTTATCTTTTATTCCACTGTATCAATTCATGTTAGATTTTTTAAGGCATAGCTCTATAAAAATATTTATAATGTAAATTATATTAAATGAATAATTTCATTTTATGTTTGCATTTGCTTTAGTTACTATCTGTGTCATGATGACTGTGTAGTTTGTCCTTGATAAACATTCAACATAAACATTTTATGAAACGAAACAAATTATAAATATTACTAAATCATTATTGTTCAATTATACTGAATTAAAATAATTCATGGAGTTTAAAAATAGTTAATAAAGTTTGAATGTATAAAGTTTTTGAATCTTCTTTTTAATTTAATTTAAGTCTAACAATATCAATATTATTTCCGTATTAATAAATTACTTTAGTTTACTCAAACATGAACTGGAGTAATTCTTCAGTACAAATTAAATTAATCTCACTACAAAATTATTTTTATTATTTTTAATTTTTTTTTTATAATTTGTAAGAAGCGTTTATTAAATTATTTATGTTTAGTTTGATTGTGAGATGGATTAAATTGTTAAGTTTAAAATTATGTGTATAAATATATAAAATATTTTAAGTTTCCTTTTTTCTAATAAAACTATTATAATTTTCATTATTAAATCAATATTGCTTAGTTACATAATAAGATGTAGTAATTCTTTTGTTTAAAAATAATTATCTCAATACAAAACGTACTTGAAATTACCTCTATTTAATTTATATAGCATTTTATTATATTTTATTATAATTTCAATACTTAAATATACATTATATTGGGTTGTTCGGAAAGTCCTTTACGTTTGGGAAAATCAATTCGTACCGGAAAATTCTATTACTTGATTATTAGACATTGTTTCCGATATCTAATACTTGGATATAAATGGACAAATTTTTCCGGTACGAATTGATTTTCCCAAACGGAAACGACTTTTCGAACGACCCAATATTATAATTTATATTTAATTTATATTTGCAATTTGCACTCTTACCACCGTTATTTAGTTATCTAATGAAATAGTGTTTAAATATATATTTTTTTTGAAATTCTTTATTTTTTAACGAAATCATTATAATTTACACTGTCAGATAACTATTGTTTACTTATATAATAAGATGCAGTAATTCATTGAATTTAAAAATAAAAGTCTCATTGCAAAAGTTTTTGAAGATATTTTCATTTCAACAATATCATTGTAATTTGCACAATTATCACTGTTGTTTAGTTATATAATCAGATGGTTATATAATCAATATGGTTATATAATTAGTTATATAATCTTCCCGTTTAAAAATGAGTTTCGGCAGTTTTTGGGGTTAAATCTTTTTTACGGATAACATTGTAATTTGCACTATTTAATCATTAATAATTATTTGCATTGTAATTTGCATTATTTAGTTATGTAATAACATGGAGTAATTCTTCGTGTTAAAATATGAGTATTATTAGTATATCAAACAATTTGGAAGTTCCTTCTAGTTTATCGATACTATTATAATTTGTACTATTAAATAGCTATTGTTTAGTTTTATAATAAGATGGACTACTTCTCTCAGTTTAAGAAAAAACTAAATTAGGATGTGAAATGCTTTTAAATACCGGGTAATCCAAAAGTCAGGACGAACTTTAAAAATGAATAATTTGAAAACGGATCAAAATGCAAAGATACGGTTCGCACCAAATGGATGCAAAAGAAATCGTGTTTTTGTGATATCTTCGAATAGTACCACTTCCTAAATGTAGATGGCGCAACGATACCGTAATCTGTTTTGTGAGGCAATGCATGTTGGCCAAATAAGATCGGGGATGTAAGAATGTTTTGTTGTTCGAAATGCTGCTTAGCGGCAGTTGTATCATAATGTAAATAAATGATGGAAATATAAAGGCTGTTTCCCTGATGGAATTACAGTACAAGTAATTCGAATCCACACGATATAACAAAGTGGCGACGAGGATGGGATTATTTACCCATATTATTTTGTTAAGAAAAATATTGTGAAAAAAAAAGTAAACGCCGGGAAAAGAAATGGCTGTTGAAAAAGAAATTATTTCACTGGGTCGGCTAGAAGAATATGACTCAAAGGTTCCTTGGACTATTTATGTTGAGAAAATGGATTTTTATTTCTGTGCGAATAATATAAAGAATGAAGAAATGAAAAAGAATATTTTGCTTAGTTCTGTTGGTACGACAACATTTACGATTTTAAGAGATATTATTGTCCAGAAGACGTTAAAGGAGGTAAAATATGAAGATCTTTTAAAAAAAGCTAAAGAACATTTTTCTCCTTGTCCAAGTGAAATTGTAGAGAGATTCAAATTCCAGAAACGTCTTAGGAAGTCAGGGGAAAGCATAGCTGAGTTTGTAAGAGAACTTAGAAGATTGTCTGAATTCTGTAATTTCGGAAACACCTTAAATGACCGCCTGCGAGACCAACTTGTGTTCGGAATACAAGATGAAAAGATACAACAAAAGCTGCTGGATTCTAAAGAATTAAATTTCAAGACTGCGGTGGAGATCGCCGAATCGTTTGAATCTGCTGAAGCCGGTGTGAAATCACTACATATAGGCGAAAGTACAGCTGTCAACCAAGTGCGCGCTAAAGGGGAGAAACCGAAACCAGAAAAGTTCTCTCATCCATTTAAGCCCAAAGAAGAAAAATTCGCGTCTGAGAAACCTTGTTATAGATGTTCGAAACACCATAATCCTAAAATGTGCCCTTTCAAGAATGCCGAGTGCCATCTGTGCCACAAATTTGGTCACCTAAGAATTTGTTGTAGAAATCGAAAATTTATGATGAAAAATGATAAACAGAACAAAAACAGTAAAATTAAAACTGTTCAAGAGGAATATTGTTTTAATTGTGTGGACAACAACTCCAATAGTGTAACATAGCAAAAAAATGTAAAAATAAATGGGGTGAATGTTAAATTTGAAATTGACACCGGGGCGGCGCATACGATTGTAAGTAAAAATGTGGCAGAAAAATTGTTCTCAGGTAAGCTACCTTTAATTAAATCTAAAGTTAAGTTACAAACTTATACTAAAGATTTTTTAACTGTATTAGGTGAGTTAAAAGTAGATGTTTTTGTTGATGAATATTGTATACCTGATTTAAAATTGTTAGTTATTAAAGAAGAAGGTCCGAGTCTAATTGGAAAAACTTGGTTAAAAGCATCAAAATTATTTTGGCTTAATGTAAATATGATTAAAAGTATTTCGAAAGATGATTTAATTAGAAATTTTCCAAATGTTTTTGCTGACGGGATCGGTACAATAAAAGGTCCTCCCGTTTCAATAAATTTGAAAAGGGATGCAAAACCAGTTTTTCTTAAGTCTCGACCTGTTCCGTTTGCTTTGAGAAGAGCTACTGATTTGGAATTGGAACGATTAACAAAAGAGGGTATTTTGAAACCTGTTGATCATTCAGATTGGGCTAGTCCTATAGTAATTGTTCCAAAACCAAATGGTACTGTTAGAATTTGTGGTGATTATAGAGCCACAGTAAATGCAAATACAGAAAATGATAATTATCCTCTTCCTAGGATGGAAGAATTATTCTCTAAATTGTCAGGTGGAAAATTCTTTACTGTTTTTGATTTAAAAGATGCTTATTTACAACAACCTGTAGATAATGAAAGTAGTAAATTTTTAACTATTAATACTCATAAAGGATTATTTAATGTGTTAAGATTAGCTTTTGGCGTAAAGTGTGCTCCTGGAATGTTCCAGAGAAAAATAGAGAATATATTAAAAAAATATGAGTATGTTGGTGTATTTTTAGATGATGTAATCATAAATGCTAGGAATGAATCAGAACATTCTGAAAGAGTTGAAAGTGTTCTGAAATGCTTTTCTGAGCATGGTATAAGATTAAATAAGGAAAAATTAAAATTTATGGTTTCGGAAGTTTGCTATTTAGGACATAAAATTTCTCAGGAAGGAATTAGACCTATGCCAGAAAATGTTAATGCTATTTTGAATGCACCTATTCCAAATAATGTGTCACAGTTGCGTTCATTTTTAGGCTTAATTTCTTATTATAGAAACTTCCTACCTAATATTTCAGATGTCTTAGAACCTTTACATAGATTATTAGATAATAATGTTAAGTGGACATGGTCAGAAAAGCATGATAAAGCATTTCAAAAAGTTAAAGAATTATTATGTACATCACCTGTTTTAGAATTATATGATGTTAACAAAGATATTGTTTTGAACTGTGATGCTTCAGAATATGGCATTGGTTCTGTATTAAGCCATATTATTGAGGGTAAAGAGAAACCCATAGCTTATGCTTCTAGAACTTTAAATAAAACTGAAAGAAATTATGCAATGATAGATAAAGAAACTTTATCTGTAATATTTGGTGTTACTAAATTTCACCAATATTTAGCTGGTAAACCGTTTAAAATTATAACAGATCACAAACCTTTAATTAGATTGTTTGATCCTGTTAAAAGGGTACCTGATACATTATCACCTAGAATGCTGAGATGGTCGCTTATGTTAGCAGGATATGATTATACAATTGAGTATCGCGAAGGTAAAAATAATAAAAATGCGGACGCATTAAGTAGATTACCTCTCCCAGAAACTGTAAATATAGTTAGTAATCCTGCTGAAATAATGTTTGTTTCAAATAATAATGATTGGCCCGTTACTTCTAAAACGATTGCAAAGTGGACAACTGAAAATCCTGTAACTAAACAAATTTTAGAGTGGGTACTACATGGGTGGCCTCGAAAGGTTAAAGCAGAAGAATATCAACCTTATTTTCGTAGAAGGGATGAAATTTCCTGTTTAGAAAATTGTCTATTATGGGGGCATAGAGTAATTGTGCCAGAGGAAGGTAGAGAATATATATTGAAATTGTTGCATTCTGTTCATCAGGGTATGTCTAGCATGAAAGCTAAAGCTAGAGGTGTGGTTTGGTGGCCAAACATGGATAAGGAAATTGAACAAATGGTAAATTCATGTAGTAGATGCCAAATGTGTGCGAGGGATAATCCAAAAATGAAACCCTTAGAATGGAAGTCTGAATTACTCTGGGAAAGGATTCACATAGATTATGCAGGTCCGTTTGAAGGGAAATTTTTTTTAATAGTAGTTGATTCTTATACAAAATGGTTAGAAGTAGAAGTAGTGCCCAGGACCGATAGTAGAAATACTATTAGAGTACTGAGAAGAATTTTTGCGACATTTGGATTACCAGTAGAATTAGTCAGTGATAATGGATCCGCGTTCACAAGTGAGGAATTTGAGGAATTTCTTAAAAATAATGGAATTAAGCATACACCTATTCCACCATATCATCCGTCGTCGAACGGACAGGCCGAAAGATACGTGCAAACTGTGAAAAATTGCCTTAGGAAACTGGATAAAAATGACATATCATTATCAATTGCACGACTTTTGTTAGAAAATCATTCAACTCCTCATTCGGTGACTGGTAAAACTCCTGCTGAATTAATGTTTGGAAGGCCAATTCGAACAGCCCTTCATTTGGTATTACCATCAAAACCTAAAATACAGCAACCCCTGCACAAATTTAAGCTTCATGAATTAGTTTTCGTTAAAAATTTTGGAAAGGGGGAGAAATGGGTAAAAGGAAAAATTATAAAATTATTAGGAAGTAGATGGGTTTTAGTAAATAGATGTGACGGAATAATGTGTCAGCGTCATGTGAATCAGTTGAGACGTAACAGAGAGATAAGTTACGAAAAATCTGAAAGAATTGAAGAAAATGACCACAATAACAAAAAAATGTCAGAAAGAGTTGAAAATATGGGTTATAGTGGTAAAAATTACAATGTTTATGATAATTATGAAATGGTTAATTAAAACCGTTTTTCTGAGATTAATGGAAAAATAAAAGACCAACGTGATAATGAGAATATTATGGAACCAAACAAATCTCAGCCTTCACATGATATTGTAGCAGGTACTGTTGTGAGTAATAAAAATGATGCTATGACAGATATATCTGTAAAGGACACTGTGACTAAAAATAATAATGAGGACCCGAAGAAAAGTGTTCCAGTTCGAAGAAGCAATAGACCAAGATTGCCTGTAGTTCGTTTGAACTATGAGGAGAGGGGTGTGATATCTTCGAATAGTACCACTTCCTAAATGTAGATGGCGCAACGATACCGTAATCTGTTTTGTGAGGCAATGCATGTTGGCCAAATAAGATCGGGGATGTAAGAATGTTTTGTTGTTCGAAATGCTGCTTAGCGGCAGTTGTATCATAATGTAAATAAATGATGGAAATATAAAGGCTGTTTCCCTGATGGAATTACAGTACAAGTAATTCGAACCCACACGATATAACAGTTTTGTGTGGCAACGAAAAAAAAAATAGCTCTGTGGGAGACCAACAGATGACTCTATAGTGTTTTATTGCACCAAAAGATGATTTACAAATGAAAAAATGTTGCCAACTTACAAGTCAGCTTAATTACAATTAATTAGTACTGCAATAAATGTTCAATGTGATGTCCATAAATCAGAAATACACCTGTGAAACGAGGTACCACACTGTTCACAGCACTTAGTAGCATTATTGCGTTATGGCAGACACATTTTGGCGAATGGAATCTTTCAGTGCTGCTGGTGATGTCGGTTGGTCGTGGTGCATTTATGACTTCAAGAATCTCCACAGCCAAAAGTCACAGAGTGTGAAATCCGTCTGTGTGACTTCCTCGAAAAAAAAATGGACCAATTATGAAACCCACAGTGAAGCCACACCAGACTGTCACTTTTGTTTGTTGCCAAAGGTACTTCAACGAATTCCAACAGAACTATTTTATTTCGTTGTCACACAAGACCCGGTTTCTTTTCCATCCGTTTGGTGCAAACCCTATCTTTGTATCTTGATTCGTTTTCGAATTATTCATTTTTAAAGTTCGCCCTGACTTTTGGATCACCCTGTATTTTTTTTAAATCAAGCTAATAATATCATTATAATTTACTCAGCGTTGCCGCTACAGCATGTTGGAAGACCGGATAACAAGTGCTCCCGGGCGATGGAACCAGAGCCAAAGGCGTCGCGACTATTATCCTTACAACACGAACTACGGCAACAACGACCGTTACGGTGGCAGTGGAGACACCATGGATCGCAGGCGCTACCCTCAACAGTTCTATGGTAATCGTCGCAACTATGGCAACACCAACTACAACAGAGGGACCGATACTGGAGATACTCAAGGATACTACTATCCGAGGGGTTCTTACAACGAGGATTCGGATGACGAGGACATCGGATACTTAGATGGTGGTGACTCCGGGAGATACAAGTACTCAAAGCTCTGTCGCGAATTGAAGAAAAAAATTCAGTTTTTGTTGCAAAAGGGTGTGCACATATGTGCCAGCGTTAATTATCCTATATCATGCGTTGCTACCTAACCCTTCATGCTCGGACGGTATTTTGAAGTCTCATTAAACGAGATATGATATAAAAATTACATAAGGGTGTTCATCTGTTTTACAGTACCTTTAATTGCAGGTTTTTTTTTAACCTTTATTTCATATATCAGAGTTTTTTATTACAGATTTACGCTATTCAACCTTTAACTTCTGTTAGCGCTCTCAGACTATCGCTTTATTTCGATCCTCACAATTTAACTTATAAGTTTCAGTTTAACTATTATTGAAACATTATATCTAACATAAGTGAAAATTTGTTTGTTTAGATTTCTAATACTATCGCAAGAGACTTCGGAATACATAAATTTTCATTATAATAGTGGAGTACACTAATCCTACATAAAGTTAAGCACAGAAGCAGTATCCTATGAATTAATCGAGCCCTTTATTCACCCCCCCCCCCCCCCCAAAAAAAAAAAAAAAAAAAAAAATCAAGCAATCTCAAAGACTGTTGACTGCATCTATAAGACAATTTTTGTCACAGTTTTAAACTTACTCTTCATAAAGTATTTTTTACAGTTTGGTTATTATGTTCCTTGATTTAGTCAAATATAAATGAATGACAGTTTTATTTAAAAAACAAAAAATATTTACAATTTATTAGAAAAAATGATTGTAATAATGTAGTTGAGGGCATCAATGCAGGCACAAAATCTAAATTTTAGTTTCAATTTTGAGTTTTCATTAATATGCCTCGAATATAACCCTAGACTCGTGTGCTGTAAAACATGTAAAGTAATTTTAATTGTTGGGACTAAAACATATTTTTGTACATGATAAATTTTCCATAAATTAGTTGTATACTCTTAATTAAAATATTTTTTTATATAATCTAAATCATTTTAGCAAAAGCAGAAACTCGAATGTGAAATTATAAGTTTGTTTATATAATTTTTAGTTAATTTTTCAATTAATTTTCATCAGTGAAATTACGCTTGAAATCATTGAATAGTCACATATTAATACAGTGAAACCTCCAAATAAGGGACACCCATGGGACCGGAACATTTGTCCCTTAAATAGAGGTGTCCTTTATTCGGAGTTTTTAAGATTTTTAAAATTTAATCATTTATAAGGACATAAAAAATAAGAAAATATTAAAATTGAAGTTTAAATGTACCCGAGGGTTATAAATTACATTAATTAGGCACAAAAGTAATAGAAAATTAATTAATTTAATTTTTTAATTGATTACTTAATTAGTAAATGATTTGTAGAGTTGTTGATTTGTATTTTTTATATAAATGTTTCTATAATGCAAAAAGTGCAATAATATTTTAAAGAGTCTTACTTGTGATGTAATCAATAAAATAGTGACTGTCATGCAGATTTCAATTCTTCTACTACGAAACTTTCCCGACATTCATTTACCATACTTAGTCCTTCATTATAAGCAGTATTTACGAAAAAGTATTCAACTACTTTGCATATTTTAAAGCATCTGTAACGTTCTTTATTTCACAATTGTCCTTTCTCTTTCATTTTCAGAGTCATACCTCACAATTTTCAGCATTCCTTTCAATATAGACTGGGAAGTGGCAACACAGACAATCACCTCATCGAGTTCACGGAGAAATTCTAGAATTAATTAAAACTTAGTATGCATGTAAAAATGCAACTGGTCTACTAAGTCATATTTTGGTGGAAAACAACTAAAAATCAAAATTTAGGTGTTGACTCGTGGATTTACCATTATGTTTTCTTGCACTCAAATCTATGAAAATATGGAGAACTGGGTGCAGGATACCCCAGCGATAAACCTACGAATCAACCACTAAAATTGGGTTTATATCTATTTTCCACCTAGATATGACTTGATAGATCAATTGAATTTTAATTTATGAATCAACTTTTAACCAATTCTGGAATTTCAGCTGTGAACTCAATGGAATTGTTGTCTGCACTATCACCTCTTGCTCTGATAGTGATAAACACACTTCGATAATTTCATCCGAATTGTGGATAAATAAATGCTCATCAGTTGAGTTGCATATCTCTGTACCAACATAACTGCCTCATTATCTCAAATGCAAAAATTAACCCCTTTAACATTTTGCACTCATATGTCCAGTGTGACTGGTCAGCATTTTTCTTTGCAAAATTTCCTTTTGTCATACAGTAACAAAGGAAAATAAAATTTGTCATTTAATTAAAGTTTCTTTTTTGATATTATGTATTTGAGGGACTTTATTTTTTTTTTTTTTTTTTAAGTGGTGTCAACTGAATAAAATTTGTGTAAGAAACGCCCGAATCGAAAGGGTTAATCTCATTTTCAAGTGTCCCTTAAATCGAATGTCCCTTATTCAGAGGTAAATATATTACACTTCCTATACCAAGGGACTGGGACCGGAACTTTTGTCTCTTAAATAGAGGTGTCCCTTATTCGGAGTGTCCCTTATTTGGAGGTTTCACTGTAGTTTGATTTTCTGGTTGCAAAGTTGCAAGCAACAATTATGTTAAAATTTGTTTATTTTTTATGTAAAAAAAGGTGAATGTTTTGCACGCCATAAATAGTTTTTATTAATTGATATTATAGGGTGTCTACTAAATGCTGTTATAAATATTCAGTCATTTCATTTTATAAATATAATTTATAAAATGATAAATACACTAATATGATGAACATCACAAATGAAAGCTTCCCGAAAAATAATTTTACAAATATAAATTATAAAATGACAAATACACTAATATGATCAACATCACAAATGAAAGTTTATTGAAATTTTTTTAAAAAATATAAAATATAAAATGATAAATACACCAATATGATCAACATCACAGATGAAAATTTACCGAAAAATAATTTTACTCGAATTGACCGACATCTTTCTCGATTATCAGATATTTTCTTTTGCCATTGTCCAGTTCTGGCACGTATCATTTTAAGAGGTAATCAGTCCCATTCAAGCAATTTGAAACTTTGAGAGAGTCAAAACTTCTGAGCTATTATCTATGTACTTTAACCTCCAAAATCCCCTGAATCCATTAATCTAAAGGATTTAGATCCGGTGAAGAAAGTGGCCAACCTCCTTGCATGATAAAGTTTGGACAACTGACATGAAGCCAAGCTTGTGTTGATTTAGCTCCGTGCAAAGGTGCAGAATCATGTTGAGTTATCCAATTCTTTTTGGTATACAACCTATCAGCATATGGTAATAAATGTGCAGTCCAGATGTTCTGTTTGTAATATTCCACATTGATTTTTTATCCCTTTATCGGCGAATATCAAAGGCAATTTTTCATTGTTTCACACTTCAGACCAAATCATAATAGATCAAAAGACAATAGCACAAAAAGCTAAAGTATCAAGCTTACAAAGGAAAAAAAAAACCTTTATTTTACCGAAACGTAGAAATAAGAAGATCTAACAATCCATGTCTGTCGGAAGTAAAGTGATGCGTAAGAAAAAAATTAGTATCACCATTAGTTGACTCGTACAGTTATAATTGTGTTTGTCTTACAATCAAAGGTATGAAAACATGGAGGACTGAGAGCTGGAAAATGCAATGATAAACCTACGAGACAACCACCGATGGTATTAATTTTTGGAATATGCGCCACTTAACATTCAAGAGACATGCATAAATAGATTTCCTATTTCTACTCATCC
Source organism: Maratus speculifer (assembly GCA_964019185.1). NCBI lineage: Eukaryota > Metazoa > Arthropoda > Arachnida > Araneae > Salticidae > Maratus > Maratus speculifer. The sequence continues at coordinate 268,659,162 of OZ025298.1, forward strand.
ATAAAATAAATGTTTTTTCTTGTGCTTGATAACATAAGTTTTTGTGTTGTCAGCTCTTGATCTGTAACAGAATTCTTGTTCTGATAGCGTTTAACAGTTCAAAGGGTTTCAGATATATTCTCGAATGTTGTTGAATATATGACATAATTTTTATCATTATAATACTTTCAGTGCGAAATATTATTGGTTCAGCTTCGAATAAAAAATATTATTATGTCAGCACGTTCCCTATCACACCGCTTCAGCATTTCCTTGTGTCTTTGTAATCTTTTTTATTCTTTGTACAACAGCCAAACTTTGAATTTTTAGTTTGCATCGAGGGCGGAAACGCAAGTCTTCATTTATAATAAATTGCATAGTTCTATGACTTACGTTCACTTCTAAAGCCACTTTATTTGCAGAACGTTGTGGATCTCTTTATGAATTCTTTTGAAACACACTTTTGTATGAACTGAGTGTGGGTGACCACATTTAGATCGATATTTTTAATTATTTGTATATAATGATCGATTTATAGTTCTATATATCAATGTTTTTATTAAAACCAAGCATTTAAATTATTTAAAGTTTTTACCTTCGAAAAATCCGCGATCAAATAGCTGTTTGTTCTTTAATCTTTTGATGTATCATTCAATGTGTTCATTAAATCAGATGGGAGAGCTATAGATTAACAATAGTTTATTAAAATGATAAAATTCAAATCAAATATGAGCATTAGTAATCAAGGGACTATATTGTACTCTCATTGGTTTCTCTCATAGAGAGCCATGAATCTATTTCAAGTTTCTGAACTTACACATTGTAGTTCAGAGCTAACACGTACAGGTTATACCTGCCTGGTTGCAGATTCAAGAGTGAACCCCTTTTTTGGGGGAAATATAATAAGAAAAAGCATAAAGATAAAATTACATGATCATAAATTTAAAAATTTATCATTAACTTGACATAAAATAATTAAAAAACCAATAAATCTCTAATAATGATTTAAAAACTACTCAAGTTGACAACTTATCAATAAATAAAACATTAATTTTGACATAAAATAATTATAAGACCAATAAATCTCTTTAAATGAATTTAAATTAAATTAAGCTGTCAACTTGTCAAGAAACAAACATTAATTTAATAATAAATCAACATTAAGTAGTTTCAAATCATTATTTTACTCATAAATATTAATCAAGACTTTTATTTTGACAGTAATTTTATCAAGGCCAAATCCATTAATATCAATAAATTTGAAATATCAAGAACTTTTAATTTGTCAAGGCCAAATCCATTATTTCTTTATTTAAGGCTTACGCCTAAACACAGGTCTTCATTTATAATAAATTGCATAGTCCTGCAACTCACGTTCTCTTCTAAAGCCACTTTATTGTTGGAACCAAACTATCATGTGATAGACGATGCTTTATTAATAAATCTTTCTTTCTTTCTTTTTTTTTCTTTTTTTTTTTTTTTTTTAATTCTTCGTTGAACTTCCTTTAATTGAATACTTCATCTGGCATAAATCACGTTTTGCTTTATCACTTGATACTGTGGAAAAATATGTTCACAATTTACTGCTTTTTCTTTCTATAATAAATAAATAAATAAATAAGACATACGAAATCCAAATCATTTGAGAATAGTGCTGTAAAACTAACGACTAAATAAAACCCGTGTGATGGCGTTATTTTAAAACTGACTACCCGTTTAAAAATTATCGTTACTCGTTACTGCTCATAAACCGGCTATTAAAAATCATCGTATGTACTATATAACTGCAACAAATCTAGTTACATAAGGAACATGAGTATGTGGAAGAATTAGCATTTTTTACTCTTTACATATAGTCGTGTGCTGCCATCTATCTGTCCATAAAACACAGATTTAATCAAATTTCTAATTTTTTTTTTTCAAACAAAATTAAAAATGATACATCTGTACATGTCTAAATTGTAGAATTTATTAATTATGAAAATAAAGAATAATCGGAGAAAGCAATTTAGCAAAAGTTAAATCTTTCAAAATTATATAATAAAATTATGAGATGTAATTACATAAACAAAATGTTTTTACAAGCAAATTCTCTCACTAATTTTACACTAACAAAATATTTGTAATTATGTGTAATGAAAATTTAATTTCTGGAATAATTTAAAAACAATATGTTTTATTTCTTATGTGATTATCCTATCAAACACACATCTACATTGTACTTCAACCTATTAATCCAATTATTATCTCTGAAAATTTTTATTTATATTTTAAAATATTTTTTTTTCTTCAGATATGAAATTTAAAAACAAACAGCAAATATATTTTTAAATTCAAAGAAAAAAGAGAAAAGAAAAATAAACTTTATCATAAAAACATTTTTAAAAGAAATCGAAAAATTTGTCTTTATCATGGAAATGTTTTCAAATATAAAATATAAATACATATGCAAAGATATTTTTATAGGAAAATAATATACTTGAAGCAAACCTGTAACTTTTAAAACTTAATTTCTTGAAAATGTTCAGATAATTTACATTGCTCTCTGCAACATTTTCATCATTGTTACAAAGCTGCTGGTTCATTGATGGCAGTAACAACGGTTTTGTTGGAACCAAACTATCATGTGATAGACGATGCTTTATTAATAAATCTTTTTTTTTTCTTTTTTTTTTTTTAATTCTTCCTTGAACTTCCTTTAATTGAATACTTCATCTGGCATAAATCACGTTTTGCTTTATCACTTGATACTGCGGAAAAATATGTTCACAATTTACTGCTTTTTCTTTCTATAATAAATAAATAAATAAATAAGACATACGAAATCCAAATCATTTGAGAATAAATGATACATTCATATACACATACCGAAAGTACTCAAATTGGCGCCTAATTCGCATCTCTTAGGCGTCGACTGTCTGGTTTATTCATTCATGAATTGTACAAACGTACTTAAACAGTTTGAAGTTAGTTTCGTTTTTTTTTCGGTGGTGTATTGGCAGTAACTACAAACGAGTGATATTTCAAAGAAACGATTCCGTATTTCGTATTTTAGAGAATACCCGTTATACGTTAACGAATATTTGCGGTTTGCAACAGCTCTAGCAAGGAGAGCACAAATAAATCAGCAAATATTGTGCATTCGTAATTTGGCGAATTTATTCGTCTATTTGCTTGCCAAATAAAGCATTTTTTCGCAATTTGGTGCAATGGTGAACGACAGCGAGAACCCTGGATAAAAGAATACACACTTGATTTCCCGGGATCTGGTTTATTATGCTTTAAGCATACCTGAAGTCTTTTGTAAACCAGGTATGCACTGTTTGGATTCTGGGATTATATAACTGATGAATGGCTAGACATAGTGTTGTTTAGCAAATCTGAAAGCTGTAAAAGCCACATTAAATTTAAAATTTTATTTATATCTCCGCTAATTTTTCTTAAATTTCGGATTAAAAAAAATTGAAATATCAGATTTTATTTAAATAATTTGATTCGAACATTTTTAATTTGATTAAAATAAATAATTTCCTTTTATAATTATTTTAAAGTTAAATTTATTGGTGCTACCATCTATATAAGATTTTAATAATTATAAATTAACAATTTGTATTTAATTATTAAAGCATAAGATACTTTAAAAGAAATATTAAACGAAATCCTCTGTACGATATGCGATTACCCACTTGTTTACAGTGTACTTATTAATTATCAACGATGTTATTCTCAAATACTTGTACATAATTATAACACTTACTTAAAAATTATATTAAAAGTAGATAGTAAATTTTAAATGATGATGGTTAAAATGTAATCTAAATCTATGATTAACACACTATTAACCGAATTATCTAATTTGGAAATTTTTACTTTTAATACTCGACATAAATATGGCTTTCGAAGAAATCACAGGTCAATTTACAGTAAACATTTAATTTCTTGTTTGAAATATAACTTTCAGTCAAATCAGGTCATTCTTTTGAAGAAAAAAATCTGTATATAGAACAGTTTTTGCGAGTATCTTAGGTTTTTAATTGCAAAAATAAGACCGATTCCTTAGTTTCCAAATCATCTTTCTGAGCACGTGCGTGTTAATATTGTACAAAATACCGTTAAATAGGTTATTCAACCTATTTACGTGAGATTGTTCCTGATTAAGTTTCCAAAGAAATGGTAGACTTCTTATTTAAATTACCTTCTCACTACTATGTAGTTTTAAATAAAAACTTCAAGAGTACAAAAGCCTCGAGTTTGGGTAAAGAAACAAAATGAGCGATATGCAGAATGTAGGTAAAAATAAATTTTAATTTAAAACTTAATTTTTTTTTTTTTTTTTTAACAGTTAATATATTTTTTAGATATTTTATTAACAAAAACAAAAAACATTTTAAATAAAAAATATGTATTATGTATTAAAAAAAGGTTTGAAATTTATTTTTGAAAGCATTAAATTTATTGATCTCTGCAACCCGGGGGTTAATAGTTAAAGAAATCGCGAAAGATTTCGCTATTTACAGCAAACTTTTTAATTGCAACTATTTCAGTGTTTATGATGGTAGCTCGACTTCATATCTCTTGGATTTTTGTTTTGTTTATTTTATTTATTTAGTGATAAAGTGTTAATTTTGTTGTTGAAAAGCAAATTATCGAAAGCAATCGCCGAACTATTTATATTGCTTTAACCTGGATCTGCAGAGACGAATCATTTTAACCCGTGCCGAATAAATTTCGAGTGGAACCAGAAATTTATTCATAAAACAAGTTAAAGGTATGCTAGATAAAAATAAACCAAAAAATTGAAACCAAATATTAATATTTGGTCTGCCAAGTCATATCTTGGTAGAAAACACCTAAAAACGCGATTTTAGACTTTAGACTCGTAGTGAGTCAATTATGACATGAACAGTTGACTCGAACCTTTGTGTTTCCAGTATGAAAACATAAAGGACTGGGAGCAGGAACATACAATGGTAAGCTTGTGATTCAAACCCTAATATCGGTTTTTCAAATGTTTTCCACCAAAATATAACTTGGCATACCGATTGTGTTTAATATACGAATTGAGTTTCTATTATTTCTGGAATTTCAGCCGTAAACTTGTTGAGTTGATTGAACGTGCTGCCGCCTCCCGGTCTGTTAACTAAAATATCTCTGAACATCATAATGTAACAAGTTCAAGGAGCAGTGACATGGACATCCCCTTCATCGTATAATTGAATATTTTTTTTGTGTGTAAATCGATAGTAAATAGTCATACGAGCAAAATGGGGCAGTTATATGACTAAGTTTAACAAACTGAAATCATGCTTAATTATTAAAAAGCTATTATGTTTTCCCATCATCGTGGATATTAATCACATTTCAAGGAAGGTTTTGTGCTCTTCCAGAAAAAAAAAATGGTATGACAAACTTTATTCTGCTAGAAATGTCTGTCATATCTATTTTAAAAGATTGACGATGATAAAATTACATATTTATTTTACTTTGAATTTTTTTTATCGGTGGCTATCTTATTTCGCGTCTGGACGCTAGCCAAGTTTTGATTTTCGCGAAAACGGTAATTCGTAACAGCTTTTTAATAATAATTTAATTAAACTTAGTTTCATATTGTCAAACCTAGCCATACCTAGGCTATCTTGTTCATATGACTTTTTGCTGTCGATTTACATAAAAATATTTCAATAATCCTAATGGTCCATGCCTGCCGGACCAAAGTGGTGCATAAGCCAAAAATTAATACCACTAGAGGTTGACTCGTAGGCTTAGCATTGTGTTTGTCCTACAATCAAAAGTATGAAAACATGGAAAATTGGAAAGCAGGAAAGCACAATGCAAAGCCTACGAGTCAACCACTGGTAAAATTAATTTTGGTCTTATGCACCACTTCACTTCCTGCAGACATGGATCATTAGTTTCCCCTATTACTACTCTTCCATAAAATAAGGGATTTTTTCTTGTGCTCGATGACTTAGGGATTTTTGCGGTCGGCTCTAGGACTATTAATTCTGGACATGAATATATTATTAACTCTTTTTTATTTATTTTTTATTACTTTTTATTATTTTTTATACACATGGCGCCTTTATTTTAAGAGAAATTGAAATATTTTTGCTATACGACTTATAATTATTAAATTTGAACAAAAATATATTTTTATTTTATTTATAGCAGTTCAGGGTGGCGAGTGGTCAGGGAAAAATGCAGTAAACAAAAGTGGTAACCACCAGCATTTTCTTTTAGAAAATGCCGCAAATGATATAAAAGGTTTAAACAAGGCAAATTTCTTTTTAATAAAATGCTGATATTAAACACCTTTTTTGACAGTGTTTTTCCCTGATCTCTCGCCACCTTGTATTTGTTAAGGATTTTTTTTTTTCTCCAAATATGGAAAGTAAGGGGTACGTGTAAATAACGAGGGCGGGGCTTACTCGAATAAATACTGTTTTTAGGCTCACGGCGATAGTTAAATACATGTTTATGGTGACTGAACTCCGCTATTTTAAAATATTTGCTCTTTTTTTTTTTTCAAAGATAAAATGTTTATTTATTTTACACTAAACAAACGAAGGTATCATTAAAATTTTGTTACATGTGTTCGGTTGAGAATGTAAACTTTTATGAAACACAAAAAACATTAGCAGCTTGTTGCTCCAGTAAAATCGCATGAAGTTTTTCGATTGTTTGGTCGAAAGAGAAATCTAGTTTAACTATACATTTAACGCTTCTAGCCCGAACAATTGGAAATAAATCGTAATTTAGAATTTTTTCCGCTCGTTTTACCTTTTTAAAACACGAATGTCTAAGAATTCGTTCGCAAAGAACTTTAACATCGCAACAGTAAACGACAAGCAAAATTTCAAGTTTTTTATACCATATTGCATCACATAAATCGTGATATTACAATGAGATTCATGTGACGAATTGATCATGTGAAAAATATGTTAAATTCCTGCACTTTTTAACGTTTCGAATTATTTTGAAATTGTACTATTACCATTATTTGCTTCTTAAAAGTTATGTCAAATTTTAAGTTTTTAGACTTAATACAGTCGAGTCTCTATATAACGAAATCCATTGTTCAGTAAAAAATTCGTTATATAGAGAAATTCGTTGAATAGAGAAAGCCGTTAAAATTTCTGTTTAATGTGCAAATCTTGAACAAGTATTATTCTTTATACGTATAATTAAAAATTTCAATTGTTTAATATAAATATTAACGTAATATCCTATTTCGTAATTATTTGAACAGTTTAAAAAAAAAAAAAAAAGAATAGATATTTATTTAAAAGCTTAATAAAAATCACACAAGAAAAACGTACGTAAATTTTTTTGTCACTGAAAACACAACATCTCAAATTTTCGGGGGCGATCTCATTGCTCCGAGAGTGAATGTCTCCCCAAGCCACCTTCTGAAATCAACACTGACTTCAATTACCACATTGATCCAGGTTTTATATGTGTAACAATTAAATTGACACTGTTTCTCGGAGGATGTTAAAAGATGTGTTGGGAGGGGGACAGGTGTAAAGAATTCCTTGTACTTAACGATCAAGGAGATTCAAGGTAGAGAAGCAATATAAAACACTCAGCCTTGAGCGATAAATCAAAAATAAGTGATGGAAATTTGATTCCATGTGATTTTGAAGCTTTTTTAAAACTGTATAAATAAAGAACATTTTATGAAAAAATTCGTTATATGGCGATAGATATTTCGCTACATAAAGACTGTTTTTAATGTAATCATGAAAAAAAGGGACCGTTTCTGCTAAAAATTCATTATATAGAGAAATTCGATGTATGGAGTTTCGATATAGAGAGACTCGACTGTAGTTCCAAATTAATCGTAATGTAAAATATTTTTAGAACGTATTCTACTCGTGGAATTGCCCTTTAAAATTTCGAATTTTTTTAAAACCATTCTTTGGGAATATTTACATTTAAAAATTAATTTCTATACAAATTTTAAGCTTTTGATCCGAGCAGTATCAACGAAATCGAGATATTAGATTTTTTTGTTGTTGTTGTTGTTCCTGCATTCTTTTACATTTTGAAATTTTTAGAAACTTTTCTGTGCAAACACTTATGTTTAGGAGTAATATCCACATATAATTTCAAGGGTGTCCTAACAATTTCAAATAAACCGTAATTTAAAACATCAAGTAGAAAGGTTTTTGCTCATTTCATCCTTTTAAATTTCGAACTTTTAAAAATTGTTCTTAGCTAGTTTTTACTTCTTAAAAGAAATTGCTACACCATATTTCAAGTTTGTGGCTGCGGTACTATCACTGATATCGCAATTTTATAACGTTTTTTGCTCCTGCCTCGCTTTTGTTTTGTTGTAGCGGCATAAAATATAGACAATGTTGGAGCTGAGATTTAGTCATAAGCATTTCGTCCTTGGTTAATTTTAAAATCAGCTCTGTAGTTTCAGAGATTAACCCGCATAAGCAAACACAAGAACATTACTTGTTTATGATAGAATAGACTAAAATAAAATTGGTACCATATTCGTAAATATTTGAAAAAAAAAAATATTTTTTTTTTTAATATTACAATAAAAAAATTTTTTTTTGTTATTTATTTATGAGATTTTTACATCGTTGTAAATATTATTAAATTAACCTTTGGAAACAAAGTTGCAAAAATATTGATAATTCTCAGTTATTTTTTATTTCAGTAACTAATAGAAGTAATTGAATGTTTAACCTCATGCGAAATATCAATTTATACCACAAAATTTATTTTTAAAAGTGAAACAAGCCATATGTAAATACATACGTTACTGTAACTAAATTTATTTTCCGTTAATGTCTTCGACAGACAAAATAAATAAAAAAAGCATAAATCCACATAAAGAAAGTCACTAAACAAAACAATCAGAAACATATCTATGAAACAGACTCACTGCACGCAAAAATTTCATTGTTTGGATTGGTGTTTACGTAGATTTACATAAATATAATGATTATTGACTATAACATTCAAAATTATTAGTGCATATTTTCGATGTTAGCAGCTTATTTGGAAGTTTATTAATGAGTATTCGCAAGCATACTTTGTCTTATTGTATGTTTGATTTTTAGCGGTGTTCAACTTCTTTTTTTTTTTAATATTGTTATATTGTTGTAAAGATATTTTTCGTATGAAATCAGGTACTGATAGTTTGCTTTTAATTTCTTTCAGGTGAACTTAAAAGATGGCCTTATGGAATTCTTATTTTACTTCTTGAATAATTGGATATCACTACACACTGGAACTCATACCTTTTTCTATTTTGTATTGTGTTAATAAAGTCTTCGCATGCATAGTTTTATTGTATTATTTTTCAAGGAACATTTAAGAAAGTATTTTTCAACCTACTGGGTGTCCCAAAAATGACTGATGGATTTTAAAATTCAATAACTTGCAAACGGTGACAGCTATTAAAAATTTTTTTGCAGGAGGGTTATGTATAATGTTAGGAGTTTTTTTTACTGTAATTTTTTATTTTAGTTCGCATCTCAAACAATAGGTGGCGCTGACGGCGATTGAAGGCCAGGTGATCAATGCTGAGTGAAGCGTCGACCTGGCCTTCAATCGCCTCAGCGCCACCTATTGTTTGAGATGCAAATTAAAATAAAAAATTACGGTAAAAAAACTCCTGACATTATACATAACCCTCCTGCAAAAGTTTTTTAAATAGCTGTCACCGTTTGCAAGTTATTGAATTTTAAAATCCATCAGTCATTTTTGGGACACCCGGTACCTCACACCTGTGTTTTATTGAGAATACTACGATAAAGAGCAATTTTTTAACCCTTCATTACGCTTCCCATGTACGATCAATTTTCGTTTTAACATTTTCTTTTTCCAACAGAACTGAAACGTGTTTAGAAGCCTGTCTGTCTGCACTCTAACTTTCGTAATTTTAATTCGATTGCCATGTAATTTTTATATATTATTGAGGCTCACTTTGACAAGGCTTTTGTGTATGCGATGCTCTTTGAAGGTTTCTTTGACACTCTATATAAGGTTCCTGTTGCTAGTTTTAGAAAAAACCGGAAAGAAAAAAGTCATAGATTATGAAACAATTTCCAACTCATTCAGAATAATGTAACAAAACTGTACCGTTTAACCCTTTATCTACCGCATTATGAATTCGTGAAAATTTTACATTCTAAAACCTTTTATTCAAATTGTTTAAACTAAATTAAAAGATTCATTTAATCATTTATTAAATATTTGAAGGTTTTAGAAAGATTAATTAAATTTGAATTTACAGGGATTTTGTGCAATTTTTATAGTCCCACTGAAATCTTTTATTTTTAATTATTTTATTAGTATTGTAAAATTATAAAACGTACATATATGATGTTCTTACAATATAAATATAGAAATATTTCCGCGTTGAAAAATTCCCATCCCCCTCCCTCAGCGCCAAGAAAACTGAAAAGATGCAAAGGCAAAAGAAATCATCCTTTTAAAAATATTTTTGTTTTGTGTAACCATAAATGCTTTTGGAACAAGATAAAGTAATGTCTTTGTAACTCATTCTAAACAGTATTACAACTAATTGACGTATTATAAGCATTTTATAATAAGTTATTTTAATGGTACTTATAAGTACCGTCGGTAGATAAAGGGTTAATAAATTAAACTATTATATGTGGTAATTCAACAATATGAAAACTTATTTTCTAATACACAGGAGGTAATTTGTAATAAGTCTAAGCAACGTGTATCAATTTTATTATACGTAAAATAGTTTAATATTATTAAAATATTCCGCAAATAATGCCTCCTTCCATACCATTATGTAGCAGAATTCTTTTGTGGTGTCCTGTAAATGAATAATAAATATTCCTTGTGAGGCATACTCTACAATATACATATTTTAGTGCTCTTCATAAATGTATATCAATTTTATTATATTTCGACGGGTGTAACATCTTTAATAAGCACCTGAGGCTACTTAATCCTAGGGGTTGTAATGTACGGAATACTTTTGAATGTCCCTATATTTGAACTATATATCCGGTTTTACTAAATTTGAAATAACACAACAAAATTATGAAACAAATATATACAGGCTGTCCCAGAATTTCGTGTACAAACTTTGAGGGGTGGTAGAGAACATCGTTTGGAAACACAATTACATAGGAAAGCATGGGCGGAAACGTCTTGTTAGCCCTTCCACAAGCAGTGAAAATGTATATGAAACTACAAAATTTTTAATACAAAATGAACATTGACACCAGAATTTTAATATAATTTTTCCATTTATTATGTATGTGAAATGTCTGGCTTTTCTTTGCAAATACATTTTTCCGCAATTTCTGATATCATTCTTATTTTTTTCACATTTTAGCAATGGAACTGCTTTGTCCGTGAAAAGCTCAAAGAAACACAAAGACATCAGTTAAGACACAATGCGGAAAGCAGTGTAGAACGCTTTATTATACAGAAAAAATTACAAGGAATAATTCAATTTTAAACTAAATTTTAAATTATGTTTCTTTAAAATGAAGTATCTTAGTAGCTATTAGAAATTGCTAAATAATTGAAAAATATGAATGACACCAGAAATCGCGGGAAAATGTATTTGCAAAGAAGAAAAAAAAAATACATTTCACATACATACTAATTGGAAAAACCATATTAAAATTCTGGTGTCAATGTTCATTTTGTATTAAAAATTTTGTAGTTTCATATACATTTTCACTGGCTGTGAAAGGGTTAACACAACGTTTCCACCCATACTTTCCTATGTAATTGTGGTTTCAAACGAGGTTCTCTACCACCCCTCAAAGTTTGTACACGAAGTTCTGGGACACCCTGCATTTAAAATTTCAAACGATTAGCTTAGGTAATTTTTGTGCTGTTATAAGCGGACAGACAGAAGCACAGACAAAGAGACTGACGGACTGATCATATGACTACTGTAAGAGCTGCAACCTTTTCAACCTACATTGCAACTGTGTTTTATTGAAAATTCATGAGTATTTATGAGTATTTATTGAAATAGAGCAATTTTTTTTTAACTCAGTTAAATTATAATTACAAACGCACTTAAGAAATTAGTATTATTAAAAAGCGCATGCAGAAATTGAAAACTCATTTCACGGAGTTATTATTCCATGACAATATTGTAACCGATTTCTTTTGTGTGCTCTGTAAATGAATTGAAAATGCTATTAATGTCCTGGTCTAACATAACCGTAGAGAAATTCAGTGATTTATATCAATTTCAGTACATTTGCAATAGCATAATGCCATTAAAATACTCTGAAAACGATTTTTTCTCCATTGACCACAATGTAATGGAATTCTTTTGGGTGCCCCTGTAAATGAACTATTAATCCCACATACTTCATATACAATACGAAATATGCGTAAGGGATCCTTAAATAAAGTGAAATGATTGCGTGAAAATCCGAGAATATTTACGTGAGTTACAGCAGAGCATCGAAAGTCAGCCAGACAAACCGAATATATTAATACATTTCAACTTTGTTGAAAAGAGTTAAAAATCAAAATCCATGTTACAGGTTTCTTTCGTTAAAACCATTATTACTTGTACACTTTTAACTATATCCATCCAACATAGTTGGAAAATGTTTATGAATTCACTTTGTCTATCCGTCTGACCGTGCTCTATGTCTCGTAAATATATTCGGAGTCCTATGTTATTTTTATATTTTATTGATATTTACTATGGAATCAATAGTATTGAAAATCAAATGTGTAGCCTCAATAGTTCGTTTACAGTGACAGAGAAAGCATACTGTAACATTATGGTCTGCGAATAAAAAATCTTTTTTCGGTTTACTTTATTGATGTTACATTATTTCAAACATATTGATATTGATACATATCTGCGTTGAAAGCGAGTTAAACTACAATATGCTTTCTGTGAAGTATGCAGTTCATTTACAGGGACGCGGAAGAAAATTCATTATCTTATGATCTTTTGATAAAAGAAACATTTGCTTTACATTTTAATAATGTTATGATATTTGAAATAGAATGAAGTTAAAATGGGTTCCTGAAGTGTGTGTACAACATGTTCTCTTTAAGCTATACATCAATGATGCAAGTGGAAAAAAATGCTTGTGGGAACTTACCACTTCATAAGATAGATATTGATGCTACCGTATATTTATTAAATCAAAATCTAATTTGAAGCATTTAGCCAAAACCAACTTTATCCATTAACGCGAGCGATAGCGCGTGATATGGCGCCAACGTTAAGGGACCACTCACGCGCCAGCGCGTGATGTGGGTGGAGCGTGATGTCAATAGCCAGTCACGCACTGGCGAGGGAAAATCTTTCACTGATTCTTTGTTGTAAAAAGTAAATCGGTTTCTGGGAAAAAAACCCACTTCTACAGTGCGGCATTAACTATCATCACATCTTCATGTAAGCGGCAGCGAACTTGTTAATTCCACATAATTATTATATTCTAGTTTTTACAGTATTGTATTTGTATAGTAGCTACCTGAAAACAATTTTTAATCAATCTCAAAGTAACTTTCTTCATTACGAGTCAAAATAAATTGAAATAGCAGAAATAAATTCGTACATTTCATACTGGCTCATCTATCCTAGAAATTTCCAAAAGAGAGGTGTTGAGGTATTTTATGCGCTCTCTGATTTACGACAAGCTGTTTTGTCAGTTAATTTTCTTCCTAATCACTATAGACCGGGATGCGGCAGCACAGACAATCACCTCATCGAGTTCACAGATGAAAATCTAGGATTAGTTAAGGGTGTTCTTAAATCAAAAAGGGCAACTTTGTGACACATACCTTAATTTATTTTTGTTCAGAAATGCATGAAAATAGCAGGTGTTGTTATTCAGAAACTGTCTAATTGCACTCATTCTTTTGTTTTTTAAAAAAACACAATAGATTTTTCATAACAAGCCTTCAAAGTTGACACTTTTGAGCCTATTTCCCGACGAAAGCAGAAAAACCGGTCGAAAAGGAGAAGAAAAACGGGTGATTGCGTCATCGAAATAGCTTATAACTCGATAAGTAATTTAATTATGATAAAATAGAAAAATAAGTTCAATTCGAAATCGCTTTCATAGTCAGGCATTGAAAATTTTTAACTTTCTGTTAAAAATGAATTTGTAAATGTGTCAAAACGTTTTTCGCTTGTTAAGCGGAACAGTTAAGAACACCCTTAATTATTGATTCGCATATTAAAACGCATTCGTTCTGCCAAGTCTTATCTTCGCGGGAAAATACCTGAAAACCCTATTTTAGCTGTTGACTCATAGGTTTACCGTTATGTTTTCCTGTCCCCAATCCTTCATGTTTTCATAATTTTGAGGGCATGAAAGAACAATGGTAAGCCTACGACTCAATATTTAAGATCTTTTTTTTTTTTTTTTTTTTTTTTTGTATTTTCCAACAAGATATGGCTTGGCAGAACAATTGTATTTTAATATGCGAATCGAGATTTAACTAATCCTAGATTTTCATCTATGAACTCGATGAGGTGATTGTCTGTGCTGCCGCACCCCGGTCTACTAAGAACATTTCGCATATGTTTCAGGATAAAAAATCCCTGTCGGCTTGGCCGATAGGCGGAGGTAGATTTCGAAGAGTGCTCATTTCAGCAACAAAAAATAAAATATGATTAGAGATAAATCCAGTTTAACAATTTTCTTTGGCCGCTTTTGAAAATTTTTTAATTTTTTTTATGTAAGAACTGGTTTTTATCAAAATTATCTTAAGCGAAATTCGGCTCAAATGCCCATTTTGACAACATATTTTGAAATATAATCTGACCTTATTATTAAAAAATCGACCAATACGCAAATTACATAGTTCCTAAATAACAAAAAACTGTCAATTGAATGCTTTTGAGAGCAAAATCGAATTTAAAAATGAGTCATAAAATAACTAATTTGTTATTTGAATACATCCTCAATTCTTAAATCACGATCGCTTTGGGAAATTTTGTCCGAAGTGCTCACTTTGACAGCTTTAAAAATATATATATTTAATCTTTATCAAAAAACTAACCAATACGGTATATTACACAGTTCCTAAATAACAAATAACTGTCAATGAAATGCGTTTGAAAGCAAAATGGAATTTAAAAATCAGTTATAAAATAACCAATTTGTTATTTTAATACATCCTCAATTCTTAAATCATGATCGCTTTGGGAAATTTTGTGTGAAATGCCTAATTTGACAGCTTTAAAAAAATATATATTTAGCCTTTATCAAAAAATCGACGAATTCTCACATTATATAGTTCCTAAATAATAAAAAACTGTCAATTGAATGCGTTTGCGAGCAAAATTGAATTTAAAAATGAGTCATAAAATAACCAATTTATTATTTGAATACATCCTCAATTCTTTAATCATGATAGCTTTGGGAAATTTTGTGCGATGTGCCCATTTTGGTAGCCTTTTTTGAAATAAAATTTGCCTTTATCAAAAAACTGGCAAATCCGTCACATTATATAGTTCCTATATAAGAGGACCATATAAGAGGTAAATTGGATGCTTTTGAGAACAAAAATGGATTTAAAAATGAATCAGAAAAAATGCAATTTGTTATACTTCCTCAATTTTTTCAATCACTATCACTTCGGGAAATTCTGTACAAAATACCGTTTTTGGTACTCTTTTCTGAAAAATATTCTGATTTTATCAAAAAAAACTGGCTAATACGTCACGTTATATAGTTCCTAAATAGGAGGATCTGCCATTTTGATGCGTTTAAAATCAAAAGTGAATTTAAAAATGATTCAGAATATAAGCAGTTTGGATTAGAGTTTTTTCTCCAACTCCTATTTTTGTTTAATTTATTTTTGCTATAAGAATTGGTCTTATGAAAAACTTGTTAATATAAAAGTTGTTGATATTATTGAGAAGATGTAAAATAAATTTAATTGGATTTGATTGCTTAAGAATTGAGTAAGTTATGGATTTTTTTCAATTTCCACCCCCCTTTTTCTTTTCGTTTTTAATTTTTTCATCGGTAAAAGTTGTTCCTATCAAAAACTTGTAAATGCAAAAGTTTTAGATAATTTTGAGAACGTTTATAAAAAATTTAGTTGGATTTGATATCTAATAAATTGACGAAGTTATGATTTTGTTTCTCCCAAAAACCCTGTTTTTTTTTCGCCCCTTGAGCCCATTTTTAACTTTATCAAAAATCTGTCATGCATAAACTTTCGGCCCATTCTTTAGAAGTAATATAAATTTTAAACTGATTCTATATCTATTTTAATTTAGAAGTTATCGCGTTTTTTCTGTTTTCACAACAACCTTCCTAACTTCCATCCCCTTGGTCCGATTTTGCCCATTAACGAACTTAACCGAGATTTTATGCCCCTTGATGTTATGTAAAAGTTTGAAGTAGATCTGAGCATAATTATGGAAGTTATCGTGTCCAGAAGAAAGTGATATACACCGATAGATAGATAGATAGGTAAACTTTTTTACTAATGGTAGTTTTGGGGTCTAGGGGTCGTGATCGGTGTAGATCCGCAAAAATGTTTCAGAAATTCCAACATGGGAGCGATCGCAATAGGTAGTATTTCATACGAAATCTACCTAAAATTTTCAAAATGAGATTCTACACGGCTTATAAGCAGGGTTGGCATGATTTAAATCAACTGATTTAAATCAAGATTTAAATCGAGATTTAAATCAACTGATTTTTTAAAAAAATCATTTGATTTAAATCAATTTTTTGTAATATCACATGAATGCACATATCAAAGGAAAATTTTGGGTAAAAAGTTAGAAAATGTATTAGATAACGATAGAATTACAAAATTTAAAGCAAGATATGAACAAGCTATTAATGGCTGTCATTTTTCTGGAGTTTTATTAAGCCCCTCTGTTTTAAATCGAAATGAAATTTCAGTTAGTGTAGGGGAAAATAATGAAGGTTTGGCATTCATTAAAGAAGATTGTCTAAATCTTCTCACCACTGTAGTACATTTACAAGCAAAAAATGGCCCATTCCAAAAATTAACATTGCTTGAGAAAAGACTTTCTGATATGATGACAGATTATGATTGGTGGAAGTCCTTTTATGTAATGGAAAGTAAAGAGACAATCGGTGAAATTGAAATTGAATTTATTTACCAAATAACAATAGCCGTAACTTCATCTCCTGGAGTAGAAAGACAATTTTCTTCTTTTGGACTAGTTCATTCAAGCCTTCATAATAAATTAGGAGTAGGCAAAGCTTCTAAATTAGTGTTTTCGTTCAAACAATTAAATCCCTGATTTTTTCCTATTTGCTTAAAAAATATTGAATTAATTGTGATTTTTATCCCTTAATAAATAGATTGCATTAAATGAATACAGTAGACTCCCTCAAATCTGCACAGATTGGGACCAGAGGTTGTGTGGATTTTAGAATTTTGCGGATTTCTGGTCATGGGTTTGTTTACATTTTCTAAATGGTAATATGATTGTAATTAATAATGCAATTGAAATTATAATGAATGTTTATAATATAGTAAAACATTAAAACAATTATGTAAGGTAATTAAACTAAAATAATAAAAATTTAGATAATTAAAAGTGATTAAAATATTGAAAGCTGCAAAGATGAGTAAATAATCAATGTATAACTAGAAATTTATTATAAAGATGAGAAGCATTTTTTCCTAAATTATTCAATGAAATTTGCCCCATAAAGATGCACTACTAATTCACATCAAAATCATAAAATAAAGAACTTTTATTTCAGGTTTAACCAAACTCAATAATAAAAAAAGCTTGATGAATGTATAAATGCATTTTGCAAAAAGTTTGTGATCACCACTGATATTAGCAATACCTTGAATTTTTTTTTCAGAAATAAATTTATTCTTCCTTCATGAAAAAGCATGAATTTAGTAATATTAATGAAAGTTACAGATTAAAATACAGTCGAGTCTCCCTATAACGAAACTCCATACCCCATATCGAATTTCTCTATATAATGAATTTTTAGCAGGAACGGTCCCCCTTTTTTCATGATTACATTAAAAACAGTCTCTATATAGCGAAATATCTATTCTCCATATAACGAATTTTTTCATAAAACGTTCTTTAGTTATTCAGTTTGAAAAAAGCTTCAAAATCACATGGAATCAAATTTCCATCATTTATTTTTGATTTATAGTTCAAGGCTGAGTTTTTTATATTGCTTCTCTACCTTGAATCTCCTTGATCTAAGTCCAACGAATTCATTCCACCAGCCCCCCTCCCACACATCTTTTAACATCCTTCGAGAAACAGTGTCAATTTAATTGTTGCACATATAAAACCTGGATCAATGTGGTAATTGAAGTCAGTGTTGATTTCAGAGGGTGGTTTTGGGCCGGGAGTGAATGTCAGTTCACTCCCGGAGCAATGAGATCGCTCCCGAAAATTTGAGATGTTATGTTTTCAATGGCAAAAAAATTAATGTACGTTTTTCTTGTGTGATTTTTATTAAGCTTTTAAATAAACGTCTATTCTCTTTTTTGAAACCATTCAAATAATTAAGAAATAGGATATTAAGTTAATATTTATAGTTAAACACTTCAATTTTTTAATTAAACGTATAAAAAATAATACTTGTTCAAAATTTGCACATTAAACAGAAATTTTAATGGCTTTCTCTATTCAACGAATTTCTCTATATAACGAATTTTTTACTGGAAAATGGATTTCGTTATATAGAGACTCGACTGTATATATAGAATTGATGTAAAAAATAAGTCAAATTTTCTCCCTACACCTAACCTGAAAGCTTGATTGTTTACATCTGTAAATTATCTGCAGATTTTAGAGAGTTGCGGATATTAGGGCAGCGGATTTGCGGTAGTTTACTATATTTAATTTGTTTTTAAAATTTTACCATTTTCTATTCACTTACAACATATTTAAATTTATTTTTTATTTAGTGTGCACAATTCAGTTACAAAATAATAGAATGGCTTTAGATTAAAGCCTAGATGTTTAATTTTTAGCACCAATCAGTAACTAGAATGTAATATTTTCTTACCTATATAATTATTTCTTATATTATTTTTTTATAAATTATAAATGTTATTTATTCTTTTTTTAGTTATTCATTATAAAAAACTGCTCCATGTATTGTAAAAACATAAAAACACTGTAATTAAATGTAGGATTCTAAAAAAATCAAATAAATCCGATTTAAATAAAAAAAAATCTGATTTAAATCAAATAAATCCGATTTTATTTATTTATTTTTTTTTTAAATCATGATTTTTTTCCAACCCTGCTTATAAGCGAAATGGATCTTCTTAAAACAAACATAAATATTCGTACAAAAAATGTAGCCAACTATATTTAAGAATATAAATAGAGAGTTATAAATTACCGTTTCGCTTGGGAAAAAAAGGTGTGCTCGTACCAGAATTTTATTGTAACAATAAAATTTTTTCTAGGAACGAAATTCTCAATCAATTGTAACACCGGGCCATAGCATTTATTGTTCATTTATAGACTTTGAAAAAAAAATAGTTACAGGAAGAACAATGATCGATAACACAAGCCGGCAAAATTTGGGTAGTGTCATGTTTTATTTACCCATCACACGTAGTATAAGGTAAGTCTAGAAATCAATTTGAAAATCTAAAATAAATAAATAAATAAATAACATAATTGACATCAAATACGTTAAACATGTTTGTTACGCCATCAAGCAATTTTTAATTCGACGCTTTATTTTTATTTTTATTAATATTTTACTAATTTATTTGTTTTATCGTTATTTAAAATAAACATTTAAATATTTTACTAATTTATTTGTTTTATCGTTATTTAAAATAAAAATTATGCTGATTTGTATAATTTACGAGTAGTTTGGCGACGTATATAATTTATCGAAATTGGTCGACGGATAAATCAGTTAGTATCCATAATTCAGTAATGGAGCATTTCTATGTTTTAAAGATATTTAAATATACACATGTTGATGTCCGAGGTTCACGAAGCAGTTCTTTGGTGTTGTCAAGGGTAAATAAATTCACACTAATATATCTTTTTTGCGTTATATTAACAACTTAAAGAAACATTTAGTAAATTGAAAACAAGATACAGGAATGCAGTTTCCTGCTGCGGTTACTGGATTAACATATTATCCAAGTATGCGAAATCATAGCGAAGAGAAATATTTTTAAAATGAAGGCTCAGTAGTGAGTTCTACTTGTAATTTATCACTCCATCAATTTAAAACTGAATAAATAATGAAGAAAAGGTTTCCTACCTTTGAAGTTTTCTTTCAAACTGGGAACTGTTTCATCTTCTGACTGACATCTGCGTCTGTAAAAAACTAGATAGATTAATCATTAATTGATATGCTCAATGTTGATCCACACAATATATCGTTGTAGGATGAAACTGCACTTTATTTGATTCTTGACTAATATTATAAGATTCTTGAATATATATCCACAGCAGTGATGGTACATGATAATTACTATAACTATACACTTCCAGCACTAAGGCTTGGAAGTACAATATTAAAATATTAATTACAGAGAAAAAAAGGCTATTCTACATTGTCTTAAAGTCAGAAAACAATGCAAAGTTGCATATATCAGCAGTTCTTTAATTTCTGTTTATTCCTGTGACGACAACATTCCGACGCAGTGTCCCTTGTATGGTGCCGCCACCTAGCGCTGGAGTAATATACTAACTTCGCAGTAAGAAGGAGCATTTCCCTTGGTGTTTCACCACAGATGTTTTTTTTTCTTGATTATTAATAGTTCTGTTATAAGCATTCCTCACAGAAAAGTCACACATTTCAAAAACTATCAAGCTGCACATTTCACAAACAAATAATTGTTCGGTCTGATTGGACACAAAACATGCACACGCGATTCGTTATTTCCGACACTCCTCCTTTTTGTGTCCAACTGAGGACTGCTTAACTTGTAGTTTTTCACGCAGATACTCCAGGTGTGCTTTTGGTAAGGCTTTGGTGAGGATATCGGCTAGCATTCTTTTCGTGGGACAGTAGACTAGCTTAATGGTGCCTGTTTCACTTAAGTGGCGTATGTGGTGGTATTTCACATGTATGTGCTTTGTCTTTATCTGTGCTTTCTCATTTTCGGTAAGTTTTATGGCGGATAAATTGTCCTCATATAGTGTAACGGGGGTTTGCTGGCGTAATTCTAGGTCGTTTAATAACTCAAGTAACCATATGATTTCTTGACTGGCGATTGACGCAGCCACGTACTCCGCTTCTGTGGAAGACAGTGCTATACAGCTTTGCTTTCTCGATGCCCATGCCAGGACATTGTTTCCTAGTTTGAATAGATTTCCGGTGGTTGATTTTCTGTCTATTCTGTCGTTCCCCCAATCTGCATCACTATATGCAGTTAATACTGGGGGTTCTGTTCTATCTATTACAAATTTAAGGTTTTTTGTGGTTAGGAGGTATCTGATTACTTTTTCTATTGCCTCCCAATCGACCTCTCTTGGCGATTCATTCCTTCTTCCCAGGATATTTACAACTGATGCTATATCAGGTCTAGTTAAGGTCGCGATGTATAAAAGCGCCCCCACAGCCTGCCTGTATTTTGTATTGTCTTCCATTAATTTTCCGTTAGGGTCTAAACTAAAATAGTTAGTGCTCATCGGCGTGTAGGTTGGTTTCGCGTTTAATAGATCGAACTTTTCTGCGATCTGTATGATTTTGTGTTCCTGATCTAATTCTAGGTTTCCGTTCTCCGATTGTCTTATGTTTATCCCTAGATATTGTGTTACCTTTCCTAGATTTTTAATTTCGTATTGTTTTGACAGTTGTGTGTAAATTTCATCGGTGTCCTGTTTGTCACCTGCTACTAGGATGTCGTCCACGTAAACGATTATGTATGCAACCTTTCCGTTTTTAACCCTTTTGTACAGACATTTGTCCGATACACATTCTTCGAAATTTAGATTTCTAAGTGATTTATTAATTTTTAGGTTCCATGCCCTAGCCGCTTGCTTAAGGCCATAAATCGCTTTGTTAAGACTACACACTTTATGTTCTTCCCCTTTCTTTATGTATCCTTCCGGCTGATACATATAGACCTCCTCCTCAAGGTCGCCATGTAGGAAGGCAGTTTTGACGTCTAGGTGAGTAACATTCAGATTTTTGTACACTGCTGCGTTCAGAAATGCTCGCAGTGTCGTGTGAGACACGACTGGCGCGTACGTTTCGTCGAAGTCACAACCGTATTTTTGAGCGTATCCCTTGGCAACTAGTCTAGCCTTATACCGTTCTACGGATCCATTCGCTCCCCTTTTCGCTTTGAATGTCCATTTGCATCCAAATACTCGTTTTCCCGGAATTGGTTTAATTAATTTCCATGTATTATTTTGTTTCAGCGAATTTATCTCTTCATTTGTTGCTTCTAACCATTTGTCCCTAACTTCATCATCTTCAATGTTTTGTATATCCGTCCACGTTTTCGGTTCCTGAATTTGGCATAGATTTGCGCTTATGCCGAAACGATTAGGAGGTACTCCGCGATTTTGTCTTTCCGACCTTCTAGGCTCGGGCGGTTTTTGCGCTGGGGCTTGAATTGAATTTTCATCGTCATTTTCTAACTCAATTTCCACGCTATCCGCTGTCCTTTTCTGATCGTCTGGTTTTTGTTCGGTAGTAGTAATTTCTTCGCTCATAACGCCCTCTTCGATAAATTTCACGGTTCTAGAAATTATTATTTTATTTTGCCCCGTGTAGATCCGATAACCCTTGCTTCTAGGATCGTAGCCCAACATGATTCCCTCGATTGCTTTTTCGTCTAATTTCCCTCTCTTAGGTTTGTCGACATAGGCAAATGCCTTACATCCAAATGTTTTAATGTTTGAAAGGTTCGGTTTTCTTTTATTCCATAGTTCGTAGGGCGTCGCGTTGTTTTCATTGGCTTTTGTTGGCAATCGATTGATTAGATACGTAGCGGTCATTACTGCTTCCCCCCAAAAATGTTTAGGTAATTTTGCATCTGATAACATGGTTCTAGCCATTTCTACTATTGTTCTATTCTTTCTTTCAGAGACGCCATTCTGGGGGGGAGAATAGGGAACACTTAGCTGTCGTTCTATTCCGTTTTCGGCTAAGTAGTTTTCGAAATCATCGCTTATGTATTCCTGTGCGTTGTCAGATCTGATTGATCTTATTGGTCTACCGAATTTATTTTTTACTAATGCTACGTATTCTTTTAGTTTAGCAAGGGCTTCTGATTTATGCGCGAGCAGATATGTCCTTGTGAATCTGCTGCAGTCATCTGTGAACGTTATGAAATATTTCTTTCCCCCCAAAGTTTCCGTCTGCATAGGCCCGCATATATCGGAGTGCGCCAGAGAACCGACTTCTCTGCTTCTATTTGAGGCGACCTTGGGGTAAGGTTTTGCCGAGAGTTTTCCTTCGACACATTTAGTGCAATATGTGTCGTGCTTGCAGTTGTTAATTTTTATACCTTCTGCTAAGTTGTGATTAACTATATATTTTATATCGTCGAAATTTTTGTGTCCCAATCTCCTGTGCCAAATCGATATGCAATTTGTATTGTTGCAGTGTGTTTGTGTACTTAATGAATATCCGTATTCGTCTTGGGGATTTATTTCATAAAGATTGTCGTTGAGTTTTCCTGTCATAAATATGTTATTATCCTTGACGAATAAGCATGCATCTTTTTCGAAAATCACTTTTATGTTATTTTCGGTGGCCTTTTTAACCGACAATAAATTGCTCTTTAGTTCTGGGCAGTACAGCACATCTTTCAGAGTAATGTAGTGTTGTTTGTCTGTTTTTAACTTTACATCCCCCATACCTAGTGAAATAAGTCTTTTACCGTTAGCGATTGTGATGTTTCCGAAGTTACCAGCGGTGAATGTCGCAAAGTTTTCTTTTGTGGAGGTGACGTGTCTGGTGCAACCGGAGTCAACTATGTATTTGTGTGTGTCTTTTGTTTGTGTATGGTTAACCTCTGCTGACTCGCTCTCATAATTATTTTCCTCTGGGAAGAGAGGAATGATCGTCTCTTTCAGGTCATCTTCTATCTTTGAGTTGCTGTTGAAACAATAGTTTGAGGATTCCCCTTTTATTTGCCCTGAGTTTCTAGGGTGTGTTTTCGGGTTGTTATTATTATTATTGTATTGTCTGAATCTGTTGAATTCACCCCTCTGGGGCATATTTCTCTGTTTGTTTTTTAAATAATAGCAATCTTCTCTTGAGTGGTTGCTGCGACAACAGTGATCACAATATTTTTTACTTTTATTAAATTTATTTGTTAATTTATATGCCGTTTCTCGGCTACGTATATTCGAGTTTTTGTCTTCATTGCGATGAGAGAATTCATCTAACAGTTTGTTTTTTACAGTTTCGATATCTAGCTGCTGACTTTCTCTCGCTTCCAGAGCGGTAATCAGCGGCGCGTAAGAGTTAGGAAGGGAGCACAACATCAACGCCACGATGTGTGAGTCGTTCACGACTTCGTCAATGGCCGCCAAATCATCTCTTATACTCAAGATGTTATTTATGGGGATGTATGAAATCTTCCCCCATGAAATCTGCCCCCGTCCGCCATTTTGACCTCTACATTAGAAGGGGGTAGATATCCAGCGGTGCAGTATTTCACTTTCTACGAGGGCCTGATATCTTCCCCCATGAAATCTGCCCCCGTCCGCCATTTTGAGCTCTGCATTAGAAGGGGGTAGATATCCAGTGCTGCAGAATTTCACTTTCTACTAGAGCCTGATATCTACCCCCAGTATATCTGCCCCCGTCCGCCATTTTGACCTCTGCATTAGATGGGGGTAGATATCCAGTACTGAAGCATTTCACTTTCTACGAGAGCCTGATATCTACCCCCAGTATATCTGCCCCCATCCGCCATTTTGACCTCTGCATTAGATGGGGGCAGATATCCAGTGCTGCAGCATTTCATTTTCTACGAGAGCCTGATATCTACCCCCAGTAAATCTGCCCCCTTACGTCATTTTGATATCACAGTAGAGGGGACATACATGGAGTGCTAGAATATTTTTTAGGTTCATCGAGAGCAGTAAATCCTGAATATATATCCTTTCTGCGTATAGTTTTTATTGTTTCCGCTAATAATCATACGGTTTATTTATCTAGAAATTTGTAGACGACACTTAAAATGTAACTCTAAAATTATATAATATATATGAGGACGTAAACTTCAAAACGCACTTTATCGACATTTTTAAAAATTAATTTTCTGTATGAACCTATTTTATTAATAAATCTGCGTAAAAGAAAAAAAAAACTATAATTTTAGAAAAAAAAAATGAAAAAAAGGAAGAAAGAAACTTTCAACGTGTGTTTTGGCATTGTAAAATCTTGGTGTTTACAATGAAAACTAACAGTTTTTATGATATTTATTTAAATCGAAAAAATTTTACTTTCTGGAAAAGGCAAAATTTGAACCTCACGCCCTCTTATATACATGCAAGACTTTTAGTACTTTTGTAGATTTTTAGCATTTTCCAACAAAGTTAAAAAGTGCTTTTGCATTTTGTTTGTTTGTCCGTTTGTCCATGCACTGACTCCCGTAAATACACTCGGATTTTTATACAATTGATAAAACTTATTTAGGTTTATTAAAACATGTTTGTTATTGCATATGAAGTATGTACTGTTAATGTTTCAATTTTAGGGACACTCAAAAGAATTGAAGAGTATTTTAATGACATTACGCTATTCCAAATCATTTGAAACTGGCATAAATTCTTGAATTTCTTTACGATCACGTTAAAATAGAACATTCTTAACATTTTTTATTAATTTACAGGGACACATAAAAGAAATCGGTTACGGTACTGTCTTTGCATAATAATTGCTGGAGTGTACGTTTTAAAATTCGATATACGCTTTTAAGTTTGATTAGTTTTTTTTTTTTTGCATATTACTCTTTATATTAAATTCTATACCTAATACACAGTACCAAAGAGCAGAATTCTAATTAATGTTTATTAAATCAAATAAAAAAATTACTTCTAAGTTTTAAATACTCGAAATGACAATAATAAAAATATACGCTTTTTTCCAACTTATTTAATATTAAAAATGTGGTTTCAATATCTATATTATAAAGACCAAAAGCATCTGTGCGTAACGCATACGTCATTTTAAGAATGGTAACACTTTAAAGTTTGAAATGCATTTCCGGTTTTGCAATTTTTTCTACTGCAAATTTTTGTATTTCTTAACTGCGCACTTTTTTAATTTTTACACCATCGTAAAGGGGAAAAAATGTACTTTTAAATGCAATTTATTTGAATACTGTTTCTTAATTTATTTTTGAAACATTAATTTTTTTGTAGTTTGTAATACCGTTTTTCTAAACGTGGCAACAGAAGTACTCCATGCTTATTAAAAGCAAAGGAAAAAAAACAGATTACTGAATTTTTATGTTGCCATTTTTTTATTAAAAGTGAAAAAAAATAATTAAACTACGTTGTGTCAACAATATTGTCTGTTATAAAACCCAGTGAATGTTTGTTTCTTTTATAAAATTTCATTTATACTTTTAAAAAATATATGGATAGTTTAGTATCTGTTTCAGTTACTAGCTATCGAGACTTCAAGTTTTGAATCAAAATGATCAAATTAAATTATTGATTTTCTTTAAAAAGTGAATACAGATATGAAAGGTGTATATTTAAATTTTGATATGGTGAAAATGACGTCAGGTTTAGGTTTGGGGAAAATATTCTATGTTTGAGTAAAAGTGCAATCAATTCTGCTTTTTTTCATATTGGAATACAAGCATTAAAACCTTAATAACTTTATTATAATAAAAGATCTTTATTTTTATTTATTTTTTATTTTTTAGATGTAGAATAAAATTTAATTTTAATAATATCTGTAACTGAGTTTTATAGAAATAGTATTTTGTTAACTTTAGATTGAATATAATTTCACATAAAGTACTTTACAATTAAATTAATTAAAAAATATGAAATACAAAAACAAGTTAAAAAAGGACGTGTATACAGTGAAAAACTTCATAAGCTAAAAATTTCATGTTTTGAGTGAAAAGAATAGCATACAGTCATGGAAATAACCCCCCCCCCCCCCCAAAAAAAAAAAAAAAAAAAAAAAAATCACCTTACTAGCGCCTCAACAAATTATTGTAGAAGAAAGTTGTTGGAACCAAAGGATTGGAAATAAAGTGTACTATTAAATGATACATATAAAATGAGCTTAGTGGGGGGAGGTGACATGTACATATTAAAACGAACCGAAACTTTTTTTTTTTTCAACGGCAATACCCAATTTTAACACGATATTTCAAATGTTTGGTTTAAATTATGCCTTATATATATATATATATATATATATACTTGTGTTACCCATTTTAACGAAACATATGTCGTGGCTATAGCCGAAAGATATTAAGCGACTAAAATGGTCTTATTGGTAAAAAATAACATACATTAATAGAAGAGACATGATCATTCTGTAGCATTCCAATAATTGAGTACATAACTTCAATTTAGATGCAGCCTCTAAAATGTGCTTGTTTTAAAATAATTAATTTCTTGGAAACTAATTGTACAATAAGAAATTTATGAAAATTTGAATTTAGGCTAATTTAAGGGTGCAAAATCTATTTATGGTGGCAAAATTATTTGTTGGTATTGAATTAAAGGACAAAATTTGGATTTATTTTTATATGAAAATGGCCCCCTAAGCGATTTTATATACATCATTTAAAAGTAGACATTGTTTATAATCTTTTGCTAACAGCAACTTTCTACTAAAATAATTTATTGCACAGTTGATAGGGGGTGGTTTCCTTTTTCTTCTACGATTGTACGTAAAAGGTTCAAAATATCTCAAACTTAAAGAAAGGTAAATTTAGCAATTTTTGGAGCGAATTATTATTAGTAGTATTGTTATTTGCATTTGCATATGTTTGTTAAGATTTCTATATTATACTATTTAATTTTGGATTTTCCTTGTTTTGTAAAGTTGCATATACAACAATAACGCTTTCAACCATTAACAAAATGAAGTGATAACTGAATGTTCTATATAATAATTCTGAACTTTTCTATATAATAGTTCAATATATTCTATATAATAGTTCTGAACTATAGTAGAGCTTTCCTATTATGATAAAATATATCAATAGGGTATGTATCTTCACTATTGAAATTTTTTAAATTATTAAAATTTTAAATGATTTATGTGAAGTGAAAATTCATGTGAAAGGTTTTAGCTGTTTCTGCCCTCTTGAGTTATAAAAAGATACATATATATAGTATGTAATTCATTTTATAATCTGAAATCCCCCTCCTTTTTTATATAGTTGTAAATGAAACTATATTCAGCAATTTAAAGCAACATTTATACTTTTTTTTTGTTGTTGTTATTGATGTTTTAAATCAGCAGCTCTCATTGTTTTATTGATGTTAAAAAATTAAATTTAATCGACGCATTATATAAAATAAATTCTCATTTATTTGAAAAAAAAAGGAAAATTCTAAAAAAAAAAAAAAGAGCAAATCAAACAAAACATTTAACATTTAACAATATTCGTTACATTTTGTAAACTTAAAATTTTCGAAATTTAGCTTTTGGTTTTCGCTTTAAATTAACATTGTTAAAAAAAAAAAAAAAAAAAAAAAACATTTTTAACAAATTATTTTGCGCTTACAAAAGAAAAAAAGTTCTAACGAGAGCTATTTAATTGACACATTAAAAAGAATCAAAATATATAAACACATAAATACTAATGAAAATAATGATAAGTATCAAAATTCAACATTTAACAGACGATAGAGAATATGCAATCCATTTTAAACGTTTATTGAAAGTCTCAGTTCCTTATGTGATTGACAATTTATCTTTAAATGTTACTCACAGATTGTCAGTTTTTAACACATAAAATATTAAATTAAGAGTATATTTTGGAAAATATTTTGGCAACAAAAAGAACATATAATATTCATTTTCTGGGGTGATTTTTAAACCCTAAAACCTATTCCGGGATTCTTTTTATGAGAAAGAACTTATATCCAAAATATGAAATACATCTGATAAGTGTGCATAAAAACAATTTAACTAATTTAAGGGGGGGTTATAATCACTCGTCCCTTTTTAATTAGCAAAATAATCCCATATCTAAGCAGGGATACACCTTATCATAATGAATCTATAATCCAAAATTTGAAGCAAATCCGATAATTCTGCGTAAAAAGCCATTTATTTAATTTAAGGGGATAGGGGTTGTATTCGATTCACCTTCTATACTTAGCCATTAAACTCTTATAGAACTATTCAGGTATTCACCTTTTTAGAAAGTACCTACATTTAAAAGAAATACATCGGGTAATTCTGCATAAAAAACGATTTATCTAATTTGAGGCGAAATAATTGCCCCCCCCCCCTTTATTAATAAGCAAAAAAAAAATCACATAACTAGTCAGAGATACTTCTTATCATAATTAACTTATGTCCAAAATTCCGAACAAATCTTATAATTCTGCGTAAAAATCTATTAATTTAATTTAAGAAAGATTATTCCCCCGTTCTCCCTCTATGCTAAACCATTAAATTCCCAAATCTCTTCAGGCATTATATATTACATATAAGCCTTATCAGAAAGAACCTATATCCAAAATTTGACACACTTTGGATAATTCTGCATAAAAACCGATTTATGTAATTTAGGGTGGTTAAGTGAATTAAGTGATGGAAAATGAGCCACTGCCCTTCAAGGGGTTAATAAACATCAAATTTGTAGATACATGTTACCGAATTTTGACAGAATTTATACTTTTAAACGAAAACCTAATCTCTTATCAGGATCTATGCAATATTCATATTTTTTCTTTATTCTACCTTTACCTGAAAAAAAGGATGGATTCATAAAAATTTTGAATTTCGGTCTTCTTCGGATTTACACGTTTTAGGGGGTCAAAGATTAAAAAAAACACGTGTTTACGAAATGTCTCTCTGTGACATAAAATTTGTGGACACTCTATCTCAAGAATTTATAAACAGAATTTCACAAAACTTTATATTCAGTTAGTCCCTGAAATACACTGGTGGTAATTAGTTTTTGGTGTAAAATCGATCAATAAGTTGCGCTGCTATGTTGCATTTTTTACGATTTACTCAACAGCTATATCTTGACTAATACGCATATTTCCATCAAACTTCCGATTCAGTTAGTCCTTCATATGAACTGATGTTTGTTTATATTTTAGTGTAAATGTTTTAAGAAGTGGCGCTGCTATGCTGTATTTTTCGCAATTTTTGCTATCGTTCTGTCTCAAGAATTAAGGGTGTATTCCAAACCAAATTTCTTATATTCCGATTTATTTTTAAATTCCTTTTTGCTCTCAAGTGTATCAAACTGGCAAATTCTATTATTAAGAAAGTACGCAATGTGCCGTGCTTATTGAGTTTTTGATAAATGGAGAAAATATTGCAAAAAAAAAAAAAAGAAAAAGAAAAAGAAAAAAAGAAAGGCTGTCAAAGATGACGTTTTGAACCGAAGTTTTTAAAGCGGAAGATCTAAAACAAAAAACAAAAAAACAAAACAAAAATAAAATAAAATAAAAATAAAAGATCAGAGTGAGAAAATAATTGTTTATAAATCCAATTCTAATGAATTGAGGGGGAAATTAAATCACACGGCATCTTCAAAAATCATCTTAGCAAATTTCATGTTTCTACTTTTAAAAATGAGTCTGAAAATGTATCAGAAAATTTCGAGCTGTTGAGAGTGGGAACATATTTTTTCGAATCCACCCTTAATGCACGGAATTTAATAAAAGTTCATTTCAGGTAGTCATTCATATATATTGACGCTGATTAGTTTTGGTGTAAATCGCTCAATAGGTGGAGCTGCTATGATGCATTTTTCATGATTTTTGCAACAACTCCATCTCAGGAACAAATACACGGAATTTAATGAAAATTTATTATCCGGATAGTCCCTGATATAGATTGATGTTGATTAGTTTTTGGTTCAAATCGCTCAACAGGTGGCGTTGCTCTGCTGCATTTTTACAATTTATAAGACAGTTTTATCTCATTAACTATTGCACTAATTTCCGTCGTCGATTCCGTTTGTCGATTTTTTTTTCTGCGATGTTTAAAAATTGACATCATAAACATTGAAATCAAAAACATAAAAAAAATAAAGGTACCAAAGCAGCATATCTACGTTCAATTTTCTCTCTGAAAATCACAATCTATTAAAAAAAAATAAGTTTTTGAAACTCACATTTTTGTATTATTTATTTATTTATTTTTGAAATATTTAAAGTTTTTCACCCAGAATTTAAAATCTAAATACGAAAAGACAAATCACACACGCGTAAACATACATTCATCTTTAAGAAGATTTCTTCAATTTTAAACGATATTGACAATTAATCTTTCAGGCAAATTCGTTTCCAGATATCTCTTCAGGATTTTTTATAGGTAGATTTCGTAAAGAATACTATACCTATTATATTTTCCCCTATGTTGAAATTTCTGAAAACTTTTTGCAGATCCATGCCCATCATGAGTAATAGAATCCAAAGCTCCCCCCCCCCCCCCAGTTTAAAACTTTATATAAATATTTATCTGTTCATATTTATTTATTTATTTATACCGTATATACTAGTGTAAATGTCGAAGAATTTTACACAAAATTTGGGAGTTAAAAATAAGAGTCGGTCGACTTATACACGACGTAGTAAGATTTTTTTTTTCTTTTCACAAGGCTAGTCCTTTTATGGATCTATGTTGGAGAGACAGGTAAAAACGAACAATGATCAGTCCCTGAGATTGACAAAAAAAAACTCAACAAAAATGGTCCCTCTAATTCTTCTGCACCCATTCCCTCATGCAATGCTCCTCAACGCAGGAAATTAAATTTCAGCATTTGAATACCCCTTTTAAAAAGAGTTCAACGTGAGAATGCTTGTAGACGCCTCTTCTAAAAGTCCTACAATACAAAGAAGTTTTGTACATTAGCAGTCTAAAGAACTTTTTATCTGGTTAATTAGGCTTAAATAGATTTTTCAAAGATTTTTTTTTCTTTTTAAATATCGAATTGATGGGAATGGGTTTCAAAATAATTTAAACTTCTGCGTTTTTACATAATTATGCTTTTTGAAAATATTACACTTAAAAAACTCTGATTAGAAACGCAGAAAAAAGTTATTATTGTTATTACAATTTTATTATTATTATTATTATTATTATTATTATTATTATTATTATTACTAGCAAAAGCCATGCTTTGTTTGGATTCGCGAAGCATTATTTTATAGAACAGATATTTGAAAGTAAAAATATTTTTTAATATTATTTTTGCATCTTTATTAAACAAAACGTTATTTTATTTTTTGGCGCATTTTAATTTTTTATTTATGATGTAAGACTGGCATAATAAAATATTTTCGAAGCAAACTTTTACAAAATATTTTTAAATTTTCAACTAAAAGCTCTTTTAAAGATGTTTTTACAATTTTCAGTAACCACTATTGTTTTTTAAAGTTTTTTGAAATATGCATGTTTCCAATCTTTGTAATTAACATCAAATGATCTTTGATAGCTATTTAAGAATAATATATTTCAAGAGAGCTTGAAGAAAGTTACTTCGTCAAAATCCTATTTTCTGGAAAAACATTTGAAATCTGCTCTCGTTGATACTATGAATTTTTAACTGTAAAACCTTTTTTTTCTAATTTCTTCGTTTTTATACATGTTAGCGTATCAGAATTTTTGATATTGTAGAATTTTTCGTAAGGAAAATTTCTATTGAATGCTTAATTTTGAAGGATTTTCACTCTCGACAACGTTACGTACGTTTTTAAGCCAACTGGTGTCTATATATCCTCAATATCTACAACTGCTTCATCTAATGTTAAACCTTGGGATTTATGAATTGTAACAGCAAAAGCTAACTGCAGAAGAAATTATTTCCTTGGGCAATTTATGCTTCCATTTTTCCAGAATTTAATTATTGGGGGAATTGGTACGCACCAATTCTTATAAGTTAAATTATTGTAGTATTCAAATTTATCCTTGATTATTCGCAATATCTGGTCTGGTGGCTTGTGATTTTCTTTATTGCGTGCAACAAAGTCTAAAGTCCCGTTCACTAAACCTTTTTCGGTCCAGAAATAAGATCGTAACATTACTTTAGATCCAAATGATAAAGTAAGAAATGGTTAAAGTCAATTTTTCGTTTCTGAATCGGCCAACTTTGCTTTAGTACATTTATAAAGAGCTTGAATCGAGGCAACAACTTCACGCTTCAATTCTTTTAATTTTTCATTTATATAACAAATTTAACAATTAATTTTATTTGTTTACAATTCTTTTGTTGCCACTTAAAAAAAAAAAAAAAAAAAAAAAAAAAAATCCACAATACAACTTTTTTTAAATGTTTAAGTGTCATCTGTGAGAACGATTTTGCTGAATAATGAAAACATATTTTATTTATCAAATTAATCATGATTCTATCTATAATTACTCCATGATTTATATTTTTTTCTGAAAATATACGCGTTTCATTTTTTATCTATTTGCTAAAATGCGTCTGTATTGGAAATGCATGTAAAATAAA
Organism: Maratus speculifer; assembly: GCA_964019185.1. Taxonomy (NCBI): domain Eukaryota; kingdom Metazoa; phylum Arthropoda; class Arachnida; order Araneae; family Salticidae; genus Maratus; species Maratus speculifer. The sequence continues at coordinate 268,692,711 of OZ025298.1, forward strand.
TTAATTGAAATAATACATTTTTTAACGTTTTACAGTAAAAAAAAATATATTGTGCAAATCTACAGATCATAATTTATTTTTGTGTTTAATTTGAAGTTAAAAGATTGAATAGTTTTTTTGTAAAGTGTACGACAAAATGTAATTTGAGTGGCCTAGTAGAGGATTCGGTTCGCTCATCCTAATTATTATATCTTCGATTGCATGTCATTTTTCAACATAAGTGCTATTGAAGTTTCAATGAGAAAAGCTTTTTCCTTTTAGCGATGAGAGCCGCTGGCGCCTAGATTTTTGCACTCCTGTATATATCCACGTAATTTCTATAATTTTGCATAAATCTCTTGCAACCTCATACATAAAATCAAGGAGAAGAAAATATCGGTCATGTTCGTTAATAGCCAAAATCAGACCAAGGAGGTTGGAAATAAAGAAGGGGTTTGTGAAAACAGAAAAAAACCCATAATTTCACAATTGTGATGTACATAAAATCACTTATCGTTATTATTACTTCTCAGAAAAGTTCTAAAAATTTATCTATGACAGATTTTTGACATCGTTAAAAATGGGCTCAAATTGCACAAAAAATAATGTTTTAACCCTTTCAGGGGCAAGGCTTTTCTGCTCCCAAACTGGTCAAATAATTAATTCAAACTGCGATTTTTGAACAAACTGATTTAAAAATAATCGAAAACTTTTCGCCATGCATATTATGCGATCAAAATTGCAGTAAAAATTTACTGCTACCGTTTGTCAGTTTGAACCTTCAGATTAACCGTTTCCAGACTGCAAAAGACGTCCTTAAAAGGATTAAAATAAAACAAAAAAATCATATCTTCGTCGGTTTACAAGATATTAAATGCAATTAAATTTATTATAAATCTTCTTAATATTTTCTACAACTTTTATATTGACAAGTTTTTCATGGGACCAAGTCTAACAAAAAAGGAATCATAAAGGGAGAGGAGGTTAGAGAAGAAAAGAAGTCACAGTAACATAATTCTGAGTAAAAAGGCGCTTACTGAAAATTGAATTAAAAACTGATCAAAAGCGGCTAAATGAAAATGCGTTTATTTCTAATCTTGATTTCCTTTTTTTTAAAATTAGTAATTAACTTTCAAATATACCTTACGGCTATATTCTGAGGCGGTAGGGGCTTTTTCTAATTATTTGCTTAAACCGTAAATTACGCATGTCAGTATTGCTCTTGATGTGCAGCACTTTTACCACTAAATATCAGCCTTTTTGCATGAAAATTAAACACGGAGTTTGAAATCACCACATTTGTATTTCATAAAATTTTTAAATCGTTTAGACAATAATAAATATCTTTTAAAATAATTTAAATGTATTTATTGGTAGTCGGATAAAAAAGAAAAACAGAAGAATGCTTCTGCAAGCTTTTTATACTAGATTTCCGTTTAAAAATATAAAGTTGTTCAAATTAATGAACGGTTTTATTTCAGGTGTTTTTAAAGCTAATATTTTGATCCTGACTAAAGCTAGTCGAGACACCTACTATTTATATGTTGTTAAGCATTGCACGTCTTTGCAAATTAGTTATAGGAAAAAAGAAAAGAATCTTCCACGCATACATTTTTATCGAGGAAAATAAAAATAGTAATGTAATTGGAAAATGTTTCCTTAAAATTTTATTAGTTTGAGGGAAATATTTCTAGATTTCGAGAAAGAATCGTAAATATTCCAAGCTAAAACATGGTTTTACTTTAAATTTTGAGTCTTGAGCAAATTTTAGCTTTGGATATGAAATTGGAATGCACTCGTACAAGAATTTTTAAAATTATAAATATATAACTTAATTTTGCACCCTGAATATTTTTTAACATTAGTACTAATCATCCTAAAAATATTGCAATTTTTATACATTTTAGCAACATTTTCATTTTAAATATGAGCTTTGACATTAATAACCGAAAAAATTATTTAACTATGATTGCAGCCAAAATTTGTGATTAAAAACAATTTTAAGGACATAAGAGAGATTGCTCGTCAACTAGCAATTGATTATAATCAAAATCAAAGATGCATTATGTTTATAGGGACATATTTCTTAATTCCACTAAAATTAGCCGAATCGTTTACAAATGTATAAAAAGTATTAGGATTGTCAATCTTGTAAAAAGTTTACCTTTTATATTAACACTGTTTGTAAAGCAGAATTTGATTCGATTAAAGAAGACGGTGCTGATTAAACAAATGTCAAACGTTGTTTTGTTAATTAAAAAAAGGACTTATCCAATAGTACAGTGATTCAAATAAGCGGCAAATTTCCATATGTTTAATTGTAGGAGGGGGGCCGTATGTTTAGTCTGCCCAGGAGCCCGTAAAACCTGTTACCGGCCGTGCACACTAGAAATTCAAATTGCCACACCTCAGCCATTTTTTAAGATATGAACGAAAGAAAAAATGCTCCGACCCTTTTTTTATAAAGTTCAAACACATAAAAAACGCTTAAATTTTTCATTTTTTGTACCTCATTTTTATTTTTTAGTTTTTTAGTTTTAAATGGCCACAGGGCCGTTTAGAGGGGGGGGGGCACAGTGGGAAACTGCCCAGCGGCAAGGGCACTGGGAACAAGATGGGGCCCGCACCGTATCAAACAACTATAGAGATTACATAATATTACAAATCTGAACTTGCACACATTTTTTTAATTATTATTCACAAGTTAACTGGAAAAATGTTTCCCAGAATTGTTGTGAGAACATTTTCACCCAAGACATAGAACCATTGGTAAAAGAATCCCTGCATAAGAACCATTACTAAAAAAATCCCTGCATAGAACATATAACAAGACAAATATTATCTCTTCTTGTTTTGTACTGAGGTGAGTAGAGTACTAATCTAAATCTGTCACTTCATTCATCATTCTTTTTACAAACAGCCAGGCACTTCCTGTTTTCCTAAGAAATTCAGAAAGAACCCTTCTTTGACCACGGATTGCCATACCCATGCCTTCAGGCCAAAGAGCCTGCGGACTACAACAGGTCTATCTGATACTGGCAGCTAGACCGACTCAATTATCGGACAAACAATGCGACAGTTAGGGCACGGCCCGCGCTAATTGGGGTCTCCTAGGGAGTTCCGATTTACTGATTACCGAATAGGCACGAGAAGTACATGCTTCCCTTAGAAAGTTTTGAAGGGGCCCAAAATTGAGAACACAGGGGGCCCTGAATTTTGCATGGAATTAACTTAATTCTAAAATTTTATCTAATTTCTTTTCAAATTATTAATTATACATATATGCATATATATATAATTTGTATTATTTAAGTGCTTCGTAAATGCAAAAAAAAAAAAATAATTTTTCATGTAAAAGATCAGTTTTTGTACATTATTTTAGATAATTAATTTAAAAAATCATTTAAGTACCTAATGTTTATTGTCTAATTCTTCGTACCTTACAATTTTTTTTCATTAAAGCAATGACAGGTTTTGAGAGAACTTTTAAGCCCCCCCCCCCCTCTCCCGCCCATCTGAGTCTCGATAGAGCAAAGACTTAAATTTCATAAAACCGTCTCAATCTAGTGTTTATATTCTAAGATTAATCATGTGCACAATTATCAGACTTATGTAAATATGTGATTTGTAAAAAGAGACGCTTTTTTCCGGTGCGCTTTTTTCCGGGGACGCTTTTTTCCGTGCGCTTTTTTCCGGTGCGCTTTTTTCCATGATTTTTTTTTTGGTAGGCGGAAAAAAGCGCACCTGAAAAAAGCGCACGGAAAAAAGCGCCCCGGAAAAAAGCGTCCCCGGAAAAAAGCATCCCCGGGAAAAAAACGTCCCCGGAAAAAATCGTCCCCGGAAAAAAAGCGCACCGAAAAAAAGTGTCCCTTTTTACAAATCACATATTTAAAGAAGTCTGATAATAGTACACATGGTTAATCTTAGAATATAAACACTAGATTGAGACAGTTTTATGAAATTTGATCGTCCTTGCTCTCTCGGGACTGAGATGGGCGAAGGTGTGTGTGTGTGTGTGGGGGGGGGGGGGAAGGGGGCTTTAAAAGTTATCTCAAAACCTGTTATTGCCTTAATGAAAAAAAAATTGTAGGATACGAAAAATAAGATAATAAACACTAGGTACTTAAATGATTTTTTTAAATTCAGTCTCACTTGTTCTTTTGTGGTTGTGGTTAGGGGGAGAGGGCGATTGTCTACGAGCTCTGAATCTATCTCTTACATTATTACTTACCCATCATACGTAGTATAGGGTAAGTCTTGCAATCGTTTTGAAAATCGAAAAAAAAATTTTGACGGACTTACACGTTTTAGATAGTGGAGATTCCGAAAAACATATTTTTAGAAAAAAAATTTTGCCGTCCGTCTGTCTGTCTGTCTGTCTGTAAACGCTCTATCTCCCGAACGAATTGAGATAGAGACTTGAAATTTTGTATGTAGTTAGTATGTAAGAATGGGACGAACCCTATTTAATATCAGCAACCTCGATTATCCGGAACTATTTTTTTCGGACTCTCGAAAAATTCGTTCTGATGAAAGGTATATAAAAATTTTCGAATTTTTTTTGTCCTAAGGAATGGTCGTAAAAGGCAATAAAATAACACACATTTTGCATATAGAACGAAGTCGATCGGATTATTAGTTGCCGAGATATTTGTAATCGTGTTTTCCACATTCTTCGATTTTTCATGACCCTGTATTTCATTAAAAATTCAATTCAGAGGTATATTTTAATTGAAAATGAGACGCTTAATCCGACGCAGTTAATTGTTAGTTAATAGAGTTATTATTTTTGGAGTTAGAAGGATGTTTCTTTTACGCAGTTCGGTACTACTTGAGTAGTTTGGCGTTTTATATAATTTGTCGAAATCGGTAATCAGCAGTTCTTTAATAAAGCATTACTATGTATATTAACAATATTTAAATTTTGTTTATGAATGCATTGTATAAATAGTTTTCACGTGTTTTATTTTCATATACATATCCATGATGGGTAAGTATTACGGTGGCCCCCAACGACTAGTTTTTTATATTATTTATAATTTGATTATTTATAATTTAAATTATACATAATTAATTTATATATTATACGATTATTATTTTTATTATTATTATCAAATTACATATTAATATTTTATTACATTTTATATTATATATTTATACTTATATAATACATATTAATTAATTATTAATATATTAATATAATACATTAATAGTAAATAATCCTTATATATCCTTATATCCTTATATCCTTATATATATTATAAATGTGAAAGTGTGTCCGAAAATTGGAATGAACTTGGCTTCAAAACGGATGGATTAATGTCTTTGAATTTTTGTATATAGGTAAATTATTGCCCTGAAATGAACATAGGCTAATTTTTATTTATTTTATTCAAATATTTTTCTTAATAATTCAATATTTCACTATTTTTCATAAAGAATAGATTGAAAAAATTTCCATAATATTTAATTATCTTTCTTTTTTCGTTGCCAAAAAATAAAAAAACCGGAATAATTATTTCTCTTCTGTAATTAATTTTCAACTGAAAGATTTTCACGTGATAAAATAAAATGAAATAAATAAATGGACCCTATACTGTTTTTCGGTTCGAGATTAAAAACCGCAATTTCACCAATTGTGACGTCAGAGGAATACTGTTTTTCTTCTTATATCACGCAAACGATTATATAAAATTTCTTTTAGACTTAGAAGACATTACAAGAATATAACTTCACACTTTACAAGATTATAAATATTTTAGTAGTTTTTACAGATATTAATCCATAATCAAAATGAACCTTTTTCTTTCTTTCGGTTCGAGGCTATAAAATTCAACTTTTTACCAATTGTGACGTCAGAGGAATACTTTCCATTAATAATTTTAAAAATATCAATGTAACGTCATATATGAAACAAAGTATAAGTTTTCAAGTTTTCATTTTTAATAACACAATGTAATTTTGAGTAAGTGCTAACAAGAGACGACTGTGACGTCAGATATTGAAAATATAATAAATATCTCTGATATTGCAATGAAATGAGATTGAATTATGATATCAAATGTTATTATTTAAAGAAAATTAAATATATCGTCTGAGCGTGGTTAATATTTAATTTTAAAATGAAATAAGTTTTTTTAAAGGTTAAATATTAAACGACTAGAAAATATTAATAATTTATACATATCGAAAATGATGTAATGATCAATGAAAAAACTTTTTATCATTTTAGAAAGTAAGAAAAGCTCAACTAATAAAAAAAAAATATTTTTGTGTGTTAATTCTGAAAATTGTTCAATTCTGAAAATATAAATAAATATCACTTTAAAAATGCATTTTCGGGCTTAAAATCTAAAGATTTAATGTAATTGTGAGAAAATACATTCCCTCAGTCAATATCTCAATTTGGCATAGTGTACAAATATTTGGCAAAGTGTACTGGAAACAGGTTTGTAAATGGATATTAATTGCACATTTTTTTAGCTCTTAAAAAGTAAAAATATGTTGTCACTTTTAAGAATGTTTTTTATAATAAATTTCTATAAATGTTTATGGTATGCAGAGCATATATGTAGAAATTATACAAAAATGCCACCTAAAACACAGTTTTGTAGTATATTTTTCCTAACACTGTTTTTTTTTCGTTTTACGGAAACTACCCGCTTTTTGACACTTTCTAACAAGGTCTAAAAGTGTTTACGACTTCAACCTGTCTGTATACCGGATGCCGAGTGCCTGGGGTCTGCCGTCTGTCTGTCCGTTTTTCAACTTGGGTAAGTATAGTGGAATTCATACGCAAATAACATACGTTATTGAGATTTACCATAGCATATGCGGCATTGAAAATGGACCAGGTAGCAATTATAGCTGAATCACAGGAGCACTCAAAAGGAAACTTTACATTATGGTCTAAGGCGAAAAAAGATTTGTGGTGTATTTTGATAATGTTACATAATTTTAAATGTAGTGAAATTTACATGCATTTTTAAGGTTCAGAAAAACATGGTTACTATCGAATATGTTATATGTAGTACTTATAGTGTGCGTACAGGGAGCTCAAAAGTATTTCAGTATATTATGGTCTGTGAAGAAAAACCATTTGCAACGTATTTTAATAATGTTATTTTATTAAAGTTATTAATAATATTGAAATTGCACTAAAATAGGATTTCTGTAGAAAATGGGGTGAAAAGATTTAACATTCACTTACAAGATTGCAGAAAAATGTTCGATAATATAATAGTCTACGGAGAAAAAAAATATTCGCAGCGTATTTTACTTGCGTTGCGCTATTTCAAACATGATGAAATTAATATACTGAGATAATCAATACAATGATAAATACTGAAATTTACTACAATAAGCTTGCAGTTAAGTATCATTTGCATCGCATTTGTTGTTCATTTACAGAGACGCATAAAAGATTTTTTATCTGTGTCCAGATCTCAGATATTGTGTCCAAAGTATGGTCTATTAGAAAAGATTACTGAAGAGCTTTTTCAATTATCGTATGTATTTGGAAAACTAATGCATCCTGAAGTTCAGCTACATTTGATATAATACTAGCGGCTCGCCCTCGCTTTGCTTCGGGTACTCCCGCGTCAATACTGACACCAGAAAGTAACAGTAAAACCACTACCACTTCATCCTATTAAATTCAACTACTAAAACCATTACTCTCCTTTTAAGTAGTCGGGTAAAAAGTAGCCTATGTTAATCTAAGGTGCCAGATAACTCCATACAAAGTTTCATAAAAATCGATCCATCCGTTATTACGTTATAGATGGTGTAACTAACACGACTTTGTTTTATGAATATAGATTATAGCAGCCCTCCCAGGCTTTGTACGGGTATTAAAAAAAATTCAAGTTATAAATTTTTACACACATGCCCATACTCTCTTCTTTGTGGGGGGAGTTATTAAAAAAGTGTAAACTTATAAAACAAAATTCGGATATTAGTATTATTTTTTATTTATTTGTAATTCATACACTACATTTTTAGTTATTTACTTTTTACATATTTACCTATTTATTTTATTTTTACAACAATTACAGGATGTCTTTATACACAATAAATCTTGTAGGGTTCAGCCTGCGTTTGCAATGTATAAGCGGAAAAAATGAAATTATTTACGACATCACATTAAAAACCTCAAAAATAACAGTATTTCTCCACTATTTTATAGATGTTATTATACATATAAACCTTCCTCTTGAATCACTCTATCTATTAAAAAAAAACCGCATCAAAATCCGCTGGGTAGTTTTAAAGATTTAAGCGTACATAGGGATATAGGGACAGAAAAAGCGACTTTGTTTTATACTATGTAGTGATAAATCTTGTAGGGTTCAGCCTGCGTTTGCAATGTATAAGCGGAAAAAATGAAATTATTTACGACATCACGTTAAAAACCTCAAAAATAACAGTATTTCTCCACTATTTAATGGATGTTATTATACATATAAACCTTCCTCTTGAATCACTCTATCTATTAAAAAAACCGCATCAAAATCCGTTGGGTAGTTTTAAAGATTTAAGCGCACACAGGGATATAGGGACAGAAAAAGCGACTTTGTTTTATACTATGTAGTGAAGAGATGTTTGTAGAATTTAAATAAATCATGTATCGGACTATACAATAAACTGGATTGGTCACCAGTGCAATAGCGATTCCCGGAAATATGAATTCAATAATTTGAATCGGGTTTTTTGCTTGAATAATTTAAGCTAAATATGCGATCGTATTCATATTTGCACGTAATATACAGGACTGTAAAAAAGAATTCAAGTAAGTTTCTGTCTATAATTAGGAATTGCTAAAGGTGAATTTTAATATTCGTTATACTTTTTCTCACTAAGCAAAATTTTAACATTGTATTTAGAATATTTACAAACACATAGATCATATACACAGCTGCAGAAGAGAATGTCCCGGTGAAGTTATGCATTATGGAAATATTGGATATTTTTTTTTATTACCTAGGTTTAACACATGATTTTTCTTTCTTTGATATGGAATTCTGAAATGCACTATAAAATGATTTCTGTACAATTGGGGTGCGTTACAGTTGTTCTACAGTATAAGTAATTACAATTTCATTTTCGCGATTGTTCATATTATCTAACACATTTTCCTGTTATTTGACTGAGTTCTTTAAGTCCCCTATAAAAAAAACTACTGCATAGCCTTCTATAAGATAAATATTATATCTATTTTAAATTATTGTTAATGAACCGTTTTGTTTAATTAAAGCGTTTATCTTTTTTTTTTAATGCTACGTGAACGACGTCACGGGTAACAGCTAGTATATTATAAATGTGAAAGTGTGTCCGAAAAATTGGAATGAACTTGCCTTCAAAACAGATGGATTAATGTCTTTGAATTTTTGTATATAGATAAGTTATTGCCCTGAAATGAACATAGGCTAATTTTTATTTATTTTATTCAAATATTTTTCTTAATAATTCAACATTTCACTATTTTTCATACAGAATAAATTGAAAGAATTTCCATAATATTTAATCATCTTTCTTTATTCGTTGCCAAAAAAATAACAAAAACCGGAATAACTACTTCTCTTGTGTAATTAATTTTCAATTGAAAGATTTTCACGTGATAAATAAAATGAAATAAATAAATGGACCCTATTCTGTTTTTCGGTTCTAGGCTAAAAACAGCAATTTTACCAACTGTTACGTCAGAGGAATACTGTTTTTCTTCTTATATCAAGCAGACGATTATATAAAATTTCTTTTACACTCAGAAGACTTCACAAGAATATAACTTCACACTTTACAAGAATATAAATATTTTAGTAGTTTTTCCAGATATTAATCCGCAATAAAAATGATAGAGCAAGAGCCCGTGACTGACAGACCTTCGTTATTTTATAAAAGCTGAAACTTTCCCAGCGCAGTCTTCCAACAAAGATAGGAACGATAGGTAATTATGAAATTTGGATCATGGTGGCTTTGGCAGTGACCAGGGAGCAAAGGTGTAAAAAATACCAACTTACTTTCGTCATTTTATAAAGCGTAATTTTTTGATATTTCCTTTGGAATGATATTAGAAATCACGTCCTCCATTGGCAGACATTTCCTGTGGTTCCAACCCCCGGCCGACAACCACTAAACTTCAATAATGGAAAATTCTAATTTCGTCATTTTATAAAAGCTGAATTTTATATATGTTACTTGGATAACTACTAGAAGATATTTCCTCAGTTGGCAGACAGTTTTGGTGGTTCCAACCCCCGGCCGACAGACACATACAGCGGCTTCTCAATACACTAGAGTCTACGCGAAATAGACATTTTCCCCGTTTTCACTTGGGTCGGAAATTGGAGACAGTTATTTGAGGTTGTTGCATGTAATTCTACGGTTGTTGACATTTTGAAAAAAGACCACATTGAAAGAAAAAAAAAATGTAATTTAACAAATTAGAACAACTATTTGGAAAATAATATTTTCAAAGACTAAAATTTTAAAGACTTAAATAGGAATTCTATACTTAATAATAATAATAAACATCATTTTTAGGATGACCATAATGAGTCATATATTACGTACGCCATGCATTAAACATTAATATTCCTAGACCATAAATAAAAAAAACCCGTAGTTTATTGTTATATAACTTTAACTGTCTGAAATGTGCATTTTTATTTGATCAGGCTGACTGCCTCTTATTACGTAAGAATGGATAAACATTAATATTCCTGGACCCATCTTATAAAAATTTGGTACTTCTCTGTTATCCCGTCGACCAATTTCGCCAAATTATACAAATCGCCCAAACTAATAGCCAAATTATACATATTGAGATAATTTTTATTTTAAATAATGAAAAAACAAATAATTAGTGGAATATTAATAAAAATTCAAATAAAAAAAGAAATTAAAATCACTTAATGACATTTTAAACACGTGAATCGTACTTAATGTCATTGAATGCGACATTCACAATCATCCATTATTGGCATTTAACCTTATAGTTTGGCGCTAATTTTTTGGTCGACGGGATAACCTAGTATATTATAAATGTGAAAGTGTGTCCGAAAATTGGAATGAACTTGGCCTCAAAACGGATGGATTAATGTCTTTGAATTTTTGTATATAGATAGATTATTGGCTTGAAATGAACATAGGCTAATTTTTATTTATTTTATTCAAATATTTTTTTTAATAATTCAAAATTTCACTATTTTTCATACAGAATAAATTGAAAAATTTTCCCTAATATTTAATCATCTTTCTTTTTTCGTTGCCAAAAAATAAAAAAACCGGAATAATTATTTATCTTCTGTAATTAATTTTCAACTGAAAGATTTTCACGTGATAAAACAAAATGAATTAAATAAATGGACCCTATTCTGTTTTTCGGTTCGAGGTTAAAAACCGCAATTTTACCAATTGTGACGTCAGAGGAATACTGTTTTTCTTCTTATATCAGGCAGACGATTATGTAAAATTTCTTTTACACTTAGAAGACTTCACAAGAATATAACTTCACACTTTACAAGAAAATAAATATTTTAGTAGTTTTCCAGATATTAATCCGTAATCAAAATGAACCTTTTTCTTTCTTTCGGTTCGAGGCTATACAATTCAATTTTTTACCAATGTTGACGTCACAGGACTATTTTCCATTAAGAATTTTAAACTTATCAATGTAACGTCATATCTGAAACAAAGTATAAGTTTTCAAGTTTTCATTTCAATAACACAATGTAATTTAGAGTAAGTGCTAAAAAGAGACGACTGTGACGTCACATATTAAAAATAAAATAAATATGCTCTGATGTTGTAATGAAATGAGACTGAATTATGATATCAAAAGTTATTATTTAAAGAAAATTAAGTTTATCGTCTGAGCGTGGTTAGTATAAATATTTAATTTTAAAATGAAATAAGTTTTTTAAAGATTAAGTATTAAATGATTAGAAAATATTAATAATTTATACATATCGTAAATAACGTAATGATCAATGAAAAATACTTTTTACCATTCTTAGAAAGTAAGAAAAACTCAACTAATAATTAAAAATATATATTTTTGTGTGTTAATTCTTAAAATTGTTCAATTCTTCAAATATAAATAAAAATCACTTTAAAAATGTACTATCGGGCTTAAAATCTAAAGATTTGATGTAATTGTGAGAAAATTCCCTCAGTCAATATCTCAATTTCGCATAATGCGCTCGAAGTGTGCTGGAAACGGGTTTGTAAATGGATATTAATTCCACTTTTTTTTAGCTCTTAAAAAGTAAAAATATGTTGTCACTTTTACGAATATTTTTTTACAATAAATTTCTATAAATTTTTATGGCATGCAAAACATATATGTACAAATTTTACAAAAATGCCACCTAAAACACAGTTTTGAAGTAGATTTTTCCTTAACACTGTTTTTTTTTTTTTTTTTTTTTTTTTTTTTTTTTCGTTTTACGGAAACTACCTCCATTTTGACACTTTCTAACATGGTCTAAAAGTGTTTACGACTTCAGCCTGTCTGTATACCGGATGCCGATTGCCTGGGGTCTGCCGTCTGTTTGTCCGTGTTTCAACTTGAGTAAATATAGTAGGATTCATACGAAAATAACTTACGTTATTGAGTTTTGCCATAGCATGTGCGGCATTGAAAATGCGCCAGGTAGCAATTATAGCTGAATCACAGGAGCACTCATAAGGAGACTTTACATTATGGTTAAAGGAGGAAAAATAATTTCTGGTGTATTTTGATAATGTTACATAATTTTAAATGTAATGAAATTTACATGCATTTTTAAGGTTCACAAGAACATGGTTACCATTGAATAAATTAAGTGTAGTACTTATAGTGTGCGTACAGGGAGCTCAAAAGTATTTCAATATATAATGGTCTGTGAAGAAAAACCATTTGCAGCGCATTTTGATAATGTTATTTTATTAAGGTTATTTTAATAATATTGAAATTGATATCAGTTTCTGAAATGCACTAAAACAGGATTTCTAAAGAAAATGGGGTGAAAAGATTTAATTTATTTACAAGATTACAAGATCACCATACATTTACAAGATCACAGAAAAATATAATAGTCCACGGGGAAAAATATTCTCAGCGTATTGTAATTGCGTTGCACTATTTCAAACATGATGAAATTAATATACTGAGATTAATCAATACAATGATAAATACTGAAATTTACTACAATATGCTTGCAGTTAAGTATGATTTGCATCACATTTGTTGTTCATTTACACAGACGCATAAAAGATTTTGGACCTGTGTCCAGATCTCAGATATTGTATCCAAAGTATGGTCTATTAGAAAAGAATGCTGAAGAGCTTTTACAATTATCGTATGTATTTTAAGGAAAACTAATGCATCCTGAAGTTCAGCTACATTTAGTATAATAAGAGATGTTTGTAGAATTTGAATAAATCATGTATCGGACTATACAATAAACTGGATATATGGTCACCTGTGCAATAGCGATTCCCGGAAATATGAATTCAATAATTTTAATCGGGTTTTTTGCTTGAATATTTTAAGCTAAATATGCGGTCGTATAAATATTTGCACGTAGTATACAGAACTCTAAAAAAGAATCCAAGTAAGTTTCTGTCTATTATTAGAAATTGCTAAAGGTGAATTTTAATCTTCGTTACACTTTTTCTAACTAAGCAAAATTTTAACATTGTATTTAGAATATTTACAAACACATAGAACATATACACAGCTGAAGAAAAGAATGGGCCGGCGAAGTTATGTATTATGGAAATGTTGAATTTTTTTTATTACCTAGGTTTAACATATGATTTTTCTTTCTTTGATATGGAATTCTGAAATACACTACAACATGATTTGTGTACAATTGGGGTGCGTTACTGTTGTTCTACAGTATAAGTGATTGCAATTTCATTTTCGCGATTGCTCATATTATCTAACACATTTCCATTTTATTTGACCGAGTTCTTTAAGTCCCCCATAAAAAAACTACTGCATAGCCTCCTATAAGATATGTGTTATATATTTTTTAAATTATTATTAATGAAACGTTTTGTTTAACTAAAGCGTTTATCTTTTTTTTTAATGCTACGTGAACGACGTCACGGGTAACAGCTAGTATATTATAAATGTGAAAGTGTGTCCGAAAAATTGGAATGAACTTGGCTTCAAAACGGATGGGTTAATGTCTTTGAATCTTTGCATATGTATAGATTATAGGAGTGGAATGAACATAGGCTAATTTTTATTCATTTTTTTAAAATATTTTCCTTAATAATTCAAAATTTAATTATTTTTCATACAAAATCAATAGGCATTTTTCAGATAAAATTTAACCATTTTCCTTTCCTGTTGCCAAGAAAAAAAAAAAATGGAATAATAATTTTTCAGCGGCAATGAATTTTTAATAAAAAACTTCCATGTGAAAAACTATAATAAAATAATTTAAAAGAAAATAAATATGACGTCATGTTTGAAATAAAAATAAAAGGTGCATTTTTTATAATATATTTAACAAGGATATTTGTTTAGTTAATGGGAATTTTTGTGTAAAATATGGCGACATAAATTAAAAATAAAAAGAATGAAAAAGAATTATATTTGTAATAAAATGGTTCACTTATGAAAATGTGACGTCATAGTTGAAATAAAACAGGTACTTTATAGCAGTCGTTAAAAATACAGGGGGTATGAATATCAGTAGCTAATGAAGCGAGATAAATAATGACGTCATATTTAAAACGAATCAGAAATATTTTTGACTTATATTAATTAATAAGTTATAAGTTACATACAAATGAATATTTTTATTCAAAACTCATAATTATCAATGGAAGAATTTTTTGTGGGGAAAAGGCGGAAAATAAAACTCGATTTTTTAACACTTTCGAACAAAGTTGAAAAGTTATTATGCTTTCGGTTTGTCTGTCTGTCTGGTCGCTTTCTAACTTTCGTAAATATACTCCGATTTCCATGAAATTTTTGGACGTTCTTAACGTTTACCTAGCACGAATACCTATTGAAAATAAAGTTTCTACCATGATTAGTTTATTTACAGGGATTGTCAAAAAATTTCCTTACATTACGGCATTATGGGGAAAATCGTTTTAATTAAATTTAACGATGTTACATTTACAAAGTGCATTTACAAAGGGCACTAAAATATGCATTTTGTAAAGTATTTAGTGAAAAGGACACATATTATTCATTTACAGGGTTACACAGAAGAATTCCATAGCATAAGAATAAAGGGAGGAATAGTTTCCGACATATTTTAATTATGGTAAAAGATTTCATGTATAATCAAATTGATATACGTTGCGGAGGCTTAATGTGAGTTATTTCATGAATAATACGAAGTGCATAGCATTTACAGGGACACACAAAAGATTTCAAATATTATATTTTCTATTCGAAGTCTGTATATGATGGATGATGACTGTTGCATGGATGAAATGCATTTTGAATTATGATATGTGCTTTTAAGTTTCGCTAAATGTATGCATATTAAATGGAGAGTATAAATGGTAATAGTATAAATAGTTAAATTTAGATATACATGGTTACACAAAAGATCTCGGAAAGGTTACTGAATATTTGCGTAAATTACTTAAAGGTGGTTTTTAAATAAAATATGCATTTTTATTTTGAACTGCATTTAGTAAACTAAGAAATGTTTGTAGTATATATATAAAATGATATACAGGGTCCCGCAAAGAACTGGATACAAGGTTGTCTTCGGATGATAATTTCTGAAAATGTAATTTAGGTAGTAATAAGAAATATTTTTGTTTGAACTAAATTTTAGAAAGACACTTTCGTGCATTAAAGGAACTTGGAAAACTACAGAGCTGAACAGAAGAATTCAAGAATGTTTCTATCTATTAGTATTAATCGCTGAAAGGAAAATTTTAACCAGCAAACAAATTAGCAAATAGGGATTATCAGAAGTTTTTTACCATAAATTTGCGATAAAAAGTTAATTACGCATGCTTTTCATCATCGAAATTTTTTTCTTGATTGATCAATTATTTCTTCTTTAAATGTGAACGAAGTCACGGGTAACTGCTAGTTAATAATATAAATTAAAAATTATCCTCATTAACAAAAATTTATTTAAAAATGATAATAATTAAAGTAATTAATAATAAATAAAAATGATAAAATTTTATTAACTCATATCAACTCATATATATATTTTTCATTCAGCCACCCTTGTTTTTCTGTGGGGGCGGGGGGGGGGGTGAGCCTACAAACTCCAAATCTATCACTGCTTTAGACGATAAAAAAAAAAATTTCGGAATGTTTTCTAGGATTTAGGGGAAAAAGTGACTGGAAAAACAAGAGCGCAAAAAGTGACAAAGAATTGATAAATATTGAACTTGTGGATAAATAAATGATAAAAACTAAAGTGGCAACAAATGTCTCATTTATATCATTCTCGTAGGACAGCGGTTCCCAACCTTTGATACGCGTACGCTTGGGGATACGTAGCGAGATTGCTGGAGGTATATGACAATAGTATCAGTAATGACGGATGATAAAGTATCATTTTTTAAATAAATTCTTGTTAATGTGTAGGTTTTTTAATATTTAATTTTATATATTTATACACTTATTTTTATTATGTCCTATAAGTTAATAAAATATTATCATTTTTAAAATTAATTCTTGTTGATGAAACTAGGTTTTTAATATTTAATTTTATTTATTAATACATTTATTTTTATTGATTTACTATGGATTTAATAAAATATTATCATTTTTAAATAAACTTTTGTTAATAAGTGTAATTTTTAATATTTAATTACATTTATTTTTAATTTTATATTTAATTTTATATTTAATTTATATTTATGTATTATTAATTTATTATTTATTATAAATTATTTATTATGTATTATTATTATATTATATTAATATATTTATTATTATATATTATGTTATATATTATATAAATATAAATATATAAATGTAATATAAAATATAATAAAATATTAATATGTAATTTTATAATAAAAATAATCAAATTATGAATAATATTAAAAAAATAAATATAAGAGATATATTCAAAAGTTTGTAGACACCCTCTCCCCCCCCCCCCCCCCCACTCCACAGGAGAACAAGGGAGACTGAATTAAAAAAAATCATTTAAGTACCTAGTGTTTATTGTCTAATTCTTCGTACCTTACAATTTTTTTTTCATTAAAGCAATGACAGGTTTTGAGAGAACTTTTAAAGCCAACCCCTCCCCCCCTCCCGCCCATCTGAGTCTCAATAGAGCAAAAACTTAAATTTCATAAAACCGTCTTAATCTAGTGTTTATATTCTAAGATTAACCATGTGCACTATTATCAGACTTATATAAATATGTGATTTGTAAAAAGGGACGCTTTTTTCTGGGGAAGCTTTTTTCCGGGGCGCTTTTTTCCGTGTGCTTTTTTCCGGTGCGCTTTTTTCCGTGATTCTCCCATAGCATCAGAGCTTAATCGGGCCCTGCCTTTTTACAGGGAAATACTGTTTTAAAATACCATTTCCTCTGTACAAAATAAAATTTTCCCCATGATTTGTTTTTAAATATTTCTTTTGAGAATTTCTGAAAGTCGGAGTTGGTATAATTTTCGGAGAGTGTGTAGTTTTGACAATCTCGAAAATAATCATTCACACAAAAAATCTCAAATTACCTTATAAAATTGGTTCACTAATTTATTAATGGTTTTTATAATCTTCGATTAATTCTTTATCTACGGACGGTACTTATAAGTCCATTAAAATTATTCATTATAAAATTCTTTTAATACGTCAATTAGTTGTAATACTGTTTAGAATGAGTTACAGATACATTACTTTATTTTGTTCCAAAAGCATTATTAGTTACACAAAACAAATATATTTTTAAAAGTATAATTTCTTTTCCCTTTGTATCTTTTCAGCTTTATTGGCGCTGAGGGAGGGGGGTGGGGATTTTTCAATTCGGAAATACAGTCGGCTCTCGTTAATTCAAAATCGGATAAATCGAATCTTCACTTAATTCGAACTAAACGTTAAGTTCCGAAATTTTCAATCGCAGAATAATGTTAAAATTTTCAGTTAATTTGAACTAATTTTCTCTTGACATCGTTTAATTCAAACTAACGGGAACTCCAATTTTTCATTTTTCCTTTTTTTTAAACTTCAGATCCTTGAAATAACTTGATTTCTTTCATTTTAGTAAAAATTGTTCTGAATTAGTATACACATAATCCCATCCATTTGATATCCGCTTTCTAATTATCCGTATGTAGACCCTGACTATCGCACGGGCACTCGAGTTTTATGCCCTGGGAACGAAATTTCTGTGGAACACAAAACATTTTCTATTTCATCTAAATTTATATCATAAAAATCATAATTGCGGAAAGAAAAGTGATATTAATTCGGTAAAATGACAAAATTATACCTCAATTTATGTTTAAAAGCACGTTTCAATAAATAGTAGAATTTCTTTCTTAATTTTTATTTATGGAGCTGTTTTTCAATTTTCCAGGAAACTTTTTTTCGGATAAGTGTATAATGTGTGAAAAAACTACTATCAGTAAATTAACTAATCTACGCGGGCACGAAAATTTGAAAGTGCCCTGGACATAGAAACTTGTTAGTCGGGCCTGTCCGTATGTCTGTAAATCACACATCCACCTCTTCTTCCATTGCGATTGTTCCTAATTCCTTAATTGGTTTATGTATTTATATATTTTAATTTAATATTAAGTCACATTCTAACTTTAACAGCTGAAATTATTTAGAAAATACTATAATTCCTTTGTAAAAGAACTCTTTTAATTATGTTTTTCTGTCATACTTACCATAATTCGAACATTTCTTGTGGTCCCAGTAAGTTCGAATTAACGAGAGCCGACTGTATTTCTACATTTATATTCTAAGAACACCATATTTGTACATTTTATAATTCTACAAAATACTAAGAAAACAATTTAAAATAAAAGATTTGAGTGGGTTATAAATATTGCACAAAATCCCTGTAAATTCAAATTTAATTAATCCTTCTAAATAATTCAATCCTTCTAAAATCCTTCAAAAATTTATAAAATGATTAATAAGGAAAGCGTCTTTTCAATATGGGCGTATATCCAAAAATTGGACCAAAACCGTTAATTCAGTATGAAAAACCCATTTACCTAAATTAACCCCTTGAGCTCTGCTGGTAGAATTTTCCACCACATAATTTTAATTATAAAATGTCACCTTGACACCAGAAAATTTGACCACATTTACTTCAAAAAGGTTTAATGCATTTTTAACCGACTTCAAGGAGGAGGTTATGATTTCGACCTGTATGTATTTGTTGTTCACGCATAACTTTCGTAATTATGAACCGATTTTGATAATTCTTTTTTTGTTTGAAAGCGTATGGGGCCCATGTGGTCCCATTCAAATTTCATAAAAATCTGTTGATTAGAACTTTTTAAAAAATTAAAACATTAAAATTCAATATCTTTTCGAAGCAATCGACCAATTAGAAACGTTCATTTTTCATGTTTTTAAGTTACACTTACATAGACACACGATCTTTTCAAAGTGTGAAATCCTAACTGGACAAGGTTCGCATTTATTAACAATGTACACTGTAAAAAAATTGACCCTTTTGCTGCATAATCACTCCCCCGTTTTTATAGAATATCTCTCTCTTGACCCATGAGAATTCTCCACGATAGGCTGAAGTAATCGTTTTCTATAA
The DNA here is from genome assembly GCA_964019185.1 of Maratus speculifer. Lineage (NCBI taxonomy): Eukaryota > Metazoa > Arthropoda > Arachnida > Araneae > Salticidae > Maratus > Maratus speculifer. The sequence goes on from OZ025298.1 coordinate 268,712,417, forward strand.
AAGCGGTGGATTGACGATGCAGCAAAAGGGCCAAATTTTTTACAGTGTACACTGTAAAAATTTTTATCCTTTTGTTGTATCGTCACTCCCCCGCTTTTATAGAACATCTCTCCTTTGACCCATGAGAATGCTCCGTGATACATTGTTAAAAATTTACCCATTTGCTGCAGCGTCACACCACAGCTTTTATAGAATATGTATTTTATGACCAATAAGAATGCTCCATGACACAGTAAGGTAATCGTTTTCTATAAAAGCGGTGGACTGATGATGCAGCAAAAGGCTCAAAGTTTTTGTAGTGTAATGGGGACAAAAGCGTCTGTAAAAGAAATATTTGTGAATAAAATGCTGTCACTCTCTTATAGAGGCAGTCAGGTATAGGTAATGAGTTTCAGATTCCTCCTCGAATACGCCACCGCTCATTTCCGATTACAGTGTCACTGTAAAAAATGTGACCCTTTTGCTGCATCGTCACTCCCCTGCTTTTGTAGAATATCTCTCTTTTGACCTATGAGAATGCTTCGTAATTGGGTGAAGTAATCGTTTTCTATAAAAGGAATAGAGTGATGATATAGCAAAAGTGTCAAATTTTTTACAGTGTAGGATTCATCGATATGAATATGACGACACATGTAGCACAGTATACACTGTTAAAAATCTGCTGCATTTTGCTGCAACGCACTCCCCTGCTTGTATAGAAAACGGTTACTTGGCCGTGAAATGGCGCTTTCTCATTGGTTGAAATAGAGATATTATATACAAGTGGTGGAGGGCGTTGCAGCAAAATGCAGCAGATTTTTAACAGTGTATAATTGGTTGAAACGATTCTGGACAAAAGCGAGTCACCAAGCATCTTGTTGAGCGAGTAATTTTCGTCAATCTTGGTAACTTCTCATACGAGTACAATCGAATTCTTCCAGGAAATCATCATCAAATTCCATAATAAAAAATGCCTGGCAATGCAATGCACTGTTAAAAAATTGCAACTTTTGCTGCATCGTCATTCCATCGCTTTTATAGAATATCTTTATTTTTATCAATGAGAATTCTTCATAATGCATTTAACTAATCGTTTTCTATATAAGCGGTGAAGTGATAATACACTTTTAAAAATCTGCTGCATTTTGTTGCAACGCACTCCGCCGCTTGTATATAATGTCTCTACTGCGACCTATGAGAATGCTCCTTAATACAGTCAAGTAACCGTTTTCTATACAAGCGCTGGAGTGCGTAGCAAAAAAATGCAGCAGATTTTTAACAGTGTACAGCAAAAGTTTAAAATTTTTAACAGTGTAGTTGGGACAAAAGCGTCTGTAAAAGAAATATTTGGGAATCAAATGCTGTCACTCTCTTACAGAGGCAGCCAGGTAATCGTTATGAATTTCAAATTCCTTGTCGAATCGACACTGCTCATTTCCGATGCCATTACTGCCTGTATAGGTATTAGATTGTTGCTGTTTATCGATTGAAGCATAGTGCGATTTTTGCTAAAATCTTTCTTTTTACTTTTTCTGAGTGAAGGGGGAACTTTTGACTGACTACACTAGAAAAACATTTTACTATACATTAATATATGAAGTCATTTTGCTGCGTGCTCATATATGGAAGCACTATGTAGCGCTCTTATGTGTAAGGAACTTTACTTGATGGATTGTCACCTTTTGATACCCACTTTCGATGACCGTAGGATTCGATGCAGACTAAGATTTCATAAATGCGGTAGCTTTTCGAAGTGGAAGATCTCGTCTGAAAAAGTTACCATACAAAGAAATTCTTAAGATTCACAACGATACTAAACGATATTGTAAGTGGTTTCAGAAAAGTTGACAATCAAACAGTGACAAGTAAACTGAATACATCAGAACTTAGCAAAGTGCGTACATTAGTACTGCATTGCAAAGAGTTATCGTGTGCCAGTACACATAATTATGTATTACGGTATGCATAACTAAAAAGTAGGAAATAAAATAAGCTTTTTAAGAAAAAAATATCAACCGACTTCAAAAAAGCGCTAAAAAGAATTAAATAATTCTTTAAAATTCTCTAATGACAAAACGTTATCCAATAAGCACACATCGGATATCAGGTACCGGCCTAAAAAACGGTTAAATTTAATATCCACCAAACATAGATTTTAGAGATAATATTATTTTACAAGAGATGAATTGACATATTTATGATTTATTTTATGAATATATACATATAAAAAGTAATGAATTACTTTTTGAAGTTGGTGCCAAACTATTTGATGTATATTAAGAATTGTAGCTAAATTATGCCTAGTACCATAATTAAAATGGGGATAATCATTATTGATTGTGATTGTTTGGCACCAACTTCAAAAAGTAATTCATTACTTTTTATATGTATATATTCATAAAATAAATCATAAATATGTCAATTCATCTCTTGTAAAATAATATTATCTCTAAAATCTATGTTTGGTGGATATTAAATTTAACCGTTTTTTAGGCCGGTACCTGATATCCGATGTGTGCTTATTGGATAACGTTTTGTCATTAGAGAATTTTAAAGAATTATTTAATTCTTTTTAGCGCTTTTTTGAAGTCGGTTGATATTTTTTTCTTAAAAAGCTTATTTTATTCCGTGATTATCGTTAACCAGTTTTTTCTTTGCAAAATACTAGTACCAATGTAACATTTGGAATTTTGAAGAAATTTACACCCCAGAGCTCAAAGGGTTAAGAGCCTCCGTCTGATCAGTGAATCCCCAAAATCAATTCCTTGTCACTTTTTTTCCTGTAACTTTTTTTCCGTAAACTTTTTTCCGTGTCACTTTTCTCCGCTTTTATAGTTTATGTCACTTTTTTCTGTTTACCTACCAGATGGGGGAAATGGTATCCAGTCCAGATGCAGTAAGTAGCTGCCACTTGTTTCGTCGGTCACTTCGTGATAATTTAAAAGCAATGATCTTATACAGGATGAATGGATATATGTTTATAATAATTGATTTATACTTGAAATGGTATAATCACATGCAGAATTTAAATTTAATTATAGCGAATTGTTAAATGACTAATTTTATAATTCATATTATTAATGAAATAAGGTCAGGCAAAGTTAGTTTTAACAAGAAACAACATCATCACTGAATTGAATCGTGTTTAAAACAGCCATCACTTTAAAATAATCTAAAAATTCGTCGAAAAACAATTGATAAAACTAAATTACAAATACAATCAGTTACAAAAAAGCAAACCTGTGGAATTAATATATTAAAGTGTTTTTTAAATATAATAATAAGTTTCTGCATTATGAAATTAATAATTTTTGGAATATATAATTATATTCGATTTATATTTATATCTATTCTAAGGAAACTTTAAATGTGGTTTAGAAAGCTAATATTTGCTCTTCACTGAAATACTGTGTAATCAAAGTTGCGTTCTCTTTAAATTATTTCTGAATGGAAAAATACAATTTAAACCAATGTCCAATGCATATTTTTATTTTGTTTGATTCTGTCAAGTTATCGGCTGTTTGAAAGTTGTTTTAACTCTAATTAATACATTTTACTCATCATATCGATTTTAAACGGAATCAAGAATAATTTTACTTATGGCATTTTCCAAAATATGTTCAATAATGTCAAAACAACAATGAGAATCCAAGAAAATAATGCGCATGTGCTATCCATCAGTTTTCTTTATTAATAAATAAATCAAGTTATTATTATTTTTTAATGAATTGAAGAATGCTATCTATATTTTACATTAATCATAACAACAACCTAAGACTAAATCTTATGGAATGGAGAAAAGTTCAGTTTTAAGTAGGCTTTCTTATCCCTTTATGTCCCGACGTCACTTTTAAGCACCTTTAAAATAATTTGTTTTAAAATGCATGTAATACTCGATTATAGTAGTAATACATTTTAGAATGCATTCTAAATACTACTTTACTTCATCTTATCTCAAGAGCATAATTGGTTGAACAAACAAAAATATTTTTAAAAGGACGATTTCTTTTTCATATGCATTTCTCAGCTTTCTTAGCGTTGAAAGATTGTGGGGGGAAATTTTCAATTAAGTATCATTTCTATAATTCTAGAGTAAGACCATTATGTTTGTACATTTTGTAATTCAATAAAAATCTAAAAAAGTATTTAAAATAAAAACTTTGAGTGCAGTTATAAATATTGCATAAAATTTCTATAAACACAAATTTAATTAATTAATTTTAACTGTCAAAACTCTTAAATTTTATTAAGAGGAACTTCAGTCATAAGAAAAGAGCCGCTAGCTTATGCTAATCCAATGGAAAAGATTTATAAAGATATCTCGATTGAATTTCAATATTTTAAATATTTTTTCTTAGATGATCTGTATGCAGGCCGTTTCTTACTTTTTCGATTTTGATTATATGTTTTTTTTCTCATGAATATGCTTTCACTTTCGAAACCGGTTCCGAAAATAAAAGTGTTTTCACTAAAATTATCTGTAAATAAAATCGAAAAAAATCTCTAATATTCAATGAAAAAAAATCATTTAAAAACTTGTACATTCAAACGAGATATTTTTTTCCACAGGATTAGTATTATCGAACGTGCCTTTTCGCTTGACTGAAGTAGCTTCTTAATTAATTGTGTACATCTTCTTATGTAGATTCAAAAATTCAGAAAAAATGCTTCAGAAGATGAAATTTTCATGAATTCATAATTTGGGAAATACAGGGTTCGGAGGTACACCCCTCTTAATTATTTTCCGGTGATCACGAATATTTTCCATTTAGAAAAACTTCACTTTAAAGAGGTTTCGATTTAATCGGGTTCCTTTATAGACAGATCCATTTTATCAATTTTTAAAGTATTTAGTTTGCTTAATAACTGCATTAATAATTACTAAAAGATGTTAGCACCCCCCCCCCCAAAAAAAAAAAAAAAAAAAAATCGGAGTCCACCCCTGACATGATTCGCTGGTTGGCACATGATTCGCGCCCTGCTCTGAAATTACAGATTTTATTTCTTTTACGCAGATTTATTAATAGAATAGGTTCATACAGAAAATTCATTTTTAAAAATTTTGATAAAGTGCGTTTTGAAGTTCACGTATGTAACTCTAAAATTATATATATTATATAATTTTAGAGTTACATTTTAAGTGTCGTCTACAAATTTCTAGACAAATAAACCGTATGATTATTAGCGGAAACAATAAAAACTATACGCAAAAAGGATATATATCCAGGATTTACTGCTCTCGACGAACCTAAAAAATATTCTAGCACTCCATGTATGTCCCCTCTACTGTGATATCAAAATGACGTAAGGGGGCAGATTTACTGGGGGTAGATATCAGGCTCTCGTAGAAAATGAAATGCTGCAGCACTGGATATCTGCCCCCATCTAATGCAGAGATCAAAATGGCGGATGGGGGCAGATATACTGGGGGTAGATATCAGGCTCTCGTAGAAAGTGAAATGCGTCAGTACTGGATATCTACCCCCATCTAATGCAGAGGTCAAAATGGCGGACGGGGGCAGATATACTGGGGGTAGATATCAGGCTCTAGTAGAAAGTGAAATTCTGCGGCACTGGATATCTACCCCCTTCTAATGCAGAGCTCAAAATGGCGGACGGGGGCAGATTTCATGGGGGAAGATATCAGGCCCTCGTAGAAAGTGAAATGCTGCAGCGTTGGATATCTACCCCCTTCTAATGTCAAGGTCAAAATGGCGGACGGGGGCAGATATACTGGGGGCAGATTTCAGCATTCCCTATTTATGTGCTTATTGAGGTCCCCCCCTTCTTGCAACCTCTGCGAATATAGTTTCCTGAGCAGATATAGCTTTGAAGCTAAATTGGAACGCTGGTGGAGGTTCTTTAGTTTAGTCCATATCTCTTTGGGCGTTTTTAAACTTCGGATATGGACTATTTGTGCATCTTCGATGCAGAGACATAGTACCGCTTTGGCTTTAGCCGAGTTTTTGGTGTAAGTTTCGTTTGGTGTAACGGGTGGATCGTCGGTTATATATTTCCAGAGGTCGTCTTTTATTAATAAATTTTCCATCTTAAATGACCATATTGAATAATTTTGGTCATTTAATTTTTCTACGGCGGTTATCTCTTTTGTAGTCATGATGCGTCGTATGAAAGTAATTTTTTTTGTTGTTGTTGTTAGTTTATATCTTAAGTAGCTCGACGTTATATGGCACTTAAATGTTCATTCAATATTCAGTATAAAATGAAAAACATAAAATATGTACTTTCAATATTCATTAATATGTATACATAAGACATGAATTATTAATATTAGATATTGTTATTCATTCATTTGTTCACCACTTATTTTTTTTTTTTCATGTATTTTTTTTTTCGTAAATGGAGTGATTTATTTTATTTTTAATCCTCTTTTTCAGGCTCTATAATCTTTTAAAATGAAGGCTCAGTAGTGAGTTCTACTTGTAATTTATCACTCCATCAATTTAAAACTGAATAAATAATGAAGAAAAGGTTTCCTACCTTTGAAGTTTTCTTTCAAACTGGGAACTGTTTCATCTTCTGACTGACATCTGCGTCTGTAAAAAACTAGATAGATTAATCATTAATTGATATGCTCAATGTTGATCCACACAATATATCGTTGTAGGATGAAACTGCACTTTATTTGATTCTTGACTAATATTATAAGATTCTTGAATATATATCCACAGCAGTGATGGTACATGATAATTACTATAACTATACACTTCCAGCACTAAGGCTTGGAAGTACAATATTAAAATATTAATTACAGAGAAAAAAAGGCTATTCTACATTGTCTTAAAGTCAGAAAACAATGCAAAGTTGCATATATCAGCAGTTCTTTAATTTCTGTTTATTCCTGTGACGACAACATTCCGACGCAGTGTCCCTTGTATGGTGCCGCCACCTAGCGCTGGAGTAATATACTAACTTCGCAGTAAGAAGGAGCATTTCCCTTGGTGTTTCACCACAGATGTTTTTTTTTCTTGATTATTAATAGTTCTGTTATAAGCATACCTCACAGAAAAGTCACACATTTCAAAAACTATCACGCTGCACATTTCACAAACAAATAATTGTTCGGTCTGATTGGACACAAAACATGCACACGCGATTCGTTATTTCCGACAAATATAAGCACCGTGTGTGCTTTACAAAAAACATAAGAGAGACTGAAGTAAGTTCGTTCACAGTAAAATATTGTCCTTGAAGTAATCAACAAAAATGATTTCACCATCATGTGCAATCAACTACTTATGAATTGCTTTAAATAAACAATGATATTATATTAATATCATTAATGTCACTTTTGAGTTATAAAGTAATTTACCCTTTATAATTATTATGGTTTTAAAGTAAACAGTTGAGTTAATTAATGTCACTTCTGAAATATGAAGTAATTTAACGTTTGTAAATATTACTGTTTTAGAATAAACACTCTAAGCATTCGAACAACACATAAATTTTATTTTGTATGAATAGTTTACACATTTTTTATTTTCAGATTTATATTATATCCATATGATGGGTAACTATTATGGCGGCCCCCAACGACAGGGTTGCTGGCTTTTAGCCGGGTCGAAGCCGGACTCCTTTTTTTGGTTTTATTCACTTAAAAAAAGCCGCCTAAAATTGAAAAAAGTCGGCATTTATTTTTAAAGTGTTATTTGTATTGAATCCATATTAAATTTGGATTGATTTATTTTTCACACATTTTTAATTATTTACTACTAAAAAAAAGTTATAAATTTCTTTTTAATTTTTCAAATAAATAAGTCTTTATAACCGCTAGAAGTCAACTGTGAAGGCATTATGTTTGAAAAAAAGGGTACTTCTAGGTTATCCCGTCGACCAATTTCGCCAAATTGTACATATCGACATATTTTTTCTTTTAAATAATAAAAAAACAAATAATTAGTAGAATATTGATAAAAATACAAATAAAAAGTCGAAATAAAAATCACTTAACGATGTTTTAAATACGTGTATCGTATTTAATATCATTGTATGTTACATTCACGATCCGCCATTATTGGCATTTAATCTTATTTTTTTGGCGATCGTTTTTTAGTCGACGGGATAACCTAGAAGTACTGAAAAAAGATATAAATCTTGGAAAAAGAAAATATACTCAAAAAATGTGTTTTAAACTTCTATATTTCATTGTTCTACTTATATTATACATTCTTAAGAACTATATTTAATTGAATTATGACAAAATGTAGCACATCAAAGTATTCATGGAAACATTCTTACAGGTCAATAAGTAAAGATAAAGTCATAGAATGAACAATGTTCAAAGAGAAATTAGGAAGGGTTCAGTATTTGAGGAGAGTTTAATACATAATTATATAAAATTAAACAACAAAAGATGTTCTAATAAAATTTGTCGAATTAAAATTTTGAATAGCTCTTTGTTATTTAAAAGTGCAATTCAAGCATATGCTAACTGAGAATACTGAAATAAATTGTAAAATATTATATATTATGAAATATGCATAATTCATAGCACTATTTTCAATAGTGAGAATGGTATGTATGATTTTAAATGTTTATAGGGAATCAAACATGACATTTTATAACTCTTAAAATTAGTTAAGTAATAAAACATGTAGCTAAGTGACCATCGTCCTCTTTAATTTTATAAAACATTAAAAATGGAAAAACAAGGGTGGGATTAAAGGTCAATGTAAATCAGAAAAAGCACTTGATATGGCCATTTTTTAATTTACCTGACATACTTGCAATTCTGACTATAAACCACTAGCAACTCTATCAATATGTTATTCTAGTATTAATGTCTTCATTATTGAAAAACTGGGTTATAACCCAATTTCTCATAATGAATCAGAATTAAAATCCCAATTTTTCATTTTAATAAATAAATTTATTAAACTCAAAGTAAATTAAACATCATTAAAACTAGTTAAATGACACTTAAAAATGTGTAGCTTATAATTAAAATGCTTCACTGTATAAAAGCCAATTATGGCCAAAAAAGGCCGATTTCGGCCAAAAAAAGCCGGATAAAACCAATAAAAACCACCGGCTTGGCTTTTTTACAACCCTAACGTCCAGTTTTGGCTTTCAATAGTTGACTTTTATATATTTTGAAACGATAAATCCGAAAATTTTAACCGCCGCGTCAGATTTTTCGCAAATAGTAAATCGCAAATATTAAAAATTTTAAAAAGTCGAAATATTGCGAAATTTGATACCATAAATGAACGTAAAACTTTTTTGCATAATAATTTATGCATCTTTTGGCTTATATTATGCATTTTTTACAGCTAAACATGTAAAATATTGTGCATTTGAAAGCCTTGCAATTTTATTTCACGAGTGTTTATACTTTTTAATGGGGTTCTTTGCGGTATCCTCTTTTATATTGGTGGTTGATAAGGCTCTAAATTTATCGCAGGTGTATCTACAAACTATAAATTTTTTTTTTATAAGGCTTTGGCAGATTTTTGCAATTTTTTTTTTTTTGCTTTTTAATTTTTAATTTGCGATTTGCAAAAAAATCTCAATAATATGGTTAAAAATGAAGGTCATTTTCGAATCCAATGCTACAAAAATACATAAAATAAAATTATCAAAAGTTAAAAATCAAAACTATCACATCTGTTTTATAGTACAAAAATTTTTGCTTTTTTTTTTTTTTTTTTTTTTAAATTTACGATATGCGAAAAATCCTAACCTGATGCTTAAAAATGAAGGTCATTTTTGGAGTCTGCTCTAAAGAATGTGTCAAAATCAATCATCAAAAGTTTAAAAAGACAACCGTCGCGTCGTAGGTTTGTGAAATTGATGGAAGTGCATTTTCAGCTGTAGTATCTACTTTTAAAGTTAACTAACTTTTAGTTAACAGGCTACTAAAGCCTGAGAGTTTATGTATTAGTTATTCTGTATGTATGTAACTTACGTATTTACCGGGTGTTCCAAAAATGACAGATGGATTTAAAAATTCAATAACTTGCAGATGGTGACAGCTATTTAAAAAATTTTTGCAGGAAGGTTATGTATAATGTCAGGAGTTTTTTTACCGTAATTTTTTATTTTAGCTCTAATTTCAGACAATTGGTGGCGCTGACGGCGATTGAAGGCCAGGTTGAAGCTTCACTCAGCACTGATCACCTGGTCTTCAATCGCCGTCAGCGCCACCTATTGTTTGAAATTCGAACTAAAATAAAAAGTTACGGTAAAAAACTCCTGACATTATACATAACCCTCCTGCAAAATTTTTTTAGATATCTGTCACCGTTTGCAAGTTATTGAATTTTAAAATCCATCAGTCACTTTTGGGACACCTGGTATGTATGTGCATAATACGATAACTCTTGAGATATTCGATTTGCTTTCTATTTTACATGGATATTCATACTGATAAGGCGCTTACCTGATTAGTTTGGAGATGAGTTCATTTGTTAAGTATGGAAGGGAGAGGACAGGGATTAAACCCCACTTAATTTAGATAAATGGATTTTTCATGCAGAATTATCCGATTTGCTTCAAATTTCGTATACCAGTTTATTTTGATAAAGCGCTTCCTGGAATAAAGGGGGAAGTAATCTCCCCTTCTTATTTTAGCAAAGTGGGTTTTTCATGCAGATTTATTCGATTTTCTTCAAGTCTGGTACGTAGGTTTATTCTGATAACACGCTTCCCCGCTTAGTTTTGGAGGGTTTTTTCATTATTTTCATGTGAACTATATTGGTTTGTATTACGAAAACAATAACAATAAATATGCTGCTTTTTTATGATTTTTATTTTTTACCTCTTTACATGTTTTTTGTCGATTTTTTGATTTTTCGAGGGGCATTATTTTTTGAAATAGGAATACAATATATAATTAGTCTGAATAATCTGTGAGCTCAATCAATGCCGTAGCTAGAAGTGAATAATAGGGGGGGGGGGCTGATATTTTCTCTCTTTCTCTCTGACGCAGAAAGATAAATTAGTGTCTATTCACATTGTAGTTTCTCATTAAACTGATGTAATATCTACATTTTATGCTGAAAACAGAATATGATTATGAAAAATTCGAGTATATAATTAGTGCAGCATGAAACATCATGTTCGCTTCCTATGTGCAAGTATGGATGAGCGAGTGTTGAAACACTTATTTTGGTTACAATTTAGTATTTTAGTGAAACTATGGAAAGGCTTCGAAATTAAATTAGATTTTTGAACAAAACTTCATTCGGATTTTCGGAGCGGAAATTCATTTAGTGACCTTGGAATCTTTTACAGGGGAGGCTCAAAATGTTTTTTTTTTTTTGGGGGGGGGGGGCACCCTCTTAGTTACAGCCCTAAGCTCAATGCCATCAGTTTAACTGAGCAGTTTTCTTTTTACTAGTATATTACGTGGTGTATATAAATTCTATACATTGTTAAAAATTTGCAGGAAATTGTTCAATAACTCGACCATTTTTATAACAAACGGTTACATTTAACTTTATTCGGATCATAATATGAACAACAATATGTTAAGAATAAAATTAAATTATTGTGATGTAATTGTTTTCTATAAAAAAGGTTGAATGAATGGACAGTTGGATGCAAATTTTAAAAGTGAAGAACACATTCTTATTTTCCATTATCACATTATCTGTGTTAGCCGTTATGCATTTAATTCCAATCTACTTATAAACTATTCAAAATTTGAACAATATAATTTTTTAAAGCATACAATCGATTCCTGGTAATGGATGATACACGTTTTAGTGATTCAGGTCTCGTCCTAAGTTTTCTCACAGAAACGTGCACATAAAATTCATCTTCCGCACGTCAAAAGTTTGAAGAAAATATTTGTTTGAAAACACAAAAACATACTATTAACACGTTCGCTGCCGCTTACGTGAAGATGTGATGATAGTTAATGCCGCACTGTAGAAGTCGGTTTATCTTAGAAGCCGATTTACTTTTTATAACAAAGAATCGGTGAAAGATTTTCCCGCGCCAGAGCGTGACTGGCTATTGGACATCACTCCACATCACGCGCTGACGCGTGAGTGGCCCCTTAACGTTGGTTTGCGCTGTTGATCAATCATTGATATCATTGACATTCAATTTGATCATCAACAATTGATATCACGCGCTGGCGCGTCTGTAGCAGCGAACGTGTTAAAAATATTAGATATACACTGTAATAAAAAAAATTAATTCCGATTGTCTGCAAAATATGTTAGCGTGTTACGAGAAGTTTTTGCTCCTAATGGCGATTTTAAAAGAACGTATTTAATAAAATGTGATTTAACTATAATTCTTTTATAAATATGATATTGAACTATGTTAGCAATTAATATATAAATGTTAAGTACTGTCACGCAAGCACTTTATATGATAAATCTTCATCGAATATGATTTTTTTTTTTTTTATTCGGGAGAAAAGCAGATATTTTATAGAAAAGAAACTATGATTTTTAGATGCGTTCGTAATTATGTAAATAATTACAGCACCTGCAGTTGCTGTTCAGTTCATCCACCTGTCCGCATATAACAGAGCAAAAACTGCCCAGCCGAAACGTTTGAAATTTAAAATATATAATTGTTGCATAATTTTGTCGAGTCATTTCAAATTTTATGAAAATCGGATGAATAATTTAATAAAAGGAAAAATTCAGTTACATTAGGCCCAACGGGAAAAAATAGTTGCAGGTGCATTATAACGATGTTGCACTCTTTCAAACACAATAAAATTAATATGCAACTGTAAGGTATATACTAAAATATAATTTCTGTACAATCTGTGGTGCAAAGAATATTTGTTATTTACAGGGCTAAGCAAAAGTATTCCATTACATAATGATATAAGAGGAAGCATTGTTTAGGGTGCTTTTAATCATAATAAAAAACTTCATACTTTATGGAATTGATATACGTTGATAAGGTTTACTACAAGCTACTTTCTGTATAATAGAAAGCAGATAGTATTTACTGGGAGACACAAAAAGCTTCAGCCACTATACACTGTAAAAAAAAAAGGGTCGATCTACTAAAAAGATTTTTGTGATCCTTGTAATTACTAATACATTTTTTTGTAATCTTACTCGGTTACAAGGGATCTGTAAGAATTACTAGAAAAAAGCTAGCAACGAATAGAGTTAATAGTTTTACATTTTTAATAACTATTACTAAACCTCACTTGGTGTGGCCGTGATAGCCTAGTGGTCATAGCACCGAACTCCAGGCTGAAAGTACCCGGGTTCGATGTTGGACGCCACCAAATATGCACCGAATGTATGCAATGTAAGTACTCGTTAAATAAAGGGATTATGAAAATCCTGTCGTAGCAGTTACCATGGGTAACTGCTCTGGACTTTCCCACCCCTTTAGAAACATGTCAAAATAGAGAAGGTAGCAATGTTTGGTGCTGCCATCTATTGCGGCTTTGCGGAAAATCTTCCTTTTCAGAAGTCTGTCTTTTTACCCACTGGATGCAGCTCGAAGGAAGCTACTGCCCTTCGGACACACTTAAGGATTACTAAAAATAATTTTGGAGCTATTACTAAAATTTCCTTGGTGGCTCATACTAAAATGTTTTAAGTTAGCTATACAAAAAAGTCTTTTGTTCAGTTTACCAAAAAAAAAAAAAAAAAAAAAAAAATTCTTTCATTTGCAAAAAAAAAAAAAAAAAATCTTTCATTTGCAAAAAAAAAAAAAAGTTTGTAATGGTTACTAAAAAATTCTGTGGAATACAAATTTACTAAACAATTTTTAGTAACTTCTTGAATTTTTTTTTACAGTGTACTGTATACTATTGAATCAAGATGTGAATATTTTTAAAACTTCGATATCGTACGAACGCACCTCATTTGCTAGGCTTGGCGTGCAATTTCCGATTTGTTTTTAATAAAATACCATAATACAAAGTTGACAGTCAAATTTCTTTAATATTTATTAAAATTTTCATTTGAATTTATATAACAATTTTCAGAGAAGCAAGAAACATTACTTCACTCTGTCCCCCCCCCCCCCCCTCAAAAAAAAAAAAAAAAAAAAAAAAAAAAAAAAAAAAAACCGGCAAAATTTTTATTACGCTGTCTGGGTTGGCCATTACTAATTCCTTCGAAATATCTCACTTGGATCGTGTTTCAAAAGCTGAGCAATATCGGTTTTCCAAAACAGACAACCAACTCTCCTAGTGATAACTGACACACATTTTAGTGATTCAGTTCCCGTCCTAAGTTTTCCCACACAATCGTGCACGTAACATTCATCAGTCGCATGAGAAAATTACATACGTGTTAGAGAACTCAAAAACTTACTGTTAAAACACTTTAAATATACTTTGTAGTCAGAAGAATTCATTTCTATTGTTTACAAAATATGTTACAGTATTTTACAAGAAGTTTTTGCTTCTAGCGACAGTTTATAAAGACGTGTTTAATAAAAAAATGGTTTAACGACACTTTTTATTACAAGAATGATAGGAAACTATTGTAGCAATTAATCAGTAGAAGGTGATTCAAGAGTTAAGTACTGCCACGCAAATATTTTATATGGTTAATCATCGTCGAATCTGTTTTTATTTTTTTTTTAAATCTGTAACACCAAAGTTTTTTTTTTTTACCCCTTTCCTCTCTCTCTCTCTCTCTTTTTTTTTAAGAAAGTTAATTATGTTTTCCTAATAACATACTCTAACAGGAATGAATATTTATCCTATATGGTTTGTGTTGAGTACACCTTGGTCGAAATTGGAAATATTTTGATAATATATTGTTCCAACATTAGAAGTGTTTACAGAATATCCTAGCAATAGCGTTAAAAAAACGCTGATTTGGCAGAGAAACTATTATCCTAATGAAGACCACTTTTTTCTGATAGTGGCATTACATGAAAAATAAAGTATCTGAGTGTAAAATGGCCTAAAATTGTGAAGGTTCAAGCAATGTTAAAACATCAAACACACAAAGTTATTATTGCTTTCTTTAGATTTAAACCTTTAATTTTTTTTAAAAAAATGTTTCTTTGCTTTGATTTACATTTTCAAATGTAAAGTTTAGCAAAATTTTTTTTTCTTTTTTTAAATATAAAATGGCAAGCAAAGGTAAAATTTGGCTACATCCCGTTTCCCTGTAAATAAATCTATTTCTACTATTTATTTCTTCATTTAACCCTTTCCGGCACGGGCAAAATGTGTAGTAAAATGAGAAATTATCGATTGACACCGGAATTCACAAACGAATTGTTTAGATACTTTGAATTCCTTAATTTAAGATTCTATTGTAAAAGCAAAATTTTACTAAAATATTATTGGTGTCGCTTGCAAGTTTGGAATTAAAATTACTTATCCCAGACCGGGCACAGTGTGCCGGAAAGGGTTAAGCAAAAATGGTAGTAAGAAAAGGTCACAATTTATAACTTTTATGAAAATAAACTTATTTTTATTTGAAATAAATCAAATGTTACCAACTAAATTCCAAAAAAGAAAATGAATATTAAAAAAATTGACAAATTTTCAAACGGCCAAAGAGTTTAATATCTTAATTTTTATTCTGTAATGACATAAAAGTGTAATGCTTGCTGATGAATAGCAATCTTAATCATATAATAAAAAGCTCATAGAACTACACTATATTGCCAAAGGTCACCGGCCACTTGCGATTTTAGACATTTTGTTAAATATCTAGAAAAACACACAAGCGGTATTATCCTGAAAATATAAGTGTGTAAACATAATAGTACAGTCCATACATTTCCGTTAAGATTTTTTCCCGAAACTCCATAGGGTCATTCCATGATGTTTTGTAACGTCAGTCACGAAGATTACAACTGCAAAATTGTTGTCCACCGTTATTTTCAAAAAGTTTTTTCATCGGGGATACCTCATTAATTGAAAAAGGCCAAGAAAACTTTTTGAAAATAACGGTGGACAACAATTTCGCAGTTATAATCTTCGTGACTGACGTTACAAAACATCATGGAATGACCCCATAGGGGACCTTTAACATATTGAAAAAAAAAAAAAAAAAAAAAAACGAAGATTTTTTGAATAACCCAATGAAAAATAATGAGGCAAAAGCGTCCAAACTGCAGACTGTGATTACGTGCCTTATTGTAATAAACAGTGTTCATTTTTATGAGGGTAGCATGCATACTCATAGAGAAATTAAGGTTCTTTATTAAGCACATAAAATTAATTAATTAAAGCCCATTTAATTGCAAAATAGAGCAATACAATATTTAAAAACCCTAATTGTGTTTATAGAGCACACGCCATAAAATATCAAATTTTAGCTGAAAATTTGAAATTAATTTTTTTACTATTTTTTCCATTTTTAGATCGATATATAGATTTCAAATATTTTGTTTCGTACAACTATAAAAAATCGTGCAAAATCGAAAAGCTAATACAGTCGAATCTCTATATAACGAAATCCATCGTTCCAGTAAAAAATTCGTTATATAGAGAAATTCGATGTATAGAGAATGATGTTAAAAATCGTATTTAATGTGTAAATTTTGAACAAATATTATTTTTGATCTTTTTAATTAAGAATTTGAAATGTTTAAAAGTAAATATTAACCTAACATTTTATTTCTTAATTATTTAAGCAGTTTCAAAAAAGAGAACACACATCTATTTGAAAGCTTAATTAAAATCAAATGAGGAAGACTTTCATTAATTTTAGTCGAAGAATTCTCTAATTTTTTGTTGCTTTGATTTTAAAATTCTCTCTCTCAAAAAAAAAAAAAAAAAAAAAAAAATATATATATATATATATATATATATATTCAAATTTTAACAAGGATTGAAAAATTGTAGTTAACATTTCGCTCCGTTTGAAGGCCTCTCTTATATGTGTAACAATCCAATTGACTTTGTTTAGGGAACGATGTTGATAGATGTGTGGGAGGTGGGATGAATTCGTTGGATTTAAAGAACAAGAGAAATAATATTTTTTAAAAACTCAGCACTGAACGATAAATCAAAAATAAGTCATGGAAAATTGTTTCCATATGATATCGAAGCTTTTTTAAAACTGAATAAATTAAGACCAATTTATGAAAAAATTCGTTGTATGGAGATAAATATTTCGCTATATAGAGACTGTTTTTTATGTAATCATGCGAAAAAGGGACCGTTCCTACTAAAAATTCGTTATACAGAGAAATTCGATGTATGGAGTTTCGTTATAGAGAGACTCGACTGTATGTATTTGATTTTAAGACACAATTTCAAATGGTATGAAAGATATAACTATGTTCTTTCATTTCATGTATTTAAAAGAATGCAAGATGCAGAATTAGCATTTACAGTTCGCTCCAAACTATCATACTGTTTGTTATGTCACTGTTAATTTGACGAGCAGAAAATCGGCATAACAGATTATGCAAACTATTTCAAAATAAATTTTACAACTAGAATGAAAATTTTGGTGTCTACTTATACTCCAGATTATACTATTTACTCTGAAATTCAATAAATTTTTATTTAAAGTATTTTTACATTTTTAATACGAAGTTGTATTTAGCTAATGCAAAATTTAGAAAAATTCCACATTATAATCACCTAAAAAAATAATGTTTTTAACAATAAAAAGGAAATTTTGGGTTCAGTTTATACAGACTAGCATGCAACATATATTTCAAAAGTTTCATGAAAAAGATATTCAGAAATTTTTTAGATATCCTGGGCGTTACGCCTAAAAATTACTTTTGGAGAAAGACTTTGACTTCAAAGTTTAAGAAAAGCCACTTCAGCTATTGTACCAGTATAATTCAGAAAACCATATTTTCTGTTCTAATGGGAATTTTAAGATAAAAATTACATCAAGATGTTCAGAAAAAATCACTTCCATTAAAAGTGGTAAACGTCTGTCTGTGCGCAAAAACCTCTTGAAGTCGCAAAAACTTTTTATTAGCACTTTCCAACAAAGTTGAAAAGTGCTTTTGCATTCGGTTTGTCTGGCCGTCTGTCCGCGCTCTAACTCACGTAAATATACTCGGATTGCCATGAAATTTTAGGACGTTATTGACATTTACCCTAGCGCGAACTCTATTGAAAATGAATTTTCTACCATGATTAGTTTATCTACAGGGAGAATCAAAAGTTTCCCATTAAATTACGGCCTATGGGAAAAATCGTTTCAAAGGAATTTTAAAGATGTTATACCCTGTCAAACATATTAAAATTTATGTGCTTTTACGAGGTGCATTAAAATATGCATTCTATAAAATATAAGGTGAAAATGTAGCTGTTATTCATTTACAGAGCCACGCAAAAGAATTCCATTAGATAATGGTAAAAGGGGGAATTGTGTGTGACATATTTTAAATATATTAAACTGTTTCATGTATAATAAAATTGATGTATGTCAATGAGGCTTAGTATAAATTATACGATACTGCCTTCCCTAATATAAAGTACATAGTATTTACAGGAACACGCAAAAGATTTCAAATAGTACAATCTTTCCGAAGTACTGTATATGTATCCGATGCTAGCTGATGGATGGATGAAATGCATTTTAATTACGATATGTGCATATAAGTTTCACCAAATTTATGCATATTGTATGGTGTGTATAAATGCTGTAGTTAATATACATGTTACCCAAAAGAGCACGCCAATGTTTCTGAATATGAGGATAAATTACTAAAAGGTGATTCTTAAATAAATTGTGCATTTTTACGCTGAACTGAATTAAATTTACTAAGAAATGTTTGCAGAAAATAGAGAAATAAATATACAGGGCCACGCAAAGAATTGAGTACTTGGAGCCTATGAATGATAATTTATGAGAAAGTGATTTCAGTTGTTTCAAGAGTGTTTTAGTTTAAAATAAATTTTATCTTAACACTGATGTGTAATAAAGGTACCAGGCAAACTAAAAGGCTGGACAAAGTATTCAAGTATGTTTCCATCTATTAGTATAAATGGCTAAAAGAGAAATTTGAAGCTACTAGGCATTTTTTGCTAAACTAAATTTTCCCATTATATAGTATGTATATTAGCTGACAGATCAAATAAAGGGCTATTCAATAGTACTGGAATACATATTTGGCTTTATATCCTTATTTACCTAAATAACGAAGTTTTGTTAAAGATTTCATGAAGCTTTGGAAAATGCTTTATAATCTATGCTTAACGCATGATTTTCCTTACTTGTTTCCTATTTGACGCAGAAAAGACGAAATAGATGAAAAAAAGCTAAAATTTCGGTGCATCCGAAAATGGCTGTCTCAAAAAATCCGGCAGTAATTAGCGATGATATTAATTAAAACCCTCTTTTTTTAATGAATTTCAGAGTTAATTAACAGAATTTGTGTACTATGCAAATATTTAAAAGACGATATCTTTCGTTCTAAAAAAGCCACGAACACGCAACTTACACGAGAGAACGTGAATTTTAAAGAGCTTTCGGAAATTCTAAAATTTAATTTTACAGCTCCATTATTTCTCGAAATATCCCGAAAAATCGATTAAAAATCCATTTATTTCATTATTTTTCTCGGGTCTTTAAACGAGTTGCAATGTCTGACAGTGAATGAAATCAAACTACAAAATTGTCAAACTTTCATTGCAGCTGCCTTATCACGTGACATCTGCTACTAGAAGATTTTTGAGGACATCTGTAACGTCTTTTTCTATACATCACAGAAATTCGAAATTTGCACTCCTAGACACATAAAAAAATCTACTTTGATATTTAAAAAAAATCACGCCCGTAGCCCAATAAGAACCCAATTTATAAATTTTTATCGAAATCTTAAAAGTTTATTTTCTTTGCTGCTCCAATTTCAAATTCAATTAAAAAAACAGGTGCACTGGTGAGGTTAAAAATGAACTCAGAATTTTTATACGAGGAGCATTAAAAAAAAAAAAAAAAAAAAAAAAAAAAAAAAAATATCGATTTTTGAGTTCAAATTTTTTCGGAAACCGATGTAAATTTTTATTCTGTTCAAGAATATATGTCTCTATTTTTCAATCGGATAAAAACTTTCGGTTTTATGAAAATATCCTTTTTTAATTCGTAACAGATATTAGTTTTCGCATATATCAGTTCCGCGAAATTGTTCATATTAAAAAAAAATAAATATCCCATATCCCTTTTAAACATAAGGAAAAGCTTAAATAAAGCATGGCACTTGAAATTTAGGATAGCGGGGGGCGGGGGAGAAGGAAGAGAGCGTTCGATTTTTTTAAAAAACCTCAGAGTTACTTAAGGTTTTAGGAGGTAATTAAATATTATCATTATTACGCGATCTGTTTAAAACTTTGATACATAACAAAACATGATGAAAAATATTTAATTAAAAGGATGCCGCGTCAAATACCACTATTGTCTAAGAGTAATTTTTGTAAAAATGTTAAATTCTTGTTGGAACTGTTTGAAATATTATGATAGTTTATGACGCATGATAAAAATTTATAAAAAAAAAAGTCATTTTTCAGGGGGAAAATGATAGTTTATGATACATGATATAAATTTATAAAAAAGTCACTTTTCAGGGGGAGAGAGGTGGGGGTGCGAACAAAATCAGGAAATACAATAGAAATATTAGGTTGATCAATTTGAAACTTCAAGATAGTTTGCGACATATGATATAAATTGATTTAAAAATTTCTGCGGTAAATGTCACTATTTACGAATAATAATTTTTTCGAAAATCTTAAATTCTAGCTTTAAAGCGCCCCCATCTCGATTAAAATATCGGTTTAAGTTTCGTTCAAAACGGAGGGGCACATTGGGCAGTGTGTGCTCAGTAACGTGCTATAAGCTGCCGTAGGAAACATTTCGAGTTTCATTTGAAAAGGAGAGGCATATCCGGCAGTGCGTGCTCAACACGATTTGCTATACGCTACCATGGGCAGCGGGGACACAGTTGGAGCATCGTTCGAAAAGGATGGGCACATCCGGCAGCGCATGCGTGCCACGACTGCTACACGCTGCCGAAGTCAGCCGGGACACTGTTCGAGCTTCGTTCGCTTCCATATTCGTCCGTTTCGAGAATTACATAAAGGAGAACATCACTATAAGTTATTCAATTAACTGAATTCAATTACTAGCGGGCGAAGCCAGCTAGTAGGAGTTTAACATAAAAAAAAGAAAGTTTTAAAGCTTTAAGTATCCTGAGACTTTTTAAACGATAAGGAATGCTTTTCGGAATCTTCAGTGACTTGGAACAGGTTATGGTATAATTTCATTCTTGATTACGTATAGTTCATTTTTGTAGATTAAGAAATATCTGTTTTTTTTTTTTTTTTTTTTTTTTACAATGCAGTTCGCTTATGAGGAAAAGTTGTTCGAAAACTGAATCAAACTTTTCCATAAAAATAATGAAAATGGGATTAATTAGTTTCAACGTTCCAAATTACTCTGTATCTTTGCCTGTTTCAAACAGCACACTAACATGTAAAAACTCGCTACAGTAACTGTACATTGCATTAACCAATAAAAAAGGTTATAACATTTTAATGAACACATAATTAAAAACCAATGCATGCATTTATAGTGGAGATTTTGGATGATTTAAGATTGATGAAAAGAAGGGGATGCAGGTTAATTCTTATTTGCCAAAAAGTCCTATTTATTCTACTGTTCATTTTTTTTTTTGTTGTCTCAGAAAAGCAACAGTTCACTTTTGGATGACTATCAGCAAATATTTTTAATGGCAATCCTATTTCTTTCACTGCGGACATTTTTGTCATCATACATTTCAAAAATTTGTAGTTAACTTCAGTGCCGTGCGAAAGGGGTAGTTACCCCGGGTGCATAAATTGAAGGTTCGCAAAATGTTTACTAACAACTTCCTTTTATCTTTTTATATGTACACACACACATTTATAGTAGAAGTGAAGTGGCCGTAGCTAGAAGTGAATAATGGGGGGGGGGGGGCTCAGGGTTTTCTGTCTCTTTCTTTACGACGCAGAAAATAAATTAGTGCATATTCACGTTGGGGGTACTATGTTTCTTATTAAACTGTTGTAATAACTTCATTTTATGCCAAGAAAAGAATAGGATTCCGAATGAAAAATTCGAGTGTATAACGAGTGCAATATTAAACATCATGTTAGTCTCCTATGTGCAAATAGGATGAACGAGTGTTGAAACACTTATTTTCTTTGAAATTTAGTATTTCTGAAAAACTGTGAAAGGGCCTCAAAACTAATTAGATTCTTGAACAGAATTCCAATTGCATTTTCGAAACATCAGTTCATTTAGTGACCTTGGAATTTTTTCCAGGGGGGGGGGGGGCTTAAAATGTTAAAATGTTTTAGGGAGGCCTGAGCCGCCAATAGCTACGGTATCGGGAATTTGTTACCTGATGGAAGTATACGTACATTCAAGGCATGAAAAATTTCTAAGGTTTGTTCCACTTTAAAAAGTGCTTTAGGTCTTTGACTTAATCCCTTTTGTTCACCTTACTGAGTCGGGAAAATGGAAAATGCGCCAAACTGAAACTTTACCTCGGACACAGTTTTCTCTTCGCATGGTCCTGGTTAACTTATAGGCGACTGCGAAAAATCAGTAATTATTTTTAACGACGGAGTCTTATTAAATCAATGCATATTATTCCGTCGTCTCAAAAAAAAAAAAAAAAAAAAGAGGAAAAAAGTTTATTTTTGACTGACGGCAAAAATTTACTAAATGTTTTTTAGCGAAAAAAATCCATTTCCTTAATCACGCGCTTTTCTGTCGTCTCTAAAATATTATAGCTCACTTTTCGATGACTTTCAAAAACAAGCAATTATTTCCCGTGACCAAAAGTCCTGTTACTTCGACTAAGGATTTTTTTGTCGTATACAAAAGACATTAGTAGCTCATTTTTGAATGACTATCAAAATCTAATAGTTATTATTTTTAGAAATGTGTAACAAGATCACGGGTGTTATTATTATCGTTTTTATTGTTCTTACATTGCTTTTAGGCAACTCATAACTTACATTGCTGCGTCAATGAATAGCAAAAAATTCGATTGTAATTAGTTTGAAAACTATGGCACAAGTTAGAGACATTTTATAACTGTTTCGCAATTTTCGCAATTGTTTCGCTGTTTGATAAAATAAGCTTTTTAAGAAAAAAATATCAACCGACTTCAAAAAAGCGCTAAAAAGAATTAAATAATTCTTTAAAATTCTCTAATGACAAAACGTTATCCAATAAGCACACATCGGATATCAGGTACCGGCATAAAAAACGGTTAAATTTAATATGTATAATTTAATATCCACCAAACATAGATTTTAGAGATAATATTATTTTACAAGAGATGAATTGACATATTTATGATTTATTTTATGAATATATACATATAAAAAGTAATGAATTACTTTTTGAAGTTGGTGCCAAACAATCACAATCGATAATGATTATCCCCATTTTAATTATGGTACTAGGCATAATTTAGATACAATTCTTAATATACATCAAATAGTTTGGCACCAACTTCAAAAAGTAATTCATTACTTTTTATATGTATATATTCATAAAATAAATCATAAATATTTCAATTCATCTCTTGTAAAATAATATTATCTCTAAAATCTATGTTTGGTGGATATTAAATTATACATATTAAATTTAACCGTTTTTTATGCCGGTACCTGATATCCGATGTGTGCTTATTGGATAACGTTTTGTCATTAGAGAATTTTAAAGAATTATTTAATTCTTTTTAGCGCTTTTTTGAAGTCGGTTGATATTTTTTTCTTAAAAAGCTTATTTTATTTCCTACTTTTTAGTTATGCATACTGTAATACATAATTATGTGTACTGGCACACGATAGTTCTTTGCAATGCATTACTAATGTACGCACTTTGCTAAGTTCTGATGTATTCAGTTTACTTGTCACTGTTTGATTGTCAATTTTTCTGAAACCACTTACAATATCGGTTAGTATCGTTGTGAATCTTAAGAATTTCTTTGTATGGTAACTTCTTCAGACAAGATCTGCCACTTCGAAAAGCTACCGCCTTTATGAGATCTTAGTCTGCATCGAATCCTACGGTCATCGAAAGTTAGTATCAAAAGGTGACGATCCATCAAGTAAACTGTCCTTACACATAAGAGGGCGACATAGTGCTTCCATATATGAGCACGCAGCAAGATGACTTCATATATTAAGGTATAGTAAAATGCTTTTCTAGTGTAGTCAGTCAAAAGTACTCCCCCTTCACTCAGGGCGTGTTCAGCGAACTTACCAAAGTGACCGATGTAACCGGTAACTTACCGGAATGGTAAGTAACCGGTAGCTAACCAATTGACTGATTCTCTGGACGCACTGGTTAGTTATGTCATGTAGCGCCATCTATATTCCATTTTGACATCGAACAACAGAAAACGAAACCGAATCTACCGCCTGTTGATTTGAAGTTGCCATTTATTTTTAACTAAATAACATGTAACCGATCACGTGACCTAACTAACCAAGATTTTTCCCCCGGTTAGTTCGGTCACTTACCGGTCACATCGGTCACTTGTGCTGAACGACGTTGGTTGCTTACCGGTTACAGCACTGAACGCATTGGTAACTAACCAATCTTACCGGTTACTTACCGGTGACATTGCTGAACACACCCTCAGAAAAAGGAAAGATTTTAGCAAAAATCGCATTATGCTTCAATCGATAAACAGCAACAATCTAATACCTATACAGGCAGTAATGGCATCGGAAATGAGCAGTGGCGATTCGACGAGGAATCTGAAACTCATAACCAATACCTGGCTGCCTCTATAAGAGAGTGGCAGCATTGGATTCCCAAATATTTCTTTTACAGACGCTTTTGTCCCAACTACACTGTTAAAAATTTGAAACTTTTGCTGTACACTGTTAAAAATCTGCTGCATTTTTTTGCTACGCACGTATAGGAAACGGTTACTTGACTGTATTAAGGAGCATTCTCATAGGTCGCAGTAGAGACATTATATACAAGCGACGGAGTGCGTTGCAACAAAATGCTTCAGATTTTTAACAGTGTATCATCACTTCACCGCTTATATAGAAAACGATTAGTTAAATGCATTATGAAGGATTCTCATTGATAAAAATAAAGATATTCTATAAAAGAAATGGAGTGACGATGCAGCAAAAGTTGCAAATTTTTAACAGTGCATTGCCATTGCCAGGCGTTTTTTATTATGGAATTTGATGATGATTTCCTGGAAGAATTCGATTGTACTCGTATGAGAAGTTAACAAGATTGACGAAAATTGCCCGCTCAACAAAATGCTTGGTGACTCGTTTTTGTCCAGAATCGTTTCAACCAATTAGATACTGTGCTACATGTGTCGTCATATTCATATCGAGGAATCCTACACAGTAAAAAATTTGTCACTTTTGCTATATCATCACTCTATTGCTTTTATAGAAAACGATTACTTCACCCAATTACGAAGCATTCTTATGGGTCAAAAGAGAGATATTCTACAAAAGCAGGGGAGTGACGATGCAGCAAAAGGGTCACATTTTTTACAGTGACACTGTAATCGGAAATGAGCGGTGGCGTATTCGATGAGGAATCTGAAACTCATTACCTATACCTGGCTGCCTCTATAAGAGAGTGACAGCATTTGATTCCCAAATATTTCTTTTACAGACGCTTGTCCCAATTACATTACAAAAACTTTGAGCCTTTTGCTGCATCATCAGTCTGCCGCTTTTATAGAAAACGATTACTTTGCTACGGTCATCGTCACGAAGCATTCTCATTGGTCATAAAAGACATGTTCTATAAAACCTGTGGTGTGACGCTGCAGCAAATGGGTCAAATTTTTAACAATGTATCATGGAGAATTCTCATGGGTGAAAGGAGAGATATTCTATAAAAGCGGGGGAGTGACGATACAACAAAAGGATCAAAATTTTTACAGTGCACACTGTAAAAAATTTGGTCCTTTTGCTGCATCGTCAATCCACCGCTTTTATAGAAAACGATTACTTCAGCCTATCGTGAAGAATTCTCATGGGTCAAGAGAGAGATATTCTATAAAAACGGGGGAGTGATTATGCAGAAAAAGGGTCAATTTTTTTACAGTGTACACTGTTAATAAAAGTGAATCTTGTCCCGTTAGGATATCACACTTTGAAAAGATCGTGTGTCTATGTAAGTGTAACTTAAAAACATGAAAAATGAACGTTTCTAATTGGTCGATTGCTTCGAAAAGATATTGAATTTTAATGTTTTAATTTTTTAAAAAGTTCTAATCAACAGATTTTTATGAAATTTGAATGGGACCACATGGGCCCCATACGCTTTCAAACAAAAAAATAATTATCAAAATCGGTTCATATTTACGAAAGTTATGCGTGAACAACAAATACATACAGGTCGAAATCATAACCTCCTCCTTGAAGTCGGTTAAAAATTCGCAAGTGACAGATCAGTTGTCACAATCGGCAATAAGTTGCCCAAAGCAAATAAAAAGACAAAAAATGACTTCTTTCTTTCTTTCTTTTTTACGTTCTTCTATCTTTACAAGAAGAAAATATTGAATTCGTAAAAATAATTCCGGTTTTCGACGGATTTACCCGTTTTAGAGGTCAGAGAACAGGAAAAATAAGTTTTTACGAAATGTCTGCCTGTGAGTCTGCGACTCTCTGTTTGTCTTTATGTGACACAAATTTTGTGGGCGCTCTGTCTCAAGAACTAATGCACAGAATTTGATAAAAACGTACAGTCAGTTAGTCCCTGAAATAAATTGATGCTGATTAGATTTTCGCGTAAATCGCTCAACAGGTGGCACTGATATGCAGCCTTTTCCACGATTTCCGCAATAGCTCTATCTCAAGAACTAATGCATGGATTTTGATCAAATTTCAGATTCACTTAGACCTTTTAAAATGAATTGATGTCTTTTACATTTTGGTGTGATGGCGTTGCTATGCAGCATTTTTCATGATTTCCGCAATAACTCCATCTCAAGAATTAATGCACGGATTTTTGGAAAACTTCAGATTCAATTGGTTCTTTATAGGACTTGCTGTTGTTTACATTTTAGTGTAAATCGCCCAACAGGTGGAGCTGCTGTGCTACATTTTTTACGATTTCCTCAGTTGCTCTATCTCAAGAACTAATGCACGGATTTTGATCAAATTTCAGATTCACTTAGTCCTTTTAAAATGAATTGATGTCTTTTACATTTTGGTGTGATGGCGTTGCTATGCAGAATTTTTCATGATTTCCGCAATAACTCCATCTCAAGAATTAATGCACGGATTTTTGGAAAACTTCAGATTCAATTGGTTCTTTATAGGATTTGGTGTTGTTTATATTTTAGTGTAAATCGCCCAACAGGTGGAGCTGCTGTGCTACATTTTTTACGATTTCCTCAGTTGCTCTATCTCAAGAACTAATGCACGATATTTCATCCAACTTCAGACTCAGTTGAGATAAGTTGTTGTAGATTCGGCCGGTATAAATCACATAACAAGGGGTGCTGCTCTTCTGCATTTTGCATGATTAACGAGATTTTAGTACTAGTCATATCTAAAGAATTAATCCACGGAATTTCATATCATTAGAATCTCCATGATGGGTATAGATTGCCGTTTCATTTTAGCACTGTGATAGCGAATTTTGATGTATTAATATGTATGAGATAGAAGAAAGTTTTGGGATTCCCACGTTCGAATAATTTTATGCATTTTTTCGTAATTGAGTACGTTTCAAGTATTATCATAAAAGTTAGAATATCTTTAAAAAAATGTAAATAACTTGTGAACAAACTCAAGATTTTAATCAATACTTTTAAGCTAAATAAATCATTTGGTTATGTGCCTGATTAAGGAAGATTTCAAAGTAAGTTCAAATAACGATGACAGTTAAGGGACAGCGACTGGATAGGTTCAAATTAACGAAACTTTTCATCAATCTTTTTTTATTTATCTAAGCATTTTAATGTTCGTTTTTGCCATACTAATAAAAGTGTCAATAAAGGAATTTAAAAAAAGGATTTTAATCAAGAAAATGTTCAATTTTCCTATGAAATTCGAAAAATTATATTTTTCTCTTGAATTTACGTAAAAGTTTATGTAAATTTTGATTAAAATATATCTTTTTGTACAATTTTTAAGATTTTGAACTAATATATATATATATATATTTAACTATTCGTAGAAGTGTGCTGTATAATTTTAAGTATCGGATCCATCCTAAGTTAATGAGTTAGGGAGAAAAAATATAAAATGTGCAAATACGTGTAAAATTTCAGTAAAAAAATTAATTTACTTTACATTTTTGTGTTTAAAGTAAAACTTTTTACTTTAGTATAAATTCGATACTTACCAAGGAACGTTCCCAAGTGTAAGTCAAGGATTTGGACAAGTGTGGTATCAAAAGAAAAATCTCGTCATGTATGTTAAAAAGCGCAAGGGTCCGAATTCAACCCGTCCGAATTCAACCGTTTTCGGGATATCAGCACTTGAAATGTGAATGAATAAATAAATAAATTGACAGGACAGGCAGATATATAAATTGTTCGCAAGTCAACCAAGCCTAAGAAAAACATTCTATTTCACTGACTATATTATAAATACAGTTTTTCTATTCCGCCAAGCCACACATTCGCCGAAAAATTTGCATAAAACAAAGTGTTGGAAATAACAAAAACAGGTGGAAAAACTCCCCGAATGCAACCGTACGCGAAAACTTCGTAGAATGCGAAGTGCCTGTCTAAAAGAGGGGAAATAACTGGCAATGTGTTGGTGTAAAGGATTTTGCTCGTAGCTCGGGAAAAGGTAGTGGCAGAAAGATTAAAAACAATGCAAAGGAATTTTTAACTTACGATCATTTTATTACTTGTCTGTCAATTTATTTATTTATTCATTCACACTTCAAGCGCTGATATCTCGAAAACGGTTGGATCCGGACGGGTAGTTCCATTGCACTTTTTAACGTACATGACGAGATCTTTCTTTTGATACCACACTCATCCAAATCCACAACTTACGTCTGGAAATGTTCCCTAGTTAGTTTTATCTTATAGATCATAAAGAACAACCAAAGACAAAATCTATCAACCACTTTAAGTTGTATTTACAATATTCGGATCTTAACAAAACTTCGTGAGAAATGAATTGGGATAGTAAAGTATAATTTAAGCAAAAACAAAAACAAAAAAATTAGAAAATCAATATTATTGTCATTTTTCGGAAAATCAAAAGTTTCGAGTCTTCTTAACTATAAAATACAGTACTTTGGGACAGTCTTAGTATAAACAGATTTCCATTTTTGATACAAATTATAAATTAACGCGTTAACGGATTCGGTTTTTGAAATATAATTTAAGGTATTCAACTACATTCGGAAACTTTTTTTTTTTAAATGTTTAACGAATTTTCATCGAAATCGACATTTTAAACGTATTGACCTTAACTAAAAGTTTATAAATCAGAAAATGTTTATGAATCATGAAAATCGTAAGTACCGATAATTGTATGTCACATATATGTTCACTTCATGTCCATGAAGGAGAAAAAACAAAGGGGGAGGGGAGAAAAAAGAAAAATAAGTGAATTTGACAGCTTCATTCATCATCAGCACAGGAATCTCAAAATACATGAAAGTTATTCGATCTTTGATACGCTAACCCCCATAAGTTGTTAAAAAAAAATAAAGTAAATGAAAAAAAAATGGTGTTTTTTTCTGCTTAAAAACTGTTTCACTGACAATAATCAAATTTTTGTTTGACAACCGAATCTATTTCACTCGAATTTCTTGTTCAAAAAACAAATTATTTCACAAACAAACATGAAAAATCAAGCGTTAAGCATTGATTATGAAACACTTTCCAACACTTCCTGAAATCTTTAACAAAACTTCATTATTTAGGGAAATAAGGTTACTGTCTACAGCCAAATGTGTATTCCATTACTTCTGAGCACCCCTGTACTTGATCTGTTAGTTGATATATTTAATGGGGAAATTTAGTTTAGCAAGAAAATGCCAGGTAGGTTGAAATTTCTCTTTCAACAGTTTAGACTAAAAGATGGAAACATATTTGAATACTTTTATTCAGCCTTGTAGTTCATCTAGTATCTTTATTACACGCCAGTATTTAGCTAAAATTTATTTAAACTAAAGCACCCTTAAAACTACTGAAATCACATTTTCAGAAACTATCAACCATTGGCGTCCATGTAGCCAATTCTTTGCGTGGCCCTGTATATTATTTTATCTGTATTTTAAAGACATTCCTTAGTAAACTGAATGCAGTTCAGCGCAAAAATGCATAACTTTTTTGAAAACCACCTTTAAGTAATTTCTGATCCTATTCAGTAACATTTGCGAACTCTTTTGTGTAGTCCTGTATATCAACTACAGTATTTATACACACTGTATAATGTACATAGATTTGAAACAAATAATTAAAATGAATTTCATCCATCGATCAGTCATAATCGGATTACACACTGCAAACGCTCGCAACACAAAAATAAACACTTTTAAGAACACATTTGTCCTCAAATTAACAACACTTTATAGTGTTCTCAGTAAGAACACTTTGTAAGAAACACAAATACAACACTTTATTGTGTTGTGATAGTGTTCTGAATATGTGAGAAAGTGTTGCTAACCAGAAATGTGTTCTAAAAATAGTGTTGTAAAAAGTGTTGTGATGAAAATGTGTTCTTACAGTAGTGTTGTACAGTGCAACACTTTGTCCTCAAATTAACAACACATTTCACGCATCACGCACAATTTAGAACACTATAAATAGAACACTATATTAACACATTTATCTCAGTTGATTTTTTTTTTTTTAACATAGAAATAAGAGTGCAGAATTAATGTTCTAGTGTGTTATGAATAGTATTGGGCATTTTTACATGCAGTTGTATTACATTATAGAGCATATTAAAGAAAAGTTAGGGGGAAAAAATCTAAAAAACGTATAGTATAATGCTGAAAAGACAACAAAATTCCATTAGAATGAACTTCAGAGGATCACAAAAGTACTTTGCAGTAAAGGATTTCAATAATGAATTTTATAAGCGAATTTCATAGGTACAAAATTTTTGTTTACTTTGTTCTTTTAAAACCAGAATTGAAAAACTTACTTTTCAACAAAATTTTTGTTTTAATGTTTTATTGGAAAGAAGTGAGAAATAAGTGGCCAACTTTTTCCCGATTATCTTTAATTAAATATGGATGGTTGTGCCATAACATGTAACATTGCTTCCATTTGTTTAAATTTATAAACTTTTCTAACAATGTATCTATATAGACACACATTCTATTTTAGGCATACAACATATCACAACTGTGCTAACAGCAATACTCACCCACCCCTTATATCAAAATAAAACCTCCATTTAACACATATAATATATGTATACAGTACTTCGGAATGATTGTACTATTTGAAATCTTTTGTGTGTCCCTGTAAAAGCTATGGACTTCGTATTATTCATGACTATATCGTATAGCTTTTATTAAGCCTCAGAGACGTATATCAATTCTATTATTCATAAAACAGTTTAATATAATTAAAATACGTCGCAAACAATTCCCCACGTTACTATTATGTAATTGTGTGGTACTTTTGTGTGGCCCTGTAAATGAATAATAGCGATTTTTTTTCACCGGATATTTTACAGAATGCATATTTTAGCGCACCTCGTTAATGCACATAAATTTTAATATATTTGATCGTCTTTATGTAACATCTTTAAAATTCATTTGAAACATTTTTTTCCATAGGCCGTAATCTAATGGTAAACTTTTGATTGTCTCTGTAAATAAAGTAATCGTGTTAGAAACTTCATTTGCAATAGGGTTCCTGCTTGAGTAAACGTCAATAACGTTCAAAAATTCCAGGGCTATCCGAATATATTTACAGGAGATAGAACGCGGACTGCGGCCAGACGGACAGACAAACCAAATTCATAAACGCTTTTCAACTTTGTTGAAAAGTGTTAAAAAGGTCAAATTATATATATATATATATATATATGTATGTATGTATTTTTATTTCAATCTATTCTTTATAAATTCTACCTTTTATGAAATATTACCAGAATACTAATACCTCTTAAATACTTCACTAAAAAGTATTTCTCGTCATAAGACATTTTTACTTTATTTTAACCCATCGCACGAGTAATATCAGCAAACACATTTTTCATCTGAATCTATAGAAAAGTTCCTGGGGAAAGATGAAATATTTCTTTTAACCCTCCTATGTTTCAGAAGTTTCAACACGTCTCCTGTGTTAGTCATTACAAATTCCTTTGAAATACGATGCTTAGTTACAACATTCATCAAAATCTGAACTATATTGGCTTTCTGAAACGTAGAGCCAACTTCCAGTAATGATTGACACACATTTTAGAGATTCAGGTCTTTCCCTACGGTTTCCCGCGTGATCTACACGTGAGACCATGCAATTAAAGGAAATACATGTTAGAAAAAACATATGCGCTATACAGGGTCAACGTAAATCATTCATTGGATTTCAAAAGATTTATTCACGATGTACAAACACGAAAGATACATGAAAAGACACATACACTCTGGTACATACTACACATGTTTCTGGTACATACTAAATATGTTCAGTGTGTGCACCCTTAGTTACCCGGCACACATCTCAACGGGAATCCAGTTTCATCCATTTGTTCAATAGCATGTTTCTGTCAATGTCTGTCTAAGCAGCAGTGATGCGTTCCTGCATATGAGTGTATATGTATTTTGTAATGTATCACCCATCTTTGCAGGTCGCTTGCCTCTCAGTATACAGTGTTTTGAAACTCGATGGATCATTTAAGCAACCCTATATGTTTACTATAATCAAACTAACTGGTTGCTGTAGTTTACGATATACAGGGTGCCCCTGTAAGTACGCAGTGTGAGATTTTTTTTTCAGAGTCATTGAAACAAGCATTTTAATATCAAACATGGGGTACCTATTGAAGCTCACTATGGTGATATAATATAACATCAAAATGCTCGTTTCGATGACATTTTAGGGAATCAGCAGAAATCGCACTCAATAGACCACCTTGCGTTTTATAGCACTCGAAGAAAATTTTACTTTACAGATTTTGAAAAAAGCGTGCAATAAAATATTACTCCAAGCTGTTCTCATACCATAACTGGCTGATTTATGACACATTTTTCAATTTATTTTGATTCTCAAAGCATAAAAATACTAGGTACTTTTATTCAGGAACTATTTTTCCTGTTTACGCTAATTACTTGTCTTTCTATTTTTTTTTTTTTTTTTTTTTTTTTTTTTTTTTTTTTTTTAACACAATCAAACTGATTGGTAAATTTTACCATATGAATTGAATATTTCCAACTGAGCGAAAAATTTCCTAGACCGGGAATCGAACCCGGATACTTGGCTTACAGGGCCAATGCTTTACCGTTAAAACTAACTGGGCAATAGCCGAACGGCATTTCTCGCTCAAATAACCTTATTGGTCGTAACATCTGGTCTATCATTTAGACATTAAATTCTACCATACGAATTGAATATTTCCAACTGAGTTGGGTTCGCTCAGTTGGTCGTTTTCAACCAAATAGCCTGTAGCGACAGCGCGGAAGACGGCAAAAGCAGCCCCGTTAAAACTACAAACCTTTATAATAAAATATAATTAATTTATAAAAAATGAAAAAAAAAATACGATGACGATTCAATAATCATGACTGCAAATGTTGCGTTTTTACATCTAAAAATGAGTCAGAAAGTTTTGCGTTGTTAAGGGGAAATTTCTTTTTTTCTTATTTTTCCTTCCTTTCTTTTAATTTTCAGAACCGCCTTAACTGAAATTTCTGTTACAAGCATAGTATGAAACTATATTAATAAGTAAATCTGTAGATCTCATGAGCTGATAAGTGTCACGCAAGTATTTTATATAATTAAGTAATTTCGAATGCGGGATATGTTTTTGTTGATATGTTTTTATTGTGATCTGTTTGAAGGATATGTTAATGATATGTTTTTATTCATGAGAGAAGCTCATTTTTTAGTTAAATAAACGATGTAGAACCCATCGAATCTCGAAGAAAAAAAAATCTTAACATTAATTGTTACATTTATTCTTGATAAACTTACAAAATTAATTACAATAAAAATTTCCCTTGCATTCATTAAGTCCAACTCATAAAACAAATATTATTTTAGTCTAAATTTATCAAAATATTATTTTCACAAACTTAAATTATTCAAATTATTGGAAAATGAAAGCGATAAAGTCATCAATTATGGTTATTATGCTTGGTATTATGGGATGAAAAATCAATGAAAATGATATTGCTTTGATACAATCATAGAATTTTATCCCCGTGAAATCTAAGTTTAACGTCAATTTTACAGTCTCAAAAATTACATAGATACTTCTCATATCCGCATTCACTTTTGCATCAGCACTTTTTGTAATGAAAGCTACTTGATATGAAAGATCTTATGAAAGTTAGACCTACCACTATAAAATAATGAGCAAGAACTTTTAATGAAATCCAGGAACAAATTCTAATGTTTTGAACTTAGTCTCCTCCCGTTACTTTTTAAGAAAAGCCTCCACAAGGCTCCACAGTTAATTATAGCTTAAATTTAACCCCCCCCCCTCAAATTGTATTTTTTAATGGATATGAATATGGAGTGCATGATCATCAAATATCTGTTACCTAAATTTCATCCCATTATAATCGCATACAATATCCTGTAACACATCCCACTAAGGTGAAAAAGTCTAATATCAACAAACTTCTAACAAAAGAATAAAGAAAGAAGGAAATAGAAAACATTACAAATACAGTGGGCCACTGAACTCATGGACAAAATTGTAAAACAATGTAAAATATGCATGACGAAAATTTTTGGTATAGTATTGTGGAGTCAGAAAGGAAAAATGTTGGAAAATGGGAAAACAAGTAATGCGAAGCAAATGAAAACAAGAGTTTTATTGACATACCAATTAAGGCGAGTTCTTAAATATGCCGTCACCAACAACGATAGAAATTTAGCAGTGTCTAAGAAATAATTTGCGTATTCTCTGGAATATTCCAGGTGTTTCAGGAACAGTTGCAGAAACGACTTAAAATTTTACAATGAAGTATCCTCATCAGAGTACATGGGTGTCTCGTAAAAGACACACCTGAAATATCTGAAAGGGCAAGCCGATCATTTGCGACAACTAGATATATAACGGCCTGCGCATTTCGCTAAAACCGTTAAAAAAGCGAAGCTGGATTCAGCTTCAAACCTTGAACCATTTCATTGGAACACGTGGCGCAACCCCTGCCCAAATTAACTGCCCATTGAATAAGCTGATTTCTGTTCTGTGCACATGGTCATTGTTTTGCTTCAGGGTTTGCACGATTGGTCAGAATAACTTGGGCGGGGTATCAGAGTCCTCTGGCAGGAGGCTTCATACACTAATCTCAAATAGATAGGCCGTATAGATCTAGTTGGTCATGGCTACATACTGCCTCGATATTCATCTAACCTTTTATTTTCGAACAAACATTGCTACACCAAAATTGTTTCTTTAAATGTACTTTTCCTTGCCTTATTGTTTGGTTCATGAGTTGATGGACACCCTGCATATAAATATTGATGAAACATGTGAGTGATTTATTAATAATACTGTCATATACTTTATGTTCTGAAATTATTCATGTGCTTCTTTTGCAATATGTTTGTGAAACTGGCAGGCAGTGTCATCCCGTGACGAAGTATAATCTAAAGCGATAGAATAGAGTAATAAATTTTTCGAAACTGGCTGATGATGAAAATAAATATTTTCTTCCTAATGTCTTTATTAATGCTTTTTCAATAAAGAACTTAAGACATTAAACGACATAAATTCTTTTTTAAGCTGTTTTAAAGGCGCCTATTAGGAATAATACTTTTGATTAAATGATATATCTTCCGAAATAGATTGTAGACATAAAGTCATAATTTGTCAAAAAATAAAGCATCAAAAGTCAACGTGTACAGATGACGTAATAAATGGTGAATCGATTTGCTACAACGATCACTTAAATAATATAATGTCATAATAATGTAGTTTTTTCTTCGCTAGTAAAGCTAATATTTAAAGTATCAATGACATATATCATAAAAAAAGTAAGAACTCAGTTTATTGTGTTTGCGTTTAAAAGCAAATCGATTTATTTTTACTACCTTTTATTCATAAGAAAATAATATTGGATTCGGAAATATTTTCGTCTTTCGATTTCTTTTATTAGATTTACGCTTTCTGGGATGCTCTAAATACAACATCATTATTTTGGACAAATGTATAAATATCTGCCAGTGTGTTACCCAAATTTTACGACTGCTGTGTAACCCCAAAAACTAAAACATAGGATCCCATGAAATTTCTTTTTTAGTTTACATTGACATAAATTGATGCTTATTTGATTTTTGATGTATATCTCCCCACAGGTAGTGTTTCTACGCCGTGTTTTTCCCTTTTGGGTAGTAATCTGTATCTTGGCATCTGTCTATTAGAACAAAACCAAACTTAAAAGATATTTTGGAGATTAATTGCGAAAGATTATGATGTTTCAATTTTAATTTTGATCTTTAAATAAAAGTGCTTATACTTTTTGCAATATAAATTACATCTGTACCTCATTTTCTTATACGTAGAAATGGACAAATTTCAGACTTGAGGTTATTATTAAAACTATGTTTAAATGATCCAGTTTTGGTTCTGAATATCATTTTCTTATGCGTAGAAATGCACAAAATTCCAAATTTAAGGTTATTATTAAAACCATACTTAAATGATTCAGTTTTGGTCTTGAATAACTAACAGATGTGACTATTGTGATACTTTGAGAATAAGTTTCAGCTATATATATAATATTATAGCAAACCTGTGTGTAAGCATTCAATCAAATCCATTGTAACTCCTTTGAGTCGTGCGTGAACTGATTCGATGAACAGCCGAGACCTTGTTGACGTTTGCCACAGTCATGAAGTAAACTAAAATAGGTAGTGGAATGAATAAAAAAAGGGATTTCTTCATGACGAAATAAGTTATTTCATAAATACCTTCATAATTTTATTAGTGCATATCATCTAAAATCATTCCCACCATTCATTACAAAACTCAGGTCTTAAGATGTTACGAATCATTGTTGTTGTTAGAAGAAATTAGAACCAGACTCGGACAGGCCCGCCGGCCCATCGGCCCGAGGGCCTGTGCGTCCTCGTTCAAGAAAAAATATGCGTTTTTAAGTATCTGAGCCGCTCCAGTATTTTTTTCCTCGTTGTACACATGCATTCAAACTAATGTACTCATTTTCAAGAATCCTTTTAGGGAATAACTCTCAGTCAAAATATTGACAGCACAAGAGAGGCACTTTTTGATCATTACAAAAAGTATTAAAAACAGATCGAAACAATTTTAGGATCGGAAGTGTAAAGTAGGCATATTATCTTTGCATTCATTTGAGGGAGAAAACATGCACCCAGGGAAAACTTTAGTAGGTACGGCAGGTGTCCTAGGCTGGATTTTTTTCATCGCTTCTCTCACTGATCTTTTAGATTTTAATCACATATTCAGGGCTCCCCAAATGGTCCGCCAACTGGACATCAATTTTTTTTTATATAAAATTTTCTTTTTTGATTTTTCCTGCAAATTGCACAGAAACCAGCTGCGGGAATTTTTTTAGAGCGAAATATGTAGAAACTTATCATGAAATTTTCTGCTAAATAATATTGATGTTCAGTTCGCGGACCATTTGGGAACCCTGCATATTTTGCACATTTTCATTCCTTTAACTTTCAGTACCTTGCCATCTTCCCCATTTAAAGCCGGACTTGGATACATTTATAATTAAAACCGTGTTTTATGATAAAAACACGGTTTTAGTGTTTTTTAAAACTGTGTTAAACCGTGTTTTAAAATAAGTTTCTTTTCGAGGCATGCAAACTTGATGATACGTCTAGATTACAATCCTGTAAGTTGTGAAATTCATAGTTTTTATTATTCGCAAAGTATACAAAATCTTCGCTTTATTTAAAAAAAACTTTCTATGATTTAATGACGATTAAAAAACTCTAGCATGTATTTTATTCTTTATTAAAATGTCAATTTAATGAAGGAAAAAATCTATTATTAAATAAAGCAATGATTATTTTGATGAATTATGAAAAGTTTTTTAAATAAAAGAAAAAAACGCTGGCTATAGAATTTTTAATTTTCAGGAATAAAACCCTTGAGGCATTTGTCAAATTATGGTAGGAATTTTACAAATCGTAGGAAGAGACTGCTGAGAAACGTAAATTTATTAAATTATTTTAATGATTAAGCAAATGTTTTGGTTCACGTTTTTGATAAAAAGTTTTAACAGTGCAATACAAATTAAGGATTTCAAAATAATTTTTGAAGAATACAAGTAAATGAATGATAAGTAAACTAAGTAATGTTTATAAAAAATGGCAAATAGTTTACTCAAGAACCACAGAAATATTTCGTTTTAGGCAGATTTTCATCTTAGCTTTTAATATATTTAATATGCATTTTTTTAAACAAAGTTCTGTCATCTGTATGTCTAATGTATTTTCTCATTTAAATTATTTGCTCCATTTTTATTTATGAGCTATATTAAATTTTGATGTCTTATTATAAATATCCATCTTTATTTTATTAATTTAAAGCTAAGTTTACAGCTCATATTCAAAATATTAGAATAATTACCTTTTTTTTAGAAATTGAAAATATCGTTTGGTAATTTAATGTCTTTTAATGAAAATATGCAAACGATATTTTTATTAAGAACTTATTGTTGATTAAACTTACTTGTTATCTTAAATTTAATATCATTTTTGAAAAGATTAATTGCAAAAAAAAATTATTTTGAAAAGTCAAAATATTAGAATATTTATTCAAGTGGTTCAAAATATTAGAATATTTCACATTAATTCTCCTTTAATTATTACCAATTCTTAACTGGTGGCATCATTGATTAAATTCAGACTATTTTATTTAAAATCAGTATTCTTTTTTGCAGTTTGTTTCTTTTTCGTCTTAAAATGGGCCGTGTGAGTGATATTCCTGAATCTACTAAACTTCGTATGGTTGATTTGTATCGGCACGGTAAAAATCAATGTTTTATAGCGAATTATTTACATTGTTCGCAATCGAGCTTTAGTAAAATACTAACACAATATTCAAAAATTGGAAAATTTCAAAATAATCGCCGAAATGCTGGCCGAAAACCAAAAACATCTGCTAGAGATGACAGGAAACTGAAGCGTATAGTTAAGAAAAACCGTTTTAAAAGTGTGCGATTCTTGCACCGAAAATGGAAAGAAGAAGGAGTTGAAGTTTCTTCATCGACAACATTAAGACGTCTCCATAAATTTAAATTTGAATCTCGTGTACCGAAAACAAAACCTCTCATGACTGCAAGACAAAAGCGTATAAGATTGAATTGGTGTAAATCAAGACGTTTATGGAGCAATGAAGATTGGAAAAATATATTATTTAGTGATGAAAGTATGTTTTGTGTTTCATATGGTAATCAAGGTATTCGAGTTTGGAGAATGAAGCAAGAAGCATTTGATAAAGAATGCCTTAAACGTTCCGTAAAATTTGCTGCTAGTGTCATTGTTTGGGGTTGTATGAGTGCAGAAGGACCTGGAAAGTTATGCATCGTCTACGAAAAGGTTAACTCTCTGATATATCAAGAAATTTTAGAATATTACATGATTCCATCATCAGAAGATTTATTTGAAGATGATTTCATCTTTCAACAAGATTTAGCGTCCCCGCATACCTCGGTGTCAACTAAGAATTGGTTCCGCCAACGCCACATTAAGGTACTTCCTTGGCCACCAAATTCACCAGATCTTAATCCCATCGAAAACTTATGGTGTATAATGAAGAAAAAACTTCAAGAAAATCCTCCTTCAAGTAAAACTGAGTTAGTGGCACGTATAAAGTCTATTTGGCCTAATATTGATAGAAATGTTTGTAAACACCTTGTATATAGTATGCAAGATCGATTGTACGCTGTTATGAAAGCTAAAGGGGATGCTACAAAATATTAACTACCATTTACTTCATATTCATAAGGTAATATTGTTGCGTAAAATAAAATATTCTAATATTTTGAACCAATCTAAATTTTATTCTAATATTCTGGTGTGTTTAAGGAAGCTGTATACCTAATTTATTGAGCTTTATTTTATATTTTATAAATGTTAAAATCTTATCTAAACATTCCAGATTTAATTTATAAGAAATTTAATTGCATTTACTTAGTATAAAAAATAAATAAATGACAAATAATTTTTTCTTATTACTTTTTCTCAATTATTCTAATATTTTGAATATGAGCTGTATTTATATTATGATTTAAACAAATTAAAAATTTTCTGAGTTTATAATTTAGTCCAGGAATGTATATATACAAATTTCATCCTGTATACTTTAACATGTTTCAAATGAGAAAATGATCTCATGGTAAAATTTAAAACTCATTCCAACTGAAATGTTTTTTAAATTCTTAGCTATAATACTTCTTAGCTAAAATATTTACAATGGATAAGTTCTAATTTCTTTCGAAATTC
Organism: Maratus speculifer; assembly: GCA_964019185.1. Taxonomy (NCBI): domain Eukaryota; kingdom Metazoa; phylum Arthropoda; class Arachnida; order Araneae; family Salticidae; genus Maratus; species Maratus speculifer. The sequence goes on from OZ025298.1 coordinate 268,752,893, forward strand.
GTGCCCAGTTAATAGGCGATATAGATTTCACTTTTCTTCCCCAAAAGTAAAGTTTCTGAAAAATAGACAAAAGTTTGGTGGAGGATCATTATGAGTAACTAAGCGACATTCTTGGCAAAGTGATTCAAGACACGCGACAGTTTAGAACAGAACGTCACGCGCATTTGTGGCGTGACATTTCAAAAAAGAATCACGTTTCTCTTTGTAATAGTTTTTTCTTCATAAAGTTGGTTTTGAAAAAAGAAAAAAAAAGTTGGAAACTGCACATCAAACGTAGCAAATAAAGTGAATTCGTAGTGTAACGAAGTTTTAAAAATATTCAGATCTTGGTGTGATAGCATACAGTACTTCGGATACAGTATAGTAGCCGAAATCTTTTGTGTGGCCAAGTATATACTATCTGCTTTCTATTATACAGGAAGTAACTTACAGTAAATTTTAACAAGGTGTATCAATTTCATAAAATTTGAAATAATTCAATATAATTACAACTTGCCCAATCAATGTGTCCCTCTATACTATTATGCAATGGAATACTTTTGTGTGGCCCTGTAAGTGAAAAAAAAAATGTTCTTTGCACCACAGATTGTACAGAATGTATATTTTAGTATATACTTCATAGAGGCATATCAATTTTATTATGTTCGGAAGAGTGCGAATAGACACTCTGTGTAAAATGCACTTGAAACTATTTTTTCCCATTAGCTGTGATGTAACGGGATACTTTTGATTGTCCCTGTAATTAAACTAATCATCCAATTTTCATAAAATTTGAAAGACTCGACAAAATTATGCAACAATTATATTTTTTAAATTTCAAATAATTCGGTTGGGTAGTTTTTGCTTTGTTATATGAGGACAGATGGGCAGACGGATTGACGGACAGACAGATGGACAAACGGACGAACAGACTGAAAGACGACTTTATGCGCCACATATTTAAATAATTACGAACGCACCTAAAAAGCTAAATGAATAAATTAACAATAGTTGGGTGTGCAGTTCGAATAAGCTATTATGACATGCATATTATCTTTTTCAGTTCCGAAGTTAAAATATTTATACAAATACTTATTCATTGTTTCTTTTTCAAACAAAACGACACTGTAAATCACAGAAAAAATATCTTTCCTAAAATTGATCCTTTAGACCAGGCATGTCAAACACGTGGCCCGCCAGCCAGCTACTTATCTGTGGCCCACCAATCCTTTGGGATTTTTTTCTTTCGCTTGATTTAGTTCTTTTTTGATGAAGAAAATACACTTTACACGGACATATTTTCAAACATTGCAGTGTTGGCAAGCTGGAGAGAATTTTTATTCAAAATATCCACTACTATTTCAGAATATTAGTCTTAGTCTTCAGAATATTAGTCTTTAATAACAGAAATTCTGTGATTAAATAAAGATAAAACTACTAGTAAAAAGTGTTTGTAATTATTTTGGATGAAAAAATTCAGTAATCTGACAACGATGTTGAGTAAAGTAGATGCAAACATCAAGCAATATACAATTCGAGTATGGTCAAAGCTAACTCATTTTTAAATTCCAACTCCAAAAGATTGATGATGCAAAAATAGTAAGAAAACTTAAAAAAAGTAGATTCTGAATCTAAAAATTTATAAAAGTTTGAAATTTTTTATTTTTTTAATAGTTTGTTGTTTTGTGTCAAAACTAATTGTTTCATGCTGAAAATAATGGGTTATTTTACTGTTCTTTTTGATTTACATGACATTGCAAAACGATGTGCAGTATTTATTGGGTGCTAAAAAATGTATCGAATACTATTAAAAGTGTAATCAATAATTGAAAGAAAAAAATCAAAGCTGGATTCCGATTTAAATTTTTAAGTGGCAGCGCGCGTTTGAGTATACTTTTATTTTTATTGTAACATATTATTCTTTTTGTTTGACAGTGCACTTATGTTTGAGATTATTAGTATTTTTATATTTACAAAATCACAAAAGTGTGAATGTATTAAAATTAATGCATTTATAATCGTTTGAAAATTTTCTCGTAAAGTGTTTTTAATTTTTCCATCTAATAAGCTTCAACATTATGCAATTTTTTTTTTATAAAGTTGTATTTTTAATGTACAGTCTTCATTTAATGTGATAATAATAACGTCAATAATCTGCTTGTTGTTTATGGTATTGTGGCCCACGTTTTTGTAAATGATACATATTTTGGCGTTCGTAAACGAGTTTGACATGCCTGCTTTAGACGCTCAGTAATTTAGGTTCAAAAATAGGGATCTAAAACTACAAACCCCCTTAAAACATTCATTTAATAACCATTAACCTGAATTAACGCAACCACAAATTTAAGAGCTTTAGACAAGTAAATAATCTAGAAATCCTCAAAAAAATTTATTAAAAAAGATTTAAGTTGAATACTTCTGAAAATCTATCACTTTCTTGGTCATACTGTCTGTCTTTTTCACATTTTTAGGCATTTTGCAAACTGCGATTAAAATAACGTTTATTCTGTGAGAGATTCAGGTTAGATGCATGCATTTATTCATTAGCTTTCAATGCAAAAAACATTCAGCTGTTAATAGTCCAAAAGCCGACAGCACAAAAACCTGAGATATCGGGCACAAGAAAGGACAGAAAACTCACAAAATATAGAGATAGAGCTGTTGTGTAAATTATAAAAAATGCAGTACAGCAGCGCCATCTGTTGAGCGATTTGCTCAACAGATGGCGAGAACAACTACAAAGATTACCAACAAAGCACTTAATCTAAATAACCGACCTGGGTGCTTGTCTTAGTGGATCGTCTCAAAATTCCCGACATGCACTCTAATGGCACCTAGTGCATGTAAAATCCGTCTTGGGAGACAAGCAGGGGTGAGTCGTAAAAATAGCAGAAAATATACGCTCTAAGCAGAGAATATACGCTCAAGGAAGAAGATATAACCTACAGTGCGTGTACAACAGCTTTCTTGAAAAACAGAGGGTATACGGTTTCCTTTAAAAAATCCAGAAGGCTTATAGCCCCATATACCCTCCACTACATCCCTGATGCAAAGTCTTCCAAGTTATCTATAAATTATACCTCTGGGAGGTGCCTTGCCAGGTGAAGGTTTCGTCATCTGATCAAGGTTCTAAATTATGAGACCAACTTGAGCAGCCATTTGCAGTACAAACAGCAGGATGTAACATTAAGCAACCGGCAAAACAAAGTATGCTCAAACGAGAAGCATGTATTGCAAATATGATGACATGCGAAGCGAAGATACCAGGTTTATGGCCGCTACGAGGCGATTAGGCGGTTACCCGCCCCGATACCAGGTATCTAACCCTTAAGCTGAGGTAACTCGGCAGGTAGGGGCCTGGTCATAAGTTAGGAAGAAAGAAAGAAATATCGATAGGGGCATTGTTGTCAAATATCTCGCTCAAATTTTAATATTTTTACATGATGTTTTTTGCATAGGATAGCTAAGAATGATCTATGATATGGCTAGTTTTTACCTTTTCGATTTTGGTTGTATATTTTTTAATAATATGATAATTTTAATTTCAGAACCGGTTCCAAACGGTTCCGAAACTTAAAGTGATTTTTTAAGAAAAATCTGAAACCAAAATCGAAAAAGTAAAAACTAGCCATGTCATAGATCATTCTCAGGTATCCTATGCAAAAAACATCATGTAAAAAGATTAAAATTTGAGCGAGATATTTGACAACAATTCCCCTATCGACTTAACATTATTATCCGGGTCGTTTTGTGTGACTAGTGTGGACTCTAAACTCACCCATATAAATTTCTCACGAACACTATGCAATTACAACGTTAGCGGAGTGTAGGGTGGTGGTTACGCAGAGACCAGCTTCAAGGGGATATAATTTAGTAAGTTTTCATATTTAGAGTAGGGAATTTGTAGTGGGGATAGCAACGTTCCCCCCCCCCAAAAAAACTCATTCCCTCCGTAAATACCATTTACAAGGAGCTAGCAGCTATACTTTTCCTCTGGGTAAAGTGGACCCAGTGCTCCGCTTGAGGGTTAATGATACTTTAAAGTAATGTCGAAGCATAAAGGGTTAATAACTATACAAGATGTCCATTCTAAAAGTATGGCTTTTATTAAGCATTGAAATACTTATACAGAGATGCCAAAATTTTATTTTATTTTTATGTATGAATACTTTACAAAATATAGAGGGGATATGAATCAAGTAGAGTATCTTATTTGTAGATTATTTTGATATAATTTATTTTTTAATGTAAATTATAACAAATTTACAAATTTATAAAATTGATAAAATTTACATTTATCCTTTTATGTAAATTTGAACATAAACATAAAAGTGTTCTCTTGAATATAAAACTGAATAAAGAATGGTTTCATTAAACTTTTTATGTTATTTTTGATAGGATTTAATTTTTAACCATTTAAGCTCCTGTTTCCTTAAAATAAAATATTAAAAGAAAATATTCAAATCTTGATTATTATTATTTAAGGCCACCTAATTTTTCTCTTTAAGAAATGGAAATAGAAAATTAAGTTTTTTAATTCTTAAAATAAATTAGAATTCAACAGAAATTGTAATAATATCTTTCAGAAGAAAATGAGTTCGTAGAATTTTTTTCTCTAACATATCGTAAACATTTTAATTGTATTCAAAGACATTGTAACACACATAACGTCCCGATCCATTATTAAATAAGAATTTCCTGGTTATTCTAAGAAATGCCATAATAATTTTCTCATGTCATGGTGTTTCTTATTACCGTTGAACATTAAGTTTATTCACCCTAAAAAGACGGGGCGTGTAGGCTCTCTCATATTTATGACTATGCTTGTTCAGCGTCGAAAGTAGCGTGACTACAGTTGCCATTCCACGGTTTCGAAAAAAGTAACTCCTGTCACGCCATTTCAAATCGCTTCCGAACGAGCATTGATTCCTTCTCCCTTGTCCATTTCCTCGATAATATCGTAGTGTGGCTTGCACGGCATTTTCATGTAAGATGTATAAAAGGAGGTCTTGATGCGTTGTTCCCAGCAAAGAAATAAGGTGCAAGCTTTTGTTTGGGAACTACTTGCTTTGCAAAAATGGTCACGTGTAAATTTTTTTATGTGTATCTGGAAATGAGGTCACTTGTGCATAGGTCTAGCTGTAAAAGATATTTATTACATACAATGAGTCCCGGAAACGTAATTGCAAATCACTTTACTGCGTACGATTATTAGATGGATTTTTTAATTAAAGAAACCAAACCATGCAAAATTAGGGCAGCATGCACGGGAGTTATTAGCTGTTGTTTGTTTCTTTGAAACTTGAAAAAAAAAGCTGTATTGCTTCCATTGGAGCCTTAGTAATGCGCAAATAATACATTAAACTGAAATATTTCAAATTAAATATAAATAATGATTGAATAATGGTTCATTAGAATAGGGGTATTTCTAAATAAATATTTGGGTTTTAACGCTTGGTAGAATTTATTGCATAAAACTTAAAATTATAAATAATACATAAAATAAAAGAGCAACTCAAATAGTTTCGCTTACAAGCTTATAAGTGTTCAATGTGAGCACCTTTTGTCACATGGTACATACACATCAAGTTGATAGCTCAGTTCTTCCCAAACATTGATTGGCGTAAAGTTCTGACGCTGACCCGAGCTGGTGGTATGTGATTTCTACCTGTGGGGGTTCATAAAGGATCGTGTGTATGTGCCTCCACTACCAGCTGATCATTGCAGCTGTTGCAACAATGGCCCAACAAACACATATCAACGTTTCAGAAAAACTGAGCTATTGACTTGATATGTGCCGTGTAAGGAAAGGTGCTCATAATGAACACTTGTAAGCTTGCTCTTTCATTTTATGTATTAATTCTAATTTTAATTTTCATGTAATAAATACCATCAAGTATCAAAACCCCGATATTTATTTAGAAACACACCATGCGTAGTATGATTTAAAAGTTCGGGGAAAGGTTGTAAAAAACATTTCTCTGAATAGTTCACAGCACCGAAACATATCCACCTGTAAAGTAGTCCCTTTGGGTGACGATACACTTCTGTCAGCGTTCGTAAAACTTCTGAAAGCATTGCTGGAAACCATTTTTAGCAACCTCCCATAACGCCTCTTGCGATGCTGCTTTCACGGCATTTGATAACTAAAAACGGCGTCCCTGTAAATGTTTTTTCATTGATGAGAACAGTAAAAGTCACACGGGGCTATGTACAGTTGATAGGGGAGACGTGGAAGAACATTATTTCGGGTTTTGATAGGGGTGTAGTCATAAAAATAACAGAGGGTATACGTTCAAGGCAGAGGATATATCCTAGAGTATGTATACTACAGCTTTTTTGAGAAACAGAGGGTATACGGTGTTTCTTTTAAAAAAATCCAGAAGGTATACGGCATATACCCCCGTATACCCTTTACTACATCTCTGGTTTTGACGAGGGAATTGTTTTAACAATTGGTACGGATGTTGCTGGTGCGTTTTCTCAAGAGAAAGTACCTGAAACCAGCGAAGATTGTCCAACGCATTTAGCGTTTCCGATCGATTCTCGGTCCTCTTTAAAATGTCGATGTCATTCAAAAATCTTGTGTCTCATCGTAGTAGATTCATCGTACAAAATTCTTAGCATTTTCAAAGTCTCCATTGCGGTTTTATTTAATCGTTGACAGAATTTAATGCTGCAACACTGTTCAAGAAAAGCCATCTTTTTTAAGTCGCGGAACAAAGACAACTAAGTTTTGAAGAGCTTAGTAATAACAGCTGCGCGTGCAGCTCGGTCACATGATATGGACTAAACGAACATAAGCAAGTAGAGCAGGTTTGATGAATACATTTCAGGCGATTTTACTATAGACACTTGCTTTTGATATCAAGAATGGCCGCATTCTCCGAATTTTTTAATCATACTACGTACAAATAGTTTAATTTTAATTTTAAAATTCGTATCTGTCGTGAGATTGTATATAAGCATTTAAGCATACAAAATAAAAATTATAATTTTGTATTATAAAAATATGGCTAAAAATATAAATATAGATTTTAAAACATATAAAAACCGTCGTAGATGTTGAAAGAAGATTTCAAATTCGAAAATCAAGAGCTTTGGACAGATTACACAGCCATCATTACGGACAAAAACTGTTTAAGGCGCCAATGTTCATTAATGATCGTTGCTTTAAGAGTTGAAGACGAGTCTATTTATAAAGTGAATGGGAAAGGTGTGCCCAGATTAATAACATACTAAATATTTCTGGCGAGTTTGGAACGTAAGCATTGAGCACCTCTCCCTCTTTATAAATAGACTGGTCTCCAACTATTAAACCAATGATAATTGATGAACATTGATGCTTTTAAGGATTTTCATTCCTGATGATGGCTAAGGAGTCAATCGAAAGCGTTCGGATATCAATTTTGTAATATTATTTTATCATCTATTTTGGTTTTTATGTTTTAAGACCTATATTTATGTTTCTAACACATTTATAGTAATTAAAAATAGCAATTTCGATTTTGCATGTTAAAATGTTCTTCTAAATATTTGTTTTATTTTGATTAAAATGCCAAGTTTTACATAAATATAATCTTTCCTTTCAGAAAACACACAGTGAAATACTAATTTACAAAAAGGTTAGTTTTAAACTGGAAAGATTGGAAATGAAATGGTAAAACAATTCTTTCCGATGGTGCAACAATATTGACCAAATATAAACATCTCATTACTGGGACTGTATTATTGGTGAATATGTACAAAAATATAGCCAGTGGAAATAATGTGGCCTAAATATAATGTTTCATTAGTAAACCAAAGCAAAAAATATTGACTCAAACCTCCATGCTGGAACTTAAAATTTCCAAACTAAGATGGATTTAATTAAAATGATTTTTTTTTTCGAATTAAGGATTTTTATGTATATTTTTTTGTTACTGATAGTTATAGTATTTTTTGGAATTCAATTTTCTTTAAATTTTAAAAAATATCGCGATTTATTAATGATTCAGCAAATTTAAAATTCATCAAAATATTTTTTGTCGTTTTCAGAAATTTAAAATTTTATTTATATTGCAGCTATGTTTTTTTAATTTTCGGATTTAAAAAAAAATAGAATTCTGGATTTTATTTAAAACGAGAATTTCGTTACGTATCTAAAACGAGAAACCCGTCGAATTTCGGCGAAAGAAAATGTTTAAGAAGGAATTTTTCATTGATTTATAATAAACTTACAAAATTAGCTACAGTAAAAAAATTATCTTACATTGTCAGTCATAGTTAATGCGTAAGCTAATATTGTTTAAAAGAAATGAGAATGTTATAATTTGCTTCCAAAACTTCTATGTTTTGCTGTACTATGCTTACTAAAATACGTCAATTAGTAACGTGTAGACCGATTATTACGCATTAACTATGGCTATTAGATGTGAATGAAGATGTGTTTTCTAATTTTTCGTAATCGAGTTCACGGAAAAGTCTCTCGTGAAACAGAATTGTATTAGTTATAACATATTGTAACGTAAAATGTTGTCGTAAAAGATTTATCTCATAAAAACACTTCTGTGAACAAAATCGCATTAAATAAGATGTATCAAAACTTTTGTTTTGGCACTACAGAAATTTGATTATTTTTACATTAGGATAGTTTCAGTTTCATAACCAGTTCAAACCGGTTCTAATTTTTTTTTTTTTTTTTTTTTTTTTTTTTTTTTTTTTTTTGTAATTTGACACCAAAATTGAAAAAGTAAAAACTAGGCTGGTTGTGGATCGTCCTCAGCTATCCTATGCAAAAAAATCACATCAAAATATTAAAATTTGATTGAGATATTTGAAAAGAACGCCCCCATAGACTTTACATTATTATCCAGGTATTTTTCAGTCAGTAGTGTGGTGTCTTAACAGTGTGATCATTTTTATTTGTTTCCGGAGAACAAATACAAATTTTTTGTCAAATGCAGCCATCTGGCAAGAACAAAATAAGTATTATTCCATTCTTTAAACTGTTCTTGATCAGATACTGCGACCCTCTTGGCCAAGTACGTGATGACACATAATGATTTATAGTAATTTTTGGTATGTGCTAGATTTGGCACACCGTGCAGTGAAGGGTTAACATTTAAAAAGTAAGGGTAAAAAGAAAAAAAATCCTTTATTCCGGGAAAGTTTACGATTTCCACTCAAAATAGAAAGCTTCAATTAACCCTTTGTCTACCGACGGTACTTATAAGTGCCATTAAAATGGCTTATTATAAAATTCTTTTAATACGTCGATTAGTTGTAATACTGTTTAGGATAAGTTACAGATACATTACTTTATTTTGTTCCAAAAGCATTATTGGTTACACAAAACAGAAATATTTTGAAAAGGATGATTTCTTTTGCCTTTGCATCTTTTCAGTTTTCTTGACGCTGAGGGTGGGAGATGGGAATTTTTCAATTCGAAAATATTTCTATACTTATGCATCATTTTGTACATTTTATAATTCTACAAACTACTAAGAAAACAATTTAAAATAAAAGATTTGAGTGGGGTTATAAATATTACACAAAATCCCTGTAAATTCAAATTTAATTAACCCTTCTAAAATCTTTCAAAAATTTATTAAATGATTATGTAAAATTTTTAATTTAGTTTAAACAATTTACGTAAAATGTTCTAGAATGTAAAATTTTCATGAGTTCATAATGCGGTAGATAAAGGGTTAAAAGACAAAATTTTTGCATAAAATCAACGGTATATCTATAGAATTTGTTTTACAGTGTAGAAAGCTATTATTCTTCCCGCCATTATGTTATTTCATTGAGAAATGCATGAAAAAATGATGCAGATTAGCTTTCTAGGATTAATTTTTTTTAAATTTGAAATAAAATATGTTTAACAAAACATTTAACGACATGAGACTCGAATATCGCGGTCTAAATTTAGAGTTTTTCCTCAGTTTTCCTTACTTCATTATACGGTAATAAATTGAAGGCAGTGTTTTAGGTAGATTTCGTAAGAAATATTACCTATTTGTAGTCGTTACCATGGTACAACTTTTGAAAAAAATTCTTCATAACTTTCCATTTTCCGACTCTAGGAACCCAAAATGACCTCCTCCCAAAACGTTTATATTATTGTATAAAAGTTATGTACATAAGTATGTATGTATTAAGTTTTGTCCGCACGATAAAAGTACCAATTAGGCACAAATCGTCTTCGAACTCGCTAAAAACATTCATGTGGTATATCTCGATAGGGATTGCAATGGGGCAGAATTGGGCCAAGGAACTGGTAATGGGCAGGATTAAAATTTTATGAATATCGTCCTAACATGGCTCTGATAAAATCAGTACTTACAGAAAAATAACAGGAAAAATAAAAATATTTCGTTGTAGCAATTGCCAACAACTAAAAAAAAAAAAAAAAATCATTCTACGACAATTACGTTTCTATTGCAAAATTTTCACATGAAAAATGAAAATAAAATAAATAGTTTGATAAATTAAAAAAAGAAAATGAATATTTCGTCATGACTTTTCCATAGTAAGATTTCTATGTAAAAATTGAAAATGCAATAAAAATTTTAACAAATTAAAAAAAAAAATGTGAATATTACGACATATTAGAAATATAATATATGTCACCAGGTGAATATATAACGTCATGGGAATGAAAAAAAAAACGTAATGAAACATGATAAAAACCCGACTATGGAAATGTTGGCATATTTTAACATTTTGAGGGTCTCTATATTCGTCTTGACTATTTTTAAATCTATTCCATGTATATGCATGTGTGTATGCGTGTATATTGGAATTTTTACAAAAGGTTTAGGTTTCTAGTGCTTATTCTTAATGAAGAAACTGTGTTTATCTCCAATTTTAAATTTAGGTTTTATTGGTAAAATTAATACTTAACTTCAAAGTCGAACTTGACCTGTAGGCTGAGCCGGCAGGGATTTTTTTGCAATTGTTCTCAATATTAATAATTATAAATCGAACACTATATAAATATCTAGCAATTATTCTGCAAAAAAGTGCTGTTAAATTTATAGATAAGGTCCTGAATTTTCTTGAAAATTAATTGCATCGTTGTAATCGGAGAACATTTAAAAAGAAACGTTTTGATCTGATTTTTTAAAATTAAAGTACGATTTGAAATTAATCACTTGCATTCATAAATATCACGCTGAAGCTTTGTTCTTTCCTAATTCAATGAAATTAATAATAAAAAAAATGTATAGACTAAATGTATAGTTTTTCCTCGGCCGCTTTGATCCAAAGAAATTGAAAGCTTGAAATTTGGATGTTGCAATTGAAAAAAAGTTCGAAGAATCTGTAATCTGTAGACAACTTATTTTTTAAAAAAGAAACAGTTTTCTAAAAATAAGCATAATTCTCAGTTGAATCATACCTCCTTCCGTGACAATTTGATGATAAAATAATATGAGGCGGTGCGCTTTTGTCTATAACTGTAGAACTATATCTTAGCATAATATATGCCTTCAAACCGAAATATCTAGGTGGATAGATTGCTTACTTTTTATAAATGTGCATGAAACTAGGTGGTTATTATAAACCATTTATTATTCAGTTATTTTAATGATTAATGTATATGTATCAAAATATTCTTCAGTATAAAACAATCTTTCATGAAAACTGGTTAAAATCTCTCTCTTATTAAAACACAACCATCATCAAACATGAGTCCTTCCATTATCGTTTGAATGATTTATCCTGATTCTACTCAACACAAGTCCTAGGGTTGAACAACAGGGTCCAATACACGCGTCGAGTGCTGTCCTCAGAAATTGTTTCACTGCGTGGCAGTTGATGGTGAATTGTCTGAGAGCGGGTCCTATGCACCACACATGTTGGAACGTTATGCAGGCAAAACTGCACCCCACTATAAGCGCGATAGGCAGTCCACACACCATCGACAAACATCGATAGCAACAGTTTTTTGAACAAGTGAAGAGGTATTTAGAGTTCCTCCAGACACAAGGCGGAGAATAGGTTCCTTCAGGTTCTGCGATGACATCGTCGAATTCTACCTGAAAAATAAAACTTTTGTTAAAAGGTTTATTTGTAATTTTAAAAATATGCATCTTGATAAAACATATAATAGAATTTCACTGTTTATTTATAAATACTGCATAGAGAAGCAGTGTTGAATTCAGATACTTTTCTCCTCTGAGGAATATTTATCTGGCTTCTAGCGGCGGGGGATGGGGGATTGCACTTATTGGCTACTGGAAAAACAAAACCTTAAATCTTCTGCTAAGGAACATCTTAAGGCCCAAACAAACCTGACCACTTCTTGGTGCCGGCTGGTTTGTTGCGGCGACACGGTGTTTTTTTATCTTTAATGAGTTTGCAGGAAAGGGACGATTGTCCGGCAAAAGAAAAATCTTTCCGTCAAGTAGGGTTTATTGCTTATCTCCCGACTCTTTTGTTCATTCCCTCCGTTCTATTATGAAGAAACCGCAAATGGGTCCTATACAAAAGGCTCTTCCAAAAATTCAGTTGAACTGAAAGTATTGCAATCTGAATGCAGCCTGAGAGGAGTGTGCTGGCCCTCAAGCCACCTACTGAGTTCAACAGTGCATAGAGGAGAGACGTAGACAATGAAACAAAAACGCTTTTAGTCCTTTCCGGCACAGAGGCTTCACTCCGGGCACACCTAATTTTAATTGCAAATTTTCAAACGACCAAAAATATTTTAATAAAATTTTGCTTTTATAATGAAAACTTAAATTTAGGAGTTCTTAATTTCTAAAAAAAGTTGTCTGTAAATACCGGTGTCAGTCAAAAATTTTTCATTTTACGAACAAAATTTGCCTGTTCCGAAAAGGGTTAAAACAAAGCTTCTGTTTGTACGGCTTGATATTAATTTTTTCAATTATTTATTTTTTTGGAGTGTTCTCCAACCACAAATCATATTTGAATATTGTTTTGCATAAATTGTATTCATGTTCATTATATTGCATTACATTAAGTAATATAAATTTTTATTATGTTTGAAATGAAGTAACACAATCAAAATACTATTGAAACGATTTTTTTCTCATTGACCGTAATGTAACTTTTTTTAACGTAAAAGTTACTTTATAAACTCAATTATACATTATATATCTTCAGTCAAATTATAAGTAATATTTCAGTCTATATATCCTACAAATGCTGAACTATTTCTCCATTTAATACCAGAGCGTTAATTATAACAAAGTTGAAGGAAGATGTAGTTAAGCATTTAAAAAAAAAAAAAAAATTGATGGAATACATATCGAGAACGGAAAATATCTAACTGTGTAGAATTGCATTTATATTTTTTTCTGTATTGAGTAACATGCATTACATGTAACTGTAATATGCTTTTTTGTCTGTATGGGTGATCATACATGATCATAGCTGGTAAATAGAGGTAAATAGGGGTTGTTTTCTCTCTTTAATTTCACTTAACAGTTTCGAATTCCTATCTTTCGATTTATCAGTTTTTAGGCGGCATAAAGAGCTCTACAATGTAGCCCTTGATAAATGAGGGATACCATTGGCGAATGTTTTCAATTATGTCTCATACCACTTTCTACAAACAAAAAAAATCTTTAAAATATGTTGTGACAACATGTGCAAGAGAAATATAATTTGATATATAAAAAAAAAAAAATTATGTGTGAATAGAATGTAAAAGTAGTCACTAATGGCATACCTATAAATAGATGTTCAAAAATCCATGCACATCATCTATCTGATTGTTGGATGTAATGATGAAACACATAAAAAAATCATCATTGATTCATTGTGTACTACGTGTAGTAGTTGTGGTGCACAGTGAGATTAATTTAAAGGGTTTTTTTTTTTCTGCTTCTAGTCACGTGTTATTGTATTTAAAATTCGGTTTGCAAGATGATCCCAATAAGCAGACTTATATATGCAATGTTTGAACATTTTTCAGCCTGGTTATATACTCTTAATTAAAATTTTGAAAAAAAAAAAAACTGACTCACATTGTGCGATTTCCCTAAATGCAATAATGTATTATGTTATACAGTATATATAAGAAATTATAATGTCATTGTTTTAACTATTTTCTATTTTTACAAGAAGAAATTATTGCATTCGTGAAAATTTTTTACTTTCGATTTTCGTCAGATTTCTACGTTTTAGAAGGTCCTGAACATGATTTGAATTTTGCCAAAAAATGCATGTCTGTGTGTATATGGATCTGGCTGTATGTGACGCTAACTATATCAAAAGTTGATTTATCTAATTTAATCAAACTTCAGACCTTAATATAATTAGTGTTGATTATGTTTTGGTGTAAGTCGTCTAGCAGGTAGGCTGCTGTGCCACCTTTTTCACGATATCCGCAACAGCCATATCTTAAAAACTAATGCATAGAATTTCAACAAACTTCATATTCTTTTACATTGCTGCCACAGGAGACCATTTTTTAATTCTAATTGGCACCACTTTCACAAAAAATTAATCATTAATAAACACTTTGACGACATTTGAAAGCGAAGTGTACTTAACACTAGAACCGCCGGAAAATTCATTCAAGTTTTATAAAATAATATCTCACCGAAATTTTCATTTAAAACTGTTTTAGTTATTTATTGAAAATATTTTTACTCGGCATATATTAACCTTATTTTTCAAAGTATTTTCTGGATCGAATCGACATATCTCTATGTGATACGGGTCTAAATGACCCGTCTGCACGGTTCTAGTGTTAAAAAATTATATCAGAAAAATTCTGGTGATAACAGAACATAAAAATAGTTGTCTGTGGCAGCCCTGTATTAAGACCTTGGATAATTTTGACAAATTAGATTTGGATGTAACCAGAAGGCTCTGCTTTTATTCTGTGTTTGTCGCGATATCTGCGATATGGGGCCCAGTTGTTGGTAGATTTTTTAACCTACGAGGAAAATTTAACTATCCATAAACTTTGATAAAAAATATCAGTGTCTTTTGTATTGATCGTGAAGCGATTTGTATTTTTATTTTGATTATGGTTTTCATCTTGACTGGATCTGAAACATGTCAAAAATGATTTTTTTTTTTAATATATTGTGCAACACCTTTCTTAATTAATATTGGAATATGTTTATTAAAATAGCCATAAATCTTATGAGTTGGATGTTGTATTTCGCCGACCCTTTAAATTAAAAATATATCATATTATGTATCAGATGTCCTCGGGTATTAATGCCAAGTGCCAATATTACGCGTAATATGAAGGAATTCGGAAAAATGCAACTACCGGTTCTGCGCTGAAAAGTTCTGAGTCACCTAAATAACAAACAACCATTAAAAGTTTATTTGTTACATTTATAAACTTTATCGTTGGAATAAGCACGTAAGTGTCAACGCCAGTTCTAAAAATTTGCTAGGTAAGTTCTATGACGTGAAGACTATATGTTTATTATGAAATATTTTGTTTATTACATAGATTTGCAGTGTATTTCATGTACTTTCAAAAGCTTGGTAGAGATTTTGGAAATATTCGAGAGATAGCTTATCGTTTAAATTATATTGCGCAAAATGCATACGCCATCCACTGGTGTTATTGCCCCGGTTGATTCTTTTCAGTGGCAAAACTACATTTTTTATTTTATTTTATATTATGTACGAGATACCATTAGTCTCATATTGAAAACTAAAAAAGATAAGGAGAAGTTTGTATTAAATACTTTGTCTTAAATGCAGCTAATTATTTCATGTCAGAAGGATAAAATATCAAATGACCAATACTGCGTTTTGATATCACAATTAATGATAAGTAAAAACAATTCGTCAATTTCCAGAGCTGTAGAGTTTGTGCCTTTAGAACTAGAAAATTTACATTCCATCTTATTTTATAGTTTTGTTTGTGGGTAATAACGCCAAATAGCATAGATCCTTAAATCACATCTACACTTTATGAATCTGTATATGCTAAAATATTCATTTTTGTATACATAGTCAATAAGTTGTTGTATCAAATCCCATATTTATTGAAAAAAAATCTAAAACTAAGCTGTGAAAATGGGTAGAACCTTAACATCGCGCTATTAACCCAGGATACCTTATAAGTTATTATTTGCTTATATTTTCTTGAAACTTAAAATAACAACAGTATTTCAAAAATATACTCTTTTTAAAACACCAGCTGACCCTTTTTTTACAAAAATTTGCCAAGTACTTATAATATTTAATTAAATATGAACAGATAATTTATGTTAGTTTGTATCTTTTAATGTAGATCAGTGAATTTATTTGTGTTCATAATGTAATTTTAAAAAAAAGATTGATTTTTTTTCTCTCTTTTTTCCAATCAATAGCAGGGCTGCCACAGGAGACTATTTTTATTTTCTGTTCGCACGAGTAATCGTCGAATAAATATTTTGAAGTATATTTCTCTTATAAATGTTGTCAACCAGAATGTTAAGGTTTTCTGTATTGAAAAATTGGTGCCAGTTAGAATTAAAATATAGTCGCCAGTGGCAGCCCTGCAATCGTTATCAAGGAAATAAAACATTTTAATGTGAAGCATTATGCAGTGTTACTAGTTTATAATTTCTTTTCTTGCAGGTAATAAAAAATAATGACAATTGCTTAAATGCTGAGTATGAAAAGTAAAGTGAAAAGTGATGGTAACGGAGGTGCGAGTTTTCAAATTTTAGTTAAACACAGTTTTGATAAAACAATTTAAAACAAAGCAAAACAACTAAAAAATTTTTTTAATGTTGCGTACTGCAGTTAAAATTAAAAATAATTGGGGATTCAAATAGTTGAAAAGTCGAAGCTAGACGTAAGAGCCTTACACAAAACAAAACCTATTTATTATTATTATTATTATTATTACAATCACTGTTACTTTAAGAACAACTTGTTAGCGAGCATTTAATTAAACTTCTTCAATTTGCCTCTTGAGTTACTCAACCCATTTCGGTCAACTGAATTTTGTACTATTTGCAATTGTTTAAATAGAATTTGATTTCTTAAATATTCTATTTTCATACATTTAAACCGAATTCTGCTCATTTTTCTTTTGAATTATATTTAAATATATAATTATACATATATTTTAATTACTCTAATTATACTTGTAAAGGGAAAGAGGAAATTAACAACATAGGTAAAGAATACCAGGACCTAACATTCATAGAAAGTAGCTCAGCTACAGCTTTAGCTACAGGAAGAATTGTCCTTTATTTACCAGGTTACCCTAGAAACTGACAAATATTGGTTTTATTCGATCCAATAATTTCCGATTAGAAAACAATATTCCTTAACTAATGGCTTTATATAGAAAATATATTGTATGAATTGTCACTATTATAGAAATTTTGAATTTAGATTGTAAATATTGTGGCTAAAATGGCAAAATATGTTTTTCTAATACTACACCAAATATAAACATCCCAAATTATGGGCGATATTTTAAGCCAATATTAATCAAGATATAGTTAAAGAAGATGTTATTGGCCTAATTGTTTATGTTAATATTGTTTAAAAGTAGGATAACGATGCGTAGAATGTTGCTATTTAACATTAGACTTCTTTCAATAAGGTAAACTAATTTTTTCATTACTTTAATTGTAATTTACTGCTTAGCAATAGTTGAACATAAAAGTATTATACTTACTTATGATTTGTATGGGGGAAAACATCTTCTACTAATAAGGTATTTGTACCCTATATGGACAGGGCTCTCAATATGAACACCCCTAATATTTTTAAAGGTAATAATTTTGATCGAGAGATGGCTCAAAATTTTCGCGAATAAAAACAGTAGAAAAGATAATTAAGGCTGGAAAGTGTAAAAAAGCGCGCTGTTCGCCATTTAGGAGGAAACTTGTTGTTTCGAGATGTGTTGATCTTAATTACTTATAAGCTTAAATTCTTATTAGATATGGTAAAATTACATTAAATGTTGACAAGTGGAGTATTTTAGAAAGCTAATAAAACATATTTTCGATTGCTATTGCATATTTTGCTTTAAAATATTTTCCTTATTCATTTGTTACAAGATTTAGTAAAACTACGCCCAGTTCCCAATATGGACAGCTTATATCCCCATCGACTACAACTGTAAGAAAGAAGAAAATTCAACGTTTCCAAGCAATAAATTGAAAAGGCATCAAAGTGGTAAAATCTTTGTTCAACAAGATGCCATTTGAACAATCTCCCAAAAACCTTCCTCCAAAAAACCTTTGCAGAAAAATAAAAAGAAGCCCTCCCCCAGTAGGATATCTATTGGCAAAATCGTAGGTACCAATGGTATGACTTCCTCAACAAAGGAGAGCTGGTACCGCTTCTTTTGCAGTATTGATGCTTTTTCAAACATGCGGCCAAACATGAGGATTATGTGGGACTTACTGTCCATGGTGAAAAAGTTTCTGTCTGTCCATGCTGTGAGGACTGAGTAATAACAGATGTAAATTCGCAGACAGATGCAATAAAGCTAAGTAAAACCAACAATATTATTTCATAATATTTACTAGTAACTAAGGGGCTTTGCATGGGTCTTCGAAGTGCAAAAACCGAGAATGACTCCCCCCTTTCTAAAATGCATGTTCTGAAGATATTTACTGTCCCCCCTCCTTCTCCGAATACTTTAAGATACATTTTTTTATTCCCTCTCTTCTAAAATCCCTTGGAAAAGTGGCTCTTCCATACACACTGCGTAGAAAGTTAATAAGGAAACACATGTCCATATTAGGAACAGGTAGTTCCTTATATGGACACTTGTAAACATTTTTTTGTTTTTATCATTTAAATAAAACTAGAATAATTACAAGATCGCTAATTTTAAAAATGATAGTCAATAGTCCAAAGATAGTGGTCACATATTTTTGGAGTCCTATGACTTGTAAATGGGGGAGAAAAAAATAAATTTTCCTTAGGGTGTCCATATTGGGTACAGGTACCTTAGATCTGACCCATTTCCAACATCTCCAATTTTTTTTCAATCATTCCTTAAAAAAAGATTAATGAATGTTCAAACGGCATATGCATTCTCTCGTGAAAATAATACCGATTATGCTTCAAAGAACGATATATACTCTTATAAAAATACAAATTTATCAAAAAGAGATGAAAGTAATCAAGAAATATTAAATTAGCTCTTTTTCAAATATGCCAAAGCTCTACCTTTGTATTTTTGATAGATATTTTCTTTAAAACTCATGGTCTTATCTTTAAGAATAAATAAAATGAAAAAATGGTTTTTATTTTCATGACTAGGACAGGGGGAGAAAACTGCTAATCTACATTGACAATGATTTATAAAAGAATATTTACCGTAAGCTACCGAAAGAAAGCCCCTCCCCCTTCATATATTTTGCAAACTACATAAATCCATGTAAATCTATGAATTCCAAATATATCCCCTTACCCTCCTAATGTTACCTATCTATTTCACAAAAGCTCCAATTATAAGCATCCCTTAAAATTATTATAATTTCCTGTCTGTTAAAAGAGAGCTTACTATAAGGTGTTTTATGGTAATTTTATAGCATATTATATTAAACTGAAGTATTACTTTGAAATATATTTCCAAATTTATTAACTTGTCCGGAAAGTTCTTTGCATTACTTCGTGAAATTCGACCAAAAGAAATATTACATGGAAAGTTTAATGTATGGTATAACTTTTCCCTCAAATTCAAGATTCATTTTCAGGCTGTTTCAAAATTTCGTCTATAAAAACTGTGCTGATCTAAAAAGATATCTTCATGAACCAGTTAAAAAAAATAATGTAATAAGTTTAACTTCTTCAGTTCTTATTTTTTTACATTTTTATAATTTTTTTTTCACGTACAAAAATAGAGAAGTTCGTGTGAATGGAGTCTAACATACAGCAGAATTAAACAAAATAGCAATTTGTTTCTTATGGAGCTTTTTTAGCGAGGTATGTGTTATATGAAAATGGCTTGCAGTAGAAATGTACGAAATGTACAAAAATGAAAGAGTTAATAATTTTACTGGGCGTTAACATTCCATTAGTAAAGTCCATTAGTAATAAAAATTAATTAATTTCTGTTTTTCAATTTTTTTGCAAAACGAAAAAGTAAAATAAAAAAAAGAGTTCCGAGAAATTGTCAAAAAATGTATTTTTTGAGTCTCCTGTATCATCAAATTTTATGTACAAGAAAATAAAATTTAATGTTCAATATTTCTCAATTATTAATTTGTTAATATAAATCCATAACTTAAATCCATACCCATAACAGCAAAGTTTTAAAAACTATATAAATAAACCCTGGCTCTGAAGAGAACATATCTAATATATCCATCGTTTAACCCACTAGATCCAAAACTGACCGAGATATTTTCAGATATTTTAATTCGTATATCTAATTCCCTGCAGAAAATTAAAACAGCAATATTTTCTTTAATTAATAGTAGAACTTCCGCATTTAAATAAAACGAAACTAGCCAGTGAAAATTTCTGGTGTAAAGTTAGATTTTCTGAACTACATAATTTGTAGAACGTGTTCTATCATGGGAATTAAAGGGTTAATGGAGTTTTATTTCCTGCAGTAATTTCTCTTAAATTGTCTACATGGCAGATTAGAGGCTATTACAAATAAGGTTAGCTGAGTGAATTGTGTCGGTCAATATCGGTCCAGGTAACTCAATAAACAGATCCTTGGCAATTTCAGCCAAAGATCTCGGGGTCGACTTCCGCCCTAAATATTTGTATCTCAGTTATAGAATTCTCAATTAATATGCTCTAAAAATATATATATATATACATGTGGTATTAAGAACTTTTAAGGACTTCTTCATCAGCATGTTAGCCGATTCTTCTGCTTTATTAGTTAAAAAAGTATATAGAGAGCTAAACAAACGAAAACCAGATAAAGCCCATTCCCACAGATTATTTTATAAATGTTTAAACAACCCAGTCTACCTCATGAAGGTTTTTTTCTTTTCTTTTTTTTTTAAGTTCAGAGGGAGGGAGTTGATTAAAGACATGGAACATTTAAAAGAGTCATAAAAGAACACCAGTGATTTGTTATTTTATTTATTTATTCATTTTTAATATATCATTGACAAATCTGCATCAGATTTCTTTAACTTCTTTCAGGTGTATTACGATCAGCTATATGAACAGTAGACACAATTTTTCTCTCATGAATGAAAATAAAGCACAGCAAAAAAAAAAAAAAAAAAAAAAAAAAAAAAAAAAAAAAAAAAGTTTTAACAGGACAATTTATTTCAAAATTAGTCAAAATGACAATTTTTATGTTAGACGAAAGCCCGTGCAATTGTGAACATTTTGACATTTCGTTTTTACGCATACAATAATTATATCGTGAGATATTGTAAATTTTGTTATACATACGCAGCGCAATTCCCCATACGCATGAAAATTTAAAACTTTTTTTTTCATGTACATATTTTCTTCACTTACATGTTTTAAAAATGCTAAGGCTTTTTAGCACTTTCCAACAAAGCTGAAAAATACTTATGCATTCGGTTTGTCTGTCCGTCTCTGCACGCTCTAACTCCCGTAAATATACTCGGATTTTCACGTAATTGATAAAATTTATTTAGGGTCACGAAAGCATGTTTGGTATTGCATATGAAGTATGTACGATTGATGTTTCATTTGCAGGGACACTCAAAAGATTTTGATTACACTATGATATTTGGGGAAAAAACCGTTTGGAGAATACTTTAAAGACATTACGCTATTTCACATGTATTGAAACTGATATAAATCATTGAATTTCACTACCATCACGTTAAAACAGAGCAATCATAGTAAGGTGGTCTGGTGTAATAACGCCAGGCGGGGTAATAACGCCAAGTGCTAATGTTGCATAATTATGAAATAATCTGGTAAATGACACCTATGTGCTCTGCGCAGAAGGGTTTTGAGTTATATAAATCGCAAAAAACAGCTTCAAGTTAATTTGTTTCATTTTTAGGCCTTATTGTTTTTACAAGCAACTAAAATGAATGCTTGATCTAAAATTTGCGAGGTACGTTTTGTGATGTGAAGACTATTTTTTTTTATCCGTAAATACTTTATTAATTACATAAATTTGTAGTTCATTTCATGGACTTTCAAAATATTGATGAAAATTTTGGATATCTTCTCGAAATAATTCGTAATTTAAAATATACAGCGCAATAACTATAACGGGGTAATAACGCCAATCCTTGGCATTAATAGCTCGGTTGATTCCCTATAGTGGCCGAGCTACATCCTAAATACGAATTCAAATAAACACAGTTAAAACTGTGCAATGTTTCTAATAATTCTATTTAAGCGGTCCTTTTTAAGCAAAAAGAAGCTCACGGTCTGATATTCTTTTGCCTTATTCTCCCCCCCCCCCCCCCCCACACACACACACCACACCTGTATTTTTCTTAACACTTTCACAAAAAAAATGAACATTTTCAATAGCTTAGAATGCAATTTGTCAATTTCTAAATTTGTAGATTTTGTATTTTTAGAATTGGGCAATCTACATGCCATTATTCCATCTTATTTCATGGTTTTGTTTGCATGGCGTTATTACCCATATAGGTGGGTAATAACGCCAAATAGCATTGGTCAAGGAATCACGCCATTACATTTTATGAATACATATCTGTTAAATTATTTTTTTTATATAGATAGTCAATGAGTTGCTGTATCAAATCATATATTTGTTTGAAAAATACAATCTAAAACTGAGCCGTGAAAATTGGTAGAACCTTAACGTGGCGTTATTACCCCAGGGTACCTTATTTTTAATTAATTTATAGGAACACACACACACACACACACACAAAAAAAATCGGTTACAATCTGCCATTGCGTAATAATTGCTGGATAATAAGTTTTAAAATTCGGTGTGCGCTTTTAAATTTAATTAATTTTTTACATATTACGCTTTATCTATAAATTCTATACCTCATATACAGAGCTGCACAAAAGTATTCGCATACCATTCTCCTTATTAGAGGAAATTACTAAAGGGGAATTTTTAATTGAAATATATGTGTCGCTTAATTGAACTAAATTTTGGAATACATTTTGTTAACAGATACAAATTTCTATATCATATACAGAGCTGCTAAAAAATGATAGACTTTTCTGATTGTAGATGGGAACAGCTGGAATTCGGTTTTGAAATGAGTTATACATTTTCATATGGTGAAATGAGAAGCAATATTTTAGTTTTTTTTTTAATGTTGCAGTTTTGTTACGTTATTCTGAATGTGTTGGAAAGTGCTTCATAATTTATGCTTAATGCATAATTTTTTTTTTATGTTTTGCATTTGAGATAGAGGTTTGAAATTTTTTTTATATTTTCTTTATTATTATATGTAATAAATTTGCATATAGAATTAATCTTCAGATTTTTTGTTATATTTTTAAAAATAAAAAATAAAAATATATGAAGATGTGTCAGATTTTATCAGTTTGCACTATAAGTGCCAGTAAAAATATATATATATTAAATATATAATATTAGATATATCTAAAAATCCATACACAGCCTTGAGTAATATACATTTGAAAATCCTTAAAAAAAATAAGCAAAAGTATTTGAACGTGCAGTAGAGATTTTAAAAAATTCTATTTTTAAACATAAAATGTTTTTATTAAATATGCAGTTAATTTTTTTTTTAATGTACTTTTTTTTTAACACTGAAATGTAGCAAGTTCACCATTTGGATCATATTTTTTAAAAAATAAACAAAACTGTTCATAAGATACACTGCTTCCATAAAATCAAAGCATAATTTCGTTTGCGTAAATATTTGGACTTTGCTGTGCATTTAAATGACTGGGCAGTTAATTTCAAGGTTTCTTTTGCACTACATTAACATACGTAATCAGCTTTTTATTTCTAATAATTCTTTTTAAAAACATAGTTGAAAAGTGTTTAGGTTTTCATTTTTTATGTCCATCTGTTCGAATTCTAACTCTCCTAAAGATTTTCGGTGTCATTAGGTGATATTTATGACAGACGCTTATCTGCACGAGAGAAATGGGCCCTAAGGCGAGTGCCCTCCTTGGGGGTCTTTTTAATGGAAACTAACCCGGATTTACGCAAGGTTTGAAGAAAACTCCTAACGGTTAGGCCGACGGGCGCGTTTGGGTTCGAACCCAGCGCCTCTCGTCTACCAGTTTCAAGAACAGAATCTCTGAGCCACTAATGGGGCCCTAAATATATTTGGGTTGTTCTGTAAATTTTATACGTTGTTAATGTTTACCACAGAACTATCGCCACTGAAAATTAAGTATGTTATCAAGAACAATAAAAAATTACCTCCTATGTTACGGTCAATGGGTAAAAAATTGTTTCAAAAGCAATGTTGATGACGATACTTAATTTCAAAGTTAATATAATTGATATGCGTTTAAGAAAGGGCACAAAAACATTTTGTAGACTATACAGTGGAAAGTATTTATTATTCATAACAGGTCCATGCTGAAGACTTATTTTACATAGTAATTTACGAAGGAAAAACTGATTCCAGCATATTTTAATTATATTACACAATATCAAATTTAATGCAATTGATACACATTATTCAGGTTTACTTTACATACTTGATTTCACCTTTACATAATTGCTCTAGAATTGATGTAACGTTGGATTTATTGTTCATTTTCAAAGATGCACGAAAGATTTCGGTTATAGTACGCAGCGTTCCTAAAATTTTCGCACTTTTCTACCAGTATTTTAAATCAGATATCTTCCATTCATATTCCTTTGAGATCTACAACGAAATCTTAGAATAAATATTATCGTTCAAAAATTGTGGTAGAAAAGTGTGAAAATTTTAGGGACGCTGCGACCCCTGTAGTACTGTACCTGAAATACTGTATATTAGCGAGTAATACATTTTTAGTTATGGTATGGGTTTTTAAGTTTAACTAAATGTTTACATGGTATGTATAAATGCTAAAGATCATAAACAAATACATAAAGAAATTCATAACCATTACTGAGGATGAACGTAAATTAACCAAATGTTTTTTTTTTTCATTTTTTCTAACTGAGTTATAAAATTTAAAGCTGAACTAGTGTACTAAGAATTTAATGAATTAAAATATGTTTGTCGAATATAAAAATCATAAACAAAGCCACCCAAAAAACTAGGTAAATGGCTGCCTAGGAATAAAAATTTCTGCAAATGTGATTTTAGTAGTTTTTAGTGTGTTTAAGACTGAATTAAATTTTAGATTTAGTATGGCGCGAAAATAATATCTATAGATAAAAATCAAAATCGGTCTGTTCAAAACGATTCAAGTATATTTTCATCTATAGGTAAAAATTGCTGAAGGTAAATTTTTAATCTGAATATGCATTAACTAAACTAAAGCATGTAAAATAAGTATAGAATATATAAAATACACACAACCTATAGATTAATACACGGATGTGAAAAAGACAATTCACAAAAGTATTGGCGTACTTTTTGGAATATGCTGAAATCTAGTTTTAATATGTGTTGTATTTTCTAAAATTATTACTGATTATTTATTATTATTTAAGTGTTGGAAAGTGTTTCATAATCTAGGTTTGTTTCTGATTTTGTTTTCTTCTTTTAATATACTACCGTTTTACATTGTTTCAGAAAAAATGTCGGTGTTATACCCAGACAGGCGGACAGACAGACTAAACGACGACTATAAATGCTTCGTATTTATATAAGTACGAACGCGCCTAAAGGGACTCAAACTAATTGAAATTTGCATCTACAAAAAATACTCAGAATATCATAAACAACTGAATAAATATGACAAATGTTTATGTACGAATGCAAAATGAATGAAAAACATTTCGTGACTGTGGTTGAAGGAACGTGTTTTCAGTATCACTTTCAGAAAATATCTTTTATTTGATTGATGACTTTTGGGAAAAAGGAATATCGATATCTAATCTTCTCCCAAACCACTATATTTAAACACGAATACTTCTTATTCCTTTCTATTTGGACTATGATATTTTTTTATGTCATTAAGTTTGTATTTATTTCTTTCACGTTAAGATTCCGTACAATGGTGAAAAGGTGAACAGAATGCATAGTACTTTAGTACTTTATGTTTTGGGAAGAATGCATTTAAAAAACACATTCTTTATATCTGTATTAAAATAAATATTTTTTTATAAATAGGCAGTACTTTTATTAAATTATATATATGTATATATACACACGTGTGCTTTCTAGTAGAAGATATTAGCAACTTTTAACTGAGTAAAGGGCAGCATACGCGTATTACACTCAAAATGGTTTACATTTATCAGAAATATTTTGTTTTATGAACATAATGCCGGAAATCAGGATATTGTAATCTATATATAAATGCTGGAAATTAGGCTATTCTTAATATATATTTAAATATTGACAATAAGGATTACTTGATGATATTTTGATGTAATCTGTAATTTTGAATATATGCACATCAATTTACTTTAAATATATATATGTATATATGGATGGATTTTTTCAGTAAAGTAGTGAAACTAGATCTGATAAAAAGTATTTATTGATCCGATCGGTACATATTGTTAAAAATTTTCAAAATATTACCTTTGAGAGTCGATACACTGCTGCCTACGTGATTTCCACACTACAAAGTATCCCTGGAATCCGAGACGCTGTGACAGTCCATTGAATGTGGGGAACATCTTCGAAACATTTTTCAGGCGCCTCTTGAGCTTGGGAACAGACAAAAATCTGCCGAACTCAAATCGGTCTGTATGGCTGATGCAGCAAGGTTGCCATGGTACTTATCTCGGATAGGAGAATTCCTATCTCACAACAAAGGCGGTGTGGGCTGGAGCGTTGTCGTGGTGGAGCTTCTATCGATAGACAATCTCCGATCATTTCCGTTTTTCGGTTCTGTGCAGGTTGAAGTGTATTAGATTTTTTACTTAGGCCACATTTTCGCCCAAATCTCTCATTGAAGGACACCAGATCAATGATTGTTTTCAATAAACTGCAGTTCGTTCTTGAATTATGTTACAATGTGTTGTATTTGACCATCGGAAAATTCTTGTCCTTGACAGGTGGTTTCTGTAAGCCTCCTTAATCAAGGCATACATCTCGGAAATGGTTTTGTCCTGTTGAAAGAAAATTTTTTTAATCACGTAGCGCTGCTCCAGAGAAGATCCATTTTTTACAATTTCTTCCGTGACTAAAACTCAGAAACAACTTCTGTGCCACATGATTCTCACTGCTTCAGAGCTTGAACGTTACGGTCCGTCGTCAGTGCGTTCCTTAGCTCAAAATTATCACTACAAACTCAACCAACAGATATTGTGCTGCTGGCCACTGGAAAGCAGCGCGGTTCTCATCTCTTAACTTAACAAACAAATCATGTATATGCTTAAATTTACATTTAACATTTAAAAATAAGTACAGTGGAACGCCGATTATCCGGTCCAGTAGGGACCAAGGCCAATCCAGTTAATGAAGAATTCGGATAATTGGACAATTTTAAAAAACGGCTATGACAATTTT
Source organism: Maratus speculifer (assembly GCA_964019185.1). Taxonomy (NCBI): domain Eukaryota; kingdom Metazoa; phylum Arthropoda; class Arachnida; order Araneae; family Salticidae; genus Maratus; species Maratus speculifer. Next base: position 268,780,318 of record OZ025298.1, read on the forward strand.
TTTAGGTAAACTTCCCTTCATACTTAGGATTATCAGTTGCAGTATTGCTCATTTTAGCATATTACAATTACCGTGTTTAGAAGTTATTTTTCTTTAGCATTTAAAATCTTATTTTCTACAAAATTTGTACATCGTTATGCATAGAAATATACCTAGAAATTGTTACATGTATATATACATACACTGTACGAACAAACGAGAGCAGAAGGGGGGAAATATGTATACGTGGGACTCTCGCATGTTAAAATTGAATTATTTAGATTCTATAAACAGTTGATTTCATTATTGAAATTATTGGCGAATTTATTATTTCACGTTTAGAAAATCGTTATTTAACCATTAACTTTCATGACATCCAGCCGAATTTACCTTTCCGCGCCTAAAGAAATTTCACTTGAAAAGTTTTGGAGAATTCGGGAAAAAAAAGTATTGTCCTTGATCGATCCGGTTAATTCAATATTCCGGTTAATCGGCGTCCGGATAATCGGTGTTCTCGTGTGTATAAGAATAGGGTTGATTAAATGTTCTTTCATATACTAACTTCTGTCATTCAAAGCCTATTTTGATAACTCTCCTTCCCTCTACACTGATAAAAATCTGAAGTAAACTGTCCAGTTATCCGATTGCTTTTATAAACAATAGTTACTTGATCCTGGGATGAAGCATTCTCATTAGTCAAGGTTGATTAAAATGACAGTTAAATAACCGCTATCTATAAAAAATGCTGAAGGACTGAACAGTTTAGTGTAAATTTCTAACGTTCATGATTTTGAAGTTTTATTCAAACGGATCTAAAACTTTTAGGGCTACAAATTTTTAAAATTTCTTTAATTTGTGACATTTGAAAGATATTTGAATTCTTCATTTAAGGTTCTCATAAAATTGCGGTCAAACCTCATTAACTTCGGAACAGTTACAACTATGCTCTACACATTGAGACACCCATTTCTTCTAATACGAAAATAAATCTGTGTCCTCTATTGTACATGTTTTCTGGTGGCAAAAACATAGAGCATACTTAATTTAATTTTTTATTAAATAAATTGTAAGTTGAATTATTTTTAACACAATCAACCGATTTGTGATAGTATCAGTAGTATCAGTAGTAATTTTTCTATATGAGCGAAAATATAACCAGGTTCGAAGACATAACCTTTGATTTAAATTGATAGTGCTCTTCTAAATGAGCTATCTAGGCAACAATCCCAACTAACACAACATTCCCTCATAACAACCATTTGGTAATGACATTTGACTTGTTATTCTTCTGTCAAACTCGTTTCGAATTACAAATCAGATGTCATTACCAAATTATTGTTTTATCCCTTTAAGACCCAACCCGCACGATCGTGCGGTTGGACATTCTTTTAAATTGTTGCTTCTCAGTTGTACGTAATAAAAACCCAAATCGAACGGTCATTCAGGATTGCAGAAAGAGTAAAATATCATTTTTTATCAGCAGCTAGTGGATGTAGTGCATGTTTTGCTTTCAATCAGCATGGCTAGCTTTGTTTATAATTTCATTCGCTTAAAGAGCTAAGCGAATACTGTGTTGATTGAGATGTCGTCCAGATAGCTCAATTGGAAGAATATTGGCACTGAAGCCAAAAGGTCTGGGCTCGAGTCCGACCTTAGGTACAATTTAGTTCAGACGGAAAAATTACTTACTTAATTTGTATTTTGTCTACATATGTTACTTTTATTAGTAAATGTGAGTCTTCTTCATAATATCACAATTCTAAAAGCGATTAATAGCATCTTAGGTACATGATAAGTTTTCGAAAAATTAACAGTTAAGGGTTTCTAATAAAGTTATTTTTGCATATGAGACATTACTTTATTTCAAATTGAGGATTCGTTACAATTTCGTAATTAGCGATTTTTCTAGTAACCTTATATTGTTTTCGCGATTGGGATACTTATTTCGCTGTTTGCCTGTAGATGGCACTGGCAAAGTTCTCTTCTCTTAGCGTTTAATTATACATAGACATTGTTATACTTAGATGTTATTGAACTTAGATGTTCATGACTATATAACAGTCCTCTGAATACTAGATCTAAGTAATCTGCCTACCTGATGCAAAAATAATGGTTGTCGTATATGGATTTTTCATGCAGGATTATCAGATTTTAATCATATTTTAGGATCATTTCCCATTTATGCAGGGTGTCATTCTGATAAGACGCCTCCATGTGATTAGTTTTAAGCATTGATTGGTTAAGTATAAAGTGGAGAACGAGGTCTACCCCCTTAATGTTGGTAAATGGGTTTTTTTTTATGCAGAATTAACCGATTTGCTTTAATTCTTGATGTAGGTTCAATCTGATAAAGCACTTTCCTGATTAGTTTTGGGGGTTCTTTTATTAATTATACAGGGGAGAATAGACGATTACACTCATAAATTAGGCAAATAGTTTTTTTGCAGAATTATTCGATTTGCTTCAAATTTTGAATATAGGTTCATTATGATAAGCGTTTCCGTGATTAGTTTTCGGGGTTCAATGTTTAAGTATATAAAGGGGGAATTGGGAGAGTTAACCCCTTCCTTAATTTGTTTTTTGAAAAGCATTATTCGTTGAAAAAATAAGGCTGTAATATACACTTAGTGTGTATATCCTGTGAGCTCAATGCCATCAGTTTAACTGGGCAATATTCTATTTATTTTTATCGTTTCGTACTTTTTCCTCCTCCTCCTTGAGTGCTTGGTAGGTGCACCGATTTTGGTTGCATCCGAAATATTCTTTTAAACAACTTCAAACAGAGTTACTTAAATTATATCCATCCTGTATTTATGTATGGCAAATGAAACTGGACTGATAATGGAAAATGACTATGAAAGAGAAAACGCCATACTCATCATATAAATTACATTAGAAAAGTAAATAAGTGCAATATAATTAATACGCAGTGAAATATTTCAGCTTCAGTAAGCCTGTATTAGCGATAATGTTGTTGTGAAAGAATAACAATCTTAAATTGCAAATAGTATAAATTTTATTTGAATGCATTTAGATATAATACCACAATTAAAAATCTTCTGCGTTTTCGTTTCAAGACAAATAAATAGTTTGAAGCAGGAGATGTCTTTAATAAACCGTGTCTTGTTGTTACGTTGTTGTTGTTTTTTCAATTTATTAAACTTATTTTCTGTTTAAAAAACATATATATTTGACTCGGAAAAACTGGAAGGTTTGCAATTATGATTGTGTTTTTGAAACTTTGTATGTCAGTTAAAATGTATTACAGATTAAAATTTGGAGGAATAAAAATAACCTAAAAAGAAGTATGTTACACTAAGTAAATCTTTAAATAAGAACAATGAAAATTAGAAACAAAAATAAAAACAGTTTATTTTCAAAGTAACAGTTACTACATCAAAAGCTCCACACACAAGCACGAGAGAAGCTTGCAGAACACAAAATAGATGGTGGACGTCCAAATGCAAGACAGTCTCGAGGAAGAAAGACATGTACAGGGAGAGTTGAGGAAGAAAAGTGCTGATAGCAGCAGTGCAAATGCAGGGAAAAACAAAAATTAAACAAAAAAAATTCTTCAGTCATGTTAATATTACCAGAACGTATGAGATTAACAAATTAATTTAATTACGATTGTGTGTAACATGTAGTTTTCTTAAAACTAAACGTTAGTAAATAAATATTTAAAAATGAATGTATAAAGTTGTAGCATTAAATTACTTTTTGAGAAAGCGCAATTTAACTCTTTCGGGCCCATTTTTATTTTTATTTGTTTTTTAGAAAAAATTACTTTTACGTCACTAACATTAACACTAGCTGTCCAGATAAATTAATTCGAGTTTAAAGAATATTTCATACTCTGAAACATAACAAATGTTGCTGTTTTGCATACCATTCAATTCATATTCATGTGAAAATAGGCTAAGGAAGAGTTTTTGGAAATGTTTAGAAAATATTGTATTACAACAAGTTTTAACTTATGTTACAACTTTCTAATACTTTTTGCGCTTTATCACACATGAATCTTTCTGGAAAGTTACATATATTCTAAATTTAAAGAGTAATTTATATGTTTAAAATAAAAGAATCGCAAACATTGCAAAGAGAAAAAAAGAAAAATTTATTATTATTATTATTATTAAATGCCTAAACATAAATGAAGTCTATAGTAAATGCTTCAACATATACTAATATTACTACATGTAAATGGTAAGAAGAGTATTTGTTAAAATACAATAATACTCATTTAAAAGATATGTACTATTAATAGTACACCAGACCCGGAAGTGTTAAAAAGGTAAAACTATCTTAATTTGGTATTACTTATAAAGAACTTTTTAAAACTCATTAAATGATATTTTATTGGTTCCGTATTAATTATTACGAAAGTTTTATGACATGTTTTACTTACGAAATTATTACTACAGATTTTAATGAAGTGCACTTCGGGTTTACAAGCTAATTATTATTGGATTCTGCTATATCCCCTGACGATGTTAGTAAATAATTTATTTATACTAATAAAATCAAGTTTCTCTCCCTGTCTCTGTGTTTGTGTGCCTGCGGTGACTAGCGAAATCTAAGGCACGTACGAGGCTAAAAAAATTCTGAAGATAGTCCAATGCTTGTTGTAATGCCCCTGAAACTCCGCATATTAAATTTCTGATAATTGGCTGGGATATTAGTTAAAAACTCATAAAGCGACCGAATTAAAATTTCTTTCTTTCTTCAAAACCAGAAGCTGACTAGAATTGAACCCTGATGCGAGGGTCTGATTATTAATAAAGATATTCTAGAACAGCGGTTCCCAAACTTTCTTGGTACGCGACCCACCTTTCAGCTAAAGAAAATTTCGCGACCCACCTTACAGTAAAAAAAAATCGGGACCCACCCAAGATAAAGTTGCATATCAGTATAGCAATTTTTGTACGATCTCTATATGCTTGGCTGATTCTATCCTAATAAAAATGCGAATTTTCTTACGGAATATACATTATCAACAAAAACAAGAATCGATAATCTCAGTGTGGTTAAGTGAATAGTAATTAAAACAATTCACAAACTACAAAGATAGTTAAAAATACGTTTAATTATTATGAAAACATAACTTTGTTATCCATGAGATTTCTGGTACTGGTGTTTACCAGTGTAGTATCATATATTAACACGCAGTTTCAGAATACCAGGTTCAGTTACACGCCTCAGAACTTGTCCTTCAAAAACAGTAAATTATAAAAAGCACGTTCTGAAGTGTAGAATTTCATCAAGAACCTTAAAGCTAATTTAAATATTTCTGGAAATTCTGTTCGTATATTAATTTAGAAAGAAATTAAAATAATTCCTTTTAAATATTATTTCCTATGGAATTGTCATATCTTTTTAAACAGATGAAGTAAAAGAAATATTTTGATGGCAAACCTCGATTATTCCGCGACCCACCAGTGAGTCGCGACCCATAGATTGGGAACCGCTGTTCTAGAACAAGCATTTTTATAGTGAAAAAAGAATGCTGAGAGGAAAAGAGTATTTGAATTTAGCGCAAAACTTAAAGAAATTAAAAAAAAGGAAATAAAAATTTAAAAAAAATTACAAAATTTGAAACAAGCCATTTTATTGCCTTTTTTCTGAATATTTAATGCATGAAGTGTTATTACTTACGTGTCGATTTTTTGAACCAATTTTAAAACTGTTACTTTGAAAATAAACTTAGATTAAAATATACATTTATAAAATATAACAAATCGTGAAGAATATTATTTTTAGATTGAGCTTGAGAATTTAAGAAGTATTATTTCGAAAACAATAAAAAATAAATGCAAAAATTCAGACGTTTGCAGAATATTAAAATGATAAATTTAGTTTCGAAATATGCAGTGCCCTAATGAAGATGAAAGCAAAAACGTTATAATCGTTAATAAAGTGAAAAAACAACAACAAAAAAAAAAAAAATAATAATTGTTTTTTATGTCATGCAATACAAATTTTTAAATTGGTATTAATTTGATTTTAAGAATATTATAATTTTAAATATTCAATAGAATCCATTGAATGTTTTTAACATAGATACATTAATGTAAGCGCAAAAATAAAATAAAATAAACATGATAATAAGTGATATACAGGGTGTTTCTAAATTCATGGTCCAAACTTTAAGGGGTGATAGTACACATCAAGACAAACAATATTTAAATAGGAAACCAAGAGTCCCAAAGTCTTCCGAAGGAGATAGGCGCCATTAAAGTTTAGGGTCCAAAAATTGAAATGATTATGAAAAACAGAAAAATTGGTCGATTCGTTTGCGGTTTTCACTAAAATTATTCTTTATGTCAGTATTGTCTTGAAAATAAATTATAAAGATAAATTTCAAAAAATGACGATAGAGGGCGCTTTAGACTTTAGAGTAACGAACAACTATTTTTTACCGTTTTTTTTTTCATCTCATTAAAGGTTTCGTAAGCTTAGACTTAAATTTTGAGCTCAAAATCTGAATAGTTGGAAGCAGTTAAGTAGCACAAACTTAACTGTGTTCAGAGGGTTTTAAATTCAAATGATTATAAAAAACGGAAAAATTGGTCGATTGATTTGCGGTTTTCACTAAAACTATTCTTTATGTCGGTATTTTATTGAAAATGAATTATAAAGATAAATTTCAAAAATTGCCGATAGAGGGCGCTTTAGACTTTGGAGTAACGTACAACTATATTTTACCGTTATTTTTTGCATCTCATAAAATTTTCTTAGAAGCTTAGACATAAACTTAAATTTTGAGATGAAAATCTGAATCGTTGGGAGTGGTTAAGTAGAGCAAACTGAACTGTGTTCAATGGGGGTGAGGAGGTTCAAATTTCAAATTATTTCAAAAAACGGAAAAATTGGTCGATTCGTCTGCCGTTTTCGCTAAAACTATTCTTTATGTCAATATTTCCTTGAAAATAAATTTTAAAGATTAATTTCAAAAAATACCGATAGAGGGCGCCTTAAACTTTAGAGTAACCAACAACTATTTTTAAGCGTTATTTTTTGTATCTAATTAAATGCTTGCAAATGCTTAGATTTAAATTTCTAGCTCAAATTCTAAATCGATGGAGGGGTTAAGAAGCGGAAACTGAACAGTGTTCAGGAGTTAAAATGTTACCCTCCCCACCCCTCGAACACATTTCAAATTTCCGCACTTAATTACTCAAAACGATGCAGATTTTGAGCTCAAAATTTAAGTTTGAACTTTTACAAGCATTTAATTAGATACAAAAAACAACGGTTGAAAATAGTTGTTGGTTACTCCAATGTTTAAGGCGCCCTCTAACGGTATTTTTTAAAATTAATCTTTAAAATTTATTTTCAAGGAAATATTGACATAAAAATAGTTTTAGCGAAAACGGCAAACGAATCGAACAATTTTTCCGTTTTTTATAATCATTTGAAATTTGAACCTCCCCACCCCCATTGAACACAGTTAAGTTTGCGCTACTTAACCACTCCCAACGATTCAGATTTTCATCTCAAAATTTAAGTTTATGTCTAAGCTTCTAAGAAAATTTTATGAGATGCGAAAAATAACGGTAAAATATAGTTGTACGTTACTCCAAAGTCTAAAGCGCCCTCTATCGGCATTTTTTGAAATTTATCTTTATAATTCATTTTCAATAAAATACCGACATAAAGAATAGTTTTAGTGAAAACCGCAAATCAATCGACCATTTTTTCCGTTTTTTTATAATCAATTGAATTTAAAACCCTCTGAACACAGTTAAGTTTGTGCTATCTAACTGCTTCCAACTATTCAGATTTTGAGCTCAAAATTTAAGTCTAAGCTTACGAAACCTTTAATGAGATGCAAAAAATAACGGTAAAAAATAGTTGTTCGTTACTCTAAAGTCTAAAGCGCCCTCTATCGTCATTTTTTGAAATTTATCTTTATAATTTATTTTCAAGACAATACTGACATAAAGAATAATTTTAGTGAAAACCGCAAACGAATCGACCAATTTTTCTGTTTTTCATAATCATTTGAATTTTTGGACCCTAAACTTTAATGGCGCCTATCTCCTTCGGAAGACTTTGGGACCCTTGGTTTCCTATTTAAGTATTGTTTGTCTTGATGTGTACTATCACCAGGGTTGCAAAAAACCCACCTGCCCAAAAAAACCCGGGTGGGTTTTATTGGGTAAAACCCACTTTAAAAAACCCAATAAAACCCACATCAAGGTGGGTTTTATTGGGTATTTTACAATCTATGATATTATTATTTAATATATAGTAGCTTTTATATTAATTTTTTAACCTTTGTGTTAAAGAGGTGTACTCTATCCTATTAAAACAGATTGTGGGTGTACCGTGAAATATGACGAAGCAAAAATTGTCAAAATAATGTGCTTAATTCTTTTAAAAGTTTAATATTATGAAAAAAAAAATTACCAAAATCAATATACATAGCTAATCATAACATTTTTGCATAGATGAAAAATGACAAGATCGTTTATACTAAGATTTAACAATATAAAATTTCATAATGTACGTTCCCAACTAGATGCAAAAGAGTTATTCATTTTAGTCTAAAAAAAAGGGGGAGGGGAGTGAAGGATTTTTTTTTCAAAAATCCAAAAAATTTTTTTTTTGTTTCTTTGTTTGTTTAAACTTTTTTCTTTTTTTAAATCAGGTTTTAAATTCCCCCCCCCCCTCCCTTGAATATCATTTCCTATTATGTACCATCCACGTTTGTTGATATATATAAAAAAAAAAAAAAAAAAAAAAAAAAAAAAAAAAAAAAAAAAGGTTGGATATAAGTGTATTATAACTTTATTTAAAAATATTCAAATTAAATAATTACAATCAGTTATGTATAACTTTGTATTCAGTGTATAATAATTTTGTAAAATATTTTAAGTAACAGCTCTGCATTGTGTTCAAAGAATAAACTGCTCTATAAAATAAAATGAACCATAGGTATCTTGAAAATATTATCAAGTATCCTTTGTTTGATAAATAATAAAAATATTAAAGATTTGTTGAAAAAAATGTGTTCTTAGTGGGGAATGCAGATTAAAAGTTTAATTTATTAAAGTAACTTTTAAATATGTGGTTATTATATAATATTGCATGATGGCAGAAGTAAAAACTTTTTTACAGCCTTTTACACCGGTTTATTTGGGTTTATTTCAATGAAAATTACTTGTATATTAAGTTAACTAATAAAAATATAAGAAGATTTTTAAGTTTAATACATACTTTCTAGAAATAATGGGCTTCTCCTGCCCCCACCTATTACAGAAACAAAAAACCCAATAAAACCCAATAAAGCCCGAAAAAACCCAATAAAACCCGAAAAAACCCACCTGGGTTGGGTTTTTTATAAAAAACCCGGGTTTTTTGCAACCCTGACTATCACCCCTTAAAGTTTGGACCATGAATTTAGAAACACCCTGTATAAGTGACATGACAAGTGATAAATGAGCTTGTCTGGATAATAATTATACAGGGTGGAGTCTAAATTATTCTTACACAATAACAGAGGTGATAGTACACATCTAGACGCGCAATAATTACTATGGAACATAGAGTCGAAAACCTCTAATTTAATCACAAGTACAGGAAGTTTCATCACAAATGAAATCGGTTTTTGGGTAATAATTTTGAGAAAAACAACAAAATTGCAAACAAAATCTAATGATATGAACCTTTCTTATATGAAATGTGATAACATCACACAAAGGTCTTCAAAGAACATGGCGTTTGAGCAATTAATGATACCTTATGGACTGGTAATCACAGTCTAAAATGTAAAGCTTCCAGTGCATACTATATGCGCTTATAGTGGAACATTTTAGCACTTCTTTTACGTTTTCACACTTAAAACAAAGATGAGGATGTCTGTTAAAAGTTTCATTATAATATATTCCATTTTTTATGAAAGTTATGACCCTTTTGTTCTACTCGACGTCACACTTTTCATAACTATTTATGCGATTTTCTCCCACTAAATGTGGTATGTGATCCCCTACTCTATTACAGTTTCTCATCCTCTTGATGCCTACTACCACCCCTCTGATTTAATAAAAACAATTTAGACTTACCCTATATATTTAGATTAACACATACATATATACAAAACAGTAATCATATAACACAAAGTTTACGAGGCAGAAAAAAAATTAAAGAATTACAAACAAAAATATCATGCAAACATAAATGCTATGCAGTGCAACAGGGAACACCAGGAAACTAAATTCAAACTAACAGTGGTTAGGTAGGGTCCGGGGGGTGGAGAAGGCGAAGTTTCCTTCCTTTTCTGCTGCTTTAATGGAACATCCACCATCCGAAGATCATCTCGAAGTTGCTGAAAAAGCAATAAGCAACATCTAATATTAATTACTTTTTAGATCTAAAAGATTTAGAATGAAAAAAAATTCAACACTTAATTGGTAGACGTTTATTTAATTTCTTAACGCATGCATAATACTCTTAAATATACTTTAAAATAAATAAATTCTATGTGGTTACACAATTTTTTAACCATCATGATGAAGTTGTCTAGGAAACAACATAGAATATGACCTAATGTGATAACTTTCGGAAGATATCCGACGCTGAAAATGTTTTGCATTCTTAAGGAAATCCTAAATATTCATACACTTAAGATCACCAAGGCTTTAAAAGCGGCTGCTATGACATTCACGAAAAGTTCAAAATATAGCCTAACACAGCTCCAATGGTGCCAACTTATATGCATGCGACTTGACCGCATCCGTTAACCTACTCTCTTAAAGTGCTATTACACGTAACAATTTCAAGCGATAAAAATCCCCTGAGATTTTTCGTTTTCTAAGCATTTCATTGGCTGTTCGAGAAAAGGTGTTACCATTGTCAGATTTCCAAGCATTTGATTGATTGTTACTGGCGACTCGCTTCGTTTCAGGTGTCAAAGATGCTCCGATACAAGAGAATCGCACACTTTCCAAGAAACACCCATATAGTATGGGATAACATGGAGACGCCTGGAATTTGAAATGACTTTGACCTCTCGTGTGTGGCGCGGAAGGCAAGATATTCTCTTGTGTCGGAGCGTCTTTGACGCCTGAAACGAAGCGAGTCGCCAGTAACAGCTAATCAAATGCTTGGAAATCTCATGATGAAAAAACCATTTCTCGAACAGCCAATCAAATGCTTAAAAAGCGAAAAAAAACCAAGAGATTTTTGTCGCTTGAAATTTTGATGTGTAATAGCACTTTTAGACGACTCAAAAGTCATTTCTCTATTTCGTTATTTACTCAAAAAGTTCCGTGACATAAATGCAAGTTTTATTATCAGCATTGTCGTCATTGGACGTCGAAATGAATCGTATCTACATCGCCGTGTTTATATATCATATTTTATGAAGACTCGCAAATAACTAAAAAAATCGTTCGAGTGACTTCAGAATGATGTCGCAAAATGATATCAATCTGAGTTATGATGCATCTAAACGAAAGGGTCATATTTTGGTTACAGCTGTGATTGTGAAGATTGTGACGTCACAAGGACGTCGCATTAACTGTTTATGCTATTTGGCTATTTATTTCTTATTTAAATGCTGAAACAAAATTTGATAACAATTTTCTGTGTTATTTCTCAAAAAAAAAAAAAAAAGAAAGAAAGAAAGAAAAAAAACAGAAAGAAACCACTTAATATTTTTAAAAAATTAGTAGCACGGTTATTAAATAGTAATATGCAATTAAAATTATTTTAATAACACTATTTAATAACAAAAAGCATCCCATAAAAACTGAGAGTTACTTTTTAGGCAGTGGCAACACCGCGAAATTAAAAAATGAATCACCAAGCGATTTTTTCAAACTGTTAACTGTACATTAACTAAGCAGAGAATTTTATTTTTCTAGTTTCATGTTTTTATTTTCTCTGACAGTCTTGCAAAGGGGCAAATCTGTAATGTTGTTTTCTCATCATTTTGTTTTAAATTCCAATAAGACATGATTCTTTCAACATTATATAAAAATACTTGATTACAATGTGAAGCTTGACGGTATTAATCATTATACAATGCATTAAAAATTCATTAAATCGTTGGATTTATATTACTTTAAATATTGCTCATATTGCTGGGAAACAAGGAGCTTAGGGAACTTATTAACACGGACTTGTCAGTGATAGGGTTAAAGAACTGTTTTTATTTGCCCTACAGAAATAAGAGTGAGGTATTCAGAATTGAAAAACGGAATGCTATAATATTTCGCAATCGTTTGGGCAAATCAGATCCAGAAATAGTTAAGTTACTCAAAAAAAACTTACAATACAAATTTTTGGTGAGTCTACGATTTTTAGATGGCATGGTGAGTTCAAGAAAAGTCGTTCTACTGCAAAACTGGCCTCTAAGCCTACCTGATCAGAAAATGTTGTGAATGATCGAAATGTTAACATTGTGTTGTGGCAATATTGCAAGAAAATCCGCGAAGGATATGTGAGATGATAACGGCATCAACTAACATTTCGAAAACATCGATATTTCGCATTCTACGCAATAATTTACAGTGTTTTACAGTTAATAATAGATTATGTCGTAGATTAGGGCACGTTGTTGTTGAAATGTTGAACCCCATTTGCCACATTTGAAATTCGAAGTTTCTTAAAACTGTTCTTTGTCAGGATCTCGTCTTAAAAATAACCTGCATGTTAATTTTAAAGTTTCTAGTCCCAGTAGGACGGAGCTAACACAGTAATTTCCAGAAGCAAAAGTATTTTATCTCGTTTTATTTTTTCATTAAAGACACATTCAATAGCATTTGAAAAATTCATTTGATTGAAAATACAAAAAATATCATAAACAATGCGAGCAATAATTTTAACATAAATATCAAATATACTAAAATACTGAAAAAAGCATATGGTACGGTCACGTTATAGTATATACATATACCCATAGATACATATTACAGGATGCTTATTAACTGCGCCCATCTAACAGAAAAATACTTTAAAATTGATGTATCAATCTATTATTAAGTTCTAAAAATATTAAAATGTTGTATTGCCATCGAAAACAAATCAGTGTGCATTACTTTTATTAACTCTTCATCGTCTGTCGGGGCTTCCGAGCTCCCGTGGAAGGAGCCTGACAGGCGCCTATTAAAAATCATCATTAGCAATTAACTGACACAATTCTAAAACTCATAGTGAAATCAATAACTGTATCGAGTTGTACGAAGAGAGAATATTTCAAATTTGAATGAAATAAAACTCCCTTATTACAAACAAAGTAACTAGCCCTGCATTCTCTAGAGGTGGTGAAGTGAACGAAATAATTATGCTGTGTCTGTCAAGCCTATTGCGATTGACGCAGGGTTGTTCTAGCATACAAAAAGCGAGAGAAAAATCCATTACAAAATTGCATTTATATATTATATTTGAACCAAATTAAGTTAAAAAATTAAAAAATACGGAATAAAAACAATGCAACAACATTGCATCTATTTTTATATTGTGCATTACCGCTGAAGTCGTCTCCGTGGTAATATTCTTTTTTCAAAACAAGCTGTTTTCAGATTCCAATGATGTGCTCTAGCTGTTTTGTTTGTCTTCATATTGTGTAATCATGAATGTAACAGAAGGATATTAACACAAATGAATGATGAACTGGTGCACGTTATATCACTTTCTCAAATTAAATCGCAGGCATTTAAAATAAAACTAGGATGTCTAAAGCTTTTTAAGGCTTTCATTTTGAATGGGATTAATACAATCTTCACATGGAAGAAAACTGCCGCTGGTTGTTTTCATTGTATCTCATCTCTATAACTGCTTTTTTAATGCTTTTAAAAATAGAAGCTGCAAGACATCTTTTAATTCACCAACAACAAAATTTTAAAATGAAGTGCTCGAGAAGAATCAAGGGTGTAATTCACCCCCAGTTATCTTTACCTAATCACTTTCCAAATTATCTCTGGTATGGCTTATTTTCTGCTACTTAATTCTTGAAAACTAGGCAAAAAAAAATGTTCAGCCTAACCTATTGGTTTTAAAAAGAACTAACGAAGTTGTTGATATCTAATTAATACTTGACGTTGAAAACAAAATGTTTTTAAAAAGCGTTCTAAATTTCCCGGTACAGTTTTGAGACATAAGACCTCGACGTTGCCCAAGTTTAAATGAAAAAATTCAATATACTCGCATTTTTTCTCACACACGGAAAATTCATTTGTGTTTTTCTTAAAATACAGCTTCTTGAAAGTTTTGGAGATTGTAAAACCCCATAATACATGTAAATTCAATGTATGTGTGGTATCCGAACAACAAGTCAGAATCCCGATAAACTAAAATCGCGACAGGACCTAAATTCGGTCTGACCAATATGTCGACAAGCAAGACCTGACTGATGCAAGGACAACCAGAATAGTTGGCATGTGTTTTTGTTAAGGGAGTTACAAAAGGTTAAAATTGGTTTAAATTAACAAAATGTCTTACATTTTCAAAGATTTAGGATGGTCCATGGATGGAAAATGACCATAGTTTTTTCGTCTTTCCTCTGCTTCAAGTAGCCATGAGTGACTGAAAAAATGTATTTACACTTAAAAGGCTCACATAAGCCCTTATATTTCCATGCGAAAAGGAGTACTATATTGTATCACCTCTAAAGTAGTGGCCATCTTTCCTACGCACAAACGTGAATAATACCAGGTACGAAATTTATGTATGCATACAATAAGTATGAAATTTAGTACGGACCCGAAAATGACACTCGGCCAAGACCCTAGACAGTCTAACAAAGGCCCTTCCGACAGCTGTACACCGTATCAAAAGTAATCATGAAAAAAGAGGGAATCATGAGGGTCAATAAGGAATATTTTGATAAATGAGATAGTGTGGAAATAATAAGATAATATGGTGTATAGAAAGTATTATGGGATCAATGGATCTAATTTACAAAAACTTACAGAGCGATACTAAGGCTGAGAGTAAATGCTTGTTTTACAATACTGTTACAGTTTTTCACGAGATCTTTTGTTCTGGACCATCCAGCGGTATATTTACAAAAAGGATGCGGGGAATCGACAATGTATCAGGAGATAGAGAGAGCTGCTCTACTTGACGGAAAGGTTCCCCTTTTGCAGGTCATCAGTCTGTTTCTTTTTAAAGCATTAAAAATTAAAAATACCACGTGGAGCCAAAAAAGAGACATCGATACTGATAACAGTAGAATGATGGTCTATTTTCACGTTAAAATCATGAATAAAGTGCTCGTATTTGTATAATTTTTATGAAGTTTATGGAAGGATAAAATATAATTCATAAACATGATATCTTAATAATTGCAGTGTCTTAAAGAGGACAGTAATCACATACGCCCCAGACTGTAAAAAAAGACTAATGCTCCTTAATCTGGCTCTTACCTTTTTTACCTTCAAGACTCACGAAAATGTTATGTAACCTCTATTGAGCTACCAACAATTTTAAAAACGTTCTTTGTCCTTAGAAACCGAGAAAGCCAATAGACTCCCGAGATTAAACGAAATATTTCTGAAATAAAAGTTCCTTTTGGAGTACGTAATTTTCTGAAACGTTTCCGATTAGTTTTAAAGCTTATTGATCAGTTTCCTCAACTAAGAATATCTATTTTTTTGTATTCACAATTAAACAATTTTATGTTCTACAAGTGTTATAAATTAACAACATTAACAATAACATTAAAGTTTAAAGCATTAATATTAAAGTTAAAATTAGATTGTTTTTGTTACTCTCGCATGTATAAATTCAGTTGCTCAGCTGAAAATATTTACTTGAGAATTGATAGTATTCATAACAGGAAAGAGAAAGTCATGCATCAAGCACAGATTATGAAACACTTTGCAACAGATTCAGAATAATGTAACAAAATTGCGCCGTTTATCAAGTTAAAATATTATATCTAATTCAACAATATGGAAAATCATTTTCTATTTCACAGGAATTAACTTGTACTAAACCTAGGCAACATATATTAGTTTTATTATATGTGAAATAGTTTAACATAATTAAATTGTGCCGCAAATAATTTCCCCCTCCTCCCCTATTCCATTATGTAACGGATTACTTCTGTGGTGCCTTGTAAATGAATAATAAATATTATTTGTGTGGCATATTTTACAAAATGTATATTTTAGTGCCCTTCATAAATGCATATCAATTTCATTATGATAAGACGGGTATAACATCATTAAAAAGAACTTGAAATTATTTTATCTAATCGGTCGTAGTGTAACGAAATAATTTTGACTGCCCCTGTATTTGAATTATATATCCAATTTTACTCAAATTTGAAATTACTCAACAAAATTCTGCATTAAATACACATTTAAAATTTCAAACTATTCATTTGGGTAGTTTTTGTGCAGTTATGTACAAACACTCAGACGGACAGATCAGACGACAAGTGCGTATTTACATAAGTACGAACCCACTTAACAAACACTTAAATTTCAAAGCGCATTTCGAAATTGGAAACGCATTTCCGGCCATTATTACTCATTGACAGTATTTTAACCGATTTCGCTTGTGTGTCCCTGTAAATGTAATTAAAATACTGTGATTGTTCTGTTCCAACAAATCGTAGTGAAATTCAGTGATTCATGTCAGTTTCAATCCATTCGCAATAGCGTAATGTCATTAAGATACTTTGCAAATGATTTTCCCCCATAGACCATAATGTAATGGAATACTTTTGGGTGCCCCTGTACTATTAATAACACTATTAAACCACGAACTGTTAATCCCACATGCTTCATATGCAATACCGAACATGCCTAGGGGACTCTAAATTATTTTTACCAGTTGCATGAAAATCGGAGTATATTTACGGGATCGTGGACAGACGAACAGACAAACCGAATGCATAAACATTTTTCAACCTTGTCGGAAAGTGTTAAAAACGATATTGCTGTTGGAGTAAACTGATTAAAACATTATAATAAAAACTACGCGGAAACGTTCCCGAAAAGACTTTTTCATGGCATTTATAAAATCTTTTTTTTCTTTTCTTTTTTTTTTGGGGGGGGGGGGGGTGGAGCTACCATTGATTTTCAGAAAAATTTTCGAGTAATTTTTATACTGTATTACAAAATTCGGAACACGACTTTTTAGGCTGCTATTCATTCAATTAGACATTTTCAGCTGCTTTCATAAATTTTACATTTAAGAATAAAAAAATAATATTATCTTTGATGGTAAATTTAATGACGTTAATTTACCGTGATTGTCTGTATATGTCGCACTCTTGCTACAAAAGTGTCCCAACTCAAAAATTTGGCTTTTTGAGTTATGTGGCTATCATTACACGTGGTTTACACTCCTTTAATCTTCTAAGCTTCTGGCATATTTTTTCCTTTATATTTAATGATTCATAAAATTAGTTATGAAAATTATTTGTATGGGGATTTGTTTATGACTACCTTACATATTAGATAGCTTATACACTGCAAAAAACAACATTAATATCGGTTTTGTGTATAACCAGCCATTCAATATAAAGATTATTTCACAAAAAAAAAAAAAAAAAAAAAAAAAAAAAAAAAAAAAACAAGGTTATGTAGTTTAAAAGGTTACCAATCACCTTAAGTAGAAGATAGTGCAGTTAAAATCCAGCAACCGGACATAAACAGTTGTGTTTGCTAAATGGCCATTGAGGCTACCACAACCTGAAACAGTTTTTCGCATTTCCTGGAAAATAAAGTTTTTTTTTAGTTATGACATTTTTTGCAGTAAGAGTGCGGTATGTTAACTCATTACACACTGTTAAAAATATCCCTGTGAAATTACAGACAAAAATTAAAAAAAAAAAAACATTTTATTTATTGTTCTGTAGCAGGAGCACATAATCTCTTTTTTGGTGGATTAAAAAATATGTTATGGTGGCTGTAAAGTGACATTATTTTCTGAAACCCGACTAAGATGAAGGGAGAGCAGGAAAATGTATGGGGTCGTACCGTATTTTTCCTAACTGATGGGCTTGAACTCTAAGAAAATTGCCCTCAATTTTCTAAGTATCTAAAGAATAAGGCCGCTTATTTAATGGATTAGACCGCTTTTCATCAAATAAAGCTGTTCCCCATGAAAACGGAACGGCAAGCGCTCATAAATTTATATTTTTTTCTTCTGAGAATGCACTATATTTTACATTGCACGCTAACGTCCCACAACAATGTTAAAAATCCAGAGCAGATGTCACTTGATGGCTGATTAACTTATCTACTTGACCATCTAGTTCTTCTGCAATGTATCACATATTGTATGAAATTTTTAGAAAAGAACGAATTTATATTTACCAATCCCTCCCCCCTCCCTTTCTGATTCTGTCTTTTATTTGCTTTCTGCTGCACTTTAGACAGAAGCCCCTGTTTTGTATGTAATCTAAATATTTTTATTGCTTCCTTTGTTTTATTAGTTGTTTGTTTTATTAATTTATTTAGTAATTTCCTTATAATTAACAGCATACATACTTCAATTAATATTTTCTAACTCTAAAATTCAAAACTTATGTCTTGTAATTGTTTATGCATATAAAGAACATTGTTCAATTCCTGTCAATGTATGAACTGATGACACTTCTTATGAGTTTTAGAGCCAAAACTAGAAAACAGAATCAATTTTTCTGCATGTTATTAATTGTTGTATAATAATGTAAAAGGTAATAATTGTTAATATATCTGATCGCATTCAGTAGATTTCAGTCTTCTACATCCCCATCCCCACTTCCGGGATTGCAATTATACTCTAAAGAGAATGCTAGGCTCACGGCTCCCTGTCATTCTTGTACTGAGCATAAAAGTGTTTGCATAAAAACTGATAGTACTTAAAAAACCTACTTTTCTGACTGAGAAAACTAATACTACAAAAACTACCCGGAAAATTAAAAAAAAAAAAAAAAAAATCCGCGAAAGTAAAGAAAAACTTTGTTCTTAAAAATGTTTCGTTAAATGCTGAAAAAACATAAGTTTCCGAACTTTTTAGAGATAAAAAATGGTCTTTGGAATTGTAGGTAAATCGGAAGATGGTATTGCATATTTCCGTTCAGTGCCATATTATGTTATATCATCGCAGATTAAGGGGACACAGTAGAGATCTGCAAGGGCGGATTATCATTAACACACTCGGGCCGCCCCGGGTCCGGTCTTCGCTTTTTCTGAATTGGGCCGGGCTGGGCATAGTCAATAATCTTTCTGTTCCGGGATCGAGCCTTACTTTTTTCCTGAGCCGGGCCTAACTTAATTTTTCTGTACGAAGCCGGGACTGATTTCATTCTTCCTAGTCTTCACGGACCAAAATATTTAACCCTTGTTGAATCATCCCTTATGAAAATCATTTTCTGGACGTGGCCAAGTCTGTTCATAAATCAGTAACATTTGGCTTGGTCCAAAGATTTTTACAAAAAAAGCATATACTTTTAAATCGTCATTATTCTACAATTAAACATTAAAGTTTATTCTTTTTAATAAATCCTAGATTTCTAGGCTTATTAAAATAGAGTTAAACGCATGAAAGAAGAACCTGCTTGTTGATCCATGCAAAATGAATACAATGATATGCTAGAAAATATATATAGGGGAGAGGGGGGCACCTTTGAACTGGGAGCACCTTTGAACACTCTAAATATTTTCCTTCAAATAAATTGTTAAAAAAAAATGTATATGGCAATACATTACAACTGCTTCAAGGGAATAATTATACAAAGCTGTATCATTTTGTATGAACAGTCCTGTCTAAACAAGATATGTATTTTTCTCCCTCTTGAATCTAAACGTATGGAAAAAAAAGTTGTAAGATTTTTGTTTACAAACTTCTATCTCTAAAATTTTAATTTATTGTTCAATGCTTAAACAAAGATGTTAGCTTTAGTTTATAAGCTTTGTTTTATTCAAATTCTT
This sequence comes from Maratus speculifer, assembly GCA_964019185.1. Classification (NCBI taxonomy): domain Eukaryota; kingdom Metazoa; phylum Arthropoda; class Arachnida; order Araneae; family Salticidae; genus Maratus; species Maratus speculifer. The sequence continues at coordinate 268,800,177 of OZ025298.1, forward strand.
TATCCGAATTGAATAAACCGTTGTAATGTTGAACTCCATGTGATGGGACACCATTGAACAACGGAAAAACACAGAATAAACTGGTGATAAATAATAATTGAAATAATTTAAAGAGAACACTTAAAACTACGAAGTAAAGAGTTGTTAATGTATCTAAATGTTATTTTTTGTGAAATTATTTTATGTGAAAAGAGGTTAATTAAGAAAGTCAAAGAACATGCTCTCTTAAAACGAAAAAGCTGAAATAACTCAAGTTGAGCTGAAATCCACTCTTTTCCCATGTTGAAAGGAACCTTCTCAAGAAGAGCTGAAACAACTCAAGTGAATGAGTTGTTTTTAATCAACTCATGATTGAGTGATCTCTATTTTATTCATACTTGAGTGAAATCAAATCAATAAAGGTTAGATCCAGTAGTACTTGAGTGATTTGTAATCAAGTCATACTTGAGTGAAATGAAGTCATTTAAGACTGAATCTCGTAGCACTTGAGCGATTTGTAACCAAATCATACTTGAGTGAAATGAAGTCTTTAGGATTAAATCGAGTAGCACTTGAGTTAGCTGCAGCCAACTCGTATTTGAGCGAAGTGAAATAATTTAAGGCAAATCCAGTAGCACTTGAGCGATTTGTTATCAATTCAAGTTGGAGTGAAATGTTGTCATTTTTGATTTAATCCAGTAGCACTTAGGCGATTTGTAATCAATTCATACATGAATGAAATCAACTCATTTAAGAGTTAATCCAAAACTCCTTGAATTTGTAGAATTAAATAAATTCACTCTTAAGAAAAGAAAAATTGCTTAAAATTACAAAAATCTTCAAGTGATTTCTAAATCGTCTAAATAAAATCACATCATTTAAAACTAAATTCAGTAATCCTCGATTAATTTTTATCAATGAAATTCAATATAACATGGAATTATTGCCACATTTTCAAGTGTTGCAATTAAATTCTCATTTCGGATTTAAATTTTTGTTTATTGATATTACAAGGGTGTATATATATATGTATATATATATATAGAGAGAGAGAGAGAGAGAGATTGGAAAACTGTAACATGGATTCTCCAATATTTCTTCCAAGTCTTTAATTAACAAAACTTAAAACATTCTAATTTACATGACTGAAAGTTCTCTAATGAATCGTAAAAACATTTTTTTTTCTTTCTAATTCAATGAAACTGTTTCCTATGTCAATTTAGGGGAAAAGGCAATTGAATCGTTATACAAAATTAAATAGAGCTTACATGAATTTTTTATTATTCTGTCAAATCAGAAATTTTTAACATCAGTATCACTTTTGTTAAATTTAAAAGTACATATATTCATTAAATTAAAAATACTGGTGATCTCAAATTTGTAAATTTCAAAACACTTATTCATGCAAACTGCCTAAATTTGCATAACTGTACAACAGTACCCGAACAACATTAAACAGAATATCAGCTTCTGATGCTGTGGTGCTAATGGGATTTTTTCTTTCTTTTCTTGGGCAATTTCAAGTTTACATATTTTCCAATGATACGTATAGCTTCAGATATGCTTATATACATTTTTTATTTTTTCATTAGCTTCTGATTTAATTGTAAATAACAATTATTTTTTTATTAAAAATTTATGATTTCAATCAAATAAACCAATCTTAGGCATCTTACTAAAAAAATATTGAAAAAATAAACTTGATATCAGCCCAACGACTCAACTTCAGCACCACAATGTCAGAAGCTGATTGTTCCCCTTAAGAGTTTAGATAATCCTATGCAGAAGTTATTTTCAAATATCTTGTTTGGATTTTAAAATGTTTACCTTTTTTTTTTTTTGGGGGGGGGGGCATAGAATATTTGAGGATGGTGGTGAAGTGGGTTAGTTTTTACTTTTGCAATTTCGGTTAGTTTTTTTTTTTTTTTTTAAATATTAATACGAGTTTCAGAACCAGTTTTGAAAAAGAAAGTATTAAAAAACATAAAACCTAAATTTAAAAAAGTATCCCCCCCACACACACACACATGGCCAGCGCAGGGTTTAAATAAATGAAATTGAAAATATTTTAAATGGATAAACATCAACCCATGATACCTTGTTGTAATTATTCCTAGATTTAAATCTCAATCAAAATCTTATATTTCTTAAACTGACTAAATTTCAAAAAAATATTTTAATTGTTTAGTTTGAAATCTTAGATAAAATAATTGTTACCCATAGCATTTATATAAGCACATTGCAATTGGGAAATGTGGAGGAATGCTATTAAAAAACTTGTATAGCTAAAATTTTGATTATGGACAATTATTTTATTGTATGAAGAACTTTCCACTAAATATTGTAGTACAAAAGTTAAATGCAGAAATAACTGAGAAATGGATTTATTGACCATGTGCAATTATTCTTTATATCATTTAAAACATTTGTTAAAACTTGAATTTATATTCAAGAATAACTTATTTCTTCTTAATCTTTTAATTTTTGATTTTATTCAATGTTTCTTAAATCAACTAACTTTTAAATAAATATAAAAGCATAAGACTGCAGCATTTTATGTCAAAAGTTAGAGCCAAATGTGCAATTTAGAATGTTGCAAGAAAGAAAAAAAACTAATTTTATTTAACAACAAAAACATTTTATTTATCAAGAACAAAATAAACCTAACATTAATTGATAACAATTCTTTCCAACATCAGATAAACAAGTTTCAATAACATCTTTAACAGGACCTTTATAAGTATAACAGTCCATTTGCATTAAACATTAAATACATAAAGAGCATATTGTAATCTGTCCACTGGTTTGTCCAACTTTTAAAATCTTAGGCAAAATATACACTTTGTTGAGGATCCTTGAGATTAAATAAGATTGTTGAATTTGACTCCTCACAGTAGAATTTTACTCCTCCATGAAATCACCATCTTCCTGTGTTAAAAGAAAATATTGAAATTAAGTTAAATAGCAATAAATATAATGTTAAGGAATGTTTATGAACATATTAAAATATTTTGCAGCTTTCAGATTAAATGTTTTATAAAATTTCCCATCCATAGTCTAAACAAAAAATGAACCATACACTAAAAATTTTAGCTTTATAAATATTACACTACTGAAAATTCAGCCAATCATGAATAAATTGAAAATAGAATAAATAAATACTGTGCGATTACACTTATCCGCTTGTTTAAATCATGGTGTTACTTCTGATACAATCTTAAAATAAATCACCATTTTAAAAACAAATTTAAAATGAAAGTTCTTAAAGCAACGTTATAAAATATTGCTGAAAATTCACCTTTGTTGCTACTTTCAAAATGTATCAGCGCTGGCAAATACCCAACCAATACAGGTTTTTGTGGATAATTAGCTGTTTTTCTATATATTTGCATATTTATATAATACAAGATAGAACCTAACAACAATTAGACCAGGGTTGGCACGGTTTAAACCAATTGGTTTTAACTATGGTTTAAACAACTGTTTACCCCTTTTGGTTTAAACAACGGTTTAGTTTAAACCAACTGGTTCTTTTCTTAAAAAAAAAAAAAAAAAAAAAAAAAAAAAAAAAAAAAAAATTTTTTTTTTTTTTCAGAAGAAATTTAATGACATTTTCTCTTTTTCTTAATAATTTATGTATGTCAGATTATTGAATATAAATATCTTCTATTTTTAACACTTTATATCAGCAATAAGCATTGGATGAAGCAGGTTTAGATCATTTTATAATAGGATTAAAAGGATTATAGGATTAAAATCAGTCTGCATTGGTGAATATATTTATTTCTCTTTAGAAAAATCTTCGAACATGTGAATTAATCTAATATAAAATAGATTAAAAATATTCAATATTTAATAGAAAATATCTTAATTTTTTGAAAACTGCAGATTATTTAACACAATAACATAATACAATCTATAAGATTTCAAGCTGTAAAAGAATTCCCCAATCTTAATTGGGGAGGTTATCTTAAGCATTAAAATCAAAATATGAAGTCGAATAAGACAGTTTTCAAAGATTGGATGCTACTTATAACATTTTAATAATAGTGATTCCCCCCCCCCCCTGTTAGTTATCTGCTGAATCTATGACCAAAAATGTTGACTTAAAATTGTCATTCAAGAAAGAAAATGTCAAGAAGTATTTGAAATTTATTATTTGGATAGCTATGGAGAAGAATATTTTATTTATCAGACTACTTTCAAATGTTTATTATTAGTAATTAAAAGATTAGTTATAAAGATTTTCAGAGTATCAATGCTTCACTGTATACAGCACTTTATTTTTAGAACATAAGACAGTTTGCTAATACTGTTTAAATTAAATTTTAATTTCTCTTATTTTTTACATAAATTCATTGTAATTTAAATCATTTTAAAATGAAGTTACAGTTTATAATCCAATGTCTATTTTTATCAATATATATGCATGTATATGTACTAAGAAAGGATGTTTAAAAAACCCGGTTTAAACCAAAAACAAAAAAAAACTTTTTTAGTTTTTTATGAAAAAAAAAGAAAAAAAAAACAGGTTTTTTCTCCAACTCTGCAATTAGACTAAAAAAAGAAGTTTCAAAATGTCCTCATTAATATTCTTTCTTTCAAATTCCTTTTTTCTGAAACACATCTATTGTTAAGCTGATTTTTATGTAAAATGGAGAAAATGTTTTTCAATATTATGGCAGTTTGCAGATGAAACCAGATTTTAATACTTTCAACTTAATTTATTTGCATGAATTCCTCACTCCCTTTCTATAATTTGATAGCTACCCTATTTCCATAAAAGGGGATATTATTCTTGTTATAAAATACATACTACTCAATAGATTCATAATGCAATATTCTTATCATAATCTAAATCAAAATATATTTCAATCAATTTAATACGATATTAAATTAATGTTCTATAAATAGAATGTCACTAAATTGCAACTTTGTTTTTCGTGTTTATATAGGGTTTTCCATCCCTTAACAATAGTATTAGCAAAATTGAGTAATAGAAGTACACTAAAAAATAAGCATTTCTAACCAGCCTGAACATCTATAAACCTGTGTGTTTTCACTAAGACACCGAATAATGTAAATTCAGTATTTTGATAAATTTTTATAAATACAGATGTAATAATTGCATACCTTAATTCTTCAAAACTTTTATACTACAAGACTGTTAAATGAACTAAGTATTTACATTATAAGACAATTTTTACTTCGCTTGATACACACACCATTTTATTTCAAGGTTGTTATGTAAGGTACGTATGAGTATTAACATTAATTGTTTATTAAAAAAAGAGAAGAGAAATCTATTAAAAGGATAGCATAATGTAAATAAAATACTTTCATAGTACTTACTTCGTAAAATATCGGCTTCTTTAGCAAATAATCTTGAGGAAACCACGAACTTTTAAGATGCATCGAAAATCAGCGTGCAGTGCATTCCGAAGTCCTCCATCTTGTATTTTGCAAGGTCAGGTCGACAGCAGCGCCCGCGGTGGATGAAAATAACGCGGGAATGATCTGTTTTCTTCTCGAGGTGACTTGCTTAATTTCCGATCTCAATGAGTGCATTAGAAATAGAAGAAAGCAAGTCAAGAAGAGTGAACCACTTAAAAATCAGCTCATTCACGATCCAGTAAATTAGAACTCTTTCTTGAGCAGCCAAATCCACTCTTTCGTTTTAAGAGAGTGGATTTATACTGCTAACGATTCCCCTTAACACACATAGGTTACAACCTCTGTATGTATCAGTGATGGGAAGTTTCAAATCTAAATTCATTTATTCCATAATTGCAAATCCTGGATACCAAACAATGATTCATGAATTAACAGGTTTCCAAACATTATTTCAAGTTACCATAACTGATAAAACGGAATTTTACATATGGTCTCTTAAAAAAATAGCGAATGTAAAATTTTAATTTTCTGGAAGCATCAGATATCATATTGTTGTATTTCAAGGATATTGTAAAAAAGTTTTCTGAACCAAATATAACTGGAGGGACTCTTTGTGTTTTATCAGCAATGAATTTTGACATCAACTTTGATGGTTTGAAGTTTGGTTAATAACAAAAAAAAAAAAAATAAAAAATAAAATAAAATAAAAAAGGCACTCCGGAAGTGCCGACAGAAGTGAAAACTTGAACAATTATGTGTGTATTTTTTTAGTCGTCTGGACATATTTTATTGTGCAGAAAATACTTTTAAATGAAGTGTTTTTCATTCATTATTATAAACTACTGCTACAAAAATTATATTACAATTTTCATTTAATGCGCTATTGTACATGAAAAATAATGCATATTATTTTACATACAAAAATTGCAATCTATTGCTTAAAACATAAATTTACAAATGCATGAAATATCGTCAGTTGGTATTCTTTGAAATAAATACCCATAAAACTTATGAATTTTCATCCCCATTTCAACAATTCTTCCATCATCATCATCATCATTATTATCATTATATTCTAGATTTGATATTATAGGTTTATGGTAACTAAAATATATAGCAAACAATTTTGATTCAATTCTATTTAAATATCTTGTAATGACTGCATCAATTGTAATTTTTTATCTCTCTGTGCTAAGATTGCGATGGTTGGTCATTGTTAAATCAAATTTTCTATTTAAAAATTCAATTAATTGTAGATTTTCATCATCCACAAAGTTGATGTTGAAATCCCTACACAAAATCATCGGCAAATCATCAAATCTCTTTCCAATTCTATCTTGAAGTAATGCAGAAGCCTCTTTAGAACAAATAAATAAATTTTCATACAAAAATTCTCATTTGCACTTAAAGACTTATCCGGTGAAATATAAATGGCAACCAATACAATTAGTTTTTCATTTTCAGAGTGGCAACAACAAACACATATATCACTGATATCAAAAACATTACTACTAAATATACTGGTATACCTCACATGCACATTCAAATGAATTGTGGAAATATATGTCCATTACATCAAACAACCTTTTATAAATAGCTACTCCTGCTGCTGGACGACCGTATCTTCTGAAACTTGCAACAAATTGAATAGTAATCAAACAATATAAGTTGTTAAACTTTAAATACAATTTTTTAAAAAATGGTTGGAAAGTGCAGCATAATCGATGCACAATATCATGATTTTTCTTTCTTAACTTTATATTCCATCTGGTAACAGTATATTTTGTTAAACTTTAAATACAATTAAAATTTTTAAAAATGGTTTTGAAATGTAGCATAATTGATGTGCAATGTCATGTTTTTTCTTTCTTAACTTTTTATTCCATTTGGTATCAATTTATGTTGTTACTATTTAAGTACAATCAAAAATTTAAAAAAAAGAGAGAAAAATGGTTGGAAAGTGCAATGTAATCAATGCGCGATGTCATACTTTTTCTTTCTTAACATTTTATTCCCTCTGGTAACAGTATAAGTTGTTAAGGTTTAAATACAATTACAATTTTTAAAATTGGTTGGAAAATACTGCATAATCAATGTACAATATCATGTCTTTTCTTTCTTATCATTTTATTCCATTTGATAACAATATAAGTTGTTAAACTTTAAAAACAATTGAATATATATATATATATATATATATATATATATATATATATATATATATATATATATATATATATAAATATGTAATGATTCGACGAGATCGATGTTCCATAACAATGTACAAGTTCCAGTGGCACACCATCTATGAGGCAGAACAGATTACTACTACCAAGAATCAACAGTGGGACGAGCTGAGCAGTCGCTCCGGCAATTTGACCAGCAGTGGATGAGTTTATTGGGCTATTTCCCCATAAGAAAGTTCAATCAAGCAGTCTTTAAATTAATTTTATTAGAACTCATAAATAAGTTAAGTTCTTTCACGCAATCACCTTGGCACTCTCATCGAATAACTTCCACTTCACCAACTCCGTGATTAAGCTACATTCCACAATATTAGAATTTGGGGGAGAAAGAAGAAACAGCATCCTAATAATTTTTGAAAGTCAATCGCATTCTCGGGAAACATGACATGGCTTCCGAGTAGTTTTTTAAGAAAAAATGCATTCTAATTCAGCGGAGCAATAAAACGCGCGTCTTGATAGTTTAAAGAAAAGGTGCATTCTACTCTCCTGAAAAGCCAAATGAAAAAAATCATTTTCACGACAAAACTAGCGCCCTCCTACTCCGCGTCAATCATTTTAAAAATCCAATCAGGATGGACTCGAGCCTCTAACGGACAAAATGATCAATTCTAATTGGCCGTAATAGGCGGTCTATTGGCAAGAACTATATTTTTTCCTCGGAACACTAAGCCCTTTAGCAACGCGTAGTAACACTTGTCACGCGATGTTAAAAAATAAAAAATAAAATTAAAATCGCAGGAATATGCCAGAAAGTAAAAAGCTTACGAAATACTTCCCGCCTTTTTGAGAAGCAAGAAATAATTTATTAATAACTAAAGTAAGAAAAAGAATTTTAGCTGTTACAAGTTACGAAACTAAGATTGAAATATGTTCCACAAATTTAGAATTGAAGCTAAGAGAGAATAAAAAAAAATGGCGCAAATTTTTTTTTATTATTTTATTACAAATCCCCCCTCCCAGAAAGACGGGTGAAAAAGTAGGTCTGAGACCTGCAATTTCACAGAAAGGGAGATGATGCAGACTTAGCTCACGAAGTTGTTGATATAAGTAATAATAATTAGATACTGAATAAAAAAAAAATTAAATTAATTTCTCTTTTTTATATAAATATAGAATTCAAATTTAAAAACACCAAGGTGATGCGTGGAATAACTTCAAATTTAAATACAATAAAATAGGCTTCAATACAAATACAAGATATAATCTTGTTTAAAGTACACATCAAAAAGTAATTTGAAAATATAAGCAATTACCCATAGTAATAACATAAAAATGAAACATAAAAATGAAAAACAATAACGTTAAATTCTTTTTTAACAATGTCAAATCTAGAAATCAATTTTTAAAAGTTTGTTTCAAAAATCCTCTTAAAGTCATATTTGGAATGGCATAGTTCATTACCTCATTTCAAGGATGTCTAATTCATTTAACTGTCCAAATTCATCAGCTAACATTATAATATTAGTTCAGTTTTTGTGTGAGTAAGTCCTTGAACATTCATAACAGTTCCATTTTGGAATCTTTGTGAAAATACTTTTATAATTGTATTTTTAATTAATAACACATTTTATAATATAGTAATAATAAAATTTAACAATGTAAATAATAAACAATATAATTAAGAAACATAATAAGGAAAAATATCAATAATAATAAATATCATAAGTGTAAGTAAATCTCATAATGGGTATAAGTAAATCTCTTAATAAGTAATAATAAATATCACAAAAGACATTCTTTAAATACTTAATCTCGTTTATCTCATCTCATATTTTTGGGATGAAATATAGAGAGAAGTGGAATAAAATAAAAAATGCAATCAACTATGAAATCATTTACTTAATCTGGTAATCCGAGTACAGGATTAAGTAGGAATATGTACAAAAAAAAAAAAAAATTAAAATATAATATGATAAATTAAAATAAAATAAAGATAAATAAAAATTTTGTTCATGTTTGAGAATGCACGTGACCTTTAAACTACTAAGATTCTTAAAAAGAAATATTAATAAATGATAAAAATAAAAAACAAGATCTATTCATGTCAAATAATTACGCAATAAATATTCTCTCGGTGTGATAAAACATTGCAAGATGCAAGTAGGAAAGAGAAAAAGAAACAAAATTATATTATAATTGACATGTACTTGGACTGGAATGCAGAAGCAAAGAAAGAGAGAAAGAAAGAAAAAAAATATATTAAAATAAAGTGATAAAAATTTTGTTACTTGGCAAATAATTAATTTAATAATTGATAGATTAAATTTAATATTACAAATAGGTTCAGTTGAAAGAAAAAAAAAATATTCTAAGTAGAGTAATTCAGTACAGAATAAGAAATTTCCACTTTGTTCGTCTACGCCGGCATAAATAAACAAATATAAAAATTTCCAGACAAGTGACACTCTCGCTGCAGTCAAGAGATATCATTGCCATTCTGTGAGAATTACAGGATATTATCTGAATTAAAATATGAAAAGAAATTTAATGTTTAAGAGAAAAAATTATAAAATGATAAACTAGAGATATAGTTTAAGCTACAGTTTTTACCTGAGTTTGTTGTTGTTGATTAGGGGGTTGTTGCTCATGACTTAATTTAAATTTATCAGGGGAATAATAAGGCCTTAATTTAGATACATGTACTATTTCTGAACTTTTGAACTGGTTTTGCCTATCAATTTCAAAATTTACTTCGGATAATTTATTAAGAATTTTATAAGGGCCACTAAATACTTGTGACAACTTTCTAGTATTAGGGTACTGAAATTCTTCATAGATAACTAGATCTCCTATTTTAAATTTTGGTTCGATATAATCTTTATCATAATATCTTTTATTTTTTAAATGAAATTCATCAGTTCTTGTTTTAGCAATTTTAAGTGCTTCATGAACAGGGGGATAATAATTTTGTTGTAAGGGGGAGTCATAGGGTAATTGGCCAAAAAGCAAGTACGCAGGTGGAAATTTGGTAATAGAATGGGGTGTATAATTATATTCATTAATTACCTCAGTTAAAAGCTTAGTCCAGGGAATTTTAGAGGTAGTGGAGTTTACTTTACATTTTAATCTAGTTACTATTGTCTGATTTACTCTTTCACATTTCCCATTCGTTTGTGGATGATGGGCAGTGGTCAAACGTTGTTTAATATTATGATTTCGCAGGAATTTTTTGAATCTTGAAGAAGTAAAAGCAGCATTCCTGTCACTAAGTATTTTTTGAGGGGACTGTACACTTGAAATCTTACTAAAACAGAATAATTGTTGAGGGATTTTGATATTGAAAATTTGTTTCAGACAATTTGTATAAGTTTCTGTAGTGACACTTTTGGAAGGAAATGCCCAAACATATCTTGTGGCATGGTCTATTATAATATGAAGATATTTTTTTGTAGAATTATAATAATTGAACCCTCCTACAGTATCAACAGACAGACAGTCAAAAGGTTGATCTGTAGTGGGCATAGCTTGTAATAAGCCAAATTTTTTCTGTCTAGGTTTTTTATTTTTCTGGCAAATATCACAGTATTTAACAAAGTTAGTAATGTCTTGGGTCATATCTGGCCAATAATAGTTAGGAGAAATTAAATTTTGCATTTTTTGAACACCAGGGTGACCAAACTGTTCATGAGCAACATTAAGCAATTTTTTTCTTAGGGACATGGGAACTACCACTTTACGAAAACCTTTTCTTTTAACTATAATCAGTCCATTGTCATTAATATAATTTGATCCACACACATTTTCTTTTTCTTGCATCTCAATAATCTCTTTAACGTCAAGAAGAAAAGTAAGGGGCTTACAAAAATGAGAAATAGGGTTTCGGGACAACATGTCGGCTTCGACATTTGTAGATCCCTTTAAGTACTCTAGTTTGTAATCGAACATACTTAACTTCAATGACCACCTAAATAATCGACCTCTTAAATGTTTGACATTTTTTAACCAAACAAGAGATGCATGATCAGTATGGATGGTAAATTGTACACCGTGAAAGTAATGATAAAATTTATCTAAAGTATCAATGATAGCAAGACACTCTAGTTCGGTAATGAAATAATTTTTCTCATAACTTCTCAATCCTCTAGAAAAATAAGCAATTGGATGTAAAAAGTTATTATGGTCGGGTTGTTTAAGAACTGCACCTACCGCTACCTGAGAAGCGTCAACAAACATGTGTAGGGGTAATTTTGGGTCATAAATCTTTAAAATTGGTTTAGCAATGAGGGCATCTTTTAATTTTTGAAAAGAGTTTTGACATTCAGTATTCCATTCCCAAATAGTATCTTTCTTAAGTAATTTATTTAGGGGGTGTCTAATTTCAGCATATTTGTCAATAAATTTATGATACACATTTATAGAACCAAGAAATCTTTGTAATTCTTTAGTGTTAGTAGGAGGTTTTAATTTTTTAATCGTTTCTATATTAGTATTAGCTGGAGTTAAAGTTCCATTTTGGATTTCATACCCTAGAAAATTGATTTGTTTTTGAGCAAAAGTACATTTAGATAATTTTAATTTAATATTTTCTATTCGGCATAAATCAAAAATTTGGATGAGATGCTGTATATGTTCATCTATTGATTTAGAAAAAATAATTATATCATCAAAATAATAACAAGCAAAGTCTATTTTATATTTTGTAAGAATTCTTCTAATTGTCCTGTTGAAAATTGGGGGGCCTACCTTTACACCAAAGGGGAGAACATTCCATTCCCAGAGCCCACAATTAGTAGTAAAGGCTAACTTTTCGGAATCGGCTGGGTGAATAGGTATGTGCCAATAGCCTGAGGCTAAATCTAGTGTAGAGAAATATTGGGCACCACTTAATTTGTCTAAAATTTCATCTATTCGGGGTAAAGGTTCAGCGTCATTTTTCATGATAGAATTTAATTTTCGGTAGTCAACACACATTCGGGTTTTTTTACCTTCATCTCGTTTATTTACTAACGTAACTGGAGAAGAGTATGGGCTATAACTTTCTTTAATTAACCCAGCAGCTAATAATGATTGGATTTGCTGAGATATTTCTTTTTCATCAGCAGTGGATGTACGATAAGGCCTCAAAGATATTGGTAGGTCAGATTTAAGATAAATACGCTGAGGTTCAATATTAATTCTCCCTACATCATATTTATTTTTTGCAAAAATATCTAAATAATCCCTTAAAAGTTCCCTTACATTTTTATTTTGAATAGCATTCAGATCCCCCAATAGATTATAATCATCATTATTAGTTCGCGACAAGGATTGAGGAGTTATGGTATTTCCATAATCGGGTTGCACAGTAGTATCATTTTTTATAATATCAAAATGAAGCAATTCTAAGTTATCACTGGATATGTTGACATATGGGTTTAACGAAATATTGTCTTGTAACACCTGGCTTTTTGCACAATCAATTTTCAATTTAAATTTGGCACAATCAGGTAAACCTAAAATAGCATAGTCCAAATCAAGTTGACTTACTAAAAAATTAACATATCTCTTTATATTACCAAATTTAATACATAATCGACAAGATTTATTAATTGTAAGAGTTCCTTGTGCCTGTCTGATAGTAATAGGGGTAACATTATGTAAATTACCATTTAAATATCGAACAAATTTGAGGGGTAAAATTGAGACAGTTGATCCACTATCCACCACACAATACACTTTGTTATTGCCCACATATCCAGGGATAAATAATTGTCAGACATTATTAGTAGGGGGTGGTTGAATATGAGCAGGAGTTTGAGCTTGACAGGAATTTGTGTTAAATATACAACTCCTCTCCCAATGATATGCATTTTCTATGCCTCTGTTTAAACATACTCTGCACGGACGACTAGGGTAATTGTTTTGATAATGAGTTGCAGGCATTCTAGGAGTGAAAAACCTAGGATTAAAATTTTGGGATGGATTGTTTGGAGTAGGTCGAGTCCAATGTCTGGGCTGAGGATTGGGATTGTGCATTGGTCTAGTTTGTTGAAAATTTCTATTGCCGTTATTAGAGGTATGATTTGGAATCGCTGCTAATTGTTTAGCAATGCGAAACCATTCACGAGTATTGGAAGGAGGGTTAACCATCAAACAATTTTGATACTCCGGCTGAAGGCCATCAATTAATCCCTGTATAATTAAATTTTCCTCAAGCTGAAGTTGCCTTCCAATCTCAACTTTCTTTCTAAAATAAGAATCCAAATCACTTAGATCATTTAACTTTAAGGAAGTAAATTCAGAAAATTTTGGAACTCTAACTTGAATGAATTTTTCACTTAAAATCTCGACAATTTCTTCATAAGTAGCACAATCCAAACAATCATTTATATAAGTTTTTAGCGCTTCCCCCTTTAAATATTTTGAAATATTTTGGTGTTTCCACTCATTATCTTTCTTTTCTACCGAACATTCTCGATCAAAATGTTTAAACCATTTAAATATATCCATGCCCGACCCAAATTCAAAAGGGACAATATCAAGTTTATTTTCTGACATTTTTTCTTCTTTTACTAATCCTGACCTTAGTAACATGAAAGAAGGATAATTCATATGGAAAATATTTAAATGCTATACTTCAATTATTAAAATTCAATTACTATACTTCAAATACCTCAATAAATAATAATAAAAATAAATAAATAATAAATAAATAAGTAATAAAATAATAAATATCGGGTTTCCATACATGGGAAATAACAAATAATTTTAAAAACAAAAATACTTTTCTTTACGTATGGAAAATAAATTTTGCAACAGAGTATTTTTTTAACAACAAATTAATCCATCTTTCGATTTAAAAAAAAAAATAACACCTTTAAAACTAAATAAAATTTCTATGAGCAGAAAATTTTAATTAATTATAAATTAAGAACAAATTTATTTTTTAATATCTGTAATAAAAGAGAGAAAAAAAAATCAAGAATTTAAACAAATAAATTATCATTAAATTTCTTAATCAATAAAACAATAAAATAATAAATAATAACTTACAGACATGTTCGATGTGGCCTTGTTCAAATACCTAATTTTTTATTAAACTAAACAAAAATAAAGAACTTCGTAGATACGACTCACAGGTGTAAATTTCAATTATCTTGTATTACTGATGGAATCTACCGTAGTTTCGCAACCATACAGCAGGTGTTCATTTATTATGAAATGAAAATTTATCAAAATATTTATGCACTTTTACCTAGAAAATACAGTAAATAAATAAATAAAAGAAAATGATGTTGAATTGATTTCATGCAGGTGATCTTTTGTAATTTTTATTTTGCATATCTCACAGTTTGGTTGCATACCTCACAGTTGAAAAGTTTCTCACTAGAATGCGAGGTATATTTCACAATTAAAATATTTGTAGATGTAGATACCACACATAATTACAAACAAAACTTTATAAGACGATCTTTTTTCACAGATTGATTCATGTCGGTTCAAGATGAGTAATAAACAAAGGCCGAAGTTCCAGCAATTAGTTTCAAGCTCGGCGAAAATGGCACGTGCACACACCGCGTTGCGAAGAATTCTCTAGAGACGTATGCAGGTTCATTTAAGAAATCCTGCCGGCTAATATGTAATGATTCGACGAGATCGATGTTCCATAACAATGTACAAGTTCCAGTGGCACACCATCTATGAGGCAGAACAGATTACTACTACCAAGAATCAACAGTGGGACGAGCTGAGCAGTCGCTCCGGCAATTTGACCAGCAGTGGATGAGTTTATTGGGCTATTTCCCCATAAGAAAGTTCAATCAAGCAGTCTTTAAATTAATTTTATTAGAACTCATAAATAAGTTAAGTTCTTTCACGCAATCACCTTGGCACTCTCATCGAATAACTTCCACTTCACCAACTCCGTGATTAAGCTACATTCCACAATATTAGAATTTTGGGGAGAAAGAAGAAACAGCATCCTAATAATTTTTGAAAGTCAATCGCATTCTCGGGAAACATGACATGGCTTCCGAGTAGTTTTTTAAGAAAAAATGCATTCTAATTCAGCGGAGCAATAAAACGCGCGTCTTGATAGTTTAAAGAAAAGGTGCATTCTACTCTCCTGAAAAGCCAAATGAAAAAAATCATTTTCACGACAAAACTAGCGCCCTCCTACTCCGCGTCAATCATTTTAAAAATCCAATCAGGATGGACTCGAGCCTCTAACGGACAAAATGATCAATTCTAATTGGCCGTAATAGGCGGTCTATTGGCAAGAACTATATTTTTTCCTCGGAACACTAAGCCCTTTAGCAACGCGTAGTAACACTTGTCACGCGATGTTAAAAAATAAAAAATAAAATTAAAATCGCAGGAATATGCCAGAAAGTAAAAAGCTTACGAAATACTTCCCGCCTTTTTGAGAAGCAAGAAATAATTTATTAATAACTAAAGTAAGAAAAAGAATTTTAGCTGTTACAAGTTACGAAACTAAGATTGAAATATGTTCCACAAATTTAGAATTGAAGCTAAGAGAGAATAAAAAAAAATGGCACAAAATTTTTTTTTTATTTTATTACATATATGTATATATATATATATATATATATATATAAGGTTTAAAAGTGCAGCATAATCGATGTGCAATGTCATGTTTTTCTTTCTTAACTTTTTATACCATTTGGTATCAATTTATGTTGTTACTATTTAAATACAATCAAAAATTAAAAAAACTGAAAAAAGTGGTTGGAAAGTGCAGCATAATTGATGCACAATGTCATATTTTTTCTTTCTTAACATTTTATTCCTTCTGGTAACAGTATATGTTGTTAAACTTTAAATACAATTATAATTTTAAAAATTGGTTGAAAAGTGTAGTATAATCGATGAGCAATGTCATGTCTTTTCTTTCTTAACTCTTTATTCAATTTGATAACAATGTAAGTTGTTAAACTTTAAATACAGTTGAAAATTTAAGGAATTGAAAAAAATGGTTGGAAAGTGCAGCATAATTGATGTGCAATGTCATGTTTTTTCTTTCTTAACTTTTTATTCCATTTGGTATCAATTTATGTTGTTATTATTTAAATACAATAAAAAAAATGAAAAAAAGTAGTTGGAAACTGCAGCATAATCAATGCACAATGTCATACTTTTTCTTTCATAACGTTTTATTCCATCTATTAACAGTATAAGTTGTTAAACTTAAATACAATTATAACTTAAAAAAACACACACGGACATTCGCGCAAGCGCCCTGTGCCGCCTAAACGGAGCAGCACACTCAGGCACGGTAGAAAGAATGGGAGATACTAGTTCCTCTCCCTTCCCCTCGATCTTACGCTTTTTCGATCAGCATCACGTGACCCTGACGCGAGTTTGGAAGTTTTTACCCATACAAAAAGTGCTCAGCGCCGCTAAAGAAGTTTTCACTTCAAAAAAAAAAAAAAATAGTAATTTCAACAAAATGTAGTTTTTTATTTTTATTCATATTACTTCATATTTTTGTAAAATATGCAACTTTTTATAAAAACTCTCAATATTTCCATATTTTATACATTTGTTCAAAGGTGCCCCTTGCTTGTTCAAAGGTACCCCTACATGGGGCAGGTTTGAACAAAAATTTTCTAACTTTTTAAATCCTCACAACTTATTTAATTTCTTTGGAAAATGTTTAATTTATGGTTCATATGATGAAGAAATGCGTCGTTTTTATTATGTAATATTTAAAACTCCTTAAATATAAATCAAGTAAAAAATATATTGATTTTCTGAAAATTTGTTCAAAGGTACCCCCCTCGCCCCATATATTACACCTGCTAAGAAGGGAGCTTATCTGTAACATATTTTTTTCTTTCGAAAGCGATTCTGTCTTAGAAGATTTTACTTTTACCATATGTCATTTTTGAGATTTTTATGTCTCCATTAAATGTAATAATATTAATGATAACTGAAACATTTACATACAACAAACAGAGGTTCATTAAAAACATAAACATAGCAGCCTACGGCACTTTTGCGTAAATAAAGATTATAAAACTGAAATAAAAATGACTAAGATAAGTCTTATCAATTTTTGGTCAGAACTCTTCCTTAAGAGTATAAAAATCAATGTTCTGTAGAAATTCACTCGGGCCGGGTTCGAGCCATGTGTTTAGTTATTATATCGGGCCGGACCACTAATTTTCTCTACGGGCCGGATTTGGACTGAAATTTTAACTTTTATAACGGGCCGGGCTCGGGCCCGGAAATTTCGGCCCGTGCAGACCTTTAGGACACAAATTGACCTTGAAATTGGTCAAAATATCGATTTTTTTTATATATATATTAACTGAAGAGTTTTTTTAATGGTTAGTATTTTGACCACTCATTTTTACCTATACGACAGTTATATCGTGAGATATTGTAAATTTTATTATTAGATCCAGCGCAATCACCCATACAAAGGAGAACTTTAAATTGATTTTTATCCCCGTTCATATTTTTATAACTTACTTGTTCTATAAATACAAAGGCTTTTTTTTTTTTTTTATTTAGATAAAGGTTTGAATTTTTTTGCCTCTAATCCATGATGTACACTATTTTTCTGTATTAATTTAACATTCGAGTATGTAGTTACTTTTAAAAAAATATTTAAATTGAGAGTTTATTTAATTTCCTTCATTTTTTAATAGACCCGAAAGAAAAAAAAATCATATTAAATGCAAAATCCATACATCTAAAAATCCATACACAGTTTTATGTAGTATATTCTAATAAATGTGGAAAAAAATTCAAAGCAAAAATATTCATATGTATAAAATGAGTAATGATTTTTAAAAATTATTATTATTATTATTATTATTATTATTATTATTATTATTATTATTATTATTATTATTATTATTATTATTATTATTATTATTATAGTAAAATGGGTTGTTTTGTAAGATATTTTAAAATTTTTGTTTAATTTTTAGAATTAAGTATTGTGCCATTGCATATATTACAGTATTATTCAAAATTGAAGAGATGGTTTTAAAGGGACTGTATCCGCTTAAGAAACTTTTTTTTCTTTTTTTCAGTGTATTTAGATTTAAAACAATAATAACCAATCCCTTTTTTTGCGCAAATGCGAAATACGAGTATATGTTAAATGCGACAAACTTAAATAGCATTGAATTTAGACAAATTCATGGTAGAGAAATATTTTTGCAGATACTAAATAAAATAGAACGATAGACAAACGAGAAATCTCACCAATAATGATAAAAAAAAATACTGTCTCACTTATTTTCATTTAGTTTTGTAAATTAAAAGTATAATTTCATTTTTTTTTTCTTTTACATTGGGACGAACTATTTTTTTTGCATTCAGGTACCGCAGACAAAAAGATCATTATCTCCGCTACCTTTTAACTAAATGAGCTTTACATTCTTTAAAGGTTAATAAGGGTCAGTTAACTTAATGAAAATAGTTGAGGTATCTTTATATTCCCTTAAGATTTATCAATTCAAGGTCCTGTACCTCTGACATATAATTTTTGGAATCTGAGTGCGAAGAAACGAACATATTTTTGCTGTTTCCAAGGCAACTGTTGTTTTTGACACTGATTTTTATGAGTTTAAAAGATAAATGCAGAGAGTTTAAGCGAATTAAGAGTTCTTTAACTTTCTCTTTCGCTTTTTCTGGACGAATTTATCTTGTAATTAACTAACTAGTAATTTCATGCACATAAAAAAGTGTATTTCACCTAATGAATAAGTAGATCTCATGTAAATAAAAACAAGTTGGAAATTGCACGTGAACGTAGCAAATGAGGTGCGTTCGTACGATAGCGAAGTTTTAAAAATATTCAGATCTTGCTCTTATAGAAGAGCGTACTTCGGATAGAGTATAGTAGTCGAAATCTTTGTGTTTCTGTAAATATGCAGAAAGTAATTTTTATTACACCTCAGCAACGTATATCTTGTTCATAAAATGTGAAATAGTTGAATATAATTAAAACACGCCGCAAACAATGTTTTCCCGTGTAGCATTATGTAGTGGAATACTTTTGTGTAATTTAATAATAAAAATTCTTTGCATCACAGATTGTACAGAATGCATATTTTAGTATATATTTCATAGATTCATGCCAATTCTATTATGTTCGAATGAGTGTAACATCATAAAAATGCATTTGAAACTTTTTTCCCATTGACCGTAATGTAATGGAATATCTTTGATTGTCCCTGTAAATGATCTATGCATCCGACTTTCATAACATTTGAAATGACTCCTTAAAATTACATAATAATTATATGTTTTAAATTTCAACCGATTAAAATGCATTTGAAACTTCTTTCCCCATTGACCTTAATGTAACGAAATCCTTTTGATTGTCCCTGTAATTGATCTATCCATCCGATTTTCATAACATTTGAAATAACTCGACAAAATTACGCAATAATTATATGTTTTAAATTTCAAACGATTAAAATGCATTTGAAACTTTTTCCCCATTGACCGTAATGTAACGGAACCCTTTTGATTGTCCCTGTAATTGATCTATCCATCCGATTTTCATAACATTTGAAATGACTCGACAAAATTATGGTATAATTATGTATTTTAAATTTCAAACGATTCGGTTGGGTAGTTTTTGCGTTGTTATATGCGGACGGACAGACAGACGGACGGACTGAGCGACAACAATAGGTGCTACGTATTTACATAATTACGAACGCACCTAAAAAACGCATTCCAACTAAATAAATCGGCTTCGTGCAAATGAAAAAGTGTATTTCACATGAATAAAAAAGTAGATTTCATGTAAATACAAAAGTGAATTTCACGTAAATCAATAAATACAGTTGGCAAAAAAAGTATTTGTACACTCTAAAATTTTTAATTTTTTCTAAATAAAAACAGATATTTTGTCAAAAATAGTTTTAATATAGTCTGTTTACCGTGCGTTTTAAATTACACAACAGAAAATTTTGATAAAGATGTAAAATAATTTTCTAATAGGAAAAGCTTAAAAATTTCTTGCAAAAAAAGTATTTGTACATTTCTCCATCCTGATATGTACTGTGTTTTATAGTGTTTATGGTTCAAAGGACTACTTTTACAGAAGCTGTTAATGATTTTTAACTTCATATTATATTTGTCTGACATTTAATCTAATTTGCTCTTGAAGTAATTGAGTATAGAACCTAAAACTAGAGAGGCACCTCTAGATATATGAAATCCTATGATTGATCATAATAAAAATTTAAATTCGCAACAAGAATTTGTAAAAGCTATTAAATTACCATTTACAACTATTGGATGTATAGTGAGAAACTATGAATAAATTAAAAGCATTGAAATTCAATGAAAACCAGGACTTCTCAGCAAACTAACAATGAGGGAAAAAGGGAGTGTTGTTAAAAAAAGCTTTAAAAAATCCTATGCGTTCGGTTCAAAAATTTGCTGGAGACCTTGCAACATCTTCTTGCATCAGAGTAATACCTCAAACAATAAAAAATATTCTTCTCAATGCAGATTTAAAAGAAAGAACCTCAAGGAAAAATCCATTCATCAGCGAAACAAATAGGCGAAAACGCATAGTATTCGCTTTCGCATACAGAAGTAAATCATTGAATTTTTGAAAAACAGTAATTTTTTTTGATGAGGAAAAATTCAGAATTTTCTTACCACCAAGCATACGAAAAAAATGGCGTAAAAATAAAACTGTTCTAGATCCAAAACGTATACTTCAAACTATAAAGCATGTTGGGGGGAATATTATAGTTTTGGGGTGTATAGCTTCTAATGGAGCAGGACATTTAAAATTTATTGACAATGGAAGGACAGCTTTAACATACATTGATGTGTCGCGGCATAATTTATTAAACCGTGCCAAGAAATTATGCGTAGAGAAAGCTTTTGACTTTCTGCAGCAAAACATACTGCTGTGATCACCAGCACATAGTTACGACAATACTCGAAGACGACTGGTAACTCCTCTAAAATCTCTAGACTTGAATCCAATAGAAAATTTGCAGATGCTAATGGATTCAAAAATCCGAAAAAAATATATATATCAGTAAAAAACAGGTTTAAAGAAGCTCTTATTGTGTCATGGAATAACATTAACCAGACCGCTGCAAAAAAGTTGATGGAATCTATGTCACACCATCTAGAAGTAGTCATAAACGCTAAATGAATTCACATAAAATATTAATTTGTATCATTTTACTAAATTTTCATTAATTATATTACATTAATATAGTGTACAAATATTTTTTTGCATCATATTTTTGTATATTTGTTTATTATAATGTAAAAAATCGATTCGTTTAATTTTATTTTTGCTTCTATAATATTATAATGCATCAAATTAATGTATTACAGTATTTTTTGCTTAAATATTTTGTTTAATTTCATTATAATTAAAAAAAAAATTAAGTGTACAAGTACTTTTTTTGCCAACTGTAGATTTCATGTAAATAAAAACGCGTATTTCATAAAAATAAATAAATAGATTTCATATAAATAAAAACGTGTAATTCACAAAAATATATAGATTTCATGTAGATAAAAACGTGTATTTCATGTAAACAAATAACTAAGGTACCCTGGGGTAATAACGCCAAGTGCTTATATTTTGCATAATTATGAAATAATCAGGTAAATGACACCCATGTGCTCTGCGCAGAAGGGTTTTGAGTCATAAAAATCGTAAAAAACAGCTTCAAGTTAATTTGTTTCATTTTTAGGTCTTATTGTTTTTACAAGCAACTAAAATTAACGCTTGATCTAAAATTTGCGAGATAAGGTTTTTGATCTGAAGCAGGGTTGGACTGGACCAGGCAAAAGGGCGCAGATCTTGGATTTTCAGAGGGCGCAAAAATATTTAATGAGCTTACGCCAATTTTACTCTTTTTGTTGTATCTGACTTGACAAGGCTTAACATACTCGCGCAGCCATCAAATATAAAAAATGGCTTAAATTTTCATCTTTGAATTAAAATAGAAGGCTTCGCTATATTCCCTAGTTTCTTTAAAGTTCCATAAAATCTACAAAATGTTATTCAATTTTCTAGTCGATCGCTTTATTATTTTATTCTTTTGTCAATAATGCCTTATAAGAATCATAGTGAAAAAAGATCGCCCACTCCCAATTCTCTGCAAATGACCATATAAAGAAACATAGGCGCCAATTGATTGATAGTAATATGGAATACTAAATGTTATTAGCCTCCGATGCTATTTCTTTCAGACAAGCTAAAAAGTGTCGTGTCAAAAATTGTGGACCACTTTAACTTATCTATCATAAGTAGTATAGAGTAAGTCTTGCAATCGTTTTGAAAATCGAAAAAAATAATTTGACGCATTTACACGTTTCAGATACTGAAGATTCCGAAAAATATATTTTTAGAAAAAAAAATTGCCGTCTATCTGTCTGTCTGTAAACGCTCTATCTCACGAACAAATGGAGATAAAGACTTAAAATTTTGTATGTACTTAGTAAGTAAGAATAGGACAAAACCTATTTAATATCAGTAACCTCGATTATCCGGAACTATTTTTTCGGGCTTTCGAAAAATTCGTTCTGATAAAATATATATAAAAATATACTTTTTTTTTTTTTTTTTTTTTTAAGGAAAGGACGTAAAAGGCAATAAAATAACATAAATTTTGCATCAAGAACGATGTCAGTCGGATTAACAGTTGCAGAGATATTTGTAATCCTGTGTTCCACATTCTTTATTTTTTTCATGACCCTGTATTTTCTTCAAATTTCAATTCAAAGGTATGTTTTAATTGGAAATGAGACGTTTAATCTGACGCAGTAAACTGTTAATTAATATGATGATTGTTTTTGGAGTTATAAGGATGTTTCTTTTACGCAATACGGTACTACTTGTGTAGTTTGGTATTTTACATAATTTGTCGAAATGGGTTCATCAGCAATTCATTAATGGAGCATTACTATGTATATTAAGAATATTTAAATATACGTTTAAATTTTGTTTTGGAATTGCAATGCATTTTATAAATAGTTTTCACATATTTTATTTTCACATATTATATAATGCATATCCAAGATGGGTGAGTATTACGGTGGCCCCCAACGACTAGTTTCATAATCTGGCCGTTAAAATGAGACATTCATACAATTTTATTGTTAAAATGCATTTCCTTTTTCTCAGAGTCTATAAAAAAGCGTTTAAACTAAAGAAAAAATCCGTTTTTGATGAATCTAGTCAATGAAGAAATAGCACATCAAATTGTATCTCTTTATTATATCACAATTCCAATGTCTCAGAAAGAAATTGATAATCAATTGGGTATTTCACGCCGTTCTGTTTGCTATTATATTGATAAACACAAGAAAAATGAAGTTAGTTCATTGCATTCTAAACGGGGTCGCACTTCTAAAAGACCACTATCGATATTTTTTTAATCGGAGGTGAAACTAAATTCTGCAATGGCAGAATCTACATTCAACTTGTTTATAATTTTTCTTTGGAGATAGCTGTCTTTATATTGACGGGGGGAGGGGTTTTATTTCTTATCGACTTTGCGAAAATTAGTACACTAGTCAGAATGCATCTGTATTGTGTATGACGACTAAAAAATACTGGAGCAGCTTAAGCACTTTAGGGGCGCAATATTGTCCCTGGACGAGGGCGCACCGGCCCTCGGGCCGATGGGCCGGCGGGCCAGTCCGAGCCTGATCTGAAGACTATATTTTTTATCCATAAATACTTTGTTTATTACATAAATTTTTAGTGTATTTCATGTACTTTCAAATTGTTGTAGAAGATTTTGGATATCTTCTCGAGATAATTTGTAGTTTAGGATTTACTGCACAATAAGTATCCCGGGGTAATAACGCCAGGGATTGGCGTTATTTACCCCGGTTGATTCCCAACAGTGGCCGAACTATATCCGAAGGGGGTTTAAATATTAATATGGGACAGCAGCATTATCATCATTGTTGAAATGGTAAGATTAAGGGGGGGGGGGGGTGCCTAATACTTAAAAATAATCTCTCTATTTTATTTTTTATTATATTATTATTTTTTTTTTTTACTAATGTAAAAAATAATTTTTAACTCTTGTAAATAAAGCAATATCAAAATGTTTTCGAGACTCAAATTCGAACATCTTCAAAATCAGGTTTCTATTAAATTTCCACTGTATTGTTCAATTGAGTTCGAAATTTTAACTGACCGCTTTCTCAGCGTTCGGTTTTTCAAAACTTTATAAATTTAACCTTTAACTGATGTGACAGAAATTGTAACGTATGAATGTGATGCGGTTTGTGAGACCGCAAAATTGAAAGATGAATAAAAGGCGGGAATAACTCATAGGATTGTGTTTTTGTACTAAACATTTTATACAAGTGTATTATACTTAATATTCACCTATTTAGTCTCTGGTGATAGTACTAAAATTCCAAATGAAACAAAATTTCGGTAGTGTTTGCAGTTAAACTGAAAATTACAAGTTAAACTAAAAAATTAAAAGAAAAATAGTGGTCTACGCAGGCCCGTAGCTAGGGGGGTGCCAGGGGCGGCTCAGCCCCCCCCCCTAAAAATTTTTGAGCCCCCCCCCCCTGAAAAAGATTCCAAGGTTACTAAATAAAACTGTTTAAAAAATCAAAATGAGAAATCGGCCCGAACCCGGCCTGTGCAAATCTTTTGAATGTCTATAATCGTACATTATGATGTTTTGCAATCAATATAAATTTGTATGTACTTCAAAAATGTATCTAGATTATTCGGTTTATGTTTAGCAGAAATAAAACAAACATTTCAATCTAATCATCAACGTTCATTATTTATCGATTTCCATTTCAAGTTGAGCAATCTTTTCTGAAATGGAAAAAAAGTTCTTAATTATGATCATAAAAAATATTTTTGCTTTTAACAATCAACAGTTTGGTTTGGCAAATTATCCAATATAGAAATATTTATTATCTTAACCCCCCCCCCCCTCCATTTATCGGCGAGGTGAATGAATTATTTATAGATTTGTAAATTTAAATCGCTGGTATTTTGTAATGTGCATATTTTCTAATTATTATTGGTATTACAGTAGAACCCCGATAATTCGGATTAACTGGGACCAGACCCAATCCGGATTATCGAAAATCCGAATTATCCGGAGAATAAGAAAAAAATGGAATAAAATAAAACATACTTACAGAAATCACCTTCATATCAAACTTATTGAATAATTATAGACAGTAAAAATGTTTACTTTGCTTAATTCTTCCGAAAAGACTTCAGAAAAAGTTTTTTTTTTAAATTCAGAATACGATGATGAAACAAATTAATGTTATGGAAATTAGCCAATCGCTTCTCAAACTTGAAAAAAAAAGGAACAAACCGATCCGGATTATCCGGAGATCCGGATTAACGGGGTCCGAATTTACGGGGTTCTACTGTATTGTCTTCTACTGCTAGTATACACGGGTGACGTATGTGTGGCGCCATGATCAGCCGGCGCGAAAAACCCGGTAACGCAGTATAATATATATATATATATATATATTTTTTTTTTTTTTTTTTTTTTTTTTTAAGCAAATGTAGAATTTAGCTTGGCTAGGATCCATGAAGTGTAAATGACTCTTTTTTTTTTATTATATATTTTTTTATATTTATGTTAATAATTGTTTTTTCTTGTGTGTGTGGTTTAATTTAAAAAAAAAAAAGGAATTTTTAAATTATCAATTTATTTTATAGAAATCTGCTCTTAGCCGGGGAGGCAAAGTTTTCATTCGGTCAATGAGGTGTCGTATCCCCCCCCCCCTCTGTTGTTGTAAGTGATTTTATGATTTTTAGTCCATATTACGCAATCGGATATCAGTAACTCAATAGGCGTGAGGGTTATTCTTTCGCTCTTCGGTGACTTATCAGGCAGGATGAATGCCGATGCACCTAGTGACATATCGAAGGTGGGAGATAGAAATTTAAAAAGTACAAATTTATCAGAGTACCGCAAAAATGCGAATAACAGGAGTTTTCAACCAGATTGGATGAAAAAATTTAAGTGACTGGAATATTCCAAGAGCAGAGATGCTGTATTTTGTTATCCTTGTCGACAGTTTCCTCATTCGGGGACTAAAGCAAATCCATTTATCTCAGCCGGTTTCCGGAATTGGAAACAAGCATTGTCCAAGGACAGAGGGTTTCAAAAGCATGCTTCGTCACAGAATCATATAATATCAATGAACATGTGGACAGAAAGAGAAGAACGTGAAAAGATGAATTTAAGTGTGTCATCTTTGGTATGTAACGATGTTCTAGAAAAAAACCGATATTATGTTGTTCAATCTGTTGCAGAAATCGTACAATTCTTAGTTATAAATGAACTTTCATTACGTGGTACGTATGATATAGATGAACACGAGGAAATAAGTTTATTTCAAATCCTTTTTAAATACACAATCAAAAAGGACAATAAACTTGCAAAATGTGTCAAATCAGTGCCAATTAATGCAAAATACACTTCACCTGAAATACAAAATGATGTAATACAAATCCTTGCTGAAATAGTGTCAGAAGATATATCAAATGACATTAACGATGCTGATGTTCCCTGGTTTTCGATTTTGGAAGACGGAACGCGTGATAGAAATAATAGAGAAAATGTTGCATTAAGAGCAAGATACGTAAAGGACGGGAAAATAAAAGAATCAATTATCGCAATAAAAACATATTCTGACTTGGATGCAAAAACATTTGCTGATTTAACTTTAAAGATTCTTCATGATTGTAATTTAGATAATTCTAAAATTTTGAGTCAATGTTTTGATGGTGCTTCAGTCATGAGCGGTGAAAAAGGAGGGATCCAAGCTATATTGCAGAAACATCTTGATAGAAATATCCCATATGTACATTGCTGCAACCACAGACTTCATTTAGTAATTATAAAAGCAATAAATGATGTAAGTGAAGCCAAACAGTTTTTTGATCAGTGTTCCATGCTGTACAACTTTTTGAGAAAAGGAACATAGCTAAGAAATATGAAGGTCAATCCCTTGTTCGTTTATTAGAACAGCGATGGAGTGGACATTTCCATGTTACAAAAATTGTGTATAACAATTATAAAAAAATTCTGAATACTTTAGAAGAAGTAAAACTCGACAGAAAACAAGATGGAGTAAACATTGCAGAAAGCACTGATTTGTTAACGATAAGGAAAACTAAACCTTTCAAATTCTGCATTCTTTGAAGAGAATTCTTGAAACGCTAGATCCTGCAAACCAATTATTGCAAAAGCTAGAAACTAGTTTAACTGATTCTTTAAGAATTGTAGATTCTACAATAGATTCACTTACTTGTTTAAGGTCAGATGAAATTTACGAAGAAATTTTAAATTTGATGTCCACTGAATTTGTTGTTGAGGAAGAGGAAGAAGAAATATATTCAAAAAAGCGAAGAAAAACCACTTCTACAAAACTCAGAGATTATTTAATTGTAGAAACTACAGGTGCTAGCTCGAATA
This sequence comes from Maratus speculifer, assembly GCA_964019185.1. Taxonomy (NCBI): domain Eukaryota; kingdom Metazoa; phylum Arthropoda; class Arachnida; order Araneae; family Salticidae; genus Maratus; species Maratus speculifer. Next base: position 268,828,186 of record OZ025298.1, read on the forward strand.
TTGATGAAACATTACATCTAAAAGCTATTTATTTTGAAACTTTAGATATAGTATTAAATGAAATGAAAAGGCGATTTAATAATAACGATAAGTTACTTCTAGCGCTGTCAAGTACAGAGCTTGATATGGATTTAAATAAAATGAAGATATTAGAAAATTATAAGGTTAAGCTTCCATCTAAAGATGAAATAATTGTTGTAAAGAATTTCATAAAAAGAACCATTGAAGAAAATCCAAACACCGTTGTATTTAATGAACTTTTTAAATATAGGGTTGCATTTGAAGACACTTATAAACTATTAGCAACTGTTAAGACTTTTGGATGTAGTACTGCAATATGTGAATCAACATTTTCAGTCCTTACAAGAATAAATCGTCCATAAAGACTAACAATGTCTCATCAAAGAATGGCCGATTTGAGTTTTCTTGCGTTTGAAAAAGAAAGAACAGAAACAATCAATATGGAAGTTTTCCTTAAAAAAATTAATGAGAAAAAGAATAGAAGACGTCAATTGTTTTAAAGCAGGTGAACTTCAATTTGTTACTACTTTATTCCTTTTAAATCTACTTTTTTCAGTTTATGTATTTAGTACACACTACAAGGTTAGTTTTCACAATTATAATGCTGTTATAACCATTCGTATTTATATATCTATTTAACTTAAATATTTTATATTGTTTCATGTATCCATTAAAGCATACTTCATTATATTTTTCCAAATTGATTTTTAAAAAAATCCATTTGTTACAAAAGTGAGTTTGTTACATGTACTATTGTTTGTTTTTATTATTTTGTTTTCGTGTTACATGAAAAATGCTGTTCGTTGCAATTTGGCATTTTAGCATTTTGCTATAAAGCGTTTTTTCTGAAGAATGTTTTAATCCTGTTTTGCTTCTAGTATAAAATAAAGTTTTAAGTATTCATATTTTGCCTCGTGTTTGAAGTTTGAGTCATGGTATTTCAAATTAAAGAATTTTTTTAATAGTATAAATCAATTGCAAATGTTTTTAACATTTGACTGTGCATAAAAATAATTTTAAAATTCTTTATCTATGAGTGAATTTGTTTATGCTTTTATTATATAACAGTAATTGAAGTTCTCTTTTTGTTAAAAAAAAAGATAATGATTAGAAATGAAGATTACAACTCGTTTTAAATAGGTGAAATGCGAGCATTTTAATTAATTTTGACATATTATTTATATTATATTGTATCAGCATTAGTTATATACTGAAAATATTTATTCTGTAGCGTTTTCTATTACTATCATAGATCAAATTTATAATTAATTTTATCATAAATATTATCTTATGATAAACATTTTGTTGTATATTGGAATATTTCTAGTTTAAATTTTAAATATATATATATATATATATAGTCCTTGATTTATGAATGGTAATCAAAGAAAAATGCCAATAGCCAATTCAAATGTACATGATTTTAATTTTTGAATGAACACAGTAATAATTTTAAATGCAAAATACAACTTTGATTTTGTTAATGTTTTTATTGTAAAAGAATGAAACTTAAACTTCCTTGAGGGCAGATTAAAAAAAAAAAAAAAAAAAAAAAAAAAAGGTTGCAACTATTTCGAAACAAGTGAACTGTAAGCTTTTATTTACTTGTTGACATCATCATTTATTTCACCAGTAATAAGTATTAGAGATCGAACGCCAATTCTTTTGCGTTTTCGACCAAAATTCTGAGTTTTACGAAAATTCGTTTTTGACGAAAATTCTATAACCTATATATTTAAACCTATGAACTTCTTTTTATACAATTATCTGTCATGAATTACTCAAGATGCGAGTGCAAACTATAAAGATAGCAATGCATATATATGACTAACTTTTTCATGTGCTTTTTTAAAAAATCAGATTTAATGTTATTAGAAAATTTTAATTCGAAAATACAGAGGCATTTCAATTACTCTGTCAGAAAGTTCTAGTATAACAGATAGGGCCGTAGTTAAGGATGTGCTGGCTCAGTCCCCTCCCCCTCCCCAACCCTTAAAGTAGCGATGCACAATCTTTTTATCAGAAAATCGTTTGACACCAGAATATTTCAAAAGTGACGTTTGTTTTCTTTCTTAGCAAAGTTTCTGTCATTATTATAAGGAAAATTATTCTGCATAAAATTACTGGTATCAGTTTGGCCCGCGGGCCACAGGTTGTGCACCCCTACCTTAAAGCATTTTGAGCCTATCTTAGAAAAGATTTCATGGTTACTCAATGAATTTCTTTTTTGAAAATCCAAATGAAATTCTGCTCAAAAATCTAATTTAGTTTTGAGGCCTTTTCAGTTTTGTAGAAATACTAAATTATAACTAAAATAAGTTTCAACACTCGCTCTTCCTATTTGCACATACGAAGCTAAGATGATGTTTAATTTTGCACTCGTTATACACTCGAATTTTTCATCAGCTTATTCTTCTCTTAGCTTAAAATGAGGTTATTACAACAGTTTAATAAGAAACATAATACATACGCTATGAATATGCACTAATTTATCTTTCTACATCAGAGTGAGAGAAAAAAAAACATGAGCCCCCCCCCCCCTATATTTTCTTGAGCCCCCCCTATTATTCACTTCTGGCTACGGCCCTGGGTCTACGAGACCGGTAACATTAGTTAAAGGTTAAAAGGCGATCCATGATTAAAAATCATAGAATACTGTTCCTGCGCTAAACTTTTTGTACAGAATTAATCCTAATTAAATTTAATCTATTCAAATATTTCTAAACATTATTACGAGAACTCCAAACGAAAGAGAATTTCATTTGTAACTATAGTTAAACTGGAAAACACAAGTTAAACGCTATTTTTTTGGGGGGGGGGGGAGGGGGTAAGCATGTTCTTTAAAACGTCGACAATTTAACTGTGGGTTTGAAGAATCCGCATTAGTGTGGAGTTATGGGTTACAAACTATTTACTAGATTACTATAATAGTATTAACTCTTAACTGCTGTGACAAAAATTGTCGCATAACGTGAGCGGCCTCTCAGACCGCTTAATCTAACGATGGATAAAATGTTAAATTAACTTTTAGAATATTATTTTTGTATTGAACCTTATATACAGGACTATTATAAATAAAATTCAGCTATTCAAAAGTCTCTAGAGATAGTAATAGGACTCCAAATGAAACAAATTTTCCCGGTATCTATAGTTAAACTAAAAATTGCAAGTTAAACTCTGAAACTTGAAAAACTTAGCGGTATGTGAGACGCTAACAGCAGTTAAAGTTTAACAAAAATATTTATTACATATAACTCTAGTTATTATAAAACTTCACATGATTAAAATATTACATTATGAATGGTTAAAACCATGCAATGTTTCTTATAATCATATTTAAGCGGGACTTTTTAAGCAAAGAGAGACACAGGGTGTTATATTCTGCTGAACCTCCCCCTCACTCCTTTTTCTTTCACTTTCACAAAAAAATCAATATTTTCTATCGCATAGAATGCATACATGGGAATATAAATACTAATTCAAATAATCCGTGCAATGTTTCTAATAATTCTATTTAAATGGTCATTTTTAAGCAAAAGGTAGCTTAGAATCTGATATTCTTTTGCCTCCTCCTCTCCCCCCCCCCCCCCCCCCACCACCACCATACCTTTGTTTTTCTTACACTGCCACAAAAAATTGAACATTTTCAATAACTTAGAATGCAATTTGACAATTTCTAGAGCTGTAGAGTTTGTATTTTTAGAATGGGCAATCTACATGCCATTATTCCATCTTATTTTATAGTTTTGTTTGCATGGCGTTATTACCCATATAGGTGGGTATTAACGCCAAATAGCATTGGTCAAGAAAAAACGCCATTACATTTTATGAATACATATCTGTTAAATTATTTTATTTTATATAGATAGTCAATGAGTTGCTGTATCAGATCCTATATTTGTTTGAAAAATACAATCTAAAACTAAGCCGTGAAAATTGGTAGAACCTTAACATGGCGTTATTACCCCAGAGTACCTTATATTTAAACGAAATATTTAATTACATTTAGTACCTTTTATTATGCATTCCAACATAAACGGAAAATACGGTGAAAAGTATTTTGCGACTCAGATTACATTTTGAGAAAGTTAAAAATGCTTGTGTTGTATTTTTTATACTATATTACAAACAAAGGTGAATATTGACGAATTTTTTTTGGCATAAATGTGAAAAGTGCACTAAATGTGACAAATTTATATGAAATTGCATTGCAGTTATAGACACAAATATCTTAGCAAAGTATTTTTACAGATTTGAAAATAACATAATAAAAATCGAGGAACAAAATAATAATAATAATAATAATAATAATAATAATAAATAAAATAAAATAAAAATCACTGTCCCATTTAATTTATATTTAATTTTGCAAATCAAAAACATACCTTCATTTCTTTTTTTTTCTCACATAGGAATGGAACATTATTTATATTGAAGTACTGGAGAAAAAGAGTCATTATCTTCGCTAACATTTACGTGTAATTCACAAAAATATATAGATTTCATGTAGATAAAAATGTGTATTTCATGTAAATTACATATTACATGTATACGCTAACTTCGATAACATAACTAAATGAGCTTTGCATTCTTTGAAGGTTAATAAGGGTCATTTAACTTAATGAAAATAGTTGAGGTATCCTCATATTCCCTTAAGGTTTGTCATTCAAGGTCCTGCACCTCTGACATATAATTTTTGGAATCTGGATGCGAAGTAACGGACATATTTTCACCATTTCCAAGGCAACTGTTGTTTTTGACACTACTATTATGAATTTAAAAATTATAAGGTGAGATTAAGTGCGAACTACGAGCTTTCTCTTTTTGACACTTCCAACAAAGTTGAAAAATGTTTATGAATTTGTTTTTATGTCCGTCTGTCCGTTCTTGCGCTAACTTGCTTAAACATAGTCCGATTGCCATGTAATTAACAGATGCTATTGGGTATATCACTATGGCAGGGCTGTCCAACGCGGCGACCGCGGGCGCCATGGCGCTCTTTGTAGCTTTTCTTGGCGCCCTTTTGAAGGTTTCCCGTTACTAGTTCTTTTAAAAAAAATTATAAATACAATTCTCTTTTAAAGGGTACTTTATTTAAAATCCTTAATATTTTCATAAGAGATGTTTTAAAAATCTCTACAAGTGTAGTTCGTATATAAACAATTATAACATTACGCAACGTATTAAAAGAAAGGCAACAACACATTTTTTTTAAAAAATATACAACTAATCATAGGCTGTTTCATTTCTCTACTAATTTATAGTTATGCTTTATAAATCTTTTTATGAAAATTATGCCGATAGGATATAATAACTGTTGGCAATAACTTTTTTAATTCGTTAAGAAGTAAAATGTTGAAAAAAAATAAGCGATCCATCTTCTTCGTGCATTAAGTTCTGCATTTTAGTTATTGACATTGTTTCACTGGTCATTAGTCTGACGGGATAAAGGATGTCTTCTTCTCCCACAAATCATTAAAAGTTTAGGTAATTTTGTTTTTAAAAAAATCTGTAAAATAGTGCGGAAGAATTTCCATCAATGAAAGCTCTCATTGGAGCCACCCATGACTTTGTTTCTGTACTTTTTATAATGGCAAATTTACACCACCAAAAAAATTGTAATTATTGCAGTGTATTTGCATCCGGAAAAAAACCCTAACAATATCTCTGATTACAATTTTATTTTAAAAATTGTAGATGATATTTCATTTTCTGGCGTCTACCAATTCAAAAATATTTGAGATCTTCTCGCAGAAAAATGTATTGTTCGAAATTTATTGCAATTTACTGTTTTTTATACAGAATACTTCAGATCTGTGGGGTCATTATGACTCATTTGCATATATATATTGCTATTACCATTAAAATATCATTTTCTTGCATGTTAATAATGGTGCCCTTCATTGTTCACCAAAAGCTGAAATGCGCCCCTGCTTAGTAAAAGGTTGGACAGGCCTGCACTATGGCATTTTCCATATTGCAATTGAAGTGCAATAGCATGTACACTTCATTTACAGAAAAACCCAATATAATTCTATTTCATTACGGTCTGTGGAGAAAAATTGTTTGCGATGTATTTTAATAATATTACAGTATTTTTTAAACGTACTGAAATTTATATATATTCTTGAGGTGAACTACACGGCAACTACTATATAACATGGCATGCGTATAATATATTATTCCTTTGCTGGAACATCCAAAAGCATTTAGCTGCAGAAGAAATTGAACAATTAAAGCCTATGAAAGATAATTTCCCGAATTGCGTTCTCATTTGTGGTACGCGTTTTTAAACTGAACTTTAAAAACATATATATTACTTGATTAAGATTAATTTTATAGATCATACATAGAGAAGCACAAAATTTCTGAATTACATTTCCATTTATTCATGGAAATTGCTTGATGGAATATTTCAACGAATCTATTTGTTTCAATGACTTAATTTTTAGTATACTATGTATTAAACACAAAAATCCATAGATTATATACAGGTCTACACAAAAAAAGAATATTTTTCCGACTATTGATTGTAATTGCAGAAATTAAATTTCAAATGCGTTATGAGATTTCAAATTGTTTTTATTCACATTAATAAATTTTGAAATTTTGTGGCACAGAATGTCTTGGAAAGTGTTACATAATCTATTCTGGACGCGTGATTTTTAGTCCTTGTTTAATTTTCTCTTTTGTTTTTTTAAACGAATCTACCTTGTAAATAAAAAAGTTTATTTCCTTTTTACGCTAAATATTTAGCAATATGACAGATTTAAATTTTTCCCTTTTTTTTTTTTGGGGGGGGGGGGGAGTGTGAAAAACGTCCGGACCAGGATTCTAACCAGGTATGTATTGGCTGAATCCACCAGCGCTCTTCCAACTGAGCCATCCCGGACGAAAACTGGAGGACTAATTCACCCAACTAACCTTAACGATCACGCAATCTGGTCTGATACTCTGGATCAGCTCAACAGAATAAATCGAAGGTCAAATATATGGAACTGCAGAAAACGCTGCATACGAAACTATATTACATTAGTTTACAACACGATTATTCAATCGGTAAGTTAATTATGACAGGTGTAACGTTTTTTATTTATTTATTTATTTTTTGGTGTGTGTGTGGGGGGGAGGTACAAAAAAGTCTGGGCCAGGATTCGAATCAGGGATGTATTGGATGAATTAGATGTATTCAGCCAATACATACCTGGTTAAAATCCTGGTTCGGACTTTTTCAACCCCCCCCACCCCCCCCCCCAAAAAAAAAAAAAAAAAAAAAAAAAGAGAAAAATTTACATATGCCATATACATCTGGAAATTTTTGAAAAATATTTTCTCCATTTTTACATAAAAATTAATAAGCTTAAAACAATGCATGCATTTCAAGAAATGAAATTGATCGAAGAATGATTGATGAGGGTATTTTAAAACTTTTCTAAACGCCGAATTTCGATGGGTTCCATCTCAAAAAATATGAAAATAAAGCGTATAAACTATTTACAAAATGCATTGCAGCTCCAAAATAAAATTTAAACATACATTTAAATATTTTCAAAGCACGGTAACGCTCTATTACGGAATTGCAGGCACTACTTGATTATCCCGTCGACCCATTTCGACAAATTACATAAATGGCAAACTCCTTGTGAATTATACAAATTGGCATTATTTTAATTGAAATAAAGATTAAATTAATAAATTAATAAAAGATTAATAAAAGTTCGAATTAAATGTCGAATTAGAAATCGCTGGATGATTTTACAAACACGTGTAACGTGCTTAATTTCAAGTGAATACGACATTTATGATAAGCTATTTTTGGTGTTTAATCTTATAATTTAGGAATAGTCGACGGGATAATCAAATAGTGCCGAAATGCGTAAAAGACACATCCTTATATCCAGGGATGTAGTGGAGGATATACGGGGGTATGCGGTGTATACCGTCTGGATTCTTTAAAGGAGCACCGTATACCTTTTGTTTCTTAACAAAGCTATAGTATACACAATCCTTTGCCTTGAGCGTATACTCTCTGCTTAGAGCGTATATCTTCTGTTATTTTAATGGCTACACCTCTGCTTATCACTCCAAGGATAATAATCATATTAACTAATAGTTTACTGCGTCGGATTAAGCATTCCATATCCTAAAAAAATGTATGTTTGAATTGAAATTTGAATTAAATACAGGGTCATGAAAAATCCAAGAGTGTGGAATATACGATTACAATTATCTCAGCAACTAATTATCCGATATATTTCGTTCTTTATTCAAAATTTGTGTTTTTTATTGTCTTTTACATTTACTTCTTAAAAAAAAAAAAATCGAAAGTTTTTATATACCTTTCATCAGAAAGAATATATAGAGAGTCCGAAAAAAATATTTACGGATAATCGAGGCTACACTGTAAAAAAACCGGATGATTTTACGTAAGTATTACTGGTAATCTAGACGCCAGTACAATTTACTGTTTTTTAATGAAAAAAATTACGGAAAATATTCTCTTTTTTTGCGAGTTTTTCCCTGAATTTACGGAAAGTTTTCCGTTAAAAAACAGTAAATTGTACAGTTGTCTAGATTACTAGTAATACTAAAATCGTCCATTTTTTTTTCAGTGTACGGATATTAAATAAACGTCTTCCATTAATACATAACACGTACACACCATATTTCAAATCTTTATCGCAATTTGTTTGGTAGACAGAGGATTTACAGAAATACAGACAGACACAGGCATACAGACGGCAATTTTTTCTCAAAAATTATGTTTTTCTTAATTTTAAGGGTATAAAACATGTAAATCCGTGAATTCCTTTTTTTTTTTTTTCGATTTTCAAAACGATTGCAAGATTTACTCTATACTATACTATCTACCAAAAAGTATTTGTACACTTTCAGTTTTTGACATTTTGTCAAATATTTAAAAATATACTGGTCGGATCCTTCTGGAACTTCAGAAATATAAAGATTATGTTTCACTTTATATTTATTTACATTCATTTGTTAAGCGGGTAATTAGGGGGCCGGCAAAAAAACAAAGAATAATAGAAGTATTTGGGATCGCCCTGTACATGAAAATGCACGAAACGACTTATCGCTTTGGAATACAAATATATGAATACAGTAGAATATGTACACTAATTTTTGTGAGAATAGCATGTATATTTATGGCGATAGAGCGATTTTTTTGAAAAATTCAAAAAATTCTGGTATGTTTTTTGTTTATATCATGCTGGGTTTTTGACCAAATTTAACGCAAATTTCAGAAAAACTGGCAAAATGCAGTAGAAAAAATGTAGCGCAATTGGAATATAAATATATTAAATATTTTATGAAATATGAGTAGTTTTATGAAATAATTTTTATCTGCGCATGCGCGAACGATAAGAACAATTCTTTTGCATCATTTAATAGTCAATTCTATGGAGTAACTTATAAAAAAATCCAATGAAATATCGTGAAAATTCAAAAAGACATCATTATTATAAGTAAGCTGTTTTTACATTGCTCTCTAAAAACGGCTGAATGATAAGGGATTCGCCACAAATTGACATTTTTTATTGACTGACTTTTAGGAAAAAATTAGTATTTAATGTATACAATATCTAATACAATATTTCTGTTAATAAGTATCTTGACATCTGTGATGGAAAAGAATAAAAGCCCTTTTCCTTTTCTATCACAGGTGTCAAGATACTTATTAGCAGCAATATTGTATTCATTAAATAGTACTAATTTTTTCCTAAAAGTCAGTTAATAAAAAATGTCAATTTGTGGAGAATCCCTTATCATTCAGCCGTTTTTAGAGAGCAATGTAAAAACAGCTTACTTATAATAATGATATCTTTTTGAATTTTCACGATATTTGATTGGATTTTTTTTATAAGTTACTCCATAGAATTGACTATTAAATGATGTAAAAGAATTGTTTTTATCGTTCGCGCATGCGCAGATAAAAATTATTTCATAAAACTACTCATATTTCATAAAGTATTAAATATATTTATATTCCAATTGCGCTATATATTTTTAAATAGATTTTGCCAATTTTTCTGAAATTTGCGTTAAATTTGGTCAAAAACCCTCTATTATATATACAAAAAACATACCAGAATTTTTTGAATTTTTCAAAAAAATCTCTCTATCGCCATAAATATACATGCTATTCTCACAAAAATTAGTGTACATATTCTACTGTATTCATATATTTGTATTCTAAAGCGATAAGTCGTTTCGTGCATTTTCATGTACAGGGCGATCCCAAATATTTCTATTATTCTTTGTTTTTTTGCCGGCCCCCTAATTGCCCGCTTAACAAATGAATGTAAATAAATATAAAGTGAAACATAATCTTTATATTTCTGAAGTTCCAGAAGAATCCGACCAGTATATTTTTAAATATTTGACAAAATGTCAAAAACTGAAAGTGTACAAATACTTTTTGGTAGATAGTGTATATGTGATGGGTAAGTAAAAATATCAAATGGGAGGTTAACGCAATGACAAAGTTCGATATCAAATCGGTATTAAAAATGAAAAAAAAGGTTAATTAATTATTACTTTATAAAGCATTTTAAATTATTACTTCTTGAAAAGTAATAATTATCATAAGTAAATATTTGCAATTTAAAAACACAAAACAGACAAACTAAGCAATTATAAATCAATTGTCACCTGGCTACAATTTAAAATAAATATTTGTAAATTGTAAAATAGAAAATATATTTCCTGTGATAATATTAAATTACAGCAACAACCTGTAACATGTATATGTGATACAAAAAATATATATATGAGGAACCCAGAAGTCAAGTGACAAAACTGAAAATAATGAGCTGCACAGTTGACCTGGAAATACGTTTTTTCTTTTTTAACACTTTCCAACAAAGTTTAAAAGTGTTTATGCTTTCGGTTTGTCTGGCCGTCTGTCCGTATGGCCGTCTGTCGCTCTCTAACTTCCGTAAATATACTCGGATTGCTATGAAATTTTTATAAGTTATTGATGTTTACCCGAGCACGAACCCTACTGAAAATGAAGTTTCTACCATCATTAGTTTATCTACAGGGCGAATCAAAAGTTTTTCGATACAGTACGGCCTATGGAAAAAAATCGTTTCAAATGAATTTTAAAGATGTTACACCCTGTCAAACATACTCAAATTTATATGGATTCGCAAAGTGCACTAAAATAGGCATTCTGTAAAATATGACGTGAAAATAATAGTTATTATTCATTTACAAGGGCATGAAGAATTTCATTACGCAATAATAAAGGGGGGAATTGTTTGCGACATATTTCAATTACTTTAAACAATTTCAAGTATCATAAAAACTATAAACGCCGCTGAGACTTAACATTTCACGGATAATATGAAGTGCATAACATTTACAGGGTAACACAAAATATTTAAAATCGTATATTCTATCCGAAGTACTGTATATTATCGATGATAGCTGATGGATGGATGAAATGCATTTTCAATGATGATATGCGCTTTTAAGTTTTACTAAATGTCGGCATATTATATGGTGTGAATAAATGCTATGGTTTATACACAGGGATAAACAAAAGAGCTCATAAATGTTCCTGAATATTAGGTAATTTACTTAAAAGTGGTTTTTAAACAAGATATGCATTTTTACGTTGAACTCCTTTCAGCTTAATAAGAAATGTTTGTATAATATAGATAAAATGATATAAAGGGTCATGTAAAGAATTATATACATGGTCACCCAAGGATGATAATTTCTGGAAAAATGATTTAAGTAGTTTTAAGAATGTTTTTGTTTGAACTAAATTTTAACAAAATACTGGCGTGTAATAAAGATAATAGCTAAACTACAGGGCTGTAGAAAAGTATGCAAGTGTGTTTCCATCTATTAGAATAAAGTGCTGCAAGAGAAATTTCAACCAGTTAGGCATTTTCTTGCTAAACTAAATTTTCCATTAAATGGTATACATACCAACCGACAGATCAAATAAAGATATGTTCAAAAATATTGGAATACAAATTTGGCTATAAACAGTAGCATTTTATTTCTCTAAATAACGAAGTTTTGTTAAAGATTTCGGGAATTGTTGGAAATTGTTTCATAATCTATGCTTAGCGCATGATTTCTCTTATTTGTAGATAAATGAAATACAATTGATTTACTAATTATGTGTTGCGTTCCAGAGATCAACCACATTTGTCGAATAATTATAAATATTGATTAATTATAAATTCAAAAAGAAAATTGCACTCTACTTTTTTCACAATTAATGAAATAAAAATTTAAAGACCGTATTGAAACAAGCCGCAATTTCCTATTTCAGTTCAGTCAATTACAGTAAAACCTCCAAATAACGGACACCTCGGGAGCGTGGAAACTGTCCGCTATTCGGAGGTGTCCGCTATTGGGAAAAATCTAAGAGATTCAAAAATTGCTAAGAATTGCTTAAAGTGTCATTAATTGACTTTTATATGTCCTAAAATTCTAATATATGATCAAAAATTAAAATATTATGATCAGAAATTAAAATTATTTGTTAAGCAAAAAAATTAAAAAACAATGGTACATTGCTTTATACACTGTTACATTCATGCAAAAAAAAAACGTGTTTTAAAAGTTTCGTTTAGCATTTAAAGATTACATTTTTTTTTTTTTTTTCAATGTGAGTTTTAACCTTGTCAATACGCTTAATTTTCCTAAATCATCTTTTTTTTATGTCACTGCTATTTTTCCACTTCTTAAAAGCATAAAATCTCAAATCTTCCGGAGGGGAGTGTGGGGGGGGGGGGGGGTATTGTGATACTTCGGGATGTAATGTCCCACGGACCATCCCCTGAATTTAATACTGGACGTGGGAGGGAAGGACCGAGTGGGACCCGTCCCACTCTCTATCTGTGATAACAAAATTTCGACACATTGCCCTGACAAATTTAGAGGTTTTTTACTTTTTTTTTTCTTCGATAAAAAACAATTTCTCATACTTTATCGCAAAAATTACTGTCCGCTATTCAGAATGACCGTTATTCAGAGGTTAAACATACAAAAATTTAGATTTTGGGAGTGGGGATCGGTAAACTGTCCGTTAAATAGAGGTGTCCGCTATTTGGGAGTGTCCGTTATGGAGGTTTTACTGTATTTATTTATGAGGCGCACTAAAAATTGCTTTCTACTGAATGTGGAATGCAAAGCATATATCATTTATTGACAGGGTAATTAATACAAAAGAAATCAAATAATTACATTACATAAGTCGTTTGCAGTGCATTTTAATAGAGTTACGGATTTTCAAACAAGAAAAAATTTGTATTGTTACTAAGTAACATAGCAAGTTTCTCATTGTAGAACAAGAAGGAGTAACATTTATCATCCATTTACATGGACGCGCAAAAGAATTCGGTTACACACTGTCTATAAGTAATAATTGCTGCAAGAAAGTTTTTATATTTGGTATACATTTATTGTTTTCAATTACATAGATATACACAAATCATACATCAGATTACACAAAAAATAGAAAAAAAAGCATAACTGTCTATCTGCGTGATTTGCTAAATGGTAGTTTTTTATTGTGTATTGCATTCCATAGCTAAAATAACAAGCACAGTAACAGATGAATGAAGGATATAAATAAAATCAAATAAGCGATTACGCAAATAAATGTAACAGCCATCCAGCCAAGTCAATTATGGAAGTGCACTTTTAATTATGACAATAATTTCAATATCTCTATCAACGGCTTATTTTTCTAGTATTTGCAGCTACACCCAGCACTATGCTTTACAGTTTTTTACAAAGTCGTATTATTTTTTTAGCAATGATGTTTTTTTTTTTTTTTTTTTGAAAAATACAGTTTATAATTCAAATATATATAGTACGGAGCCTTCTGAACGCGAATATAACACTCATACTTCTCCGTTTGTTTACAGTTTGTAAAACACTGCATTAGAAAGCTTGCAATGATCATAAATTATTAAAAAGAGCAACTATAGTATTCAGGGCAAATATAGTCCACAAAGTATTCTTTTTTTCTTAATCTCTATGTGTATATGGGTAAATACTAAAAAAGGAACTTTTTAATCATTATCATTTGTATTCAGAAAATGTTACTGTTTTTAAGTGATACAAAATTTGTTTTATCCTTGTAGGCCCTGATTATCAAACAGGCATGAAAAGCCCATGATTTCCTTAGAAATTTTTAAAGGGCCTGAAATTGAGAATACAGGGGCTCCCAAACATTTTACTGAATAAATTTCATTCCAAAATTCTACCTAATTATTAACTTATTTGTATAAAAATATATTTTAAAACTGTTTCATAAAAATGCATTTCATGGCTTCTACGCACAAGTTAAAATATTAAAATTTTAACTATAATTATTGTCAATATTGAAAGAAGTGTTTGTTTTATTTTGTGCATACATACAGAATTCAATCTTTTTATCCAACTTACATTTTCATACTCATACTACGCTAAGATTTTTAAAAATATTTTTCTTGATTGTATTCAATTACTATGTATGGCTATTGAGGGGAACGTACACGCAAACACAAAAGTTGTTTAATGCAATATCTGTGAACTCAACTGAATCATTCTTTGAAAAAATATTTGTAGCATTGGAGAGTTTCCGGTTATACTGAATTTAGAAAACTCTTCGCGTGGGAAAGAATGCCCCAAAATGACTCTGTGCTTACCTTATTTTCAGAGATTAATCAGGTCCTGTTTATGCGTACCCCCTACGCACTACACTACGAGACTAGAAATTTCCAAGAAAAGTCAGGAAATTCCGTGTCACTAAATAAGCAGCAATAATGCAAAGCATTAATTGCATTATTTTAACTTCTTAAATCATGATATACAGCGTCTCACAAAAGTGATGGGACACTTGTGCTTTATAAAAAGAAACTGCAATAAAATAAATAAACAAACATGTGCAAAAATTTTTTGGGTGTGTTTCATATTTAAAGTTAGTAACAATTATTACATAACATACATTTTGTCAAAATATTAAAATATTAATTTAGTAAAAATACAATTGTTCAGAACGGAGCAAAAAAGGGCTCACATAAGTGATGGGACACTTACTTTTCCATCAAATATTTATCCAAAAATTTTACTTTTTAAAAGGTTTTAATATTTTGTTGGATTTCCTTTTACTTTTAAAACATGATCTAATCTTTTTGGGATGGATTCGACTAATTTTATTGTGATTTCTGGAGTGATTTTACCCCATTCTTCTTGAAGCACCGATTTTAGTTGTTGTTTTGAAGAAATGGTGTGTTTGCGAATTCTTGATTCCAATTCTTGCCAAATATTCTCTATGGGATTTAAGTCTGGAGATTGTGGTGGTGTTTTTATTATTTCAGGACAGTTATACAGCAGCCAGAGTCTAACGTTCAGAGCAGTGTGCTTGGAGTCATTGTCCTGGTAGAATTTAAAATCATTATGAAGGTTCAATTTTCGTGCTGAAGATTTCAAATTTTGCTTTAAAATATCAATATACTTGTACTGATCCATTATACTGTCAATAAAAACAAGATTACCAACTCCAGAGTACAACATACACCCCCATACCATAACTCCTCCTCCACCATGTTTTACTGTTGGTACCAAGTTCTGTTTGCGAAATTCTTCCCTGGGTTTTCTCCACACCAAGATTCTACCGTCAGAACCAAATATATTAAATTTACTCTCATCAGCAAATATAACTTTATTCCAGTAATCAGAATTCTTATTTATGTTGGATTTTGCGAAAGCTAGTCTGAGTTTTCTATTCTTTTCACTTACGAAGAATTTTTTCCTGGTTACTCTACCGTGATATCCAGCAGATCGAATTACCCTTCTAATAGTCTCAGGATTAACAATTATTCCATATAATGCTTGTAAATCAGCAGCAACTTTTGAAGCGCTATTTCTTGGATTTTTTTTTTAATATTTCGAACGATAATTCGCTTTATTCCATTGGATAGCTTTGATGGTCGGCCAGGTCGTCTTTTATCCTGAATCATATGATTCTTTTTATATCGTTTAATGATATTGAAAACTGTTGAACGACTCAAGTTAACTGTTTCAGCAGTTTTTCTAACAGATTTTCCATGTTCAATATGCAAATTAATAACTAATTTTCGAATTTCAGGCGAAGTTTCTTTTCGTTTAGCATTCATGGCTACACAGAGCTAAAAAACACAAAAATTCCAAAACAAACTAGAGAGAAATATTGCAGACGATTTTATAAATTATTGCCAATTGCTTTTAAGTAAAAATAAAACCCCAAAAAATATTTTTATTGCTCATTTCAGACGATTTTTGTTGCATATATAATGGTGTCCCATCACTTATGTGAGCTATTTTTTGCTCCGTTCTAAACATTTGTATTTTTAATAAATTAATATTTTAATATTTTGACAAAATGTATGTTATGTAATAATCTTTACTAAATTTAAGTATGAAACACACCCACAAAAAAAAGTGTACATGTTTTTTTAATTTATTTGATTAGTTTCCTTTTGTAAAGTGCAAGGGTCCCATCACTTATGTGAGACACTGTATGTGCCATAATCACTTCGTGAAGGCTTATTTCTACTTCTTTAAAAATAATACTTCTATCGCGTGAGTTAACAAGCACTCACCGTGTAAAATCTTCGGGTTTACATTTAGTCTGTTAATAATTGTTGCGGCTATTGATTGACGATTTCAATGACACGTGTTTGTCACGGATGGAGAAGTACAGAAAACGATATCCAACTGTTAACGGACAGATAGATTAACGCTTGAATACAATGTGCTGAAAGTTAAGAGTTAATAATTTGCTCACGTATGAACAGGAGAAGAAATTTGATTTAATTAAATCTGATATCTTATTACTCGCTTTTATTTTACTGAATTTGGTTTTAAGCGTAAAGATAGAATCATTCAATCAACTTTTAGACTGCTTTCTGATACATTTGAATTATAAAAGATATGTATAACGGCGCAACACAATATTTTAATTATTTTCAGACCTTAATTGTAAATTAATAGTTTAATCTTAACCAATTTGTTTCGGATGATCGAAAACAAGTGATAAAGTGACAAATCATCTTTATAATTACAATTGTATATTAGTTTTATAAACGATGGACTTAATCATGTACGAAACTCATAAATAGTACGACTCCTTTAAATAGCTCCTTTAAATAGTACGACTGACTGTAAAAATGCAACAATTACATATGAGAAACTCAGAAGCCAAGGTGTATAAGTGACAAAATTAAAAAAAAAATGAGTTAAGTGCACAGGCTATCTGAAAATAAGTCTATTTATTTGTAGGTAAAGAGTAATGAGTGATTTTTTTATTATGTACTGGGTTTTAGGGGTCAGTTACTTAACCTCTTTTCCAAAACTATGAAACGCGTAGAGGCCAAAGGGTATAAGTGCAGTTGTATACGTTTACGTCTATATAGCAGAAGCGCGACTAACGACATACAAGGCCATTTGCTTTTTTATACATTAAATAAATGCATTTTAACTGTTAGCAAGTAAGAAAAATCCTTCGTTAATCATAGATTATGAAACACGTTCTAACACTCCCTGATATCTTTAAAAATCTTCGCTATTTGGGGTAATAAAGTATTAATATCCATAGCCAAATATTTATTCTAATACTTTCGAACAGCCACATGTTTTATCTGTCGGTTGATATATACTGTATAATAGGGAAAATTAGTTTAGCAAAAAAACGCGAAACAGTTTGAAATTTCTCTTTCAATAGTTTATACATACTATCATGCACCAAACCACTCTCCCTTTAATAGTACAATTGACTGTAAAAAGGCAACAATTACATATATTATTAAGCAAGTGTGTTATTCAGGGCAAATATAGTCCACAATGTATTCTTTCTTCTTAATCTGTGTGTGTGTACGGGTAAGTAGTCAAAAAATAACTTTTTAATCATTATCATCCGTATTCAGAAAATGTTACTGTTTTTAAGTGATACAATATTTGTCTTACCCTTAAGCGTTCCCCCTACGCACTAGACCACTAGACTAGAATTTTTTCTGGAAAAATCAGGAAATTTAGTTCCACGAAACGAGTAGCAACAATGCAACGCATTAATTGCATTATTTATTACTTCCATAAATCGTTATATGTGGTTCGTAATCACTTCCACTTCTTTAACCCTTTCCGACACACTGTGCCCGGTCTGGGATACCTAATTTTAATTCCAAACTTTCGAATGGCACCAATAACATTTTAGTAAAATTTTGGATTTACAATAAAAGCTTAGATTAAGGAATTCAAAATATCTAAAATATTTGTTTATGATTTTCGGTGTCAGTCGATAATTTCTCATTTTACTACAAAATTTGCCCGTGCCGGAAAGGGTTAAACTAATACTTCAATCGCGTGAGTTAATAAGCATGCGCCGTGCGAAATGTCTGGGTCTAAATTTCCCATGTTAACAATTGATACGGCTATTGATTGACGATTTCAAAGACACGTGTTTGTTACGTATGGAGAAATATAGAAAGCGATATCCAACTGTTAAGGGACTGATACATTAACACTTGAATACAATATGCTGAAAGGTAAAGTTAATAATTTGCTCACGTATGAACAGGAGAAGAAATTTGATTTAATTGCATACGACATCTTATTACTCGCTTTTATTTTACTGAATTTGTTTTTAAATACAAAGATGGAATCCTTCAATCGATTTTTGGACCACTTCCTGATTCACTGAGATTATAAAAACATATGTAAAATGGTGCATTACAATATTTTAAATTTTTTAGACCTTAATTGTAAAATAATAACTTAATTTTAACCATTTTTTTATTAATTTATTTATAATCGAAAGTAAGTGATAAAGCGACAAATCTTCTTTATAATTACAATTGAATATTAATTATATAAACGATGGACTTAATCATGTATGAAACTGCGCTCCCTTAAATAGTACAACTGACTATAAAAATGCAACAGTTACATATGTTATTAAGCAACTGTAGTATTCAGGGCAAATATAGTCCTCAATGTATTCTTTTTCTTATGTATTCTTTTTTCTTTGTGTGTGTATGGGTAAGTAGTAAAAAAAAGAACGTTTTAATCATTATCATCTGTATTCAGAAAATTTTACTGTTTTTAAGTGATACAATATTTATTTTACCCTTAATCCTGCTCCCTACGCACACCACCACTAGTAGAAAATTTTCCAGGAGAAGTCAGCATATTTCGTTGCAATAAATGAGTAGCAATCCTGTAACGCATTAATTGCATTATTTGTTACTTCCATAAATCATGATATATGTGCCATAATCACTTCGTAAAGATTTTTTTCTACTTCTTTAAAAATAATACTTCTATCGCGTGAGTTAACAAGCACTCACCGCATAAGATGTCTGGGTATAAATTTCCCCCTTTAATAATTGTTACGGCTATTGATTGACGATTTCAATGACACGTGTTTGTCATGGATGGTGAAGTACAGAAAACGATATCCAATTGTTATCCAACGGACGGATAACGCTTGAATACAATGTGCTGAAAGTTAGAGTTAATAATTGGCTCACGTATGGACAGGAGAAGAAATTTGATTTTATTCCATCTCACATCTTACGCGCTTTTATTTTACTGAATTTAGTGTCAAGCGTAAAGATGGAATCATTCAATCGATTTTTAGACTACTTTTACAGATCATGGTAGTATACATGGCGCTACGCGCTATATACACTACATACCTATCTCATGGAAAATGAGATGAGAGAGAGAGAGAGAGACTACTTTCTGATACATCAGAATTATACAAATTATTTATAATGGCGCAACACAATATTTTAATTATTTTCAGACCTTCATTGTAAATTAATAACTTAATTTTAGCCAATTGTTTTTCAAATAGTCGAAAACAAGTGATAAAGCGACAAATCTTCTTTATAATTACATTTGTATACTAGTCATATAAACAATGGATTAACCATGCACAAAGACACCCTCCTTTAAATAATAAAACTGTCTGTAGAAATACAACAACTACATATATTAAACAATTAAAAGTGGAAACAAAATATAAACAAATGATGTTTCCAATGACAATGTAACATTTTAATATTTTTTAGAATTGAATTGCGAATCATTAACTTAATTTTAAGTTATTTTCCGTTAGTCAACCACAGGAGATAAATCGCCAAATTTTCTTAGTGGTATAGAATTTTCAACAAAATATATATCTTCACTCTTTTTATTGTACAATTTACGTCTTGTCATTCATCCGTCATAATCATAATAAAAAGTTGCTTTGTCATTTTCGCACATTGACATTTGCGTCGTGTTAATTTTCAGTGCATATTTTTAAAAACTATTTACTTATTTTCAACAACAAGAGTTTCCTTGTATTTGAAAATTTATAATTCATTAATTACATACTGCCACAGTTACTAGTGTTATCATAAAATGAATCACTGTCATTTATCGTCGTTTTCTACTGTTTTATTGTTTGTACATTTAGTGACCGTATGAATGTTAAGACTTCAGGGCGAATTTCAGCCACTCTATAGTTATATTAAGATTTTGTCATGATTTATAATGCTTAAAAGCAAATATATTTAGCCACAAGCCATGCAAAATTTCATAAAACTGTTCAATACGAACTTATTAAAACCTCTTATTCTATTGGCCACAACCGATTCCTTAAAAATATTTTTTTATTCTTTACATCACCCATTATCTTGTTCTTGTTTTAAATATTAGTAATAATTTTTTTAGGTCTAAATTTAAAAAAATAATAATAATTCTGCGATACGTCGTTTTTTTCAGGTTTTCGGAACATTAATCGCCTTACATCAAATTTATAACCAATATATAAGAGGCATTTTCTAAAACTTAATTATACATGTAGTGCCAATAATTCCCAAGAAAATTTTTGAATGTTATTCGTATATTATCGAATTAATTTTAAGTTCTTCATCACCTTGGATTTTCCATTACAGTCATCGCATTTTTTTAAGTTGCTTTATTTGAAGATAGAATGCTGCACGTTGTGGTATTTATATCATCGTGTCTTCAAATTTGTGCTCTATGACATATCTCTGAACATTGACTTCTACTATAGCTAGAGCTAAAAATATTTAATTTCTGACAATTTCGAATTCTTCTGTTATTGATTGATCAGTTTTAACGACAAACTTAAACTTTATGTGTGAATTTCAGACGCTTCAGTAAGAAGCGTTTGAAATTCACCCATAAAGTTTAAGTTTGTCGTTAATGAGTCTGTATGTACGTATGAATGTGACATACATTTTAAGAACACTCGCACTCATGAACTATACCACGCAGAACTTATTAAACATGATCGGCCCAGGGGCTCCACGTCTTTCGGAACAATTCGAAATCCTTTGCCTCTTTGCAAAATAATAATTAAAAAAAATTGGTTTCATTTTCATCACTTAAATTCTCATTTTAAAATATTTTTGCTCGGGAGAAAGTTGGTTTGAACTAGAATTTATAGTATTCGGAAACATACAGATATTAGTATTTCATGTTTAAAAAAACCGAAATGCATATAATTTGTTAATTATTCGATTTTTTTAATATTTAAGTGAAACGTGTAAAATTTTAATAAGTGACCTAAATATACAGGGTGTCCACTCTCAACGGTGGCCAATGGCGAATTCCTAAACCGTCAGTCACAGATATATACAGTTGGCAAAAAAAAGTATTTGTACACTTCATTTTTTTAAATTATAATGAAATTAAACAAAATATTTAAGCAAAAAATACTGTAATACATTAATTTAATGCATTATAATATTATAGAAGCAAAAACAAAATTAAACGAATCGATTTTTTACATTATAATAAACAAATATACAAAAATATAATGCGAAAAAAGTATTTGTACACTATATTAATGTAATATAATTAATGAAAATTTAGTAAAAGGATACAAATTAATATTTTGTGTGAATTCATTTAGCGTTCATGACTACTTCTAGATGGGTGTGACATAGATTCCAACAAATTTTTTGTAGTGGTCTGGTTAATGATATTCCATGACACAATAAGACCTTCTTTAAAACTGTTTTTTACTGATACATATTTTTTTTTTCAAATTTTTGCATCCAATAGAATCTACAAATTATCTATTGGATTCAAGTCTTGAGATTTTAGAAGAGTTACCAGTCGTCTTCGAGTATTGTAGTAACCATGTGCTGCTGATCACAGCAGTATGCTTTGGTCGTTATCCTGCAGAAAGTGAAAAGCCTCCTCTGAGCCTAATTTCTTAGCACGGTTTAATAAATTATG
The DNA here is from genome assembly GCA_964019185.1 of Maratus speculifer. Taxonomy (NCBI): domain Eukaryota; kingdom Metazoa; phylum Arthropoda; class Arachnida; order Araneae; family Salticidae; genus Maratus; species Maratus speculifer. Next base: position 268,850,479 of record OZ025298.1, read on the forward strand.
CCGCGACACATAAATGTATGTTAAACCTGTCCTTCCATTGTCAATAAATTTTAAATGTCCTGCTCCATTAGAAGCTATACACCTCAAAACCATAATATTCCCCCCACCATGCTTGATAGTTTGAAGTATACGTTTTGGATCTAGAACAGTTTTATTTTTACGCCAATTTTTTCGAATGCTTGGTGGTAAGGAAATTCCGAATTTTCCCTCATCAGAAAAAATTACTGTTTTCCAAAAATCCAATGATTTACTTCTGTATACGAAAGCGAATACTATGCGTTTTCGCCTATTTGTTTCGCTGATGAATGGATTTTTCCTTGAGGTTCTTCCTTTTGAGTCTGCATTGAGAAGAATATTTCTTATTGTTTTAGGTATTACTCTGATGCGAGAAGATGTTGCAAGGTCTCCAGCAAATTTTTGAACCGAACGCATAGGATTTTTTAAAGCTTTTTTAACAACAGTCCCTTTTCCCCTCATTGTTAGTTTGCTGAGAAGTCCTGGTTTTCATTGAATTTCGATGCATCTAATTTATTCATAGTTTCTCACTATGCATCCAATAGTTGTTGATGGTAATTTAATAGCTTTTACAAATTCTTGTTGCGAGTTTCAATTTTTATTATGCTCAAAAATAGGATTTCATATGTCTAGAGGTACCTCTCTAGTTTTAGGTTACATTCTCAATTACGTCAAGAGCAAATTAAATTAAATGTTAGAAAAATGTAATATGAAGTTAAAAATTATTAAAAACTTCTGTATAAGTAGTCCTTTGAACCATAAACACTACAAAACACAGTACATATCAGGATGGAGAAATGTACAAATACTTTTTTTGCAAGAAATTTTTAAACTTTTCCTATTAGAAAATTATTTTACATCTTTATCGAAATTTTCTGTTGTGTAATTTAAAAGGCGCGGTAAACAGACAGTATTAAAACTATTTTTGACAAAATATCTGTTTTTATTTAGTTAAAAATTAAACATTTTAGAGTGTACAAATACTTTTTTTGCCAACTGTAGTTCGTTTACAAAAATGTTAAAAGCGATTCGGGTCGGTCGAATTCATTTGTTTTCATAGCAGGAAAGAGGTATAAGTCATGCATTTCTAAAATTTCATAACTCGATAAATTTTAGTGTTATACAAACGGGACTTTTTTGTCGTATTTGTTAGTGTAATAGGAAAATTTTACTATATATAACTTAAAGAATCGTGGAGATTGCGTAAAAATTTTAATTTCGTATAGATATTTTTTAAATGATTTTATTGACCAAAATCGATTTCTAAATATTTCTTTACCTCATTTAAAACATTTTTGTAACTGACAAAATATATCTATGACTAACAGTTTAGGAATTAGCCACTGACCATCGTTGAGAGTGTACACCCTGTACAACAAAAGTTTTGTTACTTCTAATTTAAATTGATTCATCTGTTATACAAAATATACAATTTTAACATTTTAGCACCGTAACTTGCCTGTTTTTCTACAATAATTTATTTCTGATTTCAGATAAATGTAATGAATTTCTTAAAATTGCAAATTTAAATGTGCAGAAATCAGACAATTATTTTTTCTTGATTATTCAACACTTCAAATTTGGTAAAGCAATACTGTTCAAATTCTAAATTTATGTTAAATTAAACAGCTGTGCTCTTATCGATTTTATTAAATAAGAGAATCTGAGGATAATAAGCAGAATTAGGCACATTATGTGCGAAAAAATTTGCATGATGATTTCGTGTATTTCAGTAGAAAGGAAAACCAACTAATGTATAAATAGTACATTCTTTTGAAACATTACCATAAATGTTAACAAGGATTTTTTAAAATTAGTTTTGTATTAAAAAAGTCTTATTACTTGAGATTTTCAATTAATCATGGGCATAGGGCTCCGCAAATGTTTTGGAATCGGGTACAAGTTCGTGCCTCCCTCCCCCCCCCCCCTCCTTGTTTATTGAGGTTGTCCAATTAATTTTGGGCTTGGCAGAATTTTAGAAAATATGAAACATCATCAAAGAAATGCTTATTGAGTCGCCAGCATAATCTTAAAAAAATCTCGGAAAGACCCTCACACCCTTTTCTAAAAGCTACTAATGATATTATCTTCGTTTTTTTTTCTTTGGTTTTTCCCTAGACTACCTGTTTTTTTACTGTGAAAATAATTTAGGGCCCCTTTAACTTTACTGCAGCCAAATTTTACAGTTTGAATGCTTATAATTAGAATTATTTCTTAGGTCGAGGTGGGGCAGATAGTCACAGCCAAGATTAATATTATTTCAAACTAGATAAAAGTACCAAAGGCGAAACTTTGAGAAAAATTTAAGCAGTTTAAGTAAATAGCAAAAACTTAGTCATCTTCGCTGAAGTAGTCACGATAATTACAACAAATTTTCTTTACGAAAAAAAGTACAAACATCTTTTTTTAAAACCAAAATTTTATTAAATATCTTTCTCAATGTCATTCCTGAATTAAAATTGAATAACTGTTAAAAGCAGTTTGTAACAATAACAGATACACGTTAGCACTGTAAATAATAATAAAAAAAATATGTACTAAGAATTTTTAAGAAAATCGGGATGCTCTAGAACTTTTCATGTAAGTACAACCCTGGTTACAGATAAAATTTTAGTAATGTTACAATGCGTTAAAAAATTATAAGACAACTAACGGATAGACACACTTCTGAAGAAGAAGACACAATATACAAATTTTCAGTGTGCGTGTATTTAGAATTGATCATAGAACATTTTCTGTTATAGTTGCTATATTAAAATTTAAGCTACATTTTATTAAAATCTTATAATTAAAATAAAAAGGTAAATAAGTGACTGCTAAGAAATTAAAATTTATCTGAGGAAATTAGCATATTATACGTCACATCAGAATCATTATAAAACGTACGCGTTTGCATATCGTGAAAATATTCCCGTTTGCGACCGAAGTAAGAAGAATTTGGCTTTTTAAGGGTGATGGTAAATCTGAACAAAAAATAGTTCGGTTAATAAAGCGTTCTAAAACTGCCATTCACAATGAAAGAATTAGAAAAAAGGATTGAAATAAAATTAAACGATCTGAAAGAAGAAGGATTTTGACAGAACGGGGTGATTCACAATTGTTTCAATTATCAACTCAAAAAAAGTATTTCAATTTGGAAAATTTCAGCAAAAAAAAAAAAAAAAAAAAAAAAAAAAATAGAACCTCACACATAACAATTTGGAAGAGTCTGAAATGAAACAGTTGCGTAAATACGGGTTAGGTTCCTTTAGAAAGACCCCCCACGGAGGGCGTTCCACCCCTTTAGGACCTATATCCCACGTGTAGATAATCGGCCGACATAAAACAAACCAAACCAAACTGAAATGAAACAATAAAATTCGAAATGCATCAAGCTGCTGAAAAAATCGAAGTTAATAAACATCATAAAGAAGAAAGACTGGAACGAGATAATAATGCCTTGTCATGGAACAAGAAAGTAAAACAAGTGATATTTTTCAGATGAAAGAAAATTTAACCTCGACAGTCCAGGTGGTTATAAACACTATTGGCATGATTTGAGGAAGGAACCGAAACAATGTTTTAGTCAACAAACGGAAGAAGGATCAGTAATGGTTTGCGGAGCTTTTAATCCTGATGGGCTGTGCAATTTAATCCAAATTTCGCGACGTATAAACTTTGCGCAATATCTGGCTATGTTATATGATCATTTGATGCGTTTGGACTTTTTTTAGGTGGTGCTAAGTAGATGTGACAATGCTTCTTGCCATGCGTCAAAATCCACCCAGCATTGGTTTAAAATGAAGCCGGTTAAAAATAAAAATTGTAATACGGAAAAAAAATTGTAAATTTTACATAGATGTAAATAATGTCAGGAGCGGGGTTCGAACCCACGCTCTCTTTTGCAAAACAGAGCATTAATCTAGCACTTTAGACCGCTCGGCCATACTGTCTACAGTCCTTTCAGCGAACGTATTCAACACTTTTAATTAGCGAAAAATCACTAATTTTATTAGTTTTTGCCTAGTTACTAAAAAAGTACTGAATCAATTTCGATGAAACTGAAGTGGTACCAATTCGAGAGCATCGCCTTTCATTTAACACCAAAACCAAGTTAATCGGTTGCATGGTTTCGGAGTAATCTGTGAACATACATAAAAAAAAATACATACGCGTCGAATTGATAACCTCCTCTCCTTTTTGGAAGTCGGTTAAAAATAAATAAATCATATTTTGTCATGGCCAAGTTGAAGTCCAGACTTGTGAACCGTGTGGAAAATTGTTGGGGCGTATGAACTCGCAAAGTATAGTTTATGTTAATAATAAACAGTTTTTATCTGCCAATGAACTAGAAAACTAGAAGTATCTATTGAAAAAGAATGGCACCACATTTCTGAATTAGTACTTAATTTACCTGGCCACTTCGATAAAAAACAGAGTGTTTGAGGTTATAAGGGAAAATAGAGGACCAATATCGTATTAATTTACAAAATATTTTTGTTATTACACAAGTGGTTTTATAATTCATTAAAAATATATTTTTCAATCATTGCTTATATTATTGTTAACATACTTATTTATTGCATTATACAAAATTATTGCAAACTAATTCTAATAAATATATTGTATTTCAATATCTCATATGCTTAAACTATAAGAACTATTAGAGCTCTTTTTTACTTCACAATTTACAAAATCAAAGTGGTCTCATAATTTCTTAATGCACTGTACTATAATTTTAGTATACATTCTTTTGTAAAGCTACAGATTTCTGTAGCTTTACATTAACGTAAAAGTGATTTTTTCTGAAAATTGAAAAACAATTCCGACACCAAAAGGGTTAAAACTTTGTAACGTTCCACTTCCGAATTTTCGTTAATCCATTGTTGCATCGTTTCTTCGTCCACTTTTGAGAACAGTTAATTTTTCTCAAATCGTCTAAGATTTTTCTCTTAAAATCATTAGGATCGTCGAATTCTGTAGGAATTTCATGTTTTTCAGTCGACAAAATTGACATCCAAGACTTCTTAATCATGATGCTTTTTACTAATTTCCATGCAGCAGCATCCTAATAAATTGTATGTAAAATTGTACAATTTTTACCGCCACAGTTATAGACAGTATAGACCTCATAGAGTTGAGTTCACGGATAAAAATCCAGGATCACTTAAATCTCGAATCGCATATTAAAACGCAATCTGTCTTCCAAGTCATATCTTGGTGGAAAACACCTAAAAACCTGATTTTAGCAGTTGACTCGTAGGTTTACTATTTTGTTTCCTTGCATCCAAAAGTGTGAAAACATGGAGGATTGGAAGCAGAAAGATATAATGATAAACATATGAATCAACCACAAAAATCAGGTTTTTAGGTGTTTTCCACAAAGATATGATTTGGCAGTCCGATTGCATTTTAATATGCGAATCGAGATTTAACTAATCCTTGATTTCCATCCGTGAACTCAATGAGGCTATTGTCTTTGCTGCCGCCTCCCGATCTATTAGTCCGAAACCCGGATAAACTGATCCCGGTTAATCGAGAGTTTATTGTATACTGTAGTTTTATTATAAATGGGTCACCGTCAGAAATATAGTGGAGAGTTTGCGGTTGGTATACTGTGTATACCTTCTGGGGTTTTTTTAATAAAAGCTCCATATGCTCTCTGATTCTCAAATAAAGCTTTAGCGTATACTCTAGGCATGAAGTTCATGTCTTTAGCGAATACTCTCTGTCTTTATACCGTATACCTTCTGTTTTTTTTACGACTATAACACTGGTCACAACAGTACATGTGATTTATTAAGAACAATACAAACAAAGCTTATTCCTAAGCACGTGTAAACAAAAGCCACAATATTTTCTTTGGCAAATAACTAGTCAAGTATATAAACCCCATCAAAAATGACGAAATGTTGATCTGAATTCTTTTCCACACGCTTCATACAAACAAACAGCATCAATATTTTATTATTGAAAGGTTTGTTTGCAGATAAGTAAATTTTAAACATGGCAAATGATTTCTACAAATGCAGATCATGAGGACATAATTTTTACTCAGTATTCAATTTCTCAAATAGATCAAGCAATAAAGTCTATGATTTAGAATTAAGAAATGAAAAATCAGGGAAAATTATATAGACAACTTGACAAAATAATATAAATTTTTCTCCTTAGTTGTATTAATGAAAACATACATTTCAATATTAGGTGCACACTTTTTACACATACTTTATATACTTACTTTCATGCTTAACCACAATATATTCAGAAAAATATATATACTTTCTAATTAATTTTATGGTATAAAAACCTAATGCAATCATCATAATGCATAAAAATAAAATAAATCCAATAGACAAAATTCTCGTGATGTCGGAATCAATATAAATTTTTATTCGCTTATAAAAGAAAAGACTAAAAACCACGTGTTTGAATATTTTTTATAATCCCTCTTTTATCTGAAGCAATGGAAGTAATCCAATTGAAATCATTTTGATGAAGTTTCATAAAAAACTTTTTAAATTAAAATATAAAAATAAAAATCTTTCAGCCTTCATTAAATAATAATAATAATAGTCAGCAAAATTGGTTGAATAGAAATTTTAGGACAGATGACTAAAAAAAACAGCTTTGATCTTTAAACATATCGATAAATAAATAACAATAAAATTTCGGTACTACTCTATTATCCCGTCGACCAGTTTCGCCAAATTATACAAATCGCCAAACTAACAGCCAAATTATACATATTGACATAGTTTTTATTTTAAATAACGAAAAAACAAGTAATTAGGATGAGCGAAGCGAATCCTCTACTAGGCCACTCAAGTTACACTTTGTCGTACACTTTATTAAAAAACTATTCAGTATTTTGATTTGAAATTAAACATAAGAATAAATTATGAATTGTAGATTAGCAATATGTTATTTTTTTACAGAATAACTCTTAAAAAATATTATTTTAATAATTAATTTTTTCTACATGTTTTTCTATTATAGACGCATTTTTGCAAATAAAAAATCGAACGCGTATCTTTTTATTTTCAGAAGGAAAATAAACCATGGGGTAAGTAATTATAGGTAGAATCATGATTAATTAATTAAATTAAATATATTTTCATTATTCCGCCAAAATCGTTTGGAAATGAAAAATTGAACCCGTATTTTTTTATTTTAAGAAGGAAAATAAACCATGGGGTAAGTAATTATAGATAGAATCATGATTAATATATTAAATAAAATATATTTTCATTATTCTGCCAAAATTATTCCCGCAGTTTATACTTACGGATTTTAAAAGAATTACATTATGATTTATTTATTAAGGTATTTACTTTGGTAAACTGGCAGCAAAAGAATCGTAAACAAGTAAAATTAATTCTTATATTTGAAATGAATGAATAATGTTTCTTAAGTTTGGTATCCGAATCGAAATATTGAAGAATAATTGAGATTGAAGAACAATTTAAGAATATTTTAATTGATTGAAGAATAATTTAATTGAATCAAATTATTAGTGTTTATCAGGTTAAAGGTGGTCAACTTGGATACAGTGGATAAGTTATTAATTTCCCACAAGACATTAAGGAATTTTGTACTTTATTACCCCATTAACATGAGCTAACGTTTTTGCTTAATAAAGATGCAAAAATAATATGAAAAATTTTGTTATATTCAAATATTTTTATCTTATGAAATAATGCTTCGCGAATCCAAACAAAGCACGGCTTTTGCTAGTTAGTAGAATATTTATAAAAATACAAATAAAAATTTGAAATAAAAATCACTTAATGACATTTTAAACGCGTGAATCGTATTTAATGTCATTGAATGTGATTTCACGATCATCCATTATTGGCATTTGATATTAAATTTTGGCGATAATTTTTTGGTTGACGGGATAACCTAGTAGTACCAAAACTTCATATAAGCTTATTACATATTTTTAACTTTACCTGTAAATATTCATTTAAACTGTTTGGATCCCTGTTCACCATTTCCATGACTTGTGTGGTCGAGGCTTTAGGAGGAGCCTCACCACCAAATATCGTCGAAGCAGCCGTTATCTTCAACCGTCACCTTATCCAAAAACAATCCGACGCAGACTAAAATGTATTCCGCGAGAAACGATCACCTCCTAGAGGCCTTTTTTCTTCAGATTCGTGCCTTCAAGTGAAAGCTTAAACAGAACAGAAACTGTTTCTAATGTGCTTCCTTCGCTTCCGTTTGTTACCTTGGAGACCGGAGAAATATACAAACCTCACACCACGTTCGTTGTTTTTGTTTGGCAGAAAATGATCATTATGAGCAGGTAAAGCGATCCAGTAAGGTACCATTTTGTTTCTGTCTGTAATTATTTTCATTCTAAGTTCAATGAAAGATTACTGGAAAATTTGGGCAATGAAATTAGTCATAATGAGAAGAAACTCAACTCGATTTTTTTTCTTAAATTTCAGTTAACGTTATTTAAAATATAAACGTTTTAACAATCCCCCCAACTACATTTAAACTTCCTTTTTTTATTTTTTCTCACCCTTCTTTGTTTTTCTTTATTGATTTTTCACTAGCATTATTCTTTTAATTTAAAAAACAATTCTATTTAATTGCCATAGTTTGCAAGTCAAAATTGTCCGAATGTGTATATCTGCTTCCCCCTGTTTTATTATAAATAAACTTCAAAAGCCACAATAATAAATGATTTTTTAAACAAATTAAAAAATGCAATAGCATATGTTTGTATATCGCAAAAGCACATCTAGTTATTTAATCGATTTAATTTTAGATTTAAACAATAGCGAAAAAACGAAAGTTTTTTTATTAAATCCATCCGATAATGAAATGTAGTCCGATGGAAAAAAAAATCGGAATTATGAACTTTTGATCTTCAAATGGTAAGAAAAAAAATTGTAAAATTAAATTTAATAGATAGTAAAATCTATTCCGAAAGGAAAGTTACCTAGTCTGATGCCAAGCTTCAAACCAGGAACCTTTTGAAGAGATGGCATATGCGCTACCACAGAACAATCTAGACTACGCGAGAATGACTGAAAGTAAGATTCTATTATGACATTTAAATCCCATAAATGGTCGGATGCCTTTTAAATAATTCCTTTGAATTAAATAATAAAAATTTTTAATTTTTTTATGATTAGACGCATGATAGGAGGTATTTAGCTAATAAGTATGTAAAAATCTATCTCTCTGACTCATTCAGTTTTTAAGAACAAACAATAGACACACAAACAGACAAAGTAATGAGACGAATATTGTTTCGTCAAATAAATGAAGCCCTAAAAATAACACAAAAGCAAAAAAAAAAAAAAAAAAAAAAAAAAAAAAAAAAAAAAAAAAAATTACATTTATTTTCTAAAACATAATCAAAAAGTCAAATTTTACAGAAAAAAAATAATTGTAGAAAAAATAATACTCGAAATAAAAAATAAAACATTAATGTTTAAACAAGACCATGCTTATTTGATTTTCTGTATGAACATGAAATAAAATGTTTATTAAATAAAAGAATAAAAAGAAAATTGCCCAGTTAAACTGATGGCATTGAGCTCACGGGCTACGCATACTAATTCTACATTACAGCCTTACATTTTCACGTTCGAAAAAAAATTAAGAAGGGGAAACAGTTCTCCCCTTTCCCCTTCTTTATACTTAATCATTGAACCTCCTAAACTATCAAGGACATGCTTTATCATACAAAAAATCTATATCCAAAATTCAGAGCAAATCGGATAATTCTTAATAAAAATCCATTTAACATTTATATAATTTAAGAGGATTTATCCCCATCTTTTATACTTAACCATTAAACTTCCAAAACTATTCAGAGATTTGAACGAAATCTTACAATTCTGCTTGAAAAACCCATTTATATATATTAAGGGGGGGGGAATTAGAACCATCGTTCCCCCCGTTTATACTTATTCAATGAACACCTAATAACAGTCACGGAATCGCTTCATCAGAATGATCCAATATCTAAATTTTGAACGAAAACTTTTAATTCTGCATGAAAATCCCGTTTATATCAATTAACGGGATGGGCATGAGCCCCCGTTCTCCCTCTTATACGTATCGAATGAACTCCAAAAACTAATCAGGGAAGCGCCTTATCAGGATGTAACTATATACAAAATTTCAAGTGGATCGGATATTTTTATCATGAATTATCGCGTTACGCACGTACGAACGTACATACAGAACGGACGGGCACATAAGCTCTCAGGCTATGATAGCCTGTGAGCTAAAAATTAGGCAATGTGGCAGTCCCAAACTTTCTATCTCATGCATGTTAATATTTCAGGAAAAATGAAGCATAGCTGCGCCACCGATTAGATGATTTACACCAAAACCTAAGCTTCTGTCAAGTTCTAACCGAATCTGAAGTTTAATGAAAACCAGTGCGTTAATTTTTGAGAACCATTGCGGATATCGTAAAAAAATCTGGATAGAAAGCGTTACTTATTAAGTGATTATCTTCAAAAACTAATTTATATCAGAGGCTAACTGAATTTGAAATTTCAGGAATATTTGTGAATTGGTTCTTGCGATGCACCCATTGCGACAATCATGAATAATGTAGCATAACAGTGACACTTTCCGTACGATTTATATCAAAAAGTGTAGGATTATAGAGCAACATATGAGATTTCTCAGCAAATACACAAACATTGTGAGTTTTCTTTGTGAGGTATGTGAAATATTGCACTGATCCATTTTCCTTCAGAGTCATCTCATTAGAGGGCAGCACTAGAGCTGTTCCATGCAACTGTTCATCCAACTATGATAGTGAACTTTAAGCAAGAGCAGTAAGTATGGAGACTAGCACCAGATGGCAGCACCAAACATTTAAAATCTCCATACATATGAATATAAATGCAAGCTCAGCTGATTACCTTTGTTTCAAGAGGTTGAGAACCTTCAGATACTTTTGAAGGACCCTTAGTCTCGTTATAGGTCCTCGGAGGGAAAGACATGCCTTCCCTTTCTGTGATTTTCTTTAGTGTAACAAAGGAAAGCTAATGTAGCTTCCTAAGAATACCTGAGAGGACCTGTCTTAAAAATTCAATATAACTGTTCTTAACATTTATCTAACTACATTTTATTTTGTTTGTTTTAGTATAATAATCAAGAAATAAATTTTCAAGTGTGTTACATCCTTGTCAACTGGATTTTCTTGTTCCACCTTCTACACAAGTGTCTTCCACTATTGCCTTCTGTTTACTATCTACTGTGATCAGGTAGGATCTAATCTAATTTTATACTTAGTGACATTGTGGAATAATACTGAGATAAACAATAATTTCTTCTATCACTGTTCCCACATTCAACAAAAAGCAACTAGTGTTAGATTATATCTAGTACTACGGAATGTAAAGTTTATAAAAATCCGTCCGATAGTTCTTGGGCTATAGCTATTGCGGAAATTTTGAAAATGGCAGGAGAGGAGCGACATTTGATGTAATTTACACCCAAAAGTAATCAGCACCAATTTATGTCTGCTATTAACTAAATCTAAAGTTTTATCGAATTCCATTCATAAGTTTTTGACATACAGCACCCCCCAAAAAAAATATATATATATCACTTACAGATAAACTTTTTATAAAAACATATTTTTCGGGTTCTCTAACTCTCTAAAACGTATTAATCAGTCGAAAAAATTTAAATTCGAAAATTTTCACAAATCCAGTGCTTTTTTTTGTAAAGATAGACGAAAGTAAAAATGTGTGGGAAGCAATTATTCAAATTTAACTTTGTTATTTTTAAAGTTTACTTAATTAAAATGTTAAATAATACTTAAAAACTGAATAATAATTATCGAAATTTTAAAAAAACTAAAATTCTTTAGAAATTTTTATATTTACAATAATTTTTTTAACACTTTCCATTATTCAAACAAAATTGAAAAGTGTTTTTGAATTTGGTTTGTCTATCTGTCTATCCGTCTGTGCACTAACTAAGTTAAATACAATCTAATCACCATGAAATTCCCATACAATATTGGGGGACTTACTACTATAGGGTATTTTCAGTAATGAGAATGATGTAGGTAGCATTTGAAATTCATTATAATTTATAGGGATAGAATTCCTATTCAGGATGTTAATGAATAGCACTATGCGATGTTTAATATTGAAATTAAGGAGACGGTGGACGTTAAAATATTTTTTACTTAATTTTCATCATAGCAATTTGAAATTTTGTGCATAAATACATTTCACCAAAAGCACATATAGAACATCTTCAAAAAAAAATTCCAATCTTATTAAAAATTTTTATTTAAAAAAAATATAACTTTTTAACGAAATTTTAAAATGCTCCTCGTGTTTTAATTTTTGAGATATTTTCTTGATTTTGCAATTTTATCTCTTAAAACTTTATTATAAACAAATTTGTGTAAGTTTTTTTTTAATCTCTTGAATAGCCAATATTTTATAGATTTTTTTCTAAATTTCATATCGATTTTCATCAAAATTTTGCCTTTTAAAATGTAAAAAATCAAATTTGACTATCTTAATGAATACGAATTTTAAAAAGCTCACACAATTTCTTTCTAAACAATATCAGGATAGTACTTCCTTATCAATTTCATAAATTATTGGTCAAAAATTACGTCGCAAGGAACATTTCCAAAATCTAAACACACTGAAAAATTAGTTTTGAGAAAAATAGATTTAAAGTACATAAATACACTTACCTTCATTATTTGCTTCTTAAAACCTTCATAAATGATATTTTAATTAAAGAAAACTGTTTTGATACTATTATACCAAAGAAATATACCTTTTTTGCGACGACTTTGCTATAGACGATTTTGCTCAAATAAAGGTCCACTGTCCCCTTAAGTGTATTGCATTTAGAGTTCATTTACAGTGAGACTCATAAGAATTTCATTACACTACAGTCTATGAGGCAAAAACTTTTTGAGCATGTCCTGGTCACCGAATAGGCACGACAAACACGAACTTTCCTCGGGAAATTTTGAAGGGTTTCAAAATCGGGAAAACATGAACTCCTAAATTTTATATTTAAATTACATTAGTCTCATTCTGAAATTATATCTAATTTCTTTTCAAATTATTAACTCTTTTATATACTGTGTATTTTAAAAGCATTTAACAAAATTAACATTCATAATAAATTATTTTTTCATGTAATAGACCAGTTTCAAACACATAATTTTAATTCCCCAGTTTGTGGAATAAACTAAAATGTAAGATCATCAATTTATCAGGTAATATTATTGTCGAACTAGTCAAGATCGAGAAAATCCAACAATACAATATTTGTAGCAATTTGAATAACATTGTATCCTGGTATGTTGTTTCCTGGAATGTTGAATTTAGGAGGGACTTTGGATTGAAAGAGGACACTGTGTTTTCCATAGTTATAAAGGTTAATCAAGCCCTGCGTTTGAGAAATGCGCTTTAATAACAGCATACTATTAATTATAATTCATAATACTATCATACATTATTTAAAACATACTGATATTAATATACATCACTTTATCGATAATATATAAAAGAACTAGTATAGGTACCCGTTCTAGACGATGGTAAAAAAAGTGTTTTTACATAAATTTGAAAAACCTGATAAAAATAATTGACAATATGGTAGCGTTTGGATGAGCAAAGTTCGGCTAGTTTGTGTTCTAATAAACACACTATTAGCATTTACAATTATTCTGGGTAAACCAGACTTTGTGGCTAATATACACTAAGAAAATTAAAACTTCTTAATAAAACAAAATTTTAACAAATGTGCAACAAAATTGCGTAATTAAAAAAGTATTCTGCAACTATTGATTAATACTAATAATTAATAATTATTACTATTTTTTTAGCACTTTGAAATTGTATTTTTTGTTTGTTCGTTTACCTTTCCCCTCCCCCGCGAAAGAGGGGATTAGCAGATGTAATAACAGAAATTTGACTTTCAAAAAAAATACGAGGTTTTAGTTTTTTTTTTTTTTTTTAAGACATTATATTTTATTTTAATGATCGGTGAAGTTTTGTTTTAGTATACTGAATATGTTAGAAAATATTACATAGTTTATGCTAGACACAAAATTTTCAGATGTTTACATAGTTTTGTCAATACATAGCACCTATGGTCGTCTTTCTGTCCTTCCATTCGCATATAACAAAACAATAACTACCCAAATGCATCGTTTAAAGTTTAAAATTCATATACTTATTGCATAATTTCGTGGAGTCATTCCAAATTGTACGAAAACAGGATAATAGTTTAGTTGTAGTATGGTATAGTTTAATTAAGGGACAATCAAAATCATTCCTTACATCACGGTCGGTGGGAGAATTTAGTTTCAAGAAAACAGTTTCATTTTAATGATGTTACATCGTTACATGCTTTTGAACATAATAAAATTTTATATGCATCTATGAAATAAATATTAAAATGTAAACTGTATACAATTTGTGGTACGAAGAATATTTGTTATTAATTTGCAACGCCACACAAAAATATTCCTATCTTTACATAATGGTATAGGGGAAAATATTGTTTGGGGTGCCTTTTAATTGCATTAAACTAATTCATATTTTACGAAATTGATATATGTTGCTATGGTTTACGACGAGTTACTTTCTGTATAATAGGAAGCAGATAATTTTTAAGACACACACAAATGATTTCGGTCAGCATAATGTATCCGATGAACTGTGTACTATTACGCCAAAATCTGAGTATTTTTAAAACGTCCTTTATTATAGTACGAAAGCATCTCATTTGGTACGCTTGACGTGCAATTTTCGTGCAAGACTTTTGTTTTTACCCTAATCTTCCCTCCCCCCATTTTGTAACTTATTTCTAAATTATTTCCCCGCGAAGAAGGAAACTTGCTTGAATTCAATTATATATTATATTTAATTTTCGTGAAGTAATAATGACGATGAAATGGTAAGAAGGCTAAATAGTTTCATTTATTTCCATTCCTTTTTTTAACCTTTCCCAACAAACTTAAAAAATGTTTGACTTCGGTTCGTCTAGCAGTCTGTCCATGTTCTAACTCTCGTACATGTATTGAAATTTTGCTCTGAAATTTTTGGATGTTATTTATGTTTACACTAGCACGATAACTATTTCAAATGAAGTTTGTAGCATGTTTAGTTTGTAACAGGAAGAATCAAAAGTATAACGCCTCATTACAGTGAATGTGAAAAAAAAACAAATGAATGTTAACATATGTTACACTATTTCAAACGTAATAATATTGATATGTATTTATAAAGTGCACTAAAATATGCATGCTGCAGAATATGTGGTGCAAAGAATAATTATTTTTTTCAGAACCACAAAAACGAATTCTGTTACATAATGAAATTGTGTGTGTGTGCGGGGGGTGTTTGTAGAGCATTTTAATTCTGTTAAATTATTTTATATACCTAAAATGAAATTGATATGCGTCGTTGAGGCTTTCTGTAAGTTATTTTGTGTATAATACGAAGTGAATAGCATTTAGGAACATGCAAAAGATTTCAGACAATGTATTCTATTCGAAGTACTGTATATCAGCGATGATGACAGAAATTACATTTTTAACAATGATATGCGTTTTTAAGTTTCAGTATATTGATGCATAATATATGGTCTGTATGAATGCTGTAATTATTATAAAGGGTTACACAAAATAATTCGTAAAAGCTACTAACTAGGAAGGTTTCCATTACGGGCATACTCCGAAAAATCTGAAAAAATTACAGAATGCTCTTCTCATGAGGATATATACGTTTATAAAAAAAATTTCGGCGGAACCTCTGAACCCTGTCCGTAAAAAAAAAAAAAAAAAAAAAAAAAAAAAAAAAAAAAAAAATGAAAATTTCGTTATTTGGCTATTTATTATCGGTTGGCGATGAAAAGCAAATTCAAAAAATGTTTTCATGTCAAATGCTTTTTAAAGGAAAAAAGTTTCATGTTCAGCGTGTTTAGATAAATTAAATATATTTTCTTTTGTCAGCTTTAGTTTGTTTTAAGTATAATTTCGTTATATTTATATTTATATGCATTTATATTCAAATTTAACCATCAAAATTTGAGATTTAAAACGAAATTCAAATTTAAATTAATAAAAATTGCTTCAATTCAAGTTCTAAGTCCAGTTGAGCATTGTCAATTCGATTTTGTTGCTATGGAAACCTGGCTTTTATTTTTCAATACGCTTAAATTTATGAAAGTAATTTTATTGAATAAGAATTTTTTATATATGAAATTTTTTTTTCAGAGGTAAATTAAATAACTACAGCAAAAAATAATATATATACGTGCAATTTAATATATATATATATATATATGTATATAATGTATTAAACTTGCTCATTGTTCATGTTTAAATACATTTACACGGATTCTAAAAATCCAAAAGGTTTCAGTTGCATTAAAATCGTTTGCTTTATTTTTTTCAAAAAAAAATCTGAGTATGCCCAGTATGGAGACCTTCCTTGTGAGTATAAGCGTAAATTTCTTAAATCTGTTTTTTAAATGACTTATGCATGTTTAAGCTGAACTGTATTTAGTTTCCGTAGTTACCAAGAAAATTTTGTATAATACAGGTAAAATGATAACAGGGTCACCCGTTTATATATATTTTATTAAAATGTGATTTTAAAAGTGTTTTAAGAATGTTTGAGTTTGAATTGAATTTCGGCTAAATATTAGCGTGTAATAATAACTTTTCTACTCGTTTGTAACAAAAACACGAATCCCAGTGAATAGCACTGCCGTCTTTAATTGGATTTTGTCTGGGGGGCCTTCGAGACAGTACTATGTTATCCATTCCTTCCATTGCAACCCTGGAGAAGGCTTGAATAAATGGATGTCTTTTAAATTTTTACTCTTATAATTTGGTTAAAAAAAGAGTAAATAAAACCATAAAAGATTCTTATGGTAAAAAACCCAAACACACAGTGCTATCTAGGATTTTTTGATCCATTCCCAATCCAGTCCTACCTTCCAGGATTAAATAATGTAGGTGCAAACAATTGGTCTTAAACTTGAAAACTCTCGGAGGCATTTTTCGATTTACATTTAAATTGTTGTTTTAGATTGTCTACTAACAATATCAAAAGAATTTGGTACTACTAGGGTATCCCATCGATCAAAAAATTATCGCCAAACTATAAGATTAAATGCCAATAATGGATGATCGTTAATGTCACATTTAATGATATTAAATACGATTCACGTGTTTAAAATATCATTAAGGGATTTTTATTTCGACTTTTTATTTATATTTTTTTTATTAATATTCTACTAATTACTTGGTTTTTTTTTTTTTTTTTTTTTGTTATTTGAAATAAAAATTATATCAATATGTATAATTTCGCTATTAGTTTGGCGATTTGTATAATTTGGCGAAATTGGTCGACGGGATAACCAAGTAGTACCAAGAATTTTTGTATGAAAAATATCAATAATGTATTCAAATAAAGTTTTGGAAATTATTAAAGCCGATACTTTTGATTTAACCGAAAGCCAAACATTAATAACCAAGGAAATCGTCAAAGAAATCGCTGTTTACAGTAGATTTTTTATTCTGATCATTTCAACGTTAAATTTGCAGTTCAATTACGTGTCTATCAAAATTTTCATTTTATTTATAATATGTCATTATTTTACTGACTATTTGATAAAGTTAATTTTGCTATGTAATATTAACAAGCGACAAATGTTGAACTATTTATCTTGGTATGGGTGCAAACAGGTTAATCTTTCATAACCGAGATTCACGCAGTAGACGTAGTTAAAAAAATGATAATTAAAAATTAATAAAAAAAGCAGTTAATTGCAATACAATTTTCAAACAAATTGTACCGCAATTAACTGTTTTTTTAAAGTTTTAAAAATAATTGGCGTAAATGACTTTAGAATATTTGTTTAGTTAATTTGAAATTTTTTTGCGGAATTACATGACTAAATCAATAATTACAATATAACAATTTTCAAACAAATTGAATCTAAAAGAACTTTTGCCTTCTTTTTCGAGGTTGTAACAATTGAAATTGTGCAATGTTTCGGATGTAAAAAATTGCAGTAAAAACAAAATATATTATTCAGGTGTTGATACTGTTAATGTAACGCTGCATTACTCGAGAGTATTCTTTTACTTTATAAAATAGATATATCAATGCTTTGCGTGCGAGTTTCAATGTTCAAGCAAAAACTCCAAAGTCATTAACTTGGCTTAAGCTTTTTTTTTTTTCGTAAAGTCGTAAATGATAAAAGATATACATACTCAGAATCTTCTTGAATTTTAAAGCAAGTTACTATTATATTCTTGATGTATGTACAAATGTTGAAATTCCCATGACATATGTCATACTTGTGCTACATTTATTTCAACTCGTGTTTCGTACTTTATTGTTCATATCAAACAAAAGTTTACACGGTCACGAAAAAAAGATAGTAAAAAGTATAATTCAGAATTAAGGAGATCATAATGACCCTAATTCTTTTTCCCGGCAGAGATTTCTTTGTCTTTTTTTTTTTTTTTTTTTTTTTAGTACGAGTGACATCTACATGCGCAAGAATGACATTTTCACATTAAATTAGTTTATTTGTCAGATATATCTGATCATTTCGGAGATTATTAAAATATTATTCTCTTTTTCTTGCATTTGAATTTCGTTTGGATAAATCAAAAGAGATAAGATAGGAAACACGAATATGGAGTTCTGTTTAAATTTTTAAATTGGCTGCGTAGATAATTAAAACCAAAAGAGATTTACTATAAAAGGCCTTGATATTTTGATTTATCCCTATTGTCATCCAAATAAAATTGGATGGCCAAAGTATTATCTTCTGTTGGGGTCACGCAATCGTTCCCCATGCTTTTAAGAAAATGTAGAGTAATGCACATAACAATTAATATATTATATTATGCATTTAAAGTAATATTCTTGTTATTTTTAATAATATATAATGGTTGATCTTAAATAATTTACAATGAAAACTTACCGATAATTTATCAGAAATTCGAAATTAATTGTATAACATTTTGAATAAACTGTATGTATACTTTGTAGTTTGGTCTTTGGAGTTTGGAATAATTTTTTTAATACAATAAATAGCTTCCGTGTAATCATTAATCTATTTATACATATATAAAATAGTTTGTCCGGACTGAATGATAATCAACGCACAGCTTAAACTACTGAACGTAGAAACATGAAAATTGGGGAAAATATACTTTTTATGATGTAAGCGTGCACTAAGACGTAATTTTTGGAAATGATCATTTGATATATATTTTGCAATCGGAATTTCCCATAATATTCAACAATTTTTCCCTTTCTTTAAACAAACGAAAGAATAACTACTTAAATGCCAAATTCAAAATCAGATTTCAACTATGAAATAAAACTTAAAATAGAAACAATTTATTTTTATTTTTTTTATTTTACAGAAGGTATTTGATGTTTCTGTTTCTGAAATGCTCAGTCTTTATCAATATCCATAACGCCTTTCCACATCTCTTCCAACTGAGTACCGCCCATTCTTTCTTTAAATTTCTGATCCATTCTTTTGTTCTGCTCCGGTGTAAAATAGTTACGCCAGTCTCCAACTATTCCTATGCATAAAAAGGAGAAAAAATAAAGCATATTTAAAATTGAATCTTAAATAATTCATCATATAATCAAAGTTTAAACAAAACAAACAAACAAAAATTCCGGCAATATAATTACTGACACAGAATAGGTAAAATTAATCAAAGCTTTCTGATTTCAAATCTCATGGGGAAGCGTACATTTTTCAGAGATTGCATGGATATTGAATTTAATTCTGACTAATCACAATAATTAGTAAATATTCAAATAAGAAAAATGGAACATGTTTCGGCGAAGTTTCGAGAAAGCTATCTATTGTGCATTGTCGGAAAATTCAAGGGTGTCATTGCTAATAAAATTTGTATATAAACTTTTAATAAAATTTGTACATCTCATTTTGATACTGAAATAGATAAAATAGACATAACATAATCAAGAAAAAATAATAAATAAAAAATAGAAATGTGAATGCATATAACAGTCAAAATCAGCTAACATGGAAAAGAAATAGATTATAAAATTCCTGATATTAATCCTTTACAGTCGAGTGGCGATTTTACAATCACTAGTGTTCCGCGTGCTCCGACCTACTAGTGATCACTAGTTGGGCCACTAATCTCCATTAGTGTCCCGCGTAAATGGATGTGCCAAATGCTTTGGACACTAATATAAACTAATTTTTTTCGCCTTATCTAATAACCGAATAATCTATGATAAAAAATTGCGAAATAAACTGTAAGATATTAGTGATATCCGAAGTGTCCCAATTTACGAAGGACACCTGACGACACTAATAGTGAGTGAGAATCAATCACCTCTCGACGGCAAAGAATGAACTTTAATCGTAAATTTTAAGAAACCTTAAAAATTACTCTTACATTTACACTAATTAGGATTTTTTCGCTAATTATCTTAAGGGGGATCTAGGGTTGATCGATACAGAAAAACATGCAAACAGAGCTCTCGCTTCGAGTCCATATAAAAACAGAAGTATTCAGTGTAATTAATTTAAACTTTCTGATATTTTAAAAGTATGTTTGTAGTCTTATAAAATTATAAAATGAAGTACTTCATTGTAATATAATAAAAAATATAGCAAAATTTATGTAACACAATTTTCGAAAAAGAATTATGTGTTATATCACCAACACCAAGATATATTAATGTAGAATTGACTTAAGAACCTAATTTTTGCTTTAAAATGATCAGGAAACTTTACTCTATAGAATGAATCAAGGTTATAACAATCACTCGAAAAAAACATTATTAAAAAACTCTCAAACTTAAAAATTTTTAAAAACTTCCAAAAAATACAACTTTTTTTTCATTAAAAATACTCAAAATATTAAACTATCTAAACCATATTAATTCATTCTATAGATAATGATGTTATATGCATGCAAAAAAAATTTAAGCCATTCCAACAAATAGGTTTTTTTTTAAATCTTAGTGTTAGTCGTCAAAAATCAAGTTTTGAAAAAACGCGACTTAAAGTTGAAATTTTATGGGTGCGGCTAGGAAAGTGTTGATACATAACTGCTTATAACTCCGTTAAAAATACAAATATTTTTATGCGGTTTTTTTGCATTGAGTTAAGAATTAATTGAATAATCAAACTAGATCATACAAAAAAAAAAAAAAAAAAAATCGATTTTTTGAAAAGTTTTTAACTTTTGAGCCCCCTTAATGCTAAAATTAACTTAAGGGGATTCTGTACCTTTGAAGCCATCTTTTTAATTGTAAATAATACTGTAATAATATGTGGTGGGCATAATATTTAATACTAAAAGTTAAATTAAAATTTTAAAAATTATTATAGGATAGAATACGGGATCGGACTCATAAGTAATGAACCTCACTTTATTTTGACGCTAGCGTACACCGGCGCATGCACTTGTTGCTAGGAACAATGATGAGAGGCGCTGACTTATATATTGAAATATAAAAACTGAAAATAAGCGTCGTGTGCAAGTGAAAAGACATCAATGATGTCTGAAAGATTCACCACGATAATTCGCCCAGCTACACCTTCTTCAACGTGAGCGCTTACCTTGCTCGGATAATTGTTCGAATTGTCCCAAGTCCTCCCTATAATACGCACTTGTCACCTACTGACTTCTTGTTTTTGCACTTAAAACCAGCGCTGAAAAATAAAACCTTCAATTCGATCGAGGACATCCAAGAAAGTGTCAAGACAGCCCTTGAAGCCATTCCGGAACAGGCCTACGTGGACGCCTTCGAGTCATGGAAATGCGTCTACAAAAGTGTATTGATGCAGGAGGTACCTATTTTGAAGAATACTACAGAATTGTTGTACCGATTAGCTCAATAAATCTGTCCTTTTGAAGAAAAACTCATTACTTATGAATCCGACCATATATTTTTCTAATTTTTTTATTTAAATATTTAAAAATCTCTGCTACGTTTATGAATATTTTTGGTACAATTTTTCTTCCTCGTTCATTAAAATATACTACATAAAACTGAGCATAGATTTTTAGATGTAGGGGATTTTACATTCAATATGGAGTTTTTTTTCCCTCGTGTATTAGACAAGAAAGAAAAAAATCAGGCGTCAAGCATAATGTATGAAGCCCTTTCACACGCATTCAAAATATTGTAACAAAATTGCACCGATTAAAAAAATATATAATTTTACGTCTCACTTCACCATATGGAAATATATAACTTATTTCGAAACCGAATTTTGGATGTTCACATCTACAATCGGGAAACTATCCGATTTTTTTTTTTTTTTTTTTTTTTTTACATTTTTGTATATGATATTTAGATTTGTATCTAATTAACAACATGTATTCCAAAATTTGGTTCATTTAAGAAATACATATATTTCAGTTGAAAATTCCCCTCCACTTTTATTTTACTTTTAATATTCACACGTAAATACAGTTTTATTATGTAATTTTCATTATTTTCTCACTCTTAACTTTAAATTATTTAATTCTCAATTGAATTTATTTTTTACTTACTTCTATCTTCAATAGAAGAAAGCATTGTAATCGAAAATTTTTTCGACTTCCGGTTTTTGACGGATTTACACGTTTAAAGAGATTTCAGAAAACATATTTTTACAAAATGTTTGTGTGCCCGTGTGTCTGTCTGCGTGTATGTCTGTGTGTCCGTATGTCGCCATTCTACCATTAAAAAGTGCATGAAGTTATGCATAGAATTGAGCCAAATTTTTTGTTAATGTTTTTGGCTGTGGCAAGTAGGTCCTCCTTCAATTTTAAAATATTCCGCCAGAAGGGGGCGCTGCAATTTTGTGTCATTTTCAATATTGTACCGACCAAAAGTATATGAAGTTATGCATCGAATTGAACCAAATTTTTTGTGTATGTGCCGGCTATGGCTAGTTGGTCCTCCCTGAACTTGAAAAAAATCCGCCGGAAGGGGGCGCTGCAATCGCGATTTTTGTGCCATTTTCAATATTGTACCAATCAAAAATGCATGAATTTATCCATCGAATTGAACAAAATTTTTTGTGCAAGTGTATGGCTAGTTGGTCCTCCGTGAATTTGAAAACAATCCGCCAGAAGGGAAGCTGCAATAGCGAATTTTATGTCATTTTCAATATTGCACCACATAAAAGTGTATGAAGTTAGGCCTAGAACTGAACTAAAACTTTTGTGTATGATTATTTTTTTGTATAAAAAGTAGATCCTCCCTGAATTTGAAAAAAAAAAACAATCTGCTTAACACTCTGTTGTCCATTGGCTCGTACAAAGACGGAAATTCGTTTTTAATTCGTTGTAAGTAAATCTTTTTTAAATCGGAATTTCTTTATTATGCTCGGTTAAATATGATTCGTCGTTAAGTATTGGAAGATAAATAATTAAATTTTAATGAAAAGGACCCAGTTTCCACATTCCATAATTCATGAAGAAATAAGGAAAGTAAATACAACCAAGATAAAATAATACAAAAGAATTGTAATTTAACAAATTACAACGACTATTTGGAAAATAATAATTTCAATGACCATAATTTTAGACATATTAATAACTAGCTAATCTACCCGGCGTTGCTCGGGTTTGTCAAAAAACAGCAAGAATTGTGAAAAAAAAACTTTAAAATCAAAATAAAAATCTCGAAATACTTAAAAATTGTTGCACGAATTTTGCTTAACGTTCATCGAAAAAAGAAGGGCTAGATAATTGAAACTGGATGCTTTTTAATGTGGAAAAATCTTACAAAATTGCGAAAGCATTAAAATGTTTATAAAACTATAAAACAAAATTCAAAAATTGTATTTCGAAATTTGAATAAACTTAGAGGAAAAGAGGACAGAATTCAATGCATTCGGTCGACAATTGAACGTCTAAAAAATCGAAGCGGATCGCGAAGAAACGTAAACATTGCATTAAAAATGGCAAAATTTTCAAAAATCACGGAACTAAAAATTTACTCTATTTGGATAAAAGTTTTGAATCTAATTAGTGTAATAAAATGGCAAGCAGTGAAATGCGAATAAAAAATTTAAAAAATCGCAATAAAAACCTTCAATGTAGCAAAAATCGCACAGGAGAAAACTTTTCATATTAGAAAGAAGTTTAAAACCGAATGCCTTTTCCGTATTAAAAAAATCGCCGTGAACTCAAACAAACAAAAAAATCTAAAACATTGCATTAAAAATCGCTGGAGATCAAAATAGGAGAATAAAACAATTACCATAAAGACTAAAAGTTTGAAACCAAATTCCTGTTCGGCTAGAATTTTGAAAACGAATTCCTTTGAAAAATGTCAAAAAATGTGAAAACCCGAAAATTGGACAGAAAATAGTATTAAAAATCGCAAAATATTAAAAAATCGCTAGGGTTAAAAAATTTACTGTTAAAAGATAAAATACAGCAATCAAAAAATTAACTATATAAAACAAATTGTTTGAAATCGAAATCAATTTCCGAATGTCAAAGAATCGCTACGAAACTTGAAAATGGCTAAAAATTACATTGAAAATTGCATTAAAAATCGCTAAATATTTGGAAAATAATGCCTAAAAAACTAATATGAAGGGGGGAGGGGTTGTAATCAAAAATGATTCATGGATAACAAAATGTTGACATGGAACGCCGAAAATCCTATTAAATGCTAAAACAGTGCAATCGAAAAATAACTACAGTCAAACCCCGTTAATACGTGCCCCGCTTAATACGCGAAACCGCTTATTACGCGAATTTTCTTTGGTCCCTTGAAATACTCCTATCTTACGCATATATAAAACTGCCCTTTAATACGCGAATGGTTAATACGCGAACCCGTTTAATACGCGAAATTTTAACAGTCCCTAGAAAAAAAAAAAAAAAAAAAAAAAACCTACATTTAATACGCGAATGAGCTTAGTTCTAAACATACAAGTTTTTAGATGAAGTATTTTCCCAAGCATTTTATACAACATTTATTTAAACAATTATTTAACTTATTTTTTATACAACAATTATTTAAACCCAATTAAATTGAGCGTTTTTTCCTTCAAAACCATACGCTGATTAGATTTGGACATCGATCTGAGGCTGGCACAAGACTGCCAATTCAAAACTCTCCCAATCTAATCTCATAAGTGAGACGAGACTAGTGTTGTGCAAAAGTTAAAGACATTATGCAATGTATGCTTTGAAAAACACCTGTTTTCAATTGGAGAATATATAAAATCACATTGTAAAATTTTAATAGAAATTAATTTTTTAAAAAAATACAGCATTTAGAGTTTTTGAACTTAGGCATTTCGGCCTATCATGAGATGCTAATTAAGAATATGCAAATGAAAAAATAATTGATACAAAACTATATGAAATCATTAAAAACCTGAGTTTTTTGTCTTGGTTTCGTTCGGCTTCTGTACGCATGGCTCAAAAAATCAAATTACACATAGCAGGATGTACCTTCAATTGAATATTTCTCTTGCGATTTTTATCATTTAAAAATATAAATATAGACAAAAAGGGAATTAAATTTTTAAAATCATACAAATTTGAAGTTCATGTAAAGTTTATTCATCGCGGGCGCGGGATGCGCGAGTCAGCTAGTTTTTATAAAAAGCAAAAATGAAAAGAGCTTTTCTCTATAATTAAGGAATCATATGACCCCCTGCCCCTAAATTAGAGCGATAGATGGAGTATGCGCTACAACCGCAGATTAATCACGTGAGTCTTTCCAATCGCTGTTTCATCAGTGCGATGATATTTTTACAAGAGAGTCGCTTGTCGAACCCAATATTATCTAGTCTACGATATCCATTCATGTTTTTATAATCTACTCTAAATTATAGCGGAAGGAGGAAAACATTTTAAACGAAAGGCTCTCTCCATCACTGAGAAGTTACAAATTATAAATCAATGTGATGCCCAAACTGTCTCAAATAAGTCTGCGTTCGCCAAAGAAAAAGGCATACCTGACTCAACTTTAAAGACTTTGTTAAAGAATAGGAATGCCATCGTTAACCAAGCTGTGGTTGGAGGAACAAAGAACAAGAAAATAAAAACCGCCATGTTTGAGGACATAGAAAAGGCCCTTCACGAGTGGTCTGTTCAAGCGCGCTCTACGAATATCCCAATAAGGGGCTTGTTAATAGAAAAAAAAAGCTTCTGAAATCGCAGCAAAAATGGGATTGCTAGATTTCAATGCCTCAAATGGGTGGCTGGATCGATTTAAAATTCGGTACGGTATAAAATTCAATCAAGTGTGCGGTGAGTTAGCTGCAGTCAACATTGAAGATGTTCACTGTTGGAAAATAAATGTTCTTCCGCAGGTTGTAAAAATTCACTCATGTCGGAATATTTACAACGTGGACGAATATGGGCTTTTTTACTGACATCCAATAAAATAATGGCCATGAAAAGAGAAACGTGTCATGGAGGCGAACTGAGCAAAGAGCGTCTTCTTATTCTGCTCGGTGCGAATTCTGATGGTCAGATAAATTAAAGCTGCTAGTCATAGGGAAATCACGCAACCCGCGATGCTTTAAAAATGTCAAGTATTTCCCCTGCCTGTACGAAAACCAGCGTAGAGCATGGATGACGGGCAACATTTTTACAACATGGCTTCGTAATTTTGATCAGCGCATGAGAAAAGAATCGCGCCATGTGTTATTGCTTGTGGAAAACTGCCCTGCGCATCCAAAATATAACGAAGACCTGAATAATGTCCAAGTAGAATTTCTACCTCCGAATTCGACAAGTGTCACCCAACCCAGGCAATGGACCAAGGAATAAATAACAGCGGCAAAGTAAATTACAAGACTCGCGTCGTACGGCGGTACCTTGATCAAATGGAACACGGCGGCAATCCTTCTTGCTACGAGTGTCGTTCAATTACAGTCCTCGACGCTATGCACATACTTACTACAGCATCGGAGAGTGTCACACCAACAATAATTACAAGTTGCTTTCGCAAAGCGGGTTTCGGAAGTAGCGAGGACATCATTTACACAGAGTCAACCTCGCACCCTAAAGTTGAAGAAGATTGGCTGGCCACATAAGAAACTGTAGGGGGAAATTTTGTCGATTTAGACACGTTCATTAATATCGACAAAGATATTGTTACCTCCGAACTTAGAAGTCTGGATGATACCATCGCCGATGTAACTGCGACTAACAAACCGGATGAGGAGGAAGAAGAACCTGCGTTTCCGGCCCTATCCCCATTTTCCAAAATTGCAGAATCATTCCTAAGACAATATGTGTCGTCACTGGATCAAGGACCCTCAACAAGCGAACTTTACCACTACCTAAATAAGGCGGAAAACATCATGGTGATGGCGCGACCGCATGTCAAACAGGCCAAAATTGACAGCTACTTTTCCAAAAAAATATTTTTTTGACATTATTAATTTCTCTAAGTTTTTTTTTATTGTTTTTTATTATTATCAATGCTATTTATTATCGCGTCTATCTGTTCTGTATAGCTAACAAAGATTTCAATTTTGTTAACATTACTCCTAGTTAATATGGTTAACAGAAATTTTTGTGTTCGTCTTATTCAATTTTATGTGTCATATATAATAAATCTAAATTTGAAAAGACATAGTATTTTTACTTGAGAAATTAACGATTATTTGAATTTTCCGCTTTCAAAATTTCCTGCTTTCTAAGCACTATAACGATTAATATAAATAAAATGTCATTTTGTGTCTTAAAAACGCTAAAAAATGACGAAAAATATGTTTTTTTCATATAGATTGTTATTAGATAGACTACTCGATGAAAATTTGCGACTTTCGGTTAATACGCGAACCCGTTTAATAAGCGAATTTTGATAGGACCCATAAAACCGCTATTAACGAGGTTCGACTGTATATTAGGCAAAAAGTTTGAAATCGAAATAGGTTTCCAAATGGCATAAAATCACCAAGTAACAAAACAAGAGGTTAATTGTCACAGATGTCAGCACAGATGTCATATAGGCACCACATTGGCGCGCTATTTTTCTGGCGCCAATTTGGCGAAAACCAGTTACGTGCATATTTTTTTATTAATTTCTATTATTTTAAAAGGGAATAATTGTAAATAAAAAAAGAGCTCAGTTAATAATTATAGAGTAAAACAATTTATGTCATTTTAAAAAAGAAAATAAAAATAAACAAACAGTTCAATAATAAATAAGTAACAATAGCAGTATTACCATGTGAAGCGCATGTAATTGCTATTTTGTTGCAATCTGTTGTAACTAAATGTTGCAACAGCTGTTGCAACAGCTGCATATTTTGTTGTATATGGCATCTTGTGACTATTTCTCTGGCAAAATCTTCTAAATTAGCAAAAAATTAAGCAATTAAAATAAATTATGAATAAAAGAAATATGATTTAATGGTTAGTTTACATTCAAGAGAAACCAATGTGATCACCAAGGGCAGCTAATTTACTGTATTTGGATAAAACACTGCAATCGAAAATCATTTACGAATGATAAAAAATCGGCGCAAAGCGTAGAAAATCGCGAAAAATCGCATTAATTATATATATATGGAAAAATCAACTATATTAGGCTAGGGTACATAAGGGTAAAACATTGCAATTGGAAAACTTTCATAAATGGCAAAAAATTGACGCAAAATGTAAAAAATAATAATAAAATTGCTAAAAACCGCATTAAAAATTGCTAAATTTCAAAATTCGTAAATGTCAAATTTTTTTAAAAAGAGTAAAGGAAAAAAATTGAAATTAAATTCCTTTTACAAATTTCAAAAAATAGCCATGAAATTCTAAAAACCACTAAAAAATTAATTGAAAAAATTATTAAAAATCGCTTAATGTAAATGCATCCCGAGAATAAAAATTTATTGGAGTTGGCTAAAACATAGCAATCACATTTTTCATAAATTACAAAAAAATCGACAGAACACAAGATGTATCCTAAAATCGCATTGAAAATAGACAAAATTAAAAAAAAATGTAGATGGGGAAATTTACTAAATTAGGCTAAAAATTTTAAACCAAATTCCTTTTTTAATTGCTTAAACATCACTGTGGGGATTGAAAAAGATGTAACTAATCGCATTAAAAAGTTAATTAATAATAGCATTGAAAACTGCATTAAAAACGCACTGAAAAATGCACTAAAAATCGCTAGTTAATTTTTAAATCGCAGTAATCAGAATTTTCTCAAATGGGTAAAACATTCTAATCAGAAATCAGTACTATTTGATTATCCGGTCGGTCAAGAACCTGATTGCCAAACTATAAGATTAAACGACAATAATGGCTGATCGTAAATGTCACATTCACTTGACACTAAACGCGTTCACATGTTTGTTACGTCATCAAGTGATTTTTACTTCGTTGTTTTATTTGTATTTTATTAATGTTTTTGTAATTTATTTGTCCTTTCATTACTTAACATAAAAATTACATCAATTTGCATAGTTTGGCGAGTCGTTTGATGATTTATATAATTTGGCGAAATTGATCGACTGCATAATCAAGTGTTACACGGAAATCTTTTATGGATGATAAAAAAGCGACGTGGCACGCGAAAAATCTTTTATAAAATGCATTAAAAATCTCTAAAATTACATACGATTAAAAGTTTAATGATCAATTTTTATTTTCGAATATCAAAAATTACCATAGAACTCGAAAAAAAAAAAACCGCTATAAATCTCTTTGAAAAATGCATAAAAAATCATTAATATTAAAAAACAGCAGGGTTACAAATTTATTCTAATAAAACATCGTAAAACATTGTAATTGGAAATATTTTATAAATGGCGAAAATTCGACATTAAACGCAAAAAATCTCGAAAAATCGCATTAAAAATCGCTGAAATTCATGAATCTTAGCAGACAGCACCGTGCGAAAGGATCGATTGCTCCGGGCACGGAAATTTAGTTGGCGCCAAATTTATACTACCAACGTCATTTTTGGTCTATCCCAGAAAAAAGTTCGATGGGGGGGGGGGGGGGTCAAATTGAAACTTTGGGTCGGGTGAAGTTTATCTTCGCATGCCTATGTTAGCAGTCAAAATTTACTACATTAAACAAAAAGTTTGAGTCAAAATTTCTTTTACTAATATCAAAATATAGCACAAAATACGAAAAACACATTAAAAATTGCACTAAAAAATTCACTAAAAATCCAAAATTCATTACGCGAAATCCAAATAAATTAGATTGAAAAGAGAGCAAATTTCATTTTATTAGGCTAAATGGAGAAACCACATTCTTTTCGCTAATGGGGAAAAAGCGCCTCGAAATATTATAAAAACCCCACTAAAAATCGCATAGAAATTATATTAAAAAATCAAAAATCGCTTTCGAAAATCGTTAAAAATAGCATTCAAAATCGAATTAAAACTCGTCGAAATCTAAAAATCGTAGCAAATAAAATTTTGTGCATCACAATCACAATAAAAGTTCGAGACAATTTTCCTTTTAACAATATCAAAAAACAGCCGCAAAATGTGAAAAAACACTAAAAGTCGCATAAAAAAATTCATTAAAATTTTAAAAATCGATGTAGGAACTCCGAATAAACTTTATTAAAAAGAGAAAAAAAATTACAATATTGGGTGAAAAGAACGAAACCGTATTCGTTTCATTATAGTGGAAAAATAGCCTAAAAAATTTAAATAAAAAATTCTTATCAAAAAATCGAAAATCGGACTTCGAGGTGCAAAACTACATGTATAGAGGTACCTTCACTCCAAATTTTGTAACTCTACGTACAGCGGTCTCTTCGGAACAGCGCTGACACACAAACATACTTGTCTCTTTATTATTATAGATTTCTTTATTTAAAAAAAAAAAAAAAAAAAAAAAACAATTATAACATATTTTATGATGATCGAAACGTAGCTTACGTAATAACAGTGTCATATTAATGTCCCTAGACATTTCGAGTCACCTTAATACTCCTGGGCCAATCATAAACAAACATCAAATGAAATTTCAGTTTAACAATTTTCGGTACTGTAATTTTTTTTTAATTTCTAAACATCACACATTTTTAATTTTTACACCGTCATATACAGAAAAAAATTACTTTTAAATGCAACTTGTTTGAAACCTGTATCTAAATTTGTTATTGGGTTATTAATTTTTTTGTTGCTTTTAATACTTTTTTAGTCATCGTGGCAACAGAAGTATTTCATTTCTAGACATTAAGCTTGAACCAAACAGAAAACGAATTAAATAAAAAACAGAAGTATTCCATTTTTGGACATTAAACATAGATTAATCAGAAAAGGAATAAAATGAATCACATAAAGTTAAGGAATTCAACCAATGAAAACATTTAGATATACTTCAGGTTTCCCAATTCTCTACCGAGGATAAAAACTCTTTTCCAAATAATTAGAAAAAAATGGGATAAATTATACTATTTTATTTATCATTCATTGCTTTAATTTAAAATATTTCCTATACCTTTTCTAACAAAGGAAATTTGTGAAGGTTCTTTCTTAGGCAGATTGTCTGTTTTGTTCATGAATTTTTTTATTCCTGTAGGCAGATCTGGATGGTTCTCTATCATCTCTCTAGGCATATTCTGAATTTCTGCAAGTTGCCGGTGGTGAGCCTCTCTCATGTATGCAAAACTGCTGTGTCGAATCACATCTTCAAGAATTTTCTTATCTTTTTCCAAAGCCTCCTGTTAATAAGGGCAAATTATGTATTAGAATTTGTGAAATCATTTGGTCTCTAACATTTTATCAAAATATGTTTTTCTTAGAGAATTATTTTACTAAACGACATTATGATGTTTTAACTAATTCATTATTAATTAGCACATTAACACAAAAGAGGAATTAGTCTGGAGATTAGATAAATAATTTAACATTTAATTACACACAACAAACCAACACAACTTGTATACGATCACACACTAAACTGTATTCTATTTGCTTACGTTAAAATTTTTCATAAATTAAGGAGAATATAATGTAGTGCTGCACTCTACATATTTTAAAAAGAAAAACTATAGGTAAAAGACATGAAAGTTTATAATTATTGAATATCAAATTAAAACTGTTAAAATGTTATATACTTTAAAAGTTTAGCTAAAGAATTACTTTTAAATACTAGATTACTGCATAAAGAATTAAAAAAATTGTTCTAATAAATAAATATAAAATAAATATAAATATAAAATTATATGACATAATGAAATTTTCGCCTTGCTTTTAACACAAAATATATAATATGAACACCTCACTTATCCAATGAAAAAAAATCCGGAATTTCGAAATGCAAACGAGTTATGATAAAATAACCTCCATTGAGGAATAGCAGTAGCTCGCTTGTGTCTTCGCTCGCAGGGACAGGAGCCTTAAGTTTGGATTTGGCTGCCTTTGCATCTTACTTTGAGATTGGCCGGTTTTACAACGATCCAGAAATTAATTTTTGCTAAACTTAATTAAGGCAGCAAATACGCGAAAATGTTTTGCTCAGCTAAATTTTATTTCACGAAATGAAGTATTGAAAAAAGAAAAAAAAAAAAAGTCCTCCCAGGCAGTACCGGGAGGAAGAGGTAGCTTCGACCTTACATTTTATTTTTTTTAAATATCAAGTTATGTTATTCCACCAAAGAAAGCTCAAATTAGTGGAACATAATAATAGAAGATCCAATATTTCATTTTTTCAATACTGAATATGAATGGGAATTTCGAGAAATTAATTAACTTTATACACGCTGGTTTTATTTAAAGCGATTTACATTCGATTGTCAATTGATTTCTATTAAATTCTCCTTAAATGAATTATTATTTTACTGAATTTACTTAAATATAAAGTTTCTAGGTTTATTCCTAAATTGCTCATTATTTTTTACCAATTTCTATTATTTAGTGTGAATTCTAATGTTTTTAAAAGAGCTATTTCTTTTCTTTTCTTTTTCCGTTTTTTATACTTATTTTTCTTCCCAGATCTTTCCTGCCATAAAATATTTGCTTACGCCTCATATTTTTAACACATTACGCATTTTTAATAGAACTCTTTGCACAATATTTCCCATTGGACCTTTTTGCGTGACTTTCTTGTTCCTTACCATTCAGACGCGCGTGACGTCATGATTTTTATCATTGCGAGTTTGATTTAAAAAAAAAAAAAAAAAAAAAAAAAAAAAAAAAAAAAAATAGGAGCATTCGGTTAAAATACAGAAATTTCGCGATTTCAACTCGTTAACTTATCACGCTGACTAATATCCCCTATGAGTACAGCTTTCTCCATTCCAAATTTTTCCTCTAATAGCCATTATGATTGCCACAGAAAGATTTGAGATTTAACAATAATAAATATAGTTTAAAAGAACTAAATAACACGCTTTTTAAGTATATCAAACTAAAAAGTGAAAAATAATTCGTACTATAAGCTGAAAACGAAAATAGATGAAAAATACTATACTACTATAAAATCATTGTTATTATAGAATCAATTAATAAGCAATAAATAAAATTATCGTTGAAAAAAAGCGTGGGGTGTTCCATCTACCATACTCCATCTATCAGTTCTTAAGAAGAACCCCACGCTTTTTTTTCCACGATAATTTTATTTATTGCTTATTAATTGATTTCTATAATAACAATGATTTTATAGTAATATAGTATTTTTCATCTATTTTCGTTTTCAGCTTATAGTACGAATTATTTTTCACTTTTTAGTTTGATATACTTAAAAAGCGTGTTTTTTAGTTTTTTTAAACTATATTTATTTTTCATTTTTTAGTTTGATTACTTTAAAAGCGTGGTTTTTAGTTTTTTTAAACTATATTTATATTTAATACAAAAACCAAATTAATCGGTTGGATAGTTTCAGAGTAATTGGTGAACATACATAGAAAAAAAAATACATACGCGTCGAATTGATAACTTTCTCTTCCTTTTCTGAAGCCGGTTAAAAATAAAAATTGTAATACGGAATTTTTTTTTTTAAATTTTACTTAGCTGTAAATAATATCAGGAGTGGGGTTCGAACCCATAATCTCTTTCGAAAAACAGAGCTTCAATCCAGCGCCTTAGACCGCTCGGCCATGCTGCCTACACTCCATTCAGTGAACGTATTCAACACTTTTAATTAGCGAAAAATCACTAATTTTATTAGTTTTTGCCTAATTACTAAAAAAGTACTGAACCAATTTCGATGAAACTGGAGTGGTACCAATTCGAGAGCATCGTCTTTCATTTAACACCAAAACCAAGTTAATCGGTTGCATGGTTTCGGAGTAATCGGTGAACATACATAAAATAAGGAGAGTTACAAACTCACAAACATACAGGTGAAGTTAATAAAAGCGTGGTAAAATGGAAACTGTTTTCGTTGATGTATGTTGTTAATAATGATTAAAAGCTACGCAAATGCCTTATAGCTATTTCATGAAGAAACTTCGAGACGAAATTATTCTATTGCATATTTGACCACTTTACGACCTGCGTTAATGACCAACAAGGTATCGATGTTCATCGAATGAGTTCACGCATCACTAAATGGAATTACCAGGCATTGGATTGGATGTTTACTGCAAGATTTTATACAATACTGTATATGTAGCTTTAACAAACATAATTAAGAGCTTAAATCAGCGAAATTATCATAATTGAAAAGCCTGTTGTAAACAGTAGAATTTTTTACTATTTCTTTGAAATGCGGCATGCGGGAAATACAAAAATACCCCTTTTAATAAAATTTAAAGTTTTATTTCTTTACACAATTGATATTTTTATTGGTTTTAGTTGATTATTGATTTTAGTTATTTTTTATTGATTTTAGTTGATACATTTTTATTAAATGTAACATACGTATTCTTTCAAATTAATTTAATATTAACTTGAGTGTGATAAAAATATATTTAAAAAGAAAAAAAAACTTTATTTAGTCAGATTTGACTTGCTTCATTGCTTTGATGGCAACAAAATTAAAAGAAAATTAAATAATACAAGCATTTTCGGAAAAAAATTTTAATCGTAAAGTTTTCAATTTAATTTATTTTCCTCTTTTCTGCGAAAATGTTAGTATTATTCTTTTTTCTCTTAAGAATATTGTCGTCAGAACAATAAAGCATGTCGAATCTACCTCATAAAAGTATTTTTTGACTGTTAAATGTATCTTCATTATTTTAAGCAAATGCTAAATTAAATGATTTTTTTGTGTCCAATGCAGTTTTTAATTTAAACAAAATTTTTCACCCATGTTTTGAAATCCGAGAAGACCAAGTTAGATCCTTTTCTTTTTTTTTTCTTTTTTCTTTTTTTTTTTTTTTTTTTTTTTTTTTTTAAATAATTGATTGGTATTATTTTTGGAGTTAAAATAGAAATTAAGGTCTAAAATAATAGCAATATGTATTAAAAAAGATTCTTACTTTATACTGAGTTCCCATGAACTCTGCTATTTTCAGGACGTTATTTTCTGTGTCTTTTTTCAATTCCTCGTAGCTGGTGAAAAGCACATTGGGATCATTCCTATGTTCGTACCATGACATCACAGTGTCGAAATAGTCACCGAAATCTGTCTGGCCTTCGATGAATAATTCGAAGTAATCATCGAAAGAACCGCCTACGAAATTGTACCCTTCAATGTTTTCAGTGTGGTGATAGAACGAAACGCAGCAATCCTGCAGGAAGTAAAAAATACACCTTAAAATTCAAATTACTGCTCCCTATAAAACGTTTATTACTAATATATGCCAACAATACGTACCCTAAATGATCGGTCATTTGCAATTTTAGATGTTTTTTCAAATATTTAAAAAATATACATGAGGAATTATCCTGAAATTCCAGCTCTGTAAACTGTACAGTATAGGTCATATATTTGTGCAAAGATATATTCGCGAAATCTCATTGGGGAGCATTAACAAATTTAATTAGAACGAATATATTTTGGATAATCCTGTAAATACTAATGTAGCAAACGCATTCAAACTGAAGAACATGATTCAGAGTTTTATTGTGATAAATTGTGCTCATTTTTATAAAGATAGCATGCATGCTCGCAGAGAAATTAATTTTTTTTATAAAAACAGTCCCACAGTTTTTCGCCAAGTTTTTTGCTTATAATTTGCTGAATTCTTAGTATAAATAAAATCTTCTTTTCACAAACTATGACAAAAAAAAATTGCTCACGTTACCTATCAGAATTAAATAATAATAGTAATTGAAAGAAAAGTGAAGAGGGTCACTTGATAATGTTTCACTACGCATGCGTAAATGCAATCAAAACATAATGTGCATAATGTATTAACTAAATATATTGTGCAACTTTTGTTAAAGTCTCAAAAATAAACTTTGAAAATTCTAAATGTGATCGTCTATTCGATAAGCATGAAATCTGTTGTTTCTACCAGTAAGAAAAAAGGCGTACGGCTGTACCAACATAAAGCATTTGTTACACACCATCTTTTTTTGCTTAATTTCGTGAACAATGTATTTTCGGCTTATTCTGTCGACAAAAATTTTCAGAATTTTCTAGTTATATTTTTTAGATTTTCACAAAAGTTTCTCTAAACATTTATTTGATATATTATGAAACTTATATTTTGATTCCATTCGCACATGCGCTGTGAAAAATTATTTTGTTAACCTATACTTTTTTCATCCATTTTTTATCATTTTTTAATTATTACTGCTAGGTACTGTATAAAATGTTAAATATAGTTTCTAAAAAGATTTTTTTTAATTACAAACTCTGCAAGTTATAAGCAAAAAACTTGGCGATATTTGGGACTGTTTTTATAAAAACCTTAATTTCTCTGCGAGTATACATGCTATCCTCAAAAAATTAACAGTTTATTACAATGAGCCTTTTGACCATGTTCTGCAATTTGAATTCTTTTGCCCCGTTAGTTTTTATAGGGTTATTCAAAAGATATTCGTTCTTTTTCAGTTATTTGACGGTCCTGTATCTGATTTCAGGAAATTTTCTTCACGAAAATATATGACTTCTGCTATGATGTTTACATACCTCAAGTTTCAAGATAATCCCCATTGTATTTTTTAAAATATTCAACAATGGGGTACACACTTTAGATACATGTTATAGGAAAGAAAATGTGCAATACAGTATGTACCTTGTGTAACTTATCCAAATGATTAAACATATTAAGTTTTTCATTCATATCGTAATAAAAAGGTCCTTTTCTCTTCTTTACCGCGGAACACAGGCATTGAGAAACAGTCGCTAGAGTTCTGACTCCAGAATGGTGGATAATAATCATAATGGCAGATTTAAGAAATATAAAACATATACATTTAAGCTATTAATCAATTTCTCAATTAATTTTCAGTATTGAAATTACGGTAGTTATTCAGTAGTGGTCTTACGCTTAGTAAAAGTATGAATATTCACGTATCTTAAAATATCAGGCGTAATTTCACTACTGAAAATTAATTGAGAAATTGATTAATAGCTTAAATGTATATGTGATTTACGAATGCTGGGTTTCTAGAGTCGCATGTTACGCCACATAATTGTGTGCTCATGAAGACGGATCTAGTGCTGCGATTTGCAACTTAACCAACATATGAAGTGAAAAATGCTGAGCTGGGCATCGTCCTCGTGGCTTAAATGGGAGAGCACTTGGGGCGCTATTCCAAGAGTTCCGGGTTCGATTCCCGGCTGCATTTTCAGAAAGAATCACGTTTTGAGTTCCAGCCTTGGCGAGTTGGCGAAAGCGAGAACGTTCAACTAGCTGCATCGCCAAACACAAAATAAGCTAAGTTCAAATGTGTCACAAGACATATGATTAATAGAATTATATTTATTACAAACTAATCTTTTCTACTGTTTTTAATTAACTTCTCAATTTCTTCGAACATAGCGAGTTAAGGAAATAGTATTTTTGAATAGAGGGAAAAAAAACCTATGGTTAGAAGTTCTGTGAAATTTAATTCATTTTAATCTGAAAAAGCTCTTTGTTTTAAACTATGTTTTAATCGTAAACAACGGTGAATAACATCTCCTCGTGTTATAGTCTTTGATTGATAACATTTACGGAAAAACAAATGAACAATAAGTGCGATCTCTTTGCAGAAGGAAGGGTTGCTATTCGCAAGGCGTTTGACGTCACAAACAAGAAAGGGTGCGTAGCATTGACTTCATCTCCGCGCCAATCGTTGTTCTGGCGATAAGGTGCTCAAAACGTGATTCTTTCGGAAAATGCTTCCCGGCTTGGACATTATTCACTAAGTTGGTCTTACGCTTAGTAGAAGTATGAATATTTACGTATCTAAATATAAAACAGTTTAAATTATACCAGCACTGGCTTAAAACGGTAGTCCTAAGTGACTACGTGCTGATTCGTTCACAAAGGTTTAGTAAATTCGTAAAATTTTTAGCTCTTCTGATTGAGATATCGTTATCAATTAGCATTTTCAAATTTGCTATAAGGGCAAAGCACCTTCTTTGTTCGCCAAATATGGAATTTTAACAAGATTTTCAAGATGCTACAGCCAATACTAGTTACAGATAATGCTTCAGGACGGGCAACACTGAATTAAAAATTAAATGACGTATTTGTAGATTAATTGATATACATGCATTCGCACTATTACACAACATTTTAGATTTGTAAATTTAATGTGATATATTTTATGTGATATTTTTTTTTTATCTGATTATGGTCCTTTTTGCAATGGTGCATAGTTAATGTTGTATTATTTTGTAATTATAATTATAAAATAGATTTTCAAGTAACAACATTTTGATTTCGAAAAGATGAAAAATAAATGGATTGTTACTATTCATCTGATGGATTCTTTTCAACCAAACATTTTGGATAAGTAATTCTACTAAAAGATATGCTTGTACAAGTTTCAATACAAAGTCAACTTTGTATGACGTAAATGTCTTCTATTTCAGAGAAGTTATAGATATTAGAGCAGACATTATTTCTCATGAATTTAACTGAAATGAATAGAATACATAATAATTAGTGGGGAATTTATGAACTGTTCATATCTACCCACCTAATCTGTTCAAGTGCCCTACATGGCTGCTAGAGATAAACTGATAAATCATTCACTTTTATCTATTTTAGAAAAAAAAAACTTTGACAAAAATAAATAAGCTAAATAACTTTGTAAAATCACCATAAAAAGAAAATTAAACAGGACGCGTTTCGAGCTTCAAAAACAAGAGCTCGTCATCAGCTCTGATGACGAGCTCTTATTAGCCTCTATCGATTTTTTTTTTTTTTTTAATCGGAGGCGAAATTGAATTCTGCAATAGCAGAATCTACATTCAACTCGTAATTATTGTTTCTTTTTTGATATTACTTGATTATCCCGATGACCAAAAATGTATCGCCAAACAATGAGATAAAATGCCAATTATGAATGATCGTGAATATTTCATTCAATCGCATTAAACACGATACATATGTTTAAAACGTCTTCAAGTTATTTTTATCTTACTTTTTATTTATATTTTTATCAATGTTTCACTAATTTATTTCCTCTTTCATTATTTAGAATAAAAAATATGTCAATATGTGCAATTTGGCGAAATTGATCAACGAGATAACCAAGTCGTACCAATATTTTATTTAAACACGACATACTTGTCTCAATATTATTTTCTCAAACTTTCCGATGTAAATTTTCAATTAATATTTTCGTATCCAGTCGCCAAATATAGACAACAAAGAGGAAAAATCATCAAATAATATTTTTATGGATCGACTTAAGAAATGAGCATTTCTTTTGATCTGTCCAAACATATTCCTCTCATATTTAAATTAAATATTTTAAGTCTATACTATCATTTCTCATTAAAACTACTTGTAGCTCTAATAAAATCAGTAATAGTTTTTTCCATTTTATTATTGGATCTTTTATATATTAGATTATCCAGAAATTAAGTTCCGTTAGCAACACTAAAAAAGAAAACAATCATTTGGAA
This sequence comes from Maratus speculifer, assembly GCA_964019185.1. Classification (NCBI taxonomy): domain Eukaryota; kingdom Metazoa; phylum Arthropoda; class Arachnida; order Araneae; family Salticidae; genus Maratus; species Maratus speculifer. Next base: position 268,890,395 of record OZ025298.1, read on the forward strand.
CTAACTTTTATTAAACAAGTAAAAAAAATCATGCGTGGAAAGTGTTGGAAAGTGCTTCATAATCTATGCTTAGCATAGATTATGAAGCACTTACCAACACTTCATGAAATCTTTAACAAAACTTCGTTAATTAGAAAAATAAAGGTATATAGCCAAATATGTATTCCAATACTTTTGAACAGCCCAGTATTTGATCTGTTAGTTGATACATATGGTTAGTTGATACGATATCGCCTGCAATTGCAGTCATCGAGTAAAGATGAATTTAAAGTCACGTGTCATCTTAGAACTAGCTATCAGCAAGAAAGAACTTCAGGTGCTTTTCAGGTACTTGAAAAATGAAAGTCACTTGGTGCAAGTAGGGCTTAGTAACTGTAGCAGGGTGGTCAAAAACTTTATTTTCATGCAGCGGCCTGCGAAGAAAAAAACTGCACCCGGGTAAAATTTCAATTTGGCGCCCCCACTCCTTATTTTTTGTGACAGGTGTTAGAAAATTTTAAAATCTGAAAGCATAAATAAATTCTATTGAATACATATTTCGTGTCTACTTCACAACTTTAACAGGTTTAATTTTAACTACTAAATAATATAAGATAAATTTTCACATATATTTTGCAAAGGACTTCTGGAAAACAGGTGTGAAATAAATGTACCTAGAGTACAGTATAACAGTTTGTAACCCCTTTTGGATTACAAAGAAAGAAGTCATATGCTATTTTGAGAATGTATCTTTTTGCCACTAAAAGAAAAAAAAAAACTTTCTAATATGTACACATCTGTTTTTTTTTTTTTTTTTTTTTTTTTTTTGCAAGAAAAGAAGAAACAAATCAGGTTGGTAGTATAAATTTAGCGCCCCTCAATTTCCGTGCCCCGGAGGGCGAACCCTCCATTTTGCACGCCCTGTTTTCATGTCTTTCATTGAAGTACTGCAATCTCCTTCCGACATGGAATTAGGTCCCTAAACCTTTAATCAGAACATTTATCAGTGAATTTCGCATGCTTTTGTGTTCCTTGTAGAAATAACAGAGAAGATCATCTTATCAACTGATGATCAGCAGCTTATTCTTAATCTGATGACCGACTGTAGTTCGAATTCGGCGAGATGCTCGATTGATTTAAGTATTTTAAACTTTCAAAAAATAAGCCCCAAATAAATCAACAATCTAAAAATGCTTTTCCTCACTTTCCAATGACTCAACAAGAGGAATGTGTGTGCTTGTACTCTCCGCGAAAATGGAAAACGGAAGTTGCTTTCTGGATTGTCTGATATTTTAATTCCTAATTTATGTAAATGTTTCATTTCTTTAACAAAAGGACAGCATAATATGTGTTACCAAGATAAGAACATATTACAATGAAAACTTTTTTGCCAATATATATATATATATACATATAACTTTACGTCATGCTTCTACAATTATCTACGTAGAATGATATGTTGTATATTAAAATCTTCCCTAAAATAATATCTTTCTAACAGTGCAAGTTTCATCAAAATCCCTTTTGTATCACTAGAGTAATAAGCGGCCGGAACGAAATTTACATTAGCATTATATATATATATATATATGTGTGTGTGTATATATATATAATAAGTAGATAAATTTTCTTAAGAATAATGTTTAAACTTTACCTTTGGATTTCTTGCTATAAAAATATATTTAGCGTCAGGGGACCATGGTGTGAGGTGAAAAGGTAAATGAACCTTGATAGCTCCTGGCCTTTTCATAGTCTCAGCTCCTTCAGCTCCGGTGAGTTCCAAAAACGGCGTCTGAGTCAAGAATTCCACAAAATTTTCAAAGGGCTCACCATTTTTGAAGATGCATGCCACGACGGTTTGTACCCAGGTTGTGCCACACTTCGGATAAGTGACGATGAATAAATCATCAGGACGTGGTTTGTACGCAATTGCTGACATGAAGGCTTCTGCCGAAAACATGCCAGGTATTCGAAAGCCATCGACTGTTTGATAAAAAGGAATTCGCCTCTCAATATTTTTTTCTCGTTCTTCTTCATGAGACATTTTCCTATAAAGAAATTCTATAAAAGTCCAAGTACTCTAATTAACTATATACTATATTGTTATATGTTTAATCAAAAGTATTGACGCACACATGGGGACAGCTAAAGAAGGGGGCTGAAGCCTCTCGCAGACTGCAAAATTAAACTAACTATTTTAAGTTTTTTAAAATTATGAAAGTTTATTACTTTTAATAGATTCTGCAAAGTAGAAATTTTAAAAAGTAGCAATCTTTTCCCATTTTTTTTTATTTAAAAATTTTCTCGTGAAATTTGAAATATCAGCATTTTTAATTATTCACCATTCAAAACGATATTTTCTTTTTTTTTATCAAAGAGGTTTAAACTTTCAGAATTAGCCCCATCAAAAATTTTAAAGCCGCTCCACCAGATTTCGCTGATTGCTCTCCAATTCCACCATCCAGCATTCTTTCTGTATCATGTCAATAGAAACAAGTTGGAAATTACACGTGGAGCGTAGCATATGAGGTGCGTTCGTACGATAACGAAAAAACAAAAACACTCTCATATATCAATCTCATAAAATTGTAAATAGTGAATTACAATTAAAATGCGCACCAAACAATGCTCTCCGTATACCATTATGTAATGGAATACTTTTGTGTGGCCTTGTAAATCAATAAAAAATGTTCGTTGCACCACAGGCTGTGAAAATGTATGTTATAATATGTACTGTATAGTTGCATATCAATTTTATTGTGTTTGAATGAGTGTAACACCATTAAAATGTATCGGAAACATTTTTCCCCATTGACCGTAATGTAACGCAATACTTTTGATTGTCCCTGTAATTGATCTATGCATCCAATTTTAATAAAATTTGAAATACAGTAGACTCCCTCAAATTCGTAAACCAGAAATCCGCAACTCTCTAAAATCTACACATATTTTATAGATATAAACAATGAAACTTTCAATTTGGATATTGAGACAAAATTTGTTTTTTTTAGTTTTGTATCAATTTTATATATTTTTTAATTTGTAATTTTCTTAATACTCTATTCATGTTTTTTTTAATAAAGGAATTTTTTTTTTTGGGGGGGGGAGGGGGTGTAATTTAAGATATTGCTGATATCACTAGTAATCACTATCTTATTACCAAATATATTTATGCATTAATCAAGATTTTTGGGTTATTAAGCCTGGCTAAACTTGAAAAAAAAATCGTTATTTTATGTTTTTGATGTGAATTAGTAATGTACTTTTATGAGGCAAGTTTTGTTGAATAATTTTGGAAAAATACATTTAATCTTTATAATGAATATTCAATCATTCACACTTGACCTCAGCTATTAGTACTTTAATCATTTTAAAAATTATCTAATTTTTTTTATTTTATTTATTACTTATTTTAATATTTTACTATAGTGTAAGCATTTATGATAATTCCGAATGCACTATTAATTGCACTCAAATTACTGTTTAAAAAATGTAAACAAAGCAATGACAGAAAATCCGCAAAATTCTAAAATCCGCACAACCTCTGGTCCCAAGCTGCGCGGATTTGAGGGAGTCTACTGTAACTCGACAAAATTATGTAGTAATTATACAGTTTAAATTTCAGACAATTAAAATACCTTTGAAACTTTTTCCCCATTGACCGTAATATAACGGAATACTTTTGATTGTCCCTGTAATTGATCTATGCATCCGATTTTCATAAAATTTGAAATGACTCGACAAAATTATATAATGAGTATATATTTTAAATTTCAAACGATTCGGTTGAGTAGTATTTGCGTTGCTATATGCGGATGGACGGACTGAACGACAGCTGTAGGTGCTACGTATTTACATAATTACGAACATACCTAAAAATGTATGTCCGGGAACGACATATCTCATACATTTTTAATAGTAATAAAAAAAAATTAAATAAAAAAACGGGCCGAATTTGTTTGACGTTCTAGGCTAGGTCCAGGGCCGTAGCTAAGGGGGCGCTATGGGCGCCCCCCCCTAAAATATTTTGAGCCCCCCCCCCCCCCCTGGAAAAATTTCCATGGTCACTAAATGTTCTGAAAATTCAAATGAAATTCTGTTCAAAAATCTAAATTAGTTTTGAGACCCTTTCACAGTTTTACAGAGTTACTAAATTGTATCTAAAATAGGTGTTTCAACACTCCCTCATCCTATTTATACATATGAAGCTAACAGGATGTTTAATTTTGCGCTAGTTATACATTCAAAATTTTCATCATCCTATACTTTTCTTAGCATAAAATGACGTTATTGCAACAGTTTAATGAGAAACAGAATACCTACAATGTAACTATGCAATAATTTATCTTTCTGTGCTAGCGAGGGAGAAAAAAAAATTATGACCCCCCCCCCCCCCCTATCGTTCACTTCTAGCTAGATCAGGAAAATATAAACCTCTAAAATATGCTAGTCCCCTCCAAAGCTTAATCCTGGGTGCGCCACTGATCAAAAGTGTATGAAACTTTTTCATCATACAACATGACACTGTACTTTAAAAACGACGTCCACTTGTCAAACCCTTTCCGGCGCAGAGCACTTTCATTGCGAAAATGTTTAAATGACTTAATGAGACCCGAATTCACATATTGAAACATTTGAATATATCTTTTAAAGGATATATGACGTCATATTGGAAATATAATGAACGGAAGGCAGGTGAAAATGATGACCTTTTATATTTTACACTATTGAAAATAATTGCAGAATTTTTACTTCAAACCGTAAAAGAACATTAATTTTTTTTTCTATTAAGGGGACAGCGGACCTTTATTTGAGCAAAATCGCCTATAGCAAAATCATCGCAAAAAAGGTCTATTTCTGAGATACAATTGTACCCAAACAGTTTTTTTCTTATTAAAATATCATTTATGAAGGTTTTAAGAAGTAAATACTAAAGGTAAATGTATTTATACACTTTAAATCTGTTTTTCTCAAAACTAATTTTTCAGCGTTTTTAGATTTTTTAAAATGCTTCTTACGACGTAATTTTTTATCACTATTTATGAAATTGATAAGGAAGTATCCTAATATTGTTCAGAAAGAAATTGTGTAAGATTTAAAAATTCGTCTTCATTGAGATAGTCAAATTTGATTTTTTTACTTATTAAAAGGCAAAAATTTTGATGAAAATCAATATGGAATTTAGAAAAAAAATCTTTAAAATATCTGTTCAAAAGGTTTTAAAATTTTTACACAAATTTGTTTATAATGGAGTTTTAAGTGATAAAAATGAATGGAAAAGCAAGAAAATATCTCAAAAATTAAAACACGAGGAGCATTTTAAAATTTCGTTTAAAAATTTAAAAATTTGATAAGATTGGAAATTTTTTTGAAGGTGTTCTACGTGTTGTTGATGAAATGTACATCTACTTATAATAAAAATCTAAAAAAAAAAATTAACTTTACCGTTTTAAAAAAAATATACGTTATTTGAGAGAAAAATACACAATCAGCATGCTTTATTAAGATTGGTTGGAAATGGCGCATATTTTGGTGGTCATTCCTTTCAATCATATAATAGTTTCACAATTTCTTTTATGAAATGTTTAAAATACCTTTTTTTTTATGAAAATTATAGCCTATTTTTTAATGAATTGAAATTTGTGAAAAATCAGTTATTTGCATTAAAGTATTTTTTCAGTGCTAAGAATTCAAATGCACAATTTGTTCTTATTATGTGAAAAGATTTACGCAAACGATACTTACGCACTTTAAAAAAAAATTATGATTTTTTTAGGAGGGGGGGGGGGGTAAAATAGCGATAAAAGAATTGCAAATATATACAAGTAATTGTTAAATTCGTTATATAAAGTGCTATGCAAATTCCAAGGTTGAAAATTGAACCAAATGAAACGTATTTATTACTAAGAAATAATTACTGTTAGTGCTACTTTTAATACGTCTGCCGTTTTAAAACTATTTATGAAATTTGACTGAATTTACATTTTTAAAATTGAAATACGCCAAAATATAAAATAATGTTTTTCTTTAATAAAGATGCAAAAATAATAAAAGAGAAATCATAAGTAAAAAATTGTAATTTCGCAAATTATAACGACTGTTTGGAAAATGATATTTTCAAAGATTAAAATATTAATGACTTATAAATGAATTATATATTTAAATTACTACTAATAATAAACATCTTTTTTATGATGATCATAACGAGTCATATATTACGTACGCCATGCATTAAACGTTAATATTTCGAGACCAATGATTAAAAAAAAAAAAAAAAAAAAAAAAAAAAAAAACAGTAGTTTATAGATATATAACTTTAACTGTTTAAAATGTGCATTTTTATTTGATGGAGTTTATCAGACTGACTTCTGAACTTCTCATATTACGTAACGACATGGATCAAACATTTACAGGGTGTCCAGCAAATAACACCTTGATGTCAAAATTAAATTTCTCAAAAACAAAGATCAATAGAATTATGCAGTAAACGGTTTGTTTATCAGGCAAGCTGTAAAAATCTTATACAAAAGTTTCGAACAGTAAATATTTTGAAAAGATTGTGTACTGATTGCAAATAATGCTTTGATTTGACATTTTTTCTTGCTTTAGAATGCTGCCAGACAATGTGTTTTTCGGCTTAAAGTGCCATATTTCATAGATTTTTGAAATTAAATTTTTGAAATTTCAAAATTCTAAAAATTTACTTCGAAAAATCTTTAAAATATTGCACTGTAAGCTGAAAAATTATTTCTCTGCAGGCAATCTAAAACAAGAAAAATGTCAAATCAAAGCATTCTATGCAATCAGAACGCAATTTTTTCAAAATATCCACTGTCTGAAATTTTTATATAAGCTTTTTACAGCTTACCTAATGAAAAAACCGTTTACCTCATATTACTATCGATCTTTGTTTTTGAGAAATTTAATTTTGAAATCAGGGTGTTATTTGCTGGACACCCTGTACATTTCTGGGCCCATCATAAACAAATTTTTAATGAAATTTCAGTTTGTAATTTTCGGAACTGCAAATTTTTTAAACTTATAAACATTGCACATTTTAAATTTTTACACCGTTGCATAGAGGAAAAAAAAAATGCACTTTTAAAGGAAATTTTTTTGAAATCTTTATCACAATTTGTTTTCAAATTATTATTTCTTTTTTGTCATCGTGGCAACAGTAGTATTCTAATTTTGGACATTAAACATGGACCAATCAGAAAACAAATAAAATAAAATAAGTTGCGGAATTCAACCAATATAAAGATTCAGATATACTTCAGATTTCCCAGTTCTCTACCGATGACAACAATTTTTTTCTAAATAAATAAAAAAGTACTATTGGTTTCAAATATTTATCTTATGAAATGTTGTTTCGCGAATCTACACAAAGCATGGTTTTTGCTAGTAAACTAATTTAGGGATTAAGAAAAAACACACTGTAACAAGGGATGGAGGTGCCATTGATAAACAGATGGGGCACTAAGAAAGCGGATATCAAATGCATGGGATTATATGCATACTAGTTTAGAAGAATTCTGACAAAAATGAAAGAAAGAAAGTTATTTTAAGGATCGGAAGTCCATGAGAAAGCAAGGATAAACGAAAAACTGGATTTCTCATTAGTTCGAATTAAACGAAGTGAAGAGAAAAAGAGTTTGAATAAATGAAAATTTTTAATGTTTTTCTAACATTGAAAATTTCAGGACCTCATGTTTAGTTCGAATTAAGCAAAGATTTGATTAATTGATTTCGAACTAACGAGAGCGAACTGTCAGAAATTTTTACTGTATAAATCATAAACCAAATTCTCGCTATATGTTTGCTTAATTACTAGTTTGCATAATGAAAAGTAGTAAAAAATTATAAAGGAAAGCTTACCCTTTTCTAAGAAACGTTAATTTGAACGATAATGAAAACTGTTTTATTTGATTGTGAATGTTTTGCTTTTTAATATACGATGATGAAATTTTCATAGATGAAACTTTTTTTTTTCTTTGATAAAAGATAAGGTATGTTTTACTTGAATGATAAACTTGTTCGGTAGAAATATTTCACAGATTCGATAACAAAAAGCAATTCATGAAACTTCACTATCGCTTTTCTTATGTGATTATTTTTTATCTCCACCTCAATCTTACACATTATAACATTTACCTAACAGGCATCTGATAACAGAAAGATCCTATATGTTATTTTTTTTTTTTTTTTTAAGTTGCTTTCATTACAAAAAAAAAAAAAAAAAAAAAAAAAAAAAAAAGAAAAAAAAAGAAAAAAAAAAAAGAAAGAAAAAAGCTATCCGTTGCAACCGTCCGTCCGGAGAAAAGCAATTCCGGTAAATTTTGGTATATTTTCACTGATCATGACAACCCCCCCCCCTCCCCCCACACACACACCGACTCCCAAAACTATCCTCCATTCAAATATGATTGATCTATATATCTGATTTTTGTCACGTGATAAATTTCGCATTTATAAACCGATTTGAATAGCATTGATTGTATGCATAGTATGTACAAATGTCTCCACCGTGTCTGTTGGCCAGCTTCATCCGCCATCCTGTTTCAAAATGTTAGCCATTTAAAAATTTCAAAAAAAAAAAAAAAAAAAAAAAAAAAACCTAAAAAAGTGTTGTAAAGAAATTTTAAACTGAGAAATATATTTTTAAGAGTTTGACCGTAAACAAGGATTCCAAACTTTTTTTTTTTTTTTTTTTTTTTTTTTTTGCTCTATTTAAAATATATAAATACAGTAAAACCCCGATAATTCGGATTAATTGGGACCAGGCCCAATACGGATTATCGAAAATTCGGATTATCCGGAGAATTAGAAAAAAAAATGAAATAAAATAAAACATACTTACAGAAAATCACCTTTATATTAAACGTATTGAATTTTTACAAACAGGAAGGACTATTTTACTTTGCTTTTTTGCAATGCTCTAAGTAAAAATTTATTGTGCAGTGATTTTTTATGGCATTTCTAAATGGTTCAACCCTTTCCGGCACACTGTGCTCGGTCTGGGATACCTAATTTTAATACCAAACTTGCAAACGGAACCAGTAATATTTTACTAAAATTTTGTTTTTACAATAAAAGCTTAAATTAAGGATTTCAAAATATCTAAAAAATTCGTTTGTGAATTCCGGTGTCAGTCGATTATTTCTCATTTTATTACAGATTTTGCCCGTGCCGGAAAGGGTTAAATAGAAAATTGGAATTGCCAGACTTAGTGATACATTGTTGTTTCTTTGAAAGATAACATCAAAGAGTTTAAATAAGAAAGCTTAAGGTATTCTTCCAAAGAGATTTCAAAAAAAGTTTTTTTTTTCTTTTTTTTTAAATTCAGAATACGACGATGAATGACAAGTTAATGCTATGGAAGTTAGCCAATCACTTCTCAAACTTGAAAAAATGTATGTGGCAACGATGGACCTTTTCGTAACAGAAGCGGAGTTTGAATTTTGAAAGGAGTCTGAGTGTTATCGTCGGCAGGGGTAGAACTTTTGTAACAGCTAGTTTCACGGGACAACTCCAGCACTGCTGAACGGTCTACTGCGGGATGACAGAACAGAGGTCGGAGGAAGATGACCGAACTGGCTGGGGCTGGGACTCTGCTGTGATTCATCACGATTTGGTGGTTGAACTTATTGTATAAAGTAACAGTGACAAACTATAAAAAAAGGACATGAACTCCGTCCCTTTCTTTTTTTTTTTCTCCTATGACAGGGGGAAATGAAGGACACATTTCTCATGCATCCATCACAGAAGGATAATTAAATTAATGGGACAATTTTACTCAAAATGACATACACTGAAATCATCTGGGTGGTCTAAAAATTACAGGGTCCTCTTGGTAATAAAAAGTTTACGAGGTCTCGAACTGAAAATAGCACCATTGTAAAATCGACACTCAATGTCAGGAGAATTTATGGCAGGCAATAAAAGAAATTTACACAGGTCTACTGACATGAGAAAGACATCTTACCCCACGTGATTTCAGGGGAGGTGCGATTACATCCCTCACCCAATAATAACGAAGTCCAGTATAATCTTGTGCTCCAATAAAAATATAATAACAAGTTTAAGACCTCCCAAAAAATCGGAGCTAAAAGAAAAGAAAAAAAGAGTTTTTTTTGAGCGAGTCAGTTACTTAAAAAATTCTCAAGATGCTAATGCCAAATGATGAAGGGATTTTATTGTGGGCTGAGGACGATCTCCCATGGCCAAATGATCTCAATGGAATGCAGTATGTTGGCAAGTAAAATTTTTTACTATATATTCCCCCAGTATATATTAAATTAATAGTCAGCTTCAATGGGGATTTCTGCAGTGATTATTATTTTTTTTTTTACCAATAATTTTATTCTAGATAGAAAAGTAAATTGTAAACTTTTTTGGGTGATATTCCCCAAAATGTATGATTTTTTTTGTAGATGCAAAGTTTTGTAAATACTGTAAATAAATTTTATGTTTAACTGTTAATTAGTGTAAGAAAATTAATTTACTTAGAAGGAAATATGTGTTTGTTTACTTGATTTCCATATTAAGTATAATTACTTTAATTTATTGTTTATTTCATTTTACTTTTTGATAATCGCGTAATCGCTATAATCTCATAAGGAAAGAGTTTTTTTAATATAACACAACGCAATCTTTTTTTTTTAAATTAATTAAATTTTCCACCTTTTCCCAGAGAAATCGATCACAGCTCATTAATTAATATCATAACCTTTAGTGGAGATATTATTTTTTTTTAGGTCTAATTGATCAAGAAAAGTTAATTTAATGATACTTTGCTTATTTGATAGATCAAGTCTATTTCTTCCCAACATTTATTTCCCTAAATAAGTTTTGTTAAAGATTTCATGAGGTGTTAGAAAGTGCTTCATAATCCATGTTAACGCATGATTTTTCTCACTTGTTAACTTTTTAATAAATAAAAAAAAAATCCGTCATGCATAAACTTTTGGCCCATTTTTTAGAAGTAATATAAACTTTAAACTGCACCAATGTCTATTTTAATTAAGATGTTATGGATTTTTTTTCGGTTTTTACAAATACCCTCCTTATTCACCCCCCCCCCCCTCTACCTTTGTCCGATTTTGCCCATTAACGAACTTGATCGAGATTTTATACCCCTTTATTTTATGAATCAGTTTGGAGGAGATTGGAGCTGAGTTATAGAAGTTATCATTTTCAAAAAAAAGTGATATATATATATATATAGATAGATAGATAAAGCTTTTTACTGATGGTAGTTTTGGGGCCTATGGGTCATGATAGGCGTAGATCTGCTAATTGTTTTCAGAAATTCCGATATAGAAGATTCCGCAACAGCTAGTATTTTATACGAAATCTTACCTAATATCACCGGAAACCAAATCGTTAGAAGTCAAATAGAAGCGTATAAGATCAAAGACAACGCAAACGTCCACAATGTCCAATGCTAATTTGCACATACTTTTTCAATGCCGCCACACCCGAAATTGATAATTATCGAAGAAAAAAAATGACACAGAAATGAGACTATAACAAATGTTACGGACTCAAAATTTTTAATTAAACTAATAAAATGTTTACTTGCGAAACATAATTCATGATGAAAATTAGCTCTTAACCCCTTGAGGGGTAAAGCACTTCTGCTACTAAAATGTTAAAATGATTGATTGACACCGGTATTTATAAACAATTTTATATGAAACAAAGTAAAAGTTTTTTTTCCGAGTACATCATATGAAACAAAAGTTTATTCTTAAATTTTGGTGTCAATGTGGCATTTGGGAATTAAAATTAAGTGGTATATAACATATACCGGTGCCCTTCAAGAGATTAAATGCATAATTGATCTTTTCTTAATCATTTCCAAAAACAGTGTCAACTGTCCCAACAAAGGTGGGTGTAGCTTTGAAAATCCAAAAATATTCCAGTCAAAGAGAAATGAATGGTAGGCAATCCGATTGCAAAATATTATCACTGGCATTGATAGTATCAATTGATGTTCTGGAATCTGGTTATTTGATTAAAATAGAGCAAATAAGCTTTTTTTTTTTTAGATCTACGAAGTGTAAGCTGGAGTTAAATAGCTTAGTTTGTAGGCTTCAGGGTCACAATACTTATTTAAAAGTATAATACAACAAATCCAAATGTTTTTTGATAGAAATTCACGTCTTATATACTGATCATAAAAAAAATTCTATAATTTTATTTATATGGTTTTGGTTATAGCTTACATTTGTTTTCTTCTTTTTCAGGTCATCTCCAAATCTTCAAGTGGAAGAATTCTGCCAGTTAATCAAATGCTTATAAGAAAAAAAAAAAGTAGCAGCAGATTATAAAATTCTGTATCCATTAACATTTTGTATCTTAACCTTTAACTGATATGAGAAAATTTTTAATGTAACTAGTGTAAATCGGTCTGTGAGACCGCAAGATCGAAAGTTGAATAAAAGGTATAATTAACTCATAGGATTGTGTTTTTGTATTATATTTTTCGTACAAGGCTATTATATAGGCCAGTTAAATTGTCATAAATAGATGAAAAAATTCTACTAGAAGATTTTATGTTTTTGAACTGTTTATGGGAGTACAAGTAACAAGAAGTGATGGTTTTCCAACAAAATATCTCGCGGCTAAATTTTGAGGAGCCAAAAACCCACAAAATTTTCGGACTTTTTTCTGTTTTTTACCTATAACTCAAAAACCATAACATTTTTGTGTACAATACTCAGTTACAAAACGAAAGAACTTTAAATTTTCTACAAATTTCACTCTAAAACTTTTTTCTAAAGCCATTATTAAGCGCAATACAGCTTTCTGAAAATTACTCTTTTTTTCTAACTTTGTAGAATAATCGCAAAAACGAAAATTTGACACCATTTTTCATTATTTTATCCTCTTTAATGTAGCTTATTTACATTACAGATATTAGCATGATAGCACTCATGATTAATTACAACGGTAACATTGTAAAAAAATTAACAATATTGTAACATTTTTTGTATTTTGAGCTTAAGTGGAGAACATTAATATTAGGAATGTAAGTAAAATGTAAGTAGAAAAAAATGAAGAATTTAAATTTAAAAAAAAAAAAAATCCTTGTCGGTTTGGCATATAGGCGGAGGTAGATTTCGAAGAGTGCTCATTTCAGCAACAAAAAATAAAATATGTTTAGAGATAAACACAATTTTTTTAAATTTTTAATTTCCTTTTTCTGTAAGAACTGGTTTTATCAGAACCATTTTAAGCGAAATTCGGCTCAAATGCTCATTTTGACAGCATATTTTGAAATATATTCTGACTTTATTAATAAATCGATATATACGGCTCATTCTATAGTTTTTAAATAAGAAAAAACTGTCAACTGTTTGCGTTTGAGAGCAAAATTGAATTTAAAAATGAGTCATAAAATAACTAATTCGTTATTTGAATACATCCTCAATTCTTTAATCATGATCGCTTCGGGAAATTTTCTGCGAAGTGCCCACTTTGACGGCTTTTCTTGAAATATATTCAGCCTTTATCAAAAAAACTGACCAATACGGCACATTATACAGTTCCTAATTAAGATAACCTGTCAATTGGATGTGTTTCTGAATTTAAAAATGAGTCAGAAAAAACGCAATTTGTTATTTGAATACTTCCTCAATTTTTCAATCACGATCAATTTGGGAAATTCTGTTCAAAATAGCCTTTTTGGCAGCCTTTTAAAAAATATATTCTGCCTTTATCAAAAAACTGGCCAATACGTCACATTATACAGCTCCTAAATAAGAGGACTTGTAAATTGCATGCGTTTGAGAGTAAAAATAAATTTAAATATGAGTCAGAAAAAACACAATTTGTTATTTGAATACTTACTCAATTTTTCAATCACGGTCACTTCGAGAAATTCTGTTCAAAATAGCTTTTTTGGAATATATTCTGCTTTATCACAAAACTAGCTAATACATCACATTATATAGTTTCTAAATACCAGGATCTGTCATTTGGAGGCGTTTAAAATCCAAAATGAATTTAAAAATGAGTTGGAATATCAGCAGTTTGGATTTAAGGTTTTTTTTTTTTTTTTTTTTTTTTTTTCTTCATCTCCTATTTTTACTTTCTTCTATCTTCAATAGAAGAAAGTATTGTAATCGAAATTTTTTCGACTTCTAATTTTCGACGGATTTACACGTTTTAGGGGTCAAAGATTCCAAAAAACATGTTTTTACAAAATGTCCGTGTGTATGTCTGTGTATGTGCCTGAATGTCCGTATGTCGCCATTCTACTATCATAAAATATATGAAGATATGCATAGAATTGAACCAAATTTTTTGGTGTATCTTTTTGGTTGTGGCAAGCGATTCTCCTTCAATTTTGAAATATTCCGCCTGAAGAGGGCGCTGCAACAACAATTTTTGTGCCATTTTCAATATTGTACCGACTAAAAGTGTATGAATTTATGCATCGAAATGAACCAAATTTTTGTGTAAGTGTAGGGCTATGGCTAGTTGGTTCTCCCTGAATTAAAAAAAAAATCCATTGGTAGGGGGCACTGCAATAGTGATTTTTGTGCCATTTTCAATATTTTACCAACTAAAAGTGTATGAAGTTATGCATCAAATTTAACGAAACTTTTTGTGTAAGTGTCTGGCTGTGTCTTATTTGTCCTCCCTGAATTTGAAAAAAATCCACCGCAAGGGAGCGCTCAATAGCGATTTTTGAGCCATTTTTAATATTTTACCACAGAAAAGTGTATGAAATTATGCATAAAATTGAATGAAATCTTTTGTTTTTATTTGCTTGACTGTGGTCAGCAGACCCTCCCTTATTTTGAAAAAAAATCCGCGGGAAGGAGGCGCTATAATCGCGATGTCTGTGAAATTTTTATTATTTTACCATTAAAAAATGTTTGATGCTATGCATAGAACTGAACTAAATTTTTTGTGTATGATTTTTTTGGAGTATCGCGAGTAGATCCTTCCTGAATTTGAAAAAAAAATCTGACTATCGTTCTACTGTTCATTGGCTCCTGCAGATACGGAAACTCGTTTTTATTCCGGTTAATCGACAGAAGCAGAAATTTAAGATGCAAATCATAGTTGGTATAGTATTGAATTAATAATATTAACGGCATTAACATGTGTAACTAAATCTTGAATTATTAAAATGTAGGTATGAGACAGAAGAAAGTTTTGAGATTGGCATATCCAACTAGTTGAATTTATTTTTGCTAAAAGATTAGGTCTTACGAAAATCTTGTCAAAATGGAAGTTGTACATATTATTGAGAAGATGTAAAATAAATTTAATTAGATTTAATAGTTTAAGAAATGACGAAGTTATGGATTTTTGTCTTTTGTCATCCCCCCCCCCCTCCTTTTTTGCTTTCTTTTTAATTTTTCATCGATAAGAAATAGTCCAATCAAAAACTTGTAAATACGAAAGATTTAGATAATTTTGTGAACATATATAAAAAACGTAGTTGGATTTGATATTTTAAGAGTTGACGAAGTTATGATTTTTCTTCCTCCCAAAAACCCTGTTTTTTTGGGTACACGACATTTCGGTTCCGCCGTTTCGGTCCCGAGACATTTCGATCTCTGGCCATTTCAGCCCCGAGACAATTCGGTCCCGAGACAATTCGGTTCCGAGACAATTCGGTCCGTGGCCATTTCGGTCCCCAGCAACTTTGGTCCCTTGCCATTTCGGTTCTTAGTCATTTCAGTCCCTTGTTATTTTTTTGCTCGCTATATTATAAGTCGGATTCTAATTGTTGTGGGCCTGCCAAATGGTATAAGTTCAACATTATTCGGGCCTTTTTTTATTATTTTTTTAATTTCCCCCTCCCCCTCGCCAAGTTTTATAAAAAGTTGAATTTAAAAGTTCGATAAATTTAAACTTTTATAACTCGTGACAATGAAATCACAGCGATCTGAAAATTTTGTTCGATTAAACAATGCGATATAAATTTAGGGATACTGCCTGTTGCTTTTAGTAGCATTATTATTAATCAGAATAAATATTTTAAATTTTATTATTAAATATTAGTATCAGTATTTTATATAAACTTCTATAAACTATATAAACTAAAAAGTATTTTATATAAACTGCCATAAATATTTTTTTGGCTGTTTACGTACATTTTTTTAGAATTTTTAAATTAGCATTAATTAAATAATAAAAAAAACTGTTCTTATTTTCCCCCTTCCAATTAATTTGATAATAAATGTCTTTAATAATTCAATTAGACAGTTATAAGTTATAATATATGCATATTTCCTTAAATCACACATTTACACCCTCTCCCTTGATAATTCAGAAATGAGATATATTTATTGAAAGAACATTTTTTTATATTTTTCTTATTAGTTTTATAATACAAAGTTGCATCTTATAAATTTGTTTTCATAAGTTACTTTACATTATTAACATTGCGAAAGCAATAGTGATTTCGTAACTGGGCAAAAAAAATTGTTTTTAAAAATTTGCCTCCGCCACTTTTTTTTTATAATTTAAATAATAATAGCATTTTTGATTGCATTTTTTAACAGTCTTCCCACGCCATGAAGACAATTTTTTGAGTTAATTTTATTGAAACTAGGCCTATTTCATTCTAATAAGATGATTATTTTTTATTTTCATTTACATAAAATTTATATAATATTTTAAAATATAATAATATAAATATTATACATAAAATATAATATATAATTTAATAAAATATATTAAAATGTAATATAATAATAATTTAAATAATTTTATTTTTAATTTTTAAGTGACAAAACTAAGCTTTCATTTATTTTTTTATTTATTTGTATTACCTTTTCGCTCTTACTTTCCCAGAAAAAAGAATTCCTATTTTAGTTTTATTTTTAACTATACTAATTATTTTAAATTTCTATATTTTTAAATATGCAATAAAAATACAAATAAAAGATAAATTTCCGTTTAGAATTATTAGGAAATATAATGATGCATTGAATATAAAATGGATTATGTATTGAGTTTATTTTAAAATAAAATTCATTATGTAAATTAATCATGTTATTAGTAATAAATATATTTAATAAAATATTAATTTGATTTTTATATTAAAACTACTAACTGTTTTAAGAATTAGTATTACCAATTATTATTAGGATTACCATACAAAATTTGCGTGAATTATAATATTTTGGATAAGAGTTATACGTGTGTGCGGTTTTCGGGCACTTATAATCGCATTATACTAAAATTTTATGACCTTCAGTTTAAAAACTCTGCAATGTTCCATATAAAATTATGTCTTATTTCACAAAATTTCAAGGGACCGAAATGTTTTGGGACGAAATGGCTACACTCTAAAAAAAAATGTGTAAATTTACACTCAAAAATGTATAAATCGATTATACAAAAACGAGATGTCTATATGCGTAATTTGGTGTGTAAAATACGCCAAATGTGTAAATTTCAAAATACACATTTTAATGTGTAATTTGATGATAAGTCTAAATGTGTAAAAATTATCTGATAACTCCTGAAATACACGCTTCAATGAGAAAATGGCTGGGAAATACACATATTTCTGTGTAATATTTTTACACATATTTCTGTGTAATATTCAGTTTTTGCACATATTTCTGTGTGATACTTTTATACTTATATCTGTGTAATATTCAGTTTTTGCACATATTTCTGTGTATTAGGGAAATACACATAATGTTGTGTAACATGCAAAATACACAGATTTGTGTGTAATATTCTATTCTTACACGTATGTCTGCGTAACAAGCAAAATACATAATTTTGTGCAGTATTAAAAATACACAGATTTTTGTGTACATAGTTTTATCCTATACTTTGGAGTGTAAAATGTGAATTAAGTGTTTTCATAACCGAAAAAAAAAAAGAAAAAAATGCATGAAGGGCAAACTCTTATGTTTGTTGTGTTCTTTCCTTTTAACAGGTTTGTAGTCTTAGTAATCGAAAACACGATCAAAAATCACTGTACGTTCAATCTGAAAAAAAGTTATAATTGCTTCTGTGTCTGTAATTGGATTTGGTGTAAACATTTGAATTTTTCGGACTAGGTAAAAAAAAGAAAAAAAAAAAAAAAAAAAAAAAAAAAAAAAAAAAAAAAAAAACTATTTCTTCTGATATCAAAGGACAGTTTTTTAGAGTTTTTCTTTATTTTTCTTGTAGTTTTTGAATGCAATACGCTTATAAAAAGTCTTCAATTTAAAATCACAAACGAAAAACCATGAATTGAAATCTATGAAAAGCTGTCTTTTGTCATCTGTAGAAAATGAAATAAGAAATGTATAGCATGTAAAATAATGAAAACTCGAAGTTTTATAGCAAAATACATTATAAACACGCTGAAATAGATAGTATTTAAACCGAATAATTATTTTAAATGCTATATAATATTAAAACTGCAAATAGTTACTCTAATGTTAGAATATGTGGTTTTAAACATGAAGAAATTATTTAAAACACAAAAATAATAAATTATTTTTTCCAAATTTGTAATAAGCAGAAAATAACACACTTCTCATCCATATTATAATTTTCAAGTGTTAAATTGTAAAATAAATGAACTTACC
Organism: Maratus speculifer; assembly: GCA_964019185.1. Classification (NCBI taxonomy): domain Eukaryota; kingdom Metazoa; phylum Arthropoda; class Arachnida; order Araneae; family Salticidae; genus Maratus; species Maratus speculifer. Next base: position 268,908,940 of record OZ025298.1, read on the forward strand.
TTTGAAAAAAAAATATGTTCTGGGCTATCTCTAGCCGTTTTAATTCTACAAAATTCATTTTAGCAATAATGATCTAAAACTGCTCAACTGATCAAACTCAGTATCGTCGTATGTTGAGAATTCTAAGAACATATGTGGCAAATTGCTATGATGGATGATAGCAGTAATAAATAAGACCCCCGATTAAGGGTGTATTTCAATACAAATTGACTTTTTTCTGATTTATTTTTAAATTCATTTTTGCTCTCAAGCGCATCAAACTGGCAAATTCTCTTATTTAGAAAGTATATTAGGTCCCGTGCTTGTCAATTTTTTGATAAATGCAGAAAATATTGCAAAAAATGCTGTTAAAGTCAACGTTATGAACCGAATTTTCCGAAGCGGGAGATCTGGGAACGAAAAAATGGGTCATACTGAGGAAATGATAGTTTATAAATCTAATTTTAATGAATTTAACAAAAAATAAAATCACACGACATCTTATAGATCTCTTTAAAAGTCACATCAGCAAGTTTCGTGTTTTTACTTCTAAAAGTGAGTCTGAAATTGTATCAGAAAATTTCGAACTGTTGAAGGTGAAAAATTTTTTTCGAATGCACCCTTAATGCTCACTGGTCATTTTGACTTTAGTGTATATCGCAGTTATGTAACACGGAGATACAAAGGTGTAATTCACTTTACATTATGATTTGACTGAAGCAAAATCCATACTTAAAAAAATTTAGTTATTAAAAAATAATTTTAATAATTCATTGCGAAAATTACATTTTTATTTATAAAATTGTACATTTAAGAATAATAACTCTTGCTATCTATGATTATTATTTTTTAAAACAAAGCTCATTTTTCAGGTCTTATATGACAGTTTTTGCGCAATTTTCCAAGAATCTATGTTGTCAGGGCCAATCAGTGGCGCCGACTTCCGGGTCTGCGGGTCTGCCGCGCAGACCCTGAAAAATATCTGCAGACCCTGCAATATCTTGACATACCCTGAAAAATGCAGGCATGAGATTTTTTTCGCAGATGAGCGATTTTCCACTTTTTTCCGATTTTTTGCCACTTTTTGCGAGAGTAATTTGTTCCGAAATTAAAAAAAAATCGGTCATCAATCCGAAAATTCGGAGATAAGATCGCGAAAATCTCAAATTTCGTCAAAACATTGGGTAATAAACGTAAACAGTGTCGAAGAATAGCGGGGAGAAATTTGCTAATTTCATCAAAAGATCGTGGGAAAACGCCTATTTCGTCAAAAGGTCACGAAAAAATGTCAATTTTGTGAAAGGATCGTGAAAAAAAACATGAAAATCGTCAAAAGATCTTTGAAAATTTCTTCAAAAAATAGCGTGAAAAACGCGCATTATGTCCACGAATGAAAGAAAAAAATGCGAATTATTATTTAAGACTAGTATAACAACCCCGTCAAAAATGACGGAATTTTCATTTGCATTTTTTTCATAATAATACAAACAGAATGAAGATTTTAGTATTGAAGAGTTTGTATTGTAGAAAAGCACATTTTAAAAATAACAATAGATTTCTACAAATACAAATGATAAAGTTTTTTTTTAATTTTTTTTAACTTGATATTTAGTTTTTGAACAAATTTTAAGTTCAAAACAAAGAGCAGTATTCATTACAACAACGATAATAATAATTAGCAAAATGAAACTCAATTTCTGAAGATTTCACAAAGCATTAAAATTAAATATTGAAGTATTTTAAATTTTAAAATACATTATTTTTATTAAAAGTATGATTCGGCAGTGGCTTTAATCATGGGCATATGATACTTTTAGTTCGATGCTTTTAGGCATGAATTAAGAAGCTTTGTGTTTTGTTTTTTAAATTTGGATTTGGCGCTATCTATACGCAGTTAATATGAACAAAACAACTTTTTTTAAAAAATAGCAGTTTTATTTTGAAAATAGCAAGTTTTTCAAGAAAATTCGCATATTTTCAACTATCTTTCGAGAAAATTCGTTTATTTCCCTTGATTTTTCGAGAAAATTTATTTCCCTTGATTTTTCGAGAAAATTCGCATATTTTCCGCGATTTTTGACAAAATTTGCGTATTTTCCGCGATTTTTCGACAAATTTCGCGTATTTTCCCCGATTTTTCGACAAAATTCTCGTATTTTCCGCGATTTTTTGACAGAATTCGCGTATTTTCCTTGATCTTTCGTCAAAATTCTCGTATTTCTCACGATCTTTCGTTAAGATTCGCCTATTTTCCGCTATTTTTTGACAAAATGTGCGTATTTTCCCCGATTTTTCTACAAAATTTTGATATTTTCCCGGATCTTTCTTCAAAATTCGCGTATTTTCGGACGATTTTTCAGAAAAATTTGAGTATATTACACGATTTTTCGATAAAATTCGAGTATTTTTCGAGTATTGCCATCTCGATTTTCTTTCGCGAGCTAATCGCCGTCTACGTTCAATCGGCGTTTCGTTATTTTCATCAGGCATTGCTAAAATTATCGTTAAATTACAGAAACAACAAATTTACTTGAAAATATATAAACCTAAAGCGTGTTCAAAAAGATCAACAAACACACGTGCGTTCTCAAGTACAAATAATTTTGATTGAACGATTCTCAAATGTGATTGATTCACTACATTTTTTGCGAGAAGAATACCACGATCCAGGCTACTTTCGCTGATAGCGAAACGTGACTAACCAATCAGAATTCTGCATTTTAAGAAACAGTGAAAAGTTCTTAAAAATGCATGCTTCTGATTTAAATCTCTATTAATTATTAGCAAAGTGAAATGTAATTTCCGAAAATATCACATTAACTTTTTGATATGCCGAACATTAACTCGTGTTTATTACAAAGTTCGATTCTTTATATTATTTGCCAATAGATGATTGCAAAAAGAGTTTTTGACGGTTTTAAACAAAATCAAATTATTTAAAGAGTTTAATATGATTTTACAAATATTTTAAGAACAGAATTAGATAATTGACGTGTATTCTTTTTTTTTTTTTTTTTTAATAATGCGTTCAAAGAGTCATCCATTTGTTTCAAGATTTGGAAAATCTGAATGGCAACAGAGTTCGTTTGTTTATATCGTAATCTGATGTTTACAATTACTTATTTTTAATTTGGAGCCTAATACATTATAATTGGATATGATATACATGTTTTATAGAAAAATATGCTGTTTAAACGTTATTTTAAGTAAAAGAAATTATCTTTTAGCTGTCATATGTCTGCATTTGTTTTCCATTAAGCCTAACGTGGCGTATTGCTAGGGTCCATTCACAGATAGGAGTGACGAATCCTGGAACCGTTCCACACACCTCTCCAGAACGCATTTTATTATAAGTAGATAGTGGGACAAAACGCAAATTCTGTTAAAGAATCGAGAGAAAAATGTGGATTTTCGTTAAAGATCGCAGAAAAATGTGATTTTTACTTTCTTCTATCTTCAATAGAAGAAAGTATTGTAATCGAAATTTTTTTCGACTTCCGGTTTTCGGCGGATTTACACGTTTTAGGGGTCAGAGATTCCAAAAAACATGTTTTTACAAAATGTCTGTCTGTGTGTGTGTGTCTGTGTGTATGTCGCCATTCTACCATAAAAAAGTGTATGAAGTTATGCATAGAATTGAACCGAATTTTTTGTGAATGTTTTTGGCTGTGGCAAGCAGGTCCTATTTCAGTTTTGAAATATTCCGCCAGAAGGGGGCGCTGCAATCGCGACTTTTGTGCCATTTTCAATATTGTACCGATAAAAAGTACATGAAGTTATGCATCGAATTGAACCAAATTTTTTGTGTAAGTGTATGACTATGGCTAGTTGGTCCTCCCAGGATTTGAAAAAAATCCGCCGAAAGGGGGCGCTGCAATCGCTATTTTTGTGCCATTTTCAATATTGTACCGACCAAAAGTACATGAAGTTATGCATCGAATTGAACCAAATTTTTTGTGTAAATGTATGATTATGGCTAGTTGGTCCTCCCAGAATTTGAAAAAAATCCGCCGAAAGGGGGCGCTTTAATCGCGATTTTTGTGCCATTTTTAATATTGTACCGACCAAAAGTACATGAAGTTATGCATCGAATTGAACCAAATTTTTTGTGTAAGTGTATGACTATAGCTTAGTTGGTCCTCCATGAATTTGAAAAAAATCCGCCGGAAGGGGGCGCTGCAATCGCTATTTTTCTGCCATGTTCAATATTGTAACGACCAAAAGCATATGAATTGAACTGAAATGCATCGAATTGAACCAAATTTTTTGTGTAAGTATGGTTATGGCTAATTGGTGAATTAAAATTATTAAAGCATTAAAATGAGTAACTATTTTTTAAAAATAATAAAATGTACGTATGAGATAGAAGAAAGTTTTGGGATTGGCACATCCAACTAGTTTAAAATAATAGCGGAAAAAATGAATTCTATTAAAAAATCGCAGAAAAAAAACAAAAAATCGGCCAAATTTTTCAAAAAATCTCGAGAAAATAGTGAATTTTGGCCGAAGATCGCGCAAAAGACACGAATTTCGTTCAAAGATAGCAGGAAAAAAGCGAATTCTGTCAAAGAATTGTGACAAAAACGCAAATTTCGGCAAAAGGTTTCGAGGAAAAATGCAAATTTCGACTAAAGATCACGAGAAAAAAGCAAACTTTGGCAAAAGATCAAAGGAAAATCGAGAATTCTAGCAAAAAACCTCAGAAAAATTACAAATTTTGGAAAAGACGCAAATTTCGTTAAAAAAAATAGCGGGAAAAATACAAAGAATAGCGGAAAAAAAAACTAATTTCGTTCAAAAATAGCAGAGAAAAAGCTATTTTTCTTTCAAAAAATCTTGGGGAAAATGCAAATTTCGAAAAAAGATCATGGAAACACTAATTTCGTCAAAAAATAGCAAGAAAAACGCAAAGAATCGCGGAAAAAACTCGAATTTCGTTCAAAGATAGCAGGGAAAAACGCGAATTTAGGAAAAAGGTTGCGAGAAAAAATGCAAATTTTGACAAAAGATCGCGAAAAAACGCAAAAGATGAGAGAAAAATCGCTAATTTTAGCAAAGACCTCAGAAAAATCGCAAATTTTGAACAAAAATCGCGGAAAAGACGCAAATTTCGTTAAAAAATAGCTGGAAAAACGTAAAAAATAGCTGAAAAATCTCTAATTTCGTTCAAAGATAGCAGAGGAAAAGCTATTTTTCTTTCAAAAAATCTTGGAGAAAATGCAAATTTCGGAAAAAGATCGCGAGAAAAACATAAATTGCGGCAAATGATCGCGGAAAAATTCGAATTTTGGCAAAAGATTACGGAAAAATACACTAATTTCGTCAAAAAATAACAGTAAAAACGCACAGAATTGCGAAAAAAACTCAAATTTCGTTCAAAGATAGCAGGGAAATTTTTTTTATTAAAGAATCGTGGAAAAAACACGAATTTCGGCAAAAGGTTACGAGGAAAAAGGCAAATTTCGACAAAAGATCAAGAGATAAACGTAAATTTCGGCAAAAGATCGCGAGAAAAACACAAATTTCGGCAAAAGATCGCGAGAAAAACGCAAACTTCGGCAAAAAATCAAAGGAAAATCGCGAATTTCTTGAAAAAAATAGCTGGAAAAAAGTAAAAATGGCGGAAAAATCTCTAAATTCATTTAAAAATAGCAAAGAAAAAGAAATTTTTCTGTCAAAAAATCTTGAAGGAAATGCAAATTTCGGAAAAAGATCATGAGAAAAATGGAAATTGCAGCAAAATATCGCGAAAAAATTCAAATTTCGGCAAAAAATCATTGAAAAAAACCCGAATTTCGTCAAAAAATACCAAGAAAAGCGCAAAGAATCGTGGAAAAAATTCAAATTTCGTTCAAAGATAGCAGGGAAAAACAAATTTTATCAAAGAATCGTGGGAAAAACGCGAGTTTCGGCCAAGCATCGCGAAAAAAACGCTAATATCGGCAAAAGATCGGGGAAAACGCAAATATCAGCAAAAGATAGCAGGAAGAATGCAAATTTCAGCAAAAGATCGCGAAAAAAAATGAAAATTTTGGCAAAAGTTCGCGAGAAAATGCAAATTTCGGCAAAAGATCGCGAGAAAAATGCAAATTTCGGAAAAAGAACGCAAATTTTGGCAAAAGATCGTTGAAAAAAAGAAAAAAAACACGATTAGCTTGCCATATTTATTAACCGATATTTTGAGTAAAGCATGGGAAAATGTGCACTGCAAAACTAGCAAAGATTGCTGTGTAAAAAAACATTAAATTAGAATCATGAACTCAAAATAGAAACTTTCAATTTAAAATAACTTATTTGCATAAATTGTTGATCCCTCCTCTTCTCCTTGAAATAATGTAGCATTTGAACAAAAGTATATAAAAAAAATTGTGAATAATATAATCTTTTTCAATGTAGCAGATGTTTAAACACAAGCTATTTTAAGTGATTTCTCATTTTCCTGTCTCACGCGCTTTTCCTCTTTTTTTTTTTTTTTTTTTTTTTTTTTTTTTTAAATCTTTTTGCGGTCTTATGCTTGAAAATGTATTTAAAATATCACTTAAAACCCACGCCGCTGACCTTTTTTTTTACATTATTATTCACGACTATATCGATTATCGGAGAATCGAATCAGTTGACCGTCACATATACGTATTGTGATCAAGGGTGCAAGTTTTCCGTCCAACAAGACGGAATTTTGTCTTTTTAAAATTCCCAAGGACGGAAAAAGAGTGGAAAAATCTCCGAGGACGGAATAAGAGTGGGAAAATCTCCGAGGATGAAAAAAAATGTGTTTTTTGATTTTTCAGGATTCACATAAAAATGTTTAGGAACCGGACTTAAAATAACTCCACTTTTTGGCAGACCCAGCTTTGGAACCAAAGTCGGCTCCTATGGGGCCAATATCACTCTGATATCGTCATAAAATAATACAAGCGTATTTATAAGAATTTACTATAGTGGTTTTAAATGAAATGTGATAAAAAAATTTCCATATAATTGTCTGTTAGAAATACTTATTTTTACCAGACACAGCTAAAAACAAAGTAGGAATACACAGTTAATCACTTTTTTTATGTGAATGAAGTATAAAATTGCAGACCATACATAAAATAAAATCACACTTTGGTATATTATCATTAATATTTTATTTACATGATTAGAGGATAGTTATAAATAACAAAACTTATTTTAACACTCCGCCTACCAGATAGTTCCCCGTCGGATCGGCCAACAAAAATTAGTTTAAAATTCCCTAAAAATATGGTGTAAAAAAATCATGATTTAAAAAGCAATAATAATAAAAATCGAATTTTTGTATTTAAATCATATTTCTTTTTATTTAAATCGGATTTTTTTTTTTTCTCCAGCATTGAAATATTGAATAGATGTAGGTTTAGCCTATACGTTTCTAAGATTAATAGATTCTAGGTTTCTAAAAAACTAGACCTTTATTTACTAACATAATCTATGTTTTTACGCTTTAATTAATAAAGTTTAATTATTAGTTAGTAACTACAAAAATTATAAAAACTGTAAATTAGTAATTTCATTAATTAATATAATACTGTAAAGTTATATACATTAATATTTTGCAATAATTATGTAAAACTATATTAAAAAATAATGATTTTACATTTATTAAAATTATCAGTAGCTGCATTTAATTTTAAATTGATTACAATTTTTAATTAGGTATATAATGCATATTGTAATGCTTAAATTAGTAAACGATAATTCAGTATTTACTATTTATTCTAAAAAGAAAAAGGGCAGTATGCTTGTTCTAAAAAAAAGACACTATTACATAAGAAAATACATTACTAATGTGCTTAGTAGCAATAAAAATAGGTACATAATTTTTTAGTATGATAAATAGAAAAATCATTAATTTTCAATACTTCTATAAATCACGAATTGAAAAATACATTTAAATAACATGTTTTAATAATATCCTGATTTTTCTCAAGAAACAATGTTCTATCATTTTTGTAAAGTCTTGGTACACATATTTAGAAGTACTGCAGTATGGAAAGATTCATTACAAAAAATAATTCTGGCTACAATTACAAGTAAATTTCACTATATTTTAAAAGGTAGGGTGCACTTAGTTAATTTCATAAGGGGCAAGTGTGGCAACCTTAAAAAATAGCCAAAACGAAACAGTAAACAACAGAATTAATAAAAACTGCAATCACTCCCAGAATGAATCTGATGTATTTTCCTTTTCTTTGCTATCAGGCTAATTGGACAAAACTTGATCGTCAGCAGATAAACAAATGCGTACGAGTCATTCGGTTCTCGTGGGAGAATGCTTAGTACAGCAATAATACTAATTGGGTGTTTTGGGAAGCAAACTGCAACGTACACTCGGCCATCGACGACAGTGCGCCCTCGCACATGTATTTTAAAAATAAAAATAAAAAATAACCACAGAGAGAAAAAATAAAAATTAGAAAAAAAAAGTTTTAAAATTTAAATTATTAATGTCAAACTGAAAGAAAAAAAAACGGTGAATTTTTCAAAATTCGGCTATACAGAATTAATTAAAGTTAAATTAACTTTAAGTGGTACACGGAAACAAAACAAGTTGCGAACGGAAGGAAAACGAAACCAAAACAAAACAGCGCGAGTAGCCATAGCACCGTCTGTGCGTATCAAGCCGTCTGCTTGAATGCTACTCTCACAAGAGGCAACAAGAACCGTCTGTTCTTGTGATGTTCTGCGAAATTTCCGTCTGAAAAAACGCAGGCACACGACCCATATATCATTAAAAAAAAATTCTACCGCTTCTTGCCCCGTCTGGGCGGCGGGTAAAAAAACAATTTTCCTCCGTTGTACCGAGTTTAAAGTTATCCGTGCCACGACAATAAAATTTAGACTATAACTGAAAAGAGATAAAAAAAAAAGCAAGGGAGAGAAAAAAAATTGGGGACGGGGGGGGGCACAATATTACAATATACAGGAAAGAAATTACATAATAAAATACACAATAATCAAAAGATAATAATATACATAACAATCAGATAATATATATTACAACAATATGATGATGTAAAAGTATGGAGATAATAACGATAGTTTCTTTTCAAAAAGTGTTGGAAGTCGGCAAATGAGATAGACGCGGAATTTTTTAAGTGCCTCTATTACCGCTAGCACTTCTAGCTCATAAATACTAAGTTTTTCTTCTTGGGGGGATGTTTTTTTACTCATGTACTGAATCGGGTGATAATGACCATCGTCGGATTTTTGTAAGAGAACTGCACCAAATCCAAGTTTACTAGCATCCGTATGTACCTCTAAATCGGAACCGGGAATGAAAATATGTAGCAGCGGGGCGCTTGTGAGTATATGCCGTAAGCTGTGGAGCGCGTGTTTTTGCTCCTGTCCGAACTCGAAGTTCGATGTTTTGCGTAAGAGATCGCTGAGGGGTCGAGCAATAGAAGCATAGTTAGGAATAAATTTTCGGAAGTAACCTGTCAAACCGAGTAGGGACTGGAGTTGTATGACATTCGTGGGTTCCGGAAAGTGTAGGACCGCTTTAATTTTTGACGGGGAAGGAGCAATAGTATTGTTTTGAATAATATGACCTAAGAACTTAATTTTTCGCTGTAGAAACTGACACTTTTTAAAGTTGATTTCTAACCTATAGTCGGCTGCAGTCTGTAAGACTTGTCGAAGTTTCTGTAGGTTTTCGGCTTCGGTTTCTGAGGGGATTATAAAATCGTCCATATATTGAATCAAAGTACCGTTCGTTAATAGTATGCAGAAAACACAAGCTAGGAATCTTGAAAAAACGGCAGGGCTGGACGTGAGGCCAAAGGGAGCTTTGAGAAATTCGTAGAGACCATCATGTGTAATAAACGCTGTGTACTTGGTGCTATGGGGGTCGATATCCACATGGAAAAATCCATTTTTGAGGTCAAGTGTTGTGAAGACTTTTGCTTGTTGCAGTTGATCGAGAACATCGTCAATAAGGGGGGGGAAACGATCTTTAACAATTTTTTTATTGAGGGTACGATAATCGATGCACAAGCGTGTGGAGTTATCTTTTTTCTTCACTAACACGATAGGGCTGGCGTAATCACTGGTAGAAGGTCGGATTATTCCGTCATGTAGCCACTGCTGAATCTGATTCCGGACAATTTCCTTCTCAGCTATGGACATTCGACGTGGTCGCGGACAGACTGGTTTATCATCGGTCAATACGATAGACATTTTTAAATTAGTCGATTTCGATTTGGTGGGACGGAAATATTTGATTAAATCAGCTACTTCCTCGCGAACTGCGCGATCAGTTATATGAACCAAGTCTACATCAGGGATATCATCACTGACATTAATGAGGTTAATAAAAATATCTGATTGGGGTTGTTTTGTCAGAGATATACCACTCTCATTACATACAAGTGTACCTTGACTTATAACGTCTGTTCCTAAGATAAAAGGGTGGGACATATGAGCAAAAGGGATAACGTAAACATTAGCGGAAAAAACTGAACTGTCTATCTCAATATCGGTAGAAAAAGAGCCGTTGGGGCGAACGTCGCCACTACCAAATCCGGTAAATTTGAGGGGTACTGGTGCCAGGGGTGGTGATCCTAATAACCGATAAATGTCCTCGCGGGCAAGCGTAACTGGGCTGCCCGTGTCCACGAGGGAAGTAATGTCTAAATCAGCGATTTTGACCGATTTTTGCATGCTGTGGGAAGAGCGAGTGAGTTCGACGGTATGAACCTGTCGGTTTTTTCCGGAAATGACCGCGCGGGAAGGGGGGTTGGTCTCAGGCGGTTTCTGAGGCTTAGTAAAGCGCTCGTTGCATTTGGAAGCGACATGGCCAAAACGGGAGCAAGCATGGCACCTAGGGCCTAGATTTTTCTTATTGCATACTGAGCTAACATGGCTAATTTGATTACAGTTAAAACAGACCAGCTTACGCATTCTATCTTTCGGGGGGAGGGGTGGGAGGGGGAGGGAGACGGTTAGGTGTATTGTGATGAATTTTGGGCTTAGGATGCGAGTCGGAAGCAGAAATTTCGTCATATATGAAAAGTTTTTGTTTAAAATCGGCTATATGCGAGCATCCGTACAAAATAGATTTGTTAGCCGGTGGATCTGGGATACCTTGGATGATGTAATGGATGACAGACATGTCATCAATATTTGCTCTTTGAGCCAACTCCTTCATTTTTAAGAAGTATTCCATTAATGACTCAGAATTCTTCTTATGTCGCACCGAGAGTAACCTATGAATTTCTGAGGGGGAAACGGATTTCGAAAATTCGCGCAAAAGCGCTTGTTTGAGTGAGGGATACGAGGAAATGTTAGGTTCACCCCGAACGTATTGTAATGCGATCCCAGAAAGCGCACGTTCTGCGAACAAGAATTTTTGAAAATGGGAAAGTTTAAAAGAGTTCGCTAGTTTTTCAAAACGATCAATCCAAACTTTGATATCCTTGTGCTTTGCACCACTAAAGGGTGTTATAAGATGCTCTAAGTCGTGAAAAGAAATGGAATGTTGTTGTGTAGGGTGAAATGCTTCGGTTTGTGTATCACTGTCTTCGTATGCGAAGTTAGCTGTCTCTGTACTGATATGAGAAGTATTTTTGGGTTCATCTGAGTCAGAATTCGAGGCATTGTCAAATAAAGATTTCAATTTAGAGATGTCTATTAAAGAATCTACCATGCGCTTAGCTAACTCGGGAATTTCTCCCGAAATATCGAGATTTAGCAGGTTCGCTACAGTAATTAGCTGTAGCTTATCAAAAGAAATCTCCTTTAATTTCGCCTCATATTCTGGAGTTTGGGTTACAAGATTGGAAAACCGGAAAATAATCGTAAATTTTGGCGATTCTGACGGTGTTCGTCGGATGAAAAAATTAGCTGGTGAAGCAGTTTAATTTTATCAGTTCTGGCCGATTTAATCTGGCTCCGAATAAAAGATATGTCGGCTAACTGCATTTCGTATAAAATATATTAAATCAATTGCACCATAATAAAAAATAATCAAAATGGAAGTCGCTTACTCTGCATATATTGTATCCAATTAAAAAAAACCGCTCTTAATGAGAGCCGGAGGAGCATTTATATTCCATGTAAATGAAAGAGAAAGAGAAAAAAAATATCGCGCGCCCGCTGAGACTGTGAAGAAACACGGGTAAAACACACATCTGTTAAACTACAGCCGGGAAGGAGCCAATTTTCGCCGCTTGCAGCGAACAGGTGCAGAGAGAGGTCAGGTCCGCCGTCGAACGCACAGAGATGGATGTCCGGCCGTAGCGTAGAAACAGTCTGTTAAATTCCAGGGGCTATGGAGAAAAAGCACACAGTTCGCAATATCCGAGCAGTGATTTCTTGAAAAACAAATAGAGTGCGCTTAAACAGGCGCTGATGCCGTATGCCGAAAGATGCAGTGCAGTTTAAAACAGGTGGTCTGACGCTGAAAGTTGCAGTTCAGCTTAGCACTGTCTAAGGCCACTTAATACAGGATTCATAGGCCGGCCCCCATGTGATGTATGTAGACCATAATTGTAGGAGTCATTACTTAATAATATAACAAAAGTTTATTGGAATTATGGGTTAAATAAATCTATTTACAGTATATCAGGGTAAAAGGGGGAAGCTTAGGCCATTCCGAGCAAGTCCGGGGCGCATTCGTCAGCCGGTGCGCTTAGACGTAAAGCGAAGAGATTTTGGGCCGTCTGCCCTGTATCACTCCCAGAATGAATCTGGTGTATTTTCCTTTTCTTTGCTATCAGGCTAATTGGACAAAACTTGATCGTCAGCAGATAAACAAATGTGTACGAGTCATTCGGTTCTCGTGGGAGAATGCTTAGTACAGCAATAATACTAATTGGATGTTTTGGGAAGCAAACTGCAACGTACATATATATTTAGCCGAAATTTAGCATACTTTAAATGCTTATTTCATATAAAAGAATAAACAATTTAATTACTTAAAGGAAATTATATTAGATTTAGATTTAAATATAACATTTAAATGAAATATTTTTTATGCCTTTACAAAGTTATGGTATTTAATGTTTTACAGGACTCAGAAATTAAAATTAGAAACAATTATTTAAAGCTTTTTTTTAGATTTTGTTGTACTGGATAAAGTATTCCAAATTACATTAATCTTAGATTTTAATACGTTTGTGTCATTTAGAACAATTAGATTTAAACGAATTTTGATTTAAATAATTGATTTTTTTTTAATTGTTGATTAAAATAATGATTTAATCGCTAGCTTAAATCCACTTTTTAAATAGTTAACACCCTAAGTAAAATCCAAATGAATGTGATAATATTTAGAAATTGGTTTGTAAACTTGTTTCATTAGATCTAAATTCGTAAAAATCTCGAAACATTTAAAAAATATATCTAATAAAAGCTAATGAATTGTAATTGGGGTTGTATGCATTATTGTAATTTTTGTACACTGTTTATCTTTTATTTCTTTTTTCTTTGGTTAATCATATATTTTCTGATAGTGTATATTGTATAGATATTTTGAAATTCCTCTCATTAAAATCATTCACAAAATAAAATAATAAAAGCTTCTAGAATAAAAAAAAATAAATAGACAATAGAATTATGACATTTCAGCCTCATTACTTCAAATATATGAATTCTTCATAGATTTTTATTTATTTAAACAAAATCATTGTAATTTAAAGAAAAGCCAACAGAAAAAATATTTTTCCATACCTATTTTCCATCTACATATTTCTTCATTTTTTGATGGTAATCCATAGAATTATTTGTAGAAAACAAAAGTCCAGTATTAATTACAAAAGCAGTGGCATGAATCTTTTACACATACCGAAAGCATTTGTAAACTTTCTTGGACGTATTTTGTATAAAACACAGAATATTGCGATACTCTTGTAATATTTTTTGCTTAAGTTTTTTAACTTTGACGGACTATACGTACATAAACGGCTATTTTTACAAACAAAATGTTTTCGTTCTCTGTGTCTTCCAAAGATCAACAAATAAACTATACTGTCTTTAATTTAAAAATCGTCTGCGATTTTTCCCTATTGCACATGGCATATGCGCATGCAAAAATTATAAAGCAAACAATGCTTACATTACTAAACTTTGAAATTTATCACCTGTTCGTTCAAAACAGCAAGCTTAATATTTTTTTTTTCCTTTTTGAAACCACAGAAGTATAAGTGTCGCAGAAGTGTATTTTGTTAACGACAGCTGATTGTTAACAAAAAGTCACCGTAAAAGATAAACTGATATATATACCTGGACCTGAAACATTTTTACACTCTTCTATTTTTGCAAGAAAAAAATACTAGATTCGTGAAAATTTTCGAATTCCTGTTTTTAAAGGATTTTACACATTTTATAAGGTTAAAAATGTTTTTACAAAATGTTTGTTTGTATGTCTGTGACTCTGTCTGTCTCTTTGTGATATAAATTTTGTTGGCACTCTATCTCAAGAACAAATGCATGGAATAAGTTTTCATTTTATTTCAACCTTATACATACAGATGCATATATATATATTTGTGTGTTAGAAATATGATTCTATATGCCAATAAATAATTTATAACAAGCTGGAAATTGCATTTCAAGCGTAGCAAATGAGGTGCGTTCGTGCTATAACAAAGTTCTAAAAATATTCAATTTTTGGTGCACTGGATACAGTATTTCGGATACAATATAGTGGCCAAAATCTTCGGTGTGTCCCTGTAAATACTCTCTGCTTTCTGTCAGCTGTGTAGTCGTAAAAAAAGGTATATGCAAAAAACAGAGGGTATACGCTAGAGTGTATACACTGTAGCTCTTTTGAGAAACAGAGGGTATACCGAGTTCCTTAAAAAAATCCAAAGGGTATATGGCGTGTACCCACGTATACCTTCCACTACATCCCTGCTTTGTGTTATACAGGAAGTAACTTGTAATAAACCTCAACAACGTACATAAAATGTGAAATAGTTTAATAGTATTATAACGCGTCCCAAACAGTATCTCCCCTATAATATTATGTAATGGAATACTTGTGTGTGGCCCTGTAAATTAATAATAAATATTCTTTGCACCACCGATTGTGCAGAACGTATATTTTATCATACACTTCATAGATACATATAGATTGTATTATATTCGAAAGCGTGTAGCATCATTAACAAAGTGGAAATTGCGCGTCAAACGTGGCAAATGAGCTGCGTTCGTACTACAATTAATTTTATAAATATTCTGAGCTTAACACATTAGCTGCTAAATTCTTATGCTAAAATGCATGAATGTAAAATTTGATACGATTATATATCTCCAGTTCAGTAATACGAAAATTATAGGACCTCTTCTTAAATAGGACGCAATCAAGATCGCAAACCTAGAATCATTACTTATCATGGGATATCGTAAAAATGCGTAACTGATTCGAAAACCACTGCTATTTTTATTTTTACTCTGTAACTCTTACAGATTCTGTTGTGTTACCCTGTATATGATTTACAGCATTTATACCCACAAAGTAATATGCAAAAATATGGTTACACTTAAAAACTCATATCATAACTAAAAATGCACTTCTAGCAAAAATCTGTAACATAGAGTAATTCTGGTGCAGTATAGTATCCGAAATCTTTTGTGAGTGCCTGTAAATACTGTTAGCGCTTTCTATTATTAAAGAAGTAACTTGCAATAAAACTGAGTAATGTATATCAACTTAATTATATATGAAATAATTTAACATGATTGAAATACGCACAAAACAATGTTTTTCCATATATCATTATGTGACGGAATTCTTTTGTGTAGCTCTGTAAATGAATAATAAACGTTTTTTCACCATATATTGCACCGAATGTATATTTTAATACGCTTCGGTAAATGTATATAATTTTTTTTCTGTTTGGAAGGCTGTATCACCATTAAAATGAACTTGAAACATTTTTTTCTCATTGGCGGTAATGTAACGTAATACTTTTGATTGTCCCTGTAATCAAACCATACATCCGATTTTCAGAAGATTTGAAAAAACTCGACAAAATTATGGAACATTTTATATTTTAAATTTCAAACGATTCGGTTGGGTAGTTTTTGCTCTATTATATGCGGATAGATGGACAGACAGACGAACGAATGGACTGAACAACGACAATCGGTCTTACGTATATACATAATTACGAACGGACCTAATTATGTATCTTTTTGTATGTATTAATCACTTAAAATTTTTTTGGTCGTTTTCGTTTTCGGCCGAAAATAGGATGAGTACCGAAATTCAGTTTCAGTTTCTGTTTTGATCTTAAAAATCGGTTTCAGTTGATCCTTAATTATGATTAACACTTTCATTCGTGTAAATGCAGGTACTTTTCTACATTTACACATCTGTATGAGTTAATCAAGCGATAACAAATTGCACATTTGATTTCACATGCTAGGTACACATAAAAAAGGGTAATTTTTTGTTCAAAATGAGTAAATTTTATGACAAGTTTGTATTTGTAAAAAATTACTCACTTATGTGTGTACTTATAATTAAGTTTAAATTAGACTAACACATAAATACGTGTAAATCCAAGCATTTCTAGACATTTACACACTTGTTTGAGTTTTTCAAGTGATAAAAAATTACACACTTACTTTCATATCCTAAATACACATATAAACAGGTGAATTTCAGAAAAAATGTGTAAATTTTACGACAGGTGTGTAATTTTAGAAATTTACACATATATTCGGGTAAAATTAGCTAACTTACACATTTATTTTTTAGAGTGTAGGGACCGAAATGTCTTGGGACCGAAACGGCTAGGGACTGAAATGTCTTGGGACCGAAATGGCTAGCGACCGAAATGTCTCGGAACCGAAACGGCGGACCGAAATGGCAGGACCGAAATGGCGGGACCGAAAGGTCCTGCTTCCTCTTTTTTTCCCCTTGAGCCCATTTTTTAATTTATTCAAAAATCTGCTATGCAGAAATTTTTGGCGCATTTTTTAGAAGTAGTAATATAAACTTTAAACTGATTCGATATCTATTTTAGTTAAAAAGTTATGGCGTTTTTCGGTTTTCACAAAAATCCTTCCCTATTTTCACCCCCTTGGTCCGATTTAGCCCATTAGCGAACTCGATCGAGATTTTATACCACTTGATTTTATGTATCAGTTTGGAGGAGATTGGAGCAGAATTATACAAGTTATCGTGTCCAGAAAAAAGTGATATATATATATATATATATATATATATATATATATATATATATATATATATATATATATATATGTTACAGGCCAATCCCGATTTTCGGCCAAACTAGTTTATCCTAACGCCCATCGGATAAACTAGTTTTTCCTAGGCCAAACCGGTCTATCCTAACGCTCATCGGGTAAACTAGTTTTTCCTAGGCCATACCGGTTTATCCTAAGGCCCATAGGACAGACTAGATTTTCCTAGGCCAAACTAGTTCGGCCTACCTCTTATAGGATAAATTAGTTTAGCCTGCTGTTTATTGGTCTGAACTAGTTTATCCTAGGCCGATTTAGTTTACCCTAGGTCAATTCAATTTGGCGTGATTTTATTGAATTCAATGACCGCCTCAGCGCCAACATTCTAGTTTGTCCTAGACTGATCTAGTTTATCCTAGGCCAATGTAATTTTACGTCTTTTTAGCTTACAGGCATCAAAGCCTGAGAAATAATGGGCTCACAGATTTTGTATGTATGTACGCATGTACGTACGTATGTACGTAATGCGACAATTCTTGATAGAAATATCCGATTTGCTTCAAATTTTAGATGTAGGTTCATTCTGATGAAGTAGTTTTCTGAATAGTTTTGATAATTCATTGGATAAGAATAAGTGAGGAGAGCGAACGGGAGGCTAATCCCACACCGTTAATTTAGAAAAATGGATTTTTCATGCAGCATTATAATTTTTCATTTAAAATTTTAGATATAGGATCATTCTGAAAAGACGCCTCCGTGATTAGTTGTGGATTTTTATTGTTTAAGTGTAAAAGAAAGGGCAATGTGGGTTACCCTCCCATAAATTAGACAAATGGTTTCTGACGCAGAATTTACGGATTTGCTTCAAATTTTGGATATAAGTTCTTTCTGATAAGGCAATTCCCAGAATAGTTTGGAGGGGGGGGGAGTTAATGGTTAAGTATGAAGGGGAAAATAAAGGATTACTGTCTTACCTAGGCAAAACTAGTTTATCCATTTGGCGTTAGAATAAAATAGTTTGGCCTAGACTAATCTAATTTGGCTCAAAATCGGGTTTAGCCGGTAAAAAACATATCTTTCACTAGAATAACTATAAATGTGTGTCAAGAATCATTCCTTATAACATCAATACAGAAATTTAACGTGTCCACCGTAGAGACATGATGCATTGGACATGGTGTTTTTTTTTTCTTTTTTCTGCAGACTCGTGCCGTGATGAGATCAGACTTACATTTATTATTGTTATTATTATTATTAGTAGTAGTAGTAGTATTAGTATTATTATGCATATTCGGGCCAGATCGGAGCTGAACATAATTTGGAATCGAACAGCGTTTTTCATTTTTGAGAAGTTAATTACCTGTCGACATATATGCTATTCTTGTCTCGGCGTCAAGTTTTTCTTTTCCGTGAAATCGTAACCAGAAATTTGATTCAAAATATAGTTTTAATTATATTTTCTCAAAGATACATCACTTTTATGAAAAAATGGTTAACGCCATTCGATTACATATTTTCTGAATGAGCATGCCTGTTAATCTTATGCATTTCCGAAAAGGAATTAGATTGCAAATGTGTGAGGATGTAACTTTTTTGGATTTGAGAAAGCCTTAAGGAAATGCAGAGAAATATATTCACAAATCTACTTTTACTAAACAGATTCAAAAGTTATGATGTTTATAACTTTCCTTTTTTACTTTTGTTCTAATGCACAAGGTTAGCAATGAAGCAGTGTTCCGGATCAATATTAAAAAAAACATTGCCCAGTTAAACTGATAGCTTTGCATTCACAGGCTGTTTACACTAAATGTGTATTACAGCCTTATTTTTCAAGAATAACACTCTCGAAAAATAAAGTAAGGGGGATTACTTTTTTCCCATTTCCCATTAAACAATTATCCCAATTAACCATTAAATCCCCAAACTAATCACAGATATGCTTTTATAAAATATAACAATTATAAAAATTTGAAGCAAATCAGATAATTCTGCTAAAAATAATTCATCAGATTTCCAGAGGGTGATCCCCCATTCCTCCTTTTATACTTAATCATTAAACCCTCAAAACCATTCAGGGATTCGCCTTATAAAAAAGAAAAAAAAACATTCAATATTTATGACAAATCGAATAAATCTGCATAAAAACCCATTTATCTAATTTAAGGAAAGTGATAAATAGTCCATTACTCCATTATACTTTAAAAAAATCACAAATTAATTAAAGAAGCGGCTGATCAAAATGAATTCATGTCCAAAATTTTAAATAAATTGGATAATTCAATATTATAACCAATTTATTTAATTTAAGGAAGGAAATAAATTGTGCATTTCCCCTTTACATTTAATCAAAGAACACCAAAATTAATAAGTGAGGTGCTTCATCAAAATGAACAAATCTTAGATTTGCAGCAAATCGGTTAATTCGGCATGAAAAACCCATTTGCCAAAACTAGGCGGGAGCCCACCGTCCGTCCCTTCGTTCTTAATCAACTAATCCCCAAAACTAATTAGGGAAGCGCCTTATCAGAAGGAATCATTTCTAAAATTTGAAGCAAGTCAGTAAATTCTGCGTGAAAAAAGTATTTACATAAATTATGGGGCGTTACTCTTATTCCCACTCCTTTTATACCTAAACAATGAACACCCACAACTAATCATGGAGGCGCCCGCCGCATCAGAACGCTTCTACATCTAAAATTTGAATAAAATATGCTAATAATGCATGGAATCCCATTTATTTGAATTAAGGGAAGGTCGAATCAGCCTCTCGTTCTTCCTCCCCCTTATTCTTCTCAAATGACCTCAAAAAATTATTCAGAAAACCTCCTCATAAGACTAAACCTACATTGAAAGTTTGATGCAAATCGGGTATTTCTATCAAGACTTATTGCGCTACGTACTTACGAACATACATAAATACAGAACTCACGGACACATTAATTCTCAAGCTTTGGTAGCCTGATGCGATAAAAACAGGTCAAATTACATTATTTCTATCAAGAATTATAACGTTACGTTCATACGCATGTACATGCATGCGTACATACGTGCGTATATACAGAACCTGCGAGCCCATTATTTCTCAAGCTTTGACGACTGTGAGCTAAAAACATGCAATTACATTGACCTAAGATAAACTAGATCAGCCTAGGACAAACTAGAATGTTAGCACTGAGGCGGTGAATTCAAAAAAATCACGTCAAATCGAATTAGACTAGGATAAAGTAGATCGGCCAAGGATAAACTAATTCGGACCAATAAACAGCAGGCTAAACTAATTTATCCTATAAGAGTTAGGCCAAACTAATTTGGCCTAGGAAAATCTAGTTTGTCCTATGGGCTTTAGGATAAACTAGTTTGGCCTAGGAAAAACTAGTCTATCCCATGGGCGTTTGGATAAACTAGTTTGGCCTAGGCCTGTGACGACCCCAAGTAACTGACTGTGGCACATAGCTCCCGATCATGATTTCGCAAGAAGCTATCTTAACTTTCTGCTCTGAATCCGAACTGTTTCTTCTGTGTCTGCCAGACGGCGCTGATGTGGTACAATCTTCTGCTGGAAACGAAAAGAAAGCAGAGAGTGGGGAAGGACGGGACGGTGACTTTTGGATTTCAGTGTCTGATTTTCAATGATCATTTTAACTTTTTTTTTATTTGTTTAATTTTTATGTGTGTAAAGACTTTAGTTGTCAAATTTTATAGTGTAATTGTTAATGTAGTGTGCTGAATGTTAATGTCGTGTGATGTTCATTTGATTAAATCGAATTCTTGCTTGATTGGTTTGTTTTAAATTATATGGCAGCCGCAATATCCAGATTCGTATTTTATACTTTTGATTATCATAAAATGTGTAAATATGAAAAAGAATGTTTAAAACCATGTTGGTTTAGTGTGTTTTGCATTGAAAAATATATTTTCAAACCAAACTGGTTTATTGATTAAAGGAAGTCAAACTGATTTCAGGTATGATATGTTTCGCATCGAAGAATGTACTTTTAAAATCAAAGTGGTTTATCGATTAAGTGAAGTCAAACTGATTTCAGGTATTATGTAGTTCTCATCGAGAAATGTTCTTTTAAAACCAAGCTGGTTTATTGATTAGGTGAAGTCAAACTGATTTCAAGTTTAGTATGTTTTGTATTGCGAGATATAGTGTTTAAAACCAAGCTGGTTTATTGAATAAATGAAGTCAAACTGATTTCAGGTTTATTACATTTCGCATTGAAACCTATCGTGTTTAAAACCAAACTGGTTTATTGAACATATGAAGTCAAATTGATTTCAGGTTTATTAGGATTACATTTCGCATTGAAACATATCGTATTTAAAACCAAACTGGTTTGGTCAAAATTGTGAGTTTTCAGAAATTGAAAATTATCTTGAGAATTTATCAAATTTATGTATTATTTCTGTGGAATAGAAAGTAATGAAGCATTGATGTTTTGAACTGGTATACATATATTTTTTCTGAATAGATAATTATAGTTAATTGTATAATGTATAAAAATAGTAATTATAGATGTCTCAAAGATTATTTTAAAATTTGTGAAGTATATATTTATCTATTGCTTTGATAGTATTCATTTTGTGAATAAATAGGTTGATAGTGTACCGATTTAAATTTGGTTAGTTGGTTGGGTGACCGTTTCTCTTACAAAGTGTCTGACTCACCCATCGGTGAATTTGAAATCAAAAATGGCTTTCCTTGGAAGAGGGCAAAAAGTGGAATTGGGAGAGGAAGTTAATGAGAATATGAAGATCATTTACTTGTATAAATTAATTACGAAGAGCGTTTCGTATGAAGAAGAATTTGTAAGGTACATGCTTGAGACTGTGATAGATGAGAGATTAAGTCGTGAGAAAGCTTTCGAGAGAAAAAGGGCGGATGAAAGAAGGTTTATAGTTCCGGAGAAGAGAAAAACATTATTAAGTATTGGTGATGTTGATCGAGTAAAAGAGGGATTGGAGTGTAATACTGATGAAACTTTCTGCGGCTATACGGTATCTTTGCACTTTGAAGTAACGGAAAATGAGTCACCGACTAAGAAATTGAGTAATTCTCTTGAAGAGGAAATCTTGGATACTATAGATGTAATCGAATTGTTTGAACTTTCTGAAATTCAAGGTGCGAAGCGAGAAGAGATAAAATTGATAAAATATGAAAGTAGAGTTGAGGATAAGTTGAACTTAAAACTAAATGGTGGAAATAATGAGAAAGTCACTGAACAGGATGAAAAATGTTTCCTTTTGTCACAAGATAGAAATCTGGGAGATGTATCTGAAGTAAATAATGAGCGTATGTTTGAAGGTAATCTTGAACTTTCTCAGGTTGATATTGATGAATGCTGTAGAAATAATGAAATTGGATCGCTTATTCCAAGTAAATTGGAGACCAAGGACATTTTGGAGACTATAGATGAGGTTCAAGAGAAAGATAATGTTGAGAATTTATGCGAAAATTTTCAGTTTATAACTGATAAGGAAACTAAAAGTACGAAGGAGAGGAGAGAGAGTACGGATATGAAGCAAAACTGTATTGTAGTTGGTTTAGTTAGGAGGGCATTTAATGAGAAAGACGAAATTGGTCTTGAACTTGACTGGTTAATTGAAAGATGTAAAGAAACTGGAAAAATATCCAAAAGGGGAACCGGAGTTGTTCATGGTCTGTTCAAGAAGAGAGTTTATGGGAAATGGAGCCATGGTTTTTATAATATCTTTAAACATAGTAACTTAAAGCATACACAGTACTCAATGATTGGAGGTGGACGAAACATATTTAATACACATAATTCACTTACACACGACATACACACATTGTAAACATAGAACAATTAATCTGGAACTCAGGTTCCTTACATAATTCCATGGAATGGACAAGGGGCGCCATCTACAGTTTTACCTGAAAAGTAAAAGTATAAAATACCACAGCTCTTCCCCACTTAATAATGAAGTCGTTCAGGAGCTCTTCGATGTCTTCTGGAACGTCTAAGTATCTGAGGAGAAGAAGAAGAATTAGTTTTGACATGTTCAGGAGCATCAACGGTAGCACTAGTAGGAACCGACGGTTTTGGGAGAATGTTATCCGAGCTAGTTGAATTAGAACTCGAAGAATCAGGATCACGAAAGTCAGTTGGAGTAGGATCTGGAGCAACTGGAACATGAGAGTCAACTGGCTGCGGATCTGTGAAACTTGACTGTAAGGGTGGAAAATCATCTTGCTTCACCTTTGCATTTTCACTTCTAAAATTTTCTGCAACATTTTCTTCCGAATTTGGATCAGTAGTTAAAGAAATATCTTCCCCTATATTGGTTATTTGATCCACATGCCTTTTCCAAATATTCGAACCAACTTGAACTCTGTAATGTAATTTCCCTTCTCTTGCTACGATTCGACCAATTTTCCATTTGGCTTCCGGAGTATAATTTCTTACAGCTACTTTCTGGTTGATTTCAAATTCTTTTACTTTAACTTTAGCTTTCCTTGCAGTTTGTTTTTCATCAACAAAATTTGCAACATTCGGCACTATCAAATCTATGCTTGTTCTTATATGACGTTTTAGAAATAAAGATGCAGGACTTTCCCCCGTTGTAACATGTGGCATCTTCCTGTACTGCATAAGAAAGTTATTCAGCTTCATCTGTAAAGTGATGTGTATCAACTTTGGGAGGGTTATTTTTCAAATTTACACAAATAGAGCAATTTCTTGCAATATCTTCTATATCATGGTCTATTCCTGGCCACCATACAAAACTACGGGCTAAAGATTTCATTTTCACTATACCAAAATGACCAAAATGTAATTCCTTTAATATCTGTTGTCGATGAATTTCTGGGATAACTACTCTACAACCATTTAAAATACAACCATGCTGAAGAGTAAATTCTTCTTGTTTACCACCAAAAAGTAAATTCTTTGGAATTTCTGAGCCAGAAATGAGGTGATGAAAAATTTGTCGCAAAAGAGGATCGGTTTTTGTAGCTGAAGCAATAGATTTAGCATTTAAAGATAAAACAGAAAGTTGATTTATTTGAATGATTTCAGATTCATCAAGTCCCTCATTTGAATTATATTCGTGGGGTAAATCTTCACTACGTAATGGAAGACGTGAGAGTGCATCGACATTACCGTGTTCAGTAGTTTTCTTATAGCGAATGTCATACTGGAACGTTTGTAAATATATGGCCTATCTTTGCATTCTAGTAGCTGATAAAACAGGAATACTTTTAGAAGGTGAAAAAATTGAAACTAATGGTTTACTATCAGTAAACAAAGTGAATCTGTTACCGTACAAATATTGAAAAAATTTCTTAACACCAAATATTATTGCTAATGCCTCCTTATCTACTTGACTATACCGTTTTTCGGCATTATTCAAGGTTCTGGATACAAATCCAATAGGCTTTTCAGTATTGTCTGACATCACATGCGAAAGAACTGCAGAGATACCATACGGAGAAGCAGCCGTAGCTAAGATTAAAGGTAATTTCGGATTGAAATGGGTAAGCACTCTGTCAGAAGTAATTTCTCTTTTTATTTTTTTTAAACGCTTGATCACATTTGTAAGACCAATTAAACTTCACATTCTTTTTAAGCAAATTATTCAAAGGATGTGCAATTGTCGATAAATTCGGTACAAATTTAGCATAATAAGTTACAAGACCAAGAAATGCTTTTACCTGGGAGACATTTTCTGGCCTAGGGACATTTACAATTGCTTCTATTTTATCTGGTGTTTTATGAATCCCATGTTTATCCACTTTATACCCACAATAAGTAATTTCATCTGCCATGAAGAATGATTTTTCCTTATTTATCCGAATATTATAATTTCTTAATCTTTCTAATACTTGCTTTAACCTTTGTAAATGAATTTCATCTGTTTCCCCAGTTATTCCTATATCATCAATAAAAATTGTAATTCCCTCAATTCCACTTAAAATTTGTTCGATTTTTCTTTGCCATATAGCAGGAGAACTACTAAGACCCATTGGTAATTTAAGGAACTGAAATAATCCTTTAGGTGTATTAATGGTTAATAATTCTTGGGATTCCTCATCTAGAGGTAATTGGAGGTAAGCTTGATTTAAATCAATTTTTGTAAAATGAACACCACCACTTAAAGTAGCTAACATATCTTCTATTTTAGGCAAGGGACATTTTTCTACTTTC
The DNA here is from genome assembly GCA_964019185.1 of Maratus speculifer. NCBI lineage: Eukaryota > Metazoa > Arthropoda > Arachnida > Araneae > Salticidae > Maratus > Maratus speculifer. The sequence continues at coordinate 268,934,265 of OZ025298.1, forward strand.
AGATATTTATTTAATGTAACTTTAAAGTCTCCGCATAAACGTATTTTACCATTAGATTTTACCACTGAAACAATCGGGGTTGCCCACTTGCTATTTGTAACTGGTTTAATTATACCTGCTTCTTGTAATCTTTGTAATTCCTCATTGACTGCAGCACGTAGTGCATAAGTAACAGTCCTTGCTTTACAAAATATGGGTGTAGCATCCTTTTCAAGGTAAAGCTCTGCCTTTAACCCTTTAATTTCCCCTACTTTATCAGAAAATAAATCAGAAAAATCATTTAACAATTTTTGCAATTTATCAGAATAATTTACAGTCTCATTAACATAAACAGATCTTAAATTATGTGGAAAAATATCGAATGCAGAGGCCCAATCTCGGCCAAATAATAATGGAAAAGTATCTTCTTTTATCAAATATAATTTTAACTTTTCTGTTTTATTTTCATAAGTAACATTTACTTCAACATAACCTACAGGTTTAAAAATTTCACCAGTTGCAGTTTTTAACTGAACATCTGGGGGTAAAATTTTATAATCAGGAAAAATTCTGCGAAATCTTTTTAAAGGAACAGCAGAAATTCCCGAACCTGTGTCCAATTCCATATCAGCTCTTGCTTTATTTTCAATTAACACAGATAATTTAATAGGATTTGCACCTGTATTTTTTATAGTTAATACATTTACTGTATCTACTGAATTTGCGTGTTTTTGGAAAGTTTTACTTCTACATACTTTTCCAATATGGCCTTTTTTCTTACATATTTTACAAATAGCATTAATAAATCTACATGAATTGGCTAGATGAGAAGTATTTCCGCATCTATAACACTTTAATTTACTTTTATTTGCTTCAGGAATTGTATTATTTACATGATTGTTGACATTTGACTTCTGACAATCATTCGAGAATTTCTTGGTGTGTACGTTCTTTGAACTTGAAATTTTATTAATACTGAAATTTTTATTTTTAATTTCAGAAATTTCAATATCTACATTGATAACGCTTTTTCAACTGCCTTCTCAAAAGTTAAATCATCTACTTGCGTAATCAATTTATTTTGAATGCTTTCGCTTTTCAAACCGCGTAAAAATTGTTCAAGTAAATTTTCATTTAATGTATCACCCGTAAAACAACAAAAAGTTGTATTTTTCTTTAATCTAGCAGCAAAATCTTGAACTGATTCCGACTCATTTTGGTAACACTTAACAAATTTTATTCTTTCAATAAATTTGTTGGGGGCGGGGCTTAAATGCTTTATCAAAATGTCAACAATTTCAGAATATTTTAATGTTTCACATTCTTTCGGGAAACATAAATTACTCAGCAAATTATAAAGCTTAGGGCCCATGCAAGATAAAAGGGCCGCAACTTTTTTTTCCTCTTTTAATTCATTCAGAATAAAATTCTGCTCCAAGCGTTTAATATAAGCCTGAAATGTTTCTACTCTATCATCATATTCTTTAAATGCCAACATCGTGTTTTTATGCAAAAAGACAGGAAAAAAAGTAAATTAAAATTCAATGCACTTACCACCCCCTTGTTTTGTAGTTGCCGATATACTCTGGAAGGCTACTTTACATAGCAGAATTGCCGAACTCAAAATCGAAAGAAGGAGCCATTTCCATTTGGCGCGCCGTTATTCTTTTAATATTTTTACGGTAGAAAGTTTTTTACCTGTAACTTAAAGCATACACAGTACTCAATGATTGGAGGTGGACGAAACTTAAGAACGAAACATATTTAATACACATAATTCACTACACACGACATACACACATTGTAAACATAGAACAATTAATCTGGAACTCAGGTTCCTTACATAATTCCATGGAATGGACAAGGGGCGCCATCTACAGTTTTACCTGAAAAGTAAAAGTATAAAATACCACAGTTTTGATGACAGAAAGTGTTTCAAAGTGATTGGCAAAAGGAGGAAGAGAAAGTTGAATGTAAACCAGGAAGAAATCGAATGATGAAAAATCACAACAGGAGAGAAAAAAAAATTTCAACAATGCCGACACTTTATCACGGCACCCATCCTTTCATTAGTAGCTATTAAGTTTTATAGATTTTGTGCAGTTTTATTAATGATCATAGTTGTTTCCAGAAAATGTATGTTTAATGTTATTTATTGTTGCATAATAACATGGAAAAATACTTGTGATAATTTTTGATCTGGTAGTCCATAATTTGATTAATATGTATTGTTTTCAGATTTATAATTGTAAAAAAAAGGTATATTACAGTTCAGTTGTTTAAAAGTAGAAAGATCAATACAAAAACCCTTAATGGGTTAAAAGTTTTGACGCAGCTGTTTATTTTATGGCTCTAAGAATTTTGAATATGAATTTTAAAAATAATGATATCAAATTTTGAGTGACGTCATGCTATTAATTGAAAAATGTATTTTGGTAGTATTTCATTAATCATTTTATTTATTTTTTCTATTTATAATAGCATGTGCAAAAGTTATTTTCAACATGAAAAGATATATACAACTTTATTCACCTATGCTTTTTCACACACATCTCCCATAAATTCAAAATATGTGTTTGAAAAGATAAGATATAAATTTTAAGTGACGCCTTTATGTGCCTTTAAAAAGTTTGTTTCAAAAATCAATTTTTTTTTTTAAATTTTGATTTGGTAAAATATATTTACACATCTAAAAAACTGTTTTAAATTTACATTTCGTTCTTAAATATATAATTTTCATTGAATCTATACTATGCATTGGAATGCATTTATCTCAATAAACTGATTTATCATTTGAAATTACCATTACATTACCATTTAAATGCGTTTCACTTAGTTTGGATAATTTAGCGCAAAGAAACCATTTATATAAATATTGCTTACAATTTTGAATAACGTGACACAAATGACCACCGACGCGGATGTTTAGAGGGTGCCAAATGTATACTACGAACTAATTTTTGACCTGTCACATAAAAATGTTGGGGGCGCCAAATTGAAGCTTTGCCCCGGACGCAGTTTTCTCTTCGCACGCCCCTGTGTAAGATTTTAGGAAGGGAATAATTTTATTTTCACGCATGTTATAGAAATTGTTAAATAGTTATGACAGTTTAAAATGACTCAAACTGCTGATTGCGAGCGAAAAATGGAGACTGACAGAATAGTATGTCTTGTATGCTGTGAGGATTACATTTCGAAAGATTATGTAAAAATACACTGCTCAAAACAATTAAAGGATATTGCAGTTTTAGGTGGGTTTTGTATCTGGGAAACTTTTTAGCTGATTGATACATGGTCGACAGACATAGTAGGTTATATGAGAATAAATTACACATGTTTGGCAGAAAAAAATGTATTTTATTGCGCATTTGTATACAAAAGGAAAAAAACACAATTTGTAAATATGAGAAAAAAAAGAATAAGAAAAGGTGTTTTCTTCAAAGAAAATCATTTTCAGTAGGGGGTATGGTTTCCACGGGCGGCCAGCAACGTTGAACACCTTTGAGGCATGGACTCAATGAGGCTATTAATGACGAGTTGGGGTATTCTGCCCCACTCTTCCAGAAGAGCTCTTTCCAGTTCTTGGAGAGTTTGTGGGGGTTGTTGGCGGCCAATCCTTGGCATTAATACCCCGGTTGATTTCCTTCAGTGGCCGAGCTACATCCTAAATACTGATTCAAATAAACACAGTTAAAACTGTGCAATGTCTCTAATATTTCAATTTAAGCTGTCCTTTTTAAGCAAAAAGAAGCTCACGGTCTGATATTCTTTTGCTTCATCCTCCCCCCCCCCCCCCCCCACACCACACCTTTATTTTTTTTACACTTTCACAAAAAACTGAACATTTTCAATAGGTTAGAATGCAATTTGTCAATTTCTAAGTTTGTAGAATTTTTATTTTTAGAATTGGGCAATCTACATGCAATTATCCCATTTTATTTCATAGTTTTGTTTGCATGGCGTTATTACCCATATAGGTAAGTAATAACGCCAAATAGCATTGGTCAAGAAATCACGCCATTACTTTTTATGAATACATATCTGTTAAATTATTTTTTTTATATAGGTAGTCAATGAGTTGCTGTATCAAATCATATATTTGTTTGAAAAATACAATCTAAAACTGAGCCGTGAAAATTGGTAGACCCTTAACGTGGCGTTATTACCCCAAGGTACCTTATTTATAAAATACTTAACAATATATTTACGTGAAATATATTTATGTGAATTTCTTAGACAAATAAATCCATATGCTGAAAAAAATCGAATGTTGCATGAATTAACTAGAATTGATGGACAAGAACATGTTTTAAATTTTATAATTTAAAGATTTGATGACAAGCGAAGATATAACAAATCAACAACTTTAAAAGTTGCTTTCATAATTGAGTCTAAAGGTAATTATATTCTAAGTGTACATCTTAAAAAATATTCCAGACAAGAAGATGGCCATAAGACCACTAGTAACAATTAAATCTCACAGCATGCAGATCCCATTACATTCCCAATTTTATTTTCTCATGGTGATCGAAGATGGACATACAATATGTTGTCAAGGAAAGGTAAGAAAAATACAACTTTACAGTATTTTGGACATCGTTTAGGACTGCATAAAAATTATTTTAACCCTTTACTTAACTCTATTTACTTAAATCCTTTTTATATTAACTTATTTTGAAATTTTTAACTGTTTTTTTTTTCTTTAATCAAAGACGAAAACAGACATTGTATCCCTTAACGATAACTGATTAAGCCTTAAAAATCTCTAATCAAAGGGGGGGGGGGGAATGGAAAATCGTTTGCAGGGAGATCACCGCTTTTCTATGAATTATAATCCAATCTTTTTAACGTGGATGATATTAGCGTGCTTTTGGAATCTGGGATGTCTCAACAGGGGCTGGTCAGCGTAGCTCGTAAGTTGCAGAGCCCTCTAGGCACACAGAAGTTTGTTAGAAAAAAGGGATTGCTTTGCAATACCAAATGAAATCGCAAAGCATTTAAGCAGGAGGGTAAGCGCAGGGGTGCGGAAACCCTCTAGACATTGAAATAAAAACAATATTAAAAAAACATTGGTTAGATATGTAAATTGGAATTATTTTTTGTAAATAAGACGACGAATTCTAACAACGTTTGTAATTTATCTGTCGAAGAAAATACATTTCAAATTGAAAGTGATTTGAAAACATTATTATTTAAGAAAACATAGAATTGTGTGTTTGAAAAAAATACATCTAAAATCGCATTTATTAACGGCTATATTTTTCAAAGTTATTTACTAACTTAACTTGAACTGTCATTTAAACTAAAAAAAATCATCCAGATTGATCCTGATGTACAATATATATTTTATTAAATATTGAAATTATCAACACAAATTTCCAAAATATAGTACACGTTCCAAATATTTTTTTTTTTTTTTTTTTTTTTTTTTTTTATGCGAAATGCAAACGTCTATATATCAGTTTTTACAATCCAGAACTCTCTGTGGGGTAAATACCGAGAGACAAAGACTCTAGACTGTTTACTTATTTTATATGAGCTTATTTTCAAACTTTTAACATTTTTTTTAAATAAAAGATTCAAAGACGAAAGCAGACGTTGTATTTTCTGACAGCGGCATAAAAATCTCAAATCAAAGAAAAATGAATGGAAATCTATTTATAGGGATATCGCTATTGTTTTATTAATATTATTATTATTACAGGTCTCTCAAATGGTCCGCAAACTTAACACCAATAATTTTTAACAGAAAATATTGTGGTAGGTTTCTACAGAATTCTCGTTAGAATTAAATTTCGGCGGTGGTTTCTGGTCAATTTCCAAGAAAAGTTTTAATAGAAAAATTTTCTAAGAAATTATTACAGTTGACGGACCAATTGAGAGCCCTGTTATTATTATAATTCAATTTTTTTAAAGCCGATGAAATTGGCGTGCTTTCAGAATCTTGGGTGTCCAAACGGGGGTTGGCGTGCATAGCTCGTAGGGGGCAGAGCATCCTAATACCTAAAAAAATACATGAATGATTAGCCTGAAATTTCAGATACGGAAATAACATAGTAGACTTTATACATTTCTGAGATCTTTTCTGGATAACTCATAAGAAACCATAAACAAATTGGAGAAAAACGAATACCTTTTCAATTACCCTGTAAAAACTAATGTCTTAAAAGCGTTGAAACCTTAGCACATGATTAAGAGGCTTTTTGCGATAAACTGACTGCATTTTTTATGAGAATGGCACACGTACTTGTTGAGAAATTAAAGTTTTAAAAAAAAATCCCAAATTTCACCAAGTTTTTTGCTTGTAATTTAAAGAGTTCTTAATGTAATAGAAAATCTTTTCAGAAACCACGACAAATAACATTTTATACAATTCCCTGAAATAGGAATTTTAAAAAATGATAAATATTCAATAAAAAAGCATCGGATTCAACAAATAATTTTTCACTGCGCATGCGCGAATGCAATCAAATATACTATGCATAATTTATTAGCTGAATATATACAGCAACATTTCTAAAACTCCGAAAAACATAGTTTGAAAAGTCTGAAAGTAATTGTGGATAGAATAAACTCAAAGTCCTTTGTTCCCAAAAGGAAGCTAAAAGGTGAAGGGCTGAATCCAAATTAGAACGTGCAATATTGTGTACATTTCATAGTGTGTAACAGATATTTTACACAACTTCTCATCGTTTTTTTCTTTTGGGAACAACAGACTTTGAGCTTATTCTATCGACGATCACTTTCCGATTTTTCAAACTATGTTTTTGTGGTTTTCACAAAAGTCGAAATAATTTTTGTTGAAACATTTGAAACAATTGTTTTCCATTGATCGTAATGTAACGGAAAATATTGACTGTTCTTGTAAGTGAACAATACATTTTATGTTGATAAAATTTGAAATGACTCAAGAAATTTATGCAACAAATATGCCTTTAAAATTTTAAACCATTCGCTTGGGTAGTTTTTGCTCTGTAATATGCGAACAAATGGACATACGAGACGACGACTATGGATGCTAAGCATTTTTATAATTACGAACGCTTCTAAGAAGACCTAGTATAAATTTTGTTACTTTGTGAAGACTAAAAAATGTTTAATTTTCCTTTTTGTTATGAAAATGGAAACTTTCTATTGTTCTTAGTGTCTTATCTATTGATTTAAAAAAAATTCCAAGCTTCAGATTTCTAGCACTTGGTTTTCCTTCTAATTGAAAAAGTATTTTTTTTAACGAAAGCAGTTTTTGGATGGTAAAATCATAAAAACAAAGAATTCGTTTTCTAAAAATGAAACAGTGAATTCTATTTTATGATAATTTTTATCTAAAACGCAATAATTTGTAGCAGAACAATAATAACATATTTGAAATCTGAAAAACTTGCTTATAGCTTTCTTTAAATTTCTTTCGTACTTCATGCGAATTCTTTTCAAAAACGACAAATTTTTTTTATCTTTATTAGTCTGTTACTTATATATATATATATATATATATATATATATTAAAAAAAAAAAAAAAAAAAAAAATCCTAATTTTGGATCCGTAGCATTTGGATTTGCTTCCAAATAATAAAAAAAATATATATATTATTTTAAAATCTCTGGCTACTATATTTTAAAATCATAAAAACAAAGAATTGGTTTTCTAAAAATGAAATAGTGAATTCAATTTTATGTTAATTTTGATCTAAAACGCATTAAGGAGGTGAATTGATAAGGGCTATATTTTCGCCCATCATATACCCGAAAAATATAGTTTCGGATTCCGACAATTGTTCAATGTTTTTGTATACTTAAAGATATGTATTTTTATTTAATAGAAGATTTACGTGATAAATAAAATAGTAAATCATAGAAATTATAACTCAAAAATGGAGTGTTTTGGCTTTTTTCCTTATATTTTTGTACTTTTTTGCATCTTTGAATTTTTATTATTTTTTTTTTCTAAGAAGCGCTCGATGACCAAATTAATTTTGACTTGCAGTAATACTTCTCTTTATAAGCTTTCATATGAGCATTATTTTATTTTGGTTCAGTGACCGCTTCTGCTTATTAAAGAAAAAAAATATTTCGTGTGAGAATATCAATTGCACTGCTACCAGTTCGCGTTCAGATTTGTTTTGCCGCACACAAAAAGTATTTACGTTGCTCATATGTAAATGATGTTTTATAATACTGTTTTTGCAAATATTTATTTAAGAACTTAATAAAAAAAATATTGCTCTGAAGTCAATGTTATTATTGTAAAACCTGGCCAAAAGCAAATAGTGATTTTCGTATCTGTTTATAATAGAAATATACAGGGTGTATCTAAACTACTGGGCAAAACTTTAAGGGGTGATAGTACACATCAAGACAAATAATATTAAATGGGAAATTAAGGGTCCCAAACGTCTTTCGAAGGAGATAGGCGCCATCAAAGTTTAGGGTCCAAAATTTGAAATGATTATAAAAAACGGAAAAATTGGTCGATTCGTTTGCGGTTTTCACGAAAACTATTCTTTATGTCAGTATTGTCTTGAAAATAAATTGTAAAGATAAATTTCAAAAAATGCCGATAGATGGCGCTTTAGACTTTGGAGTAGCGAACAACTATTTTTTTATCGTTATTTTTTGCATCTCATTAATTTTTTTTAGAAGTTTAGAAATACACTTAAATTTTTAGCTCAAAATCTGTGGTTAAGTAGCGCAAACGGAACTGTGCTCAATGGGAGTGGGTAGGTTCAAATTTCAAATGATTATAAAAAACAGAATAATTGGTCAATTGATTTGCGGTTTTCACTAAAACTATTCTTTATGTCAGTATTGTCTTGAACATCAATTATAAACATAAATTTCAAAAAATGTCGATAGAAGACGCTTTAGACTTTGGAGTAACGTACGGCTATTTTTTACCGTTATTTTTTGCATCTCATTAAATTTTTTTGAAGCTTAGACATAAACTTAAATTTTGTGCTGAAAATCTGAATCGTTGAGAGTGGTTAAGTAGCGCTAATAGAACTGTGTTTAATGGGGGTGGGAAGGTTCAAATTTCAAATGATTATACAAAACGAAAAAATTTGTTGATTTGTTTGCAGTTTCCTCTAAAACCATTCTTTATGTCAGTATTTCCTTGAAAATAATTTTTAAAGATAAATTTCAAAAAATTCCGTGAGAGGGCGCCTTAAACTGTAGATTAACCAACAACAATTTTTAACTGTTATTTTTTGTATTTAATTAAATGTTTGCAAAAGCTTAGACTTAAATTTTGAGCTCAAATATACGCCCTATAAGTGAGAATATATCATTGTATTAAAAAGATATTGAAAATATTTTAAACAATATCAAAAATGTAGCAGAGAGGCCTCGATTTTGACACAGTGGGACTCCTTTCTTGGTTCCATTATTTTGCTCGCATAGATATTTCCATATCTGTTTTTAACTATATTTTTGGCTGGTAAAGTCCAAAACGTGTTCTTCAAAAAAGAGGGTATCTCGTACTTGTTTTTTAATGTTATTCGTAAAACTTAGAAGTGATCTCCCTACTGGTGTTCTCTCAACGTTAATCAATATAAGAAAACGAATAATATCTTCTGTACAATATGCAAGCCAGGCTTTGATTGAGAACTTTGCTCCAGTACACTCCGGAATGAAACACGTCGCCAGAACACAGGTTATTCAAAAATATACTAGACTTTTAGTAAAAACATTGTTTATTTCGGATGACTATAACGTTCCTAGTTTCTATGACACTTTTTTCTGATGGCACGTACATTTATTTCCAGAAGAGTGCGAATAATTCCTTTCAGTTACGATCATTCTCATTATATACAAAGGACTACCTTTGGTTAAGCCTATGATGTTCATCAATTTTCAGGGTACATTTTAGATGCCTTTGGACTTTGCTTTGCGGATTTAAAGAAAAGTGACGCCAAATATTTTTTCACATACATTAAAGAAAAACGCACACAATATCATCCAAATGATGTTAGGATTAAAGATAGATACCGGGACTGTTTGGACCTTCAGCAAGAAATACATCTCGAACAACAAATACCTAGAGCCACAACAGTTTTCAGTAGAAGATGCTAAGGAGAACATCTCGTAAATGAAATTCGATTGTTCCATACACAAGTGCCAAAAACTATAATATTTGGATAAAAAAGATCGAAGCAACATCACACAATGGTTTTGTCAATGAAAAGTAGGCGTCATAGAGTACAGCGTACATGTTGCTTCTATACAGGGGCCTCGCTAAGGGGGGGGACAGGGGGGAGCCTCCCCCCCAAACATTCGCAAATGTTGTTACACTTGGCAAATTTAATTAAAATTTTAATAAAAATTGTAGTACATTTTCTTTTTTTGATAGAATTTGCAAAAGTTACAACGCTAATTGGAAATATTATTAAACTTTTTACATATAAAAACTGTATTACATTTTCTAAGTGTGGTAACTTGGCAAAATTATAAAACGAGTTGGCAAATATGAAAATTTGACTTGGCAATTTAAGGTCTTCTCCCCCACCAATAAAAAGTGTTAGCGATGGCCCTGCTTCTATATTAAGTTTTTTGGTTTACTGATGTAATAACTCAACCAATTTTACAAAACCAAGTCTCGGATACTCTCTTATACAACAAAATGTCACCGGTGGATAAGTCCAGTAGTGATCCGGGCGAAGAAATCAAGAAGAAATCACTAATCTAACACACATTGCCAAAAGTGCCTGAAACTATATGATTATTTTCGGTTATTGATTATTTCCGGTATTTCATAATAGTTTTAATAAGCTCCATTCATCTTAATTTTGAATTTAGTGTTGTATTTACTACTGATTATGGATATGTTCATTGATGTACATAACATTTACTTAAATATATATTTTATTTTTCCCATCAATTATAGATTTTTATTCAAACTATCTTTTTTTTTCTTATTTCTTATGAGATATACTAATGAAAAAAAAACTTAAATCACATCAACGGGCCGAAGGGCTAAAGGCAAAAAATGGCCCTTATCAACTCATCTCCTTTGTCGCAGAACTATATAGTATTTTATTTGAAATCTAAAAATCTTCCTGATAGGTGTTTCTTTCTTTCAATTTCTTTCATACTTCATTAAAATTCTATTTCATTTCTATTTATTTTCTAAACTTATTTTTTATGTCTTATGCTAATAGTTTTACATTAGTACTATTTTGAATTTATTTCATTCTAGATTCATTCGTGATGAAGATCGTTCGCTGTGTTTTCCTTTTCTCGCTCTGCTTTGTCGTAAGCATGTCTCAGGAAGAGAGCTGTGAAGAAGAAAGAGAACTGGCTCTAAGTAAGTATGGGAAAAAGAAACAAGTTGGAAATCGCACGTCAAGCATAGCAAATGAGGTGAATTCGTATTATATGGATGTTTTAAAAATGTTCAGGTCTTTGTGTAATAGTATGCAGTACTTCAGATACTATATAAGTATGCAAAATATTTTGTGTGTCCCTGTGAATACCATCTACTTTTTATTATACAGGAAGTAACTTCTTGTAAACGTCAGAAACGCATATGAATTTCATAAAAAGTGAAATAGTTTAACATAATTAAAACGCGTCCCAAATAATGCTTAATACCATTATGTATTAATATACTTTTGTGTAGCCTTGTAAATTAATAACAAATATTCTTTGACCACAGATTGTACAGAATGTATATTTTAGTATATACTTCATAGATGCATATCAATTTTGTTATGTTCGATAGCGTGTAACACCATTGAAACGTACTTGAAACTATTTTTTCTCATTGGTCATAATGTCACGGAATACTTTTGATTGTCCCTGTAAGTAAACTATGCATCTGATTTTCATAAAATTTGAAATAACTAGACAAAATTATGCAACAATCATATATTTTAAATTTAAAATGATTCGGTTGGGTAGTTTTTGCTTTGTTATATTCGGACAGATGGACAGAGAGACGGACAAATTGAATGACGACTATAGATGCTACGTATTTACATAATTACGAACGCATCTAAACACTTCATTGAAAAGCTCATGATGCATTTGAAAAATTCATTTAAAATGATCACATAATTTGTAATTAGCGTAACGGAGTACGGTTCGAAGGAATATACTTATAAAAAACCTGTTCTAACCGTTTTACTAAACATTTTCTATTACTAAAGAAAAGTGCTATATATTAAAAACAAATCATTTTTGACATGTTTCGTTCCAATCAAAATACGAACCATAATCACAATACAAAATCAGTTCTAACTGGTTAGAAAAGTGAGAATATCCGCATATACATAAAAAAAACTGTAAGAAATATCTAAAAAGGACAAATGCACGATAAAACTTATCGATTTCATGTATCTTATAGGGGGGGAAATCACTTAAAAATAATAAAGTGAGAAAACTACAAAGAAAGCGTCCACTGGATAACATCAAATTCAGCATTTCGGCTTGCTTTAACTTTTAGACTTTTGGTTTTAATTCTAGCTTTGATCATTCACTTCGAGTGCAATTCCTTTTTCTTAAAATTCAGCTAAATTCTATTTTTCTTCACGAATTCCAGTAAAAAATTAAAAGGGACTATATGTCTGCCGCACAGGAAAAATCGGGTAGGATTTATTGTCCAGGATGTTTTTTTATATTATTATTAGCCTCCGATGCTATTTCTTTCAGACAAGCTAAAAAGTGTCGTGTCAAAAATTGTGGCCCACTTTTTCATAATTTGGCCGTTAAAACGAGACATTCATACAATTTATGTATTTAAAAGATCTGCCTGTTTTTTTAGTCATCAGGCCTGAATTTTCTACTCAACCGATTTTTATATATATATATATATATTTTTTTTTTAATGAAAGCTATTTATTTGTAGTTGTGCCCATTTTAGCTATTTTTTAATTTATTTTCATTTTTATATTTTATTTTTAATTTTAAATGCTTTTTACGATACTTCTTCAAAATGATGGCAACTCAGTTTAGCTTTGCTCTCGATAATAAAAATTTATTTTCCATTATCACTTTCCACCAGAACCTTTCCTTCCTTTCCAGAAGCTTTATTTCATCAGTGAACATGTCCTCGCATTTAAAAGAAAAAAGCTAATTGTTTTCGTAAAATTTAACCACAATAAAATGATTGCGTATAATTATGCACTAATTGAGGTGTATATATATATATATATATATATATATATATATATATATATATATTTACTGAGAAATAGTATTAATAATGTAAATAAAATAACGAAAATAATTTATGATAAAAATTAATGTCTAAAGCAAAATAAGAAAAATTTCAAATGAGGAAAATGATGGCATTCAGCAACCAGATAAATGGGAATTACAATATTATAACGGATGCCTTTTTCATATTAGTAATAACAGTAACATTTAAAAAACATTTGAAGAGAAAATGACGTCACTATTGAAAACATCGCATTTTTACTCATAACGATATTACATTTCAATAGTTCTTTTCATTATGGACACTAAAAGTGCTATTACACATAAAAATTCCAAGCGACAAAAAATGCCTGCGTTTTTTCGTGTTCTTAGCATTTCATTGGCTGTTCGAGAAGAGTCTTTACCATCATTTGGATTTCCAAGCATTTGATTGGCTGTTGCCGGCGACTCGCTTCGTTCCACGCGTCAAAGACGCTCCGACAAAAGAGAATCGCGCGCTACCAAGCGACTCCCTTGGTCCCATAGGATTACATGGAGACGCCTGCGATTGCCTGCAGCAGCGCACGTGTAATAGCACTTTGAGATAGAGATTTTACTTTCAGATGACAACAGTTAGTGAAAATAATGTCATAGTAAAAATAAAATTAGTTCTTTTTTTTTTTTTTTTTTTTTTTTTTTTTTAATAAAACTATTTTTCTGTGAGTGCATATAAAATAAAATTTCTGGATTTCGCCGGCACTCGGAATACAATTTTAACTGAAGATGTGCGAATATTTGCATGCAAAATTTATTCTCCAACTCCTATTTTTGTTTAAGTTATTTTTGCTATAAAAATCGGTCCTATGAAAAATTTGTCAATATAAAAGTGTAGATATTATTGAGAAGATGTAAAATAAATTTAATTAGATTTGATAGTTTATGAATTGACGGAGTTATGGATTTTTGTCTCTTTTCACCCCCCTCACCCTCTTTTTGTTATAGTTTATAATTTTTTTCATCAGTAAGAAATAGTCCTATAAAAAACTTGTAAATACAAAAGTTTTAAAAAATTTTAAGAACATTTATAAAATTTTAGTTGGATTTGATATCTTGAGAATTGACGAAGTTATGATTTTTTTTCTCCTAAAAACCCTGTTTTTTTTTCACCCCTTGAGCCCATTTTTATCTTTATCAAAAATCTGTCATGTATAAACTTTTGGTCCATTTCTTAGAAGTAATATAAACTTTAAACCGATTCTATATCTATTTTAATTAAGAAGTTATGGTGTTTTTTTTTTTCGGTTTTCACAAAAACCCTCCCTATATCTACCCCCTTGGTCCGATTTTGCCCATTAACGAACTTAGCCCTTGATTTTATGTATCAATTTGGAAGAAATTGCAGCTGAATTATAGGAGTTATCGTGTTCAGAAGAAAGTGAGATATGTATATGTATATATATAGATATAGATATAGATTGAGATTGAGATATAGATACGTAGATCTCCAAAAAATTTTCAGAAATTCCAACATAGGAGCGACCGCAATAGGTAGTATTTCACATGAAATCTACTAAAAATGAAAACAAATATTTAGAAAATTTGGAACAAACTGTATATTGCACTTCTTCTCCCCAACAGAAATCGCTGCTACTGAATGCAACTAACGAACTTTATTCATTTTTCTTTCTCGAAGATTCTCAAATTTGGCAGCATATGTCGACTAATGCGGGGAAATACGTACAACTCAAAGTACAACTCAAAGTACAACTCAAGTCGCGAATACCGCCCATTGGATACGCTGTACATATATCGAAAAATTAGACAAGCAAATCCACTTTAAATAAATGGCCAAAATAAAACGAAAACAAAGCTGACATTAAGATGGCATAAGTGATTGTCCAGCAGACCTTTGCCATGTGGCGATCTGGCGACTTCGTCCCTTCTACAGGCACTTAAACCCGTTAAACTGGTTTATAGCAAGCATTCGGATTCCTTCCTTCTAACCGATGACCAGGCCCCTACCTGTCGAGTTATATCAGCTTAACGGGTTAGATACCTGGTATCGGGGCTTGTGACCGCCTAATTGAAGCGTAGCGACATTAAAACTGACTTTTCCCATCATTTCTGTAGTACTTGCTTCTCGTTTGAGCATACTTTGTTTTGCCTGTTACTTCCTGTTATTTGAACTGCAAATGGCTACTCAAGTTGGTTTCGTAATTTAGAACCTTGATCAGATGACGAGACCTTCACCTGCAAGGCACCTCCAGAGGTATAATTCACAGGTAACTTGGAGGACTTTGCACCTACGGCGTATTTTACATGCACCAGGTGCCATTAGCGCACATGACGGAATTTTAGCCGGCAAAGTGGCGAACCACTAAGACAAGTAGCCGGGTCGGCTATTTAGATTAAGGGCTTTGTTGGGTCAAGGCCCCTGTCCTCGCTCGAAGAAACGCTCGCGAGCTAATGCTATTCCTATGGGGAAGCATTTTTCTAATAACTCTATCGGATTTTGACATTTTTGAATAATTTTTTTGCATTGGATAGCTGAGGTGCATGCCGACAGCGCACCTTTTTTACTTTTTCGATTTTGGTTGCAGATATTTTTTACAAAGTTAGTTTCACTTTCAAAACCGGTTTCAAAACTGAAAGTGCTTTTTAAAAAAATATCTGCGACCAAAATCGAAAAAGTAAAAAAGGTGCGCTGTCGGCATGCACATCAGCTATCCAATGCAAAAAAAATTATTCAAAAATGTCAAAATGCGAAAGAGTTATTAGAAAAATGCTTCCCCATAGGAATAGCATTAGCTCGCGAGCGTTTCCTCGAGCGAGGACAGGGGCCTTGTGCTTTGCTATGCGGCTACGGGTCGTCCGAACAGCTGAGTTTGTTGAGCATTAATGTGCTATATCAGTGACCCGGGTTCGAATAGTTTGTACGCTACAATGTACAAACAATGCCTGTACAATGAGATAGTTTGGACACTATCTCATTCTGCTGGTTTTACCTCTTTTTTAGCAATGCAAAATTTCGTGCAATTAGATTTTTTTTCAAATGGGACTTTTTACTTAACGCATTATTCTGTTTTTTGCTGTCTTAACTAATGACAGATTTTTTTAATGTTTCTAGATTCTAATGTTACAGACGCATTTGTTCCAACCTGCAATGCCGATGGCACGTACAGCCCAAAGCAGTGTTATGAAAGTGCAGGGTTTTGCTACTGCGTAGATGCGGAAGGAAATGCAATTACCCGGCCAACTAGAGAAGATATAGACTATTCATCACTTGTATAATAAATAGTTCTTTTTACACGAGCTCTGTGCGTAAGTAATTCAAAAGCGTAAGCAATCTTAAGTAAATCATTGGAAAATTGGATACATATGTTAATATCTTGTAATTATAGTGCACAAGATGAATCCGTCGAATCGAAAAAAAAGAAAAAAAAAGAAAAAAAAGAAAAGAAAGAAAAGAAAGAAAAAAAGAAAATGCATTAAAAGAAACTGTTACATTGATTCGTAATAAGCCTGTAAATTTAATTATGGTGAAAAGTTCACCTTACATTCGTTAGTCTAACTCTTAAAACAAATAGTATTATTTTAATTTAAAGTTATCAAAATACTATTTCCATAAATTTCAATTGTTATAAATATTAACCATTTGTAAAATGGTTATTTTTGTCGGTCGTAAATAGAGAAATGTGAAGCATACCTGAAGTGATGTCCGGATTTTATTTATTTTCTGATTGATCCATGCTTGATATCCAGAAATGAAATGTGTTTGTTTCTACAATGACAAAAAAAGTATAAAAAGCTACAAAAAAATTAATAATTGAAAAACGAATTGAAATACAGCTTTCAAACAAATTGTATTTAAAAGTACATTTTTTTCTCTAAGCGACGATGTAAAAATTAAAAATGTGCGATATTCAGAAGTTTAAAAATTTTTCAGTACCGAAAATTGTAAAACTGAAATTTCATTGAAAATTTGTTTATGACTGATCCAGGAATATTGATGTTTAATCCATGGCGTACGTAATATATATGCATCTGTTATTACGTAAGCCACGTTTTGATCATCAGAAAAATAATGTTTATTATTATAAATAAATAAATAAACTTGAAGCTGGTGTTATACACAATTGAAGTGAAAAGATTTCTTTAAAACACCATAAAATAAATTAATTAACACCATAAAATAAATTTATTTATTTATCTTATGGTGTTTTAAAGAAGTTTTATTGCTTCAATTGTTTATTATTATTATTGTTTACGAAATTCTTTACACTTAGAAGAATTTTTATTTGATTAGGGGAAAAAATAATTATGAATTGGACAAATTGCACCATAAATTATACTAAAAATATGTACTAAAATAGATAGAGGTTGCTAAATGGTACACTTCTGATTAGATTAAAGATTACAGATTTAGCAATCTGTATTTATTTTAGTACATATTTTTAGGGGGGAAATGTAGTTGTTAATAAACAAGGAAAAAATATACAAATTGGGTAGACGCAAATCATCAGATATGGGGGGAGGGGAGAATCCAAAGAAAGACGTCACATGAAAGATTGTCTTGAAGGGTGTATTCGAAAAAACGCTTTTCCATCTTCAACAGCTCTAAATTTTCCGATACAATTTCAGACCCATTTTTAAAAGTAGAAACATGAAATTTGCTGAGAGTATTTTTGAAGAGACGTACAAGTTGCCGTGAGATGTCATTTTGCTCAATTCATTAGAATTTGATTTATGAACAATTATCTTCTCAGTATGACACTATTTTTCGTTCCCAAATCTCTCGCTTCGGAAAAATCTGTTCAAAATGCAGTTTTTGATTGCTTTTTTTGCAATATTTTCTGCATTTATCAAAGAATCGACAGTCACGGCACCTTGAGTACTTTCTAAATAAGAGAATCTGCGACTTTGATGAGTTTGAGAGCAAAAGTGAATTCAAAAATAAATCGGAAAATAAGCAGTTTGAATCGAAATACACCCTTAAAGCAAAAGATCGATGTCTGGTTATTGGTCCCACTGACTACGAAATGTGGGACGATCACGAAAAAGGAAACAATTTAATGTTGAAGCGATTGATTGTAAAGACAATGTTTTATTATTATTATTATTATTATTATTATTATTATTATTATTATTATTACAGAATTTTTTTATAATCCTTAAATTTTCGTCTTTAAAAAAATCCCTTTACAAATGGCTGTTATAATTTGTTAAATTACACTTTTTTTTAAAGCTAAAATGATAAATGGCAATCGAGTTTCTTATTCTTGGCATTACGGGATGAAAAATCAATAAAAATGATTTCGCTTTGACACAATCATAGAATTTTCCCCCGATGAAATCTAAACATACGTTATTTTCACCATTTCAAAACTTACATAGGTACCTATCATACACTGTTAAAACTAATGGTGACACATTGCACCTTTTAAGGGTGAAAGGCTTGTCTCACTGGTGACATCCCTAAAGGAGCCAAAATAGCACCTTTAATTAGGGTGAAAAGATGGCACCCTTATCCAGAGTGCCCAATGATAAAAAAAATAAAAAACATGCTAACCGACTTCCGGCTCTCGATGGATTCGAACGCAGAACGTCTGACTACAAGCTCAGCGCCCTATCCACTCGGCCACCAAGCCAACCTTCAAAGTCTCCCTGAAATGTTCATATGTCCTGAAATTTAAAGGTTGCTTTATATAAAAAAGCTCGCCAAAAGTTAGCCATCCGAAGTTCTAAACAAAATTGGGATAGCGTATAGCGGTGATAGTAATCGTAGGAAAAAATTGCTGTGTTGATCCACCAGTGACAGCGAGTTGAAGTGCAAGGATACACGTTACAGAGCATGCGCAAATGACTAAGGGGTGAAAATCTTCCAACGGTATGCATTGCGCGGCACCCTAATTAGCGTGAAACACCCAATGGTACCCCAAACACATTTTCAAGCCCGCTGGTGCCAAGTGATTTAACCTTTTCACCCCTGGGCGTCAAATGCAACCGGTTCGTCACCTTTATTTGTAACAGTGTAGTCGTATTCACTAATTAAAAGATAGTTTAACATGCATCATATATTATTAATAAACTACGGGACTCTATCTCTTCCAAACTACGCTCACCAATCACCGATCTCCATATTTTAAAAACACGCAAATTTTTTGGGGTATATAAATCTTTCATAGGATTGATTTATAATTTTAAAAACTGCGTCAGTTTCCCTTCAAACCGGGTTTCCATTCATTTCCCGTTGATTGGGAAATTTTACGGCCGAATAAGCTGCTGTTAAAACATACAATGGCTGTTATCTTGTTTGATGCAATAAGATCAGTTAAAGATTTGAAAATAAACTAATATAAAATGAATTAAGAAAACAATATTTGCCTCCCGGTATTTTTGAAGAATTATACAGAAAAATAATTTTAAATAGGACATTTTAAATGTATCGTAATAAATCTGAGCTAATTTTCACAAAGTTTTATTTCTCAGTTTAACATTCGTATGAAAATACTTTTGTTTTTAGAGAAAAAAAATAGTATTTACGTTGTCTTAGAATATGCAACATAACGCATCTCCAAGTATAAAATAAATGTCTCGTAAGCATATTTTTAAATTTAAACTGTTTGACAGCATTATTATTTGGTCATTTTAAATATGACGTAGTTTCCCCCATTTACTGCTTTTAATGCACAGTAATAAAGATATTGATTTAAAAATTTCGGACTCTTTTAATGTTCACATGTATATAAATTTTTACGTAATTTTCAATATAATAATTTCTGTTTATAATAGTCATGTGTAAATAAAGTTTTCATTGAAAGGAAATATTTTTCTTTATGCTGCTGTTACAGTTGGCAACAATTTAAAATAGTAACCTTTTCTAAAATATGAAAAAAATCTAGCTTGAAATGAGGAAAATTTGATTAAAATAAATAAGAATTTATTATTTATTTAATAATATTATTATTAATATTGTTTAATGAATATTTTTTTTTCAAACCTTCCTGAAAAACATGATTTAATCACAATATTGTCTTCACCTTCGATTGAAATAAAAGATAATTTCAATTTCAATTTGAAAGTGACAACGGAAAATGAAAAAAAAATCTAATAATCCCTATTCTATATTTAATCCTTTACTCTCTTTTTTCCACAAAATATTTCGGTCATTTGGTTGTCATTATTACAAAAATATTATTAAATTATTTTTAATTGCTATAAGTATTTCCTATAAGTATAAATGCTTAGCATTATGTATTAAGAAGAAATAATTAAAAAAAAAAAAAAGAACTTTTGAATTGAAATTTTCTTAAGTTATGCCGAAGTTTGAATGTAATTCCATCATTTTTGAAGACCAGAAATAAATTTATGAACTCCAATTTTCGAAATCTTTGTAGGCAGTTTGAGCAAAAATGCTTAGCATTATGTATTAGGGGGGAAAAAAAAGAACTTTTGAATTTAAATTTTCTTAAATTATGCCGAAGTTTGAACGTAATTCCATCATTTTTGAAGAGCAGAAATAAATTTATGAACTCCAATTTTCGAAATCGTAGCAGGCACTTTGAGCAAAAATGCTTAGCATTATGTATTAGGAAGAAATATTTTTAAAAATATCACTTATATTAATTAAAAATAATTTGATATTTAAATGGATGTTTAATATTATTAAATATAAAAAAATTAGAAAATCTCGGAAACTAATTCAAATTTTAAAATTATAATACAATTTTTGATATTCACAGATGAATACGAATGATTGGTGCTAATTTCACCGCCAAAAATTGCCTATTTTAGGGCGAATAGGTGTGAAACACAATCAGTCGTTTCGTGAAATCATTTCATAAATTCGATTCATTAGGATTTATATATGTTGCCATTAAAGCGTATAATTCAGTTATTTCATAAAATACCTAGTTATTTAACGAATTAACATCTGTTGTTCTTTTTCTCTGTACTACGCCTAAAAAAACCATTGCTTTGGCAGCATGTTGGTGAAATTTCAGATGATTTGGATCAGTGGTTCTTTTGTTATACAGTTTTACTTCACAACCAGGCTCGGACTGGCCCACCGGCCCGTGGGCCGGTGCGCCCTCGGTCAAGTAAATATGCGCCCTCATCTACGTGAAGTTAATAGTTTAAAAAAGACAAAAAATAATAAATTAATAAATAAAATCAAACAAAAAAATATAAATATGACACATACTAGAATAACCTACAACATGGTTAAAAATATTCTTTATATATCTTTTTAATAAACAATATTTTTTTAAGCATCAAAAAACCAATAAAAAGAATTTATTCCCTTTGCAAAGGAAAATGGTTGTATTGTTTATTCTTGACAGTTTCTTTGTTCAGGGCAACATCCAATCAAAATCTTTTAAAAAATATTTTTTATATGTTACCAATAGGGGAAACGAACATGCAGACTGTCTGGCACCAAAGATCATCGCTTTCGCTTCGATTTCATTTATTATTATTATCATTTAGTTTGCAGTAAAATCATTCATTTCGAAAACGGGAGCTTTGTGTTTCCGTTAAGTTTAATGTTTTGATTTTAATTTATAAAACAAGTGTTCTTATTAAAAGTATTTTTGTTATTAAATATATATCTAAACAATTTTAGAAAGAATATTCGCTCCAAAAAAAGGTAATTCAAACTTTCTTTTGCTAAAAATTTTATTTTAATATGAATACAAAACTGTTTTAATATTGTATATTAAATGTAACAATCAAAATGTTGCGTCTGTCACGGATTTTCATGGTCATGGGTGTGCGAAAAGAAAGCTGACGATAGAATCAATTTGGCGCCCCCCCCCCCCCTGCCAACTTTTTCTTCTGGCAGGCCAAAAAATTAAGTCGTTAGTATAAATTTGGCGCCCTATTAAATTTCCGCGCCCGGGGCGATCGCCCCTTTCGCACAGTGCTGTATATGGTAAAGTAAGGGCTGATCAACACCGCACCGCACCTTTGAATGTTCTCTTTATATCCCTTCCATGTTCTATTCTATCCTGTTTATATACGTTTATATATATATATATATATATATAAAATCGGGTTTTTTTCTACTCTGCATAAGTTGGATTTAAATCTAACATAAAAATGATTTTCAAGTTCCCCATTATGATTTTTTGTATACAATAAACTCTCTATACGGCGAAATATTGTCTACAGCGCAATATTTGATTCTGTCCGATTGGTTTTTACGTATAAAAATCTATTCCAAAGGTTTTAAAAGTTATTTTGTTCGTTACATCGAAGTTCGATATGTAATTTACTTTAGTATTCCGACGATTGTTTTTATATAATTTACATTCTTTCCCCTTCTAATCAGAAATTCATTCTTTCATTTGATCGAACTAAATTAATGAATAAGGTCAACGGAAAAAAAGGCAACTGAAAAAACGTCAACGGAAAAAAAGGCAATGGAAAAAACGTCAACGGAAAAAAGGTCAACGGAAAAAAGGCAACGGAAAAAAGGGCAAAGGAAAAAAGGTCAACAGATAAAAACGGCAACAATAAATAATAGTAATAAATGTCGTTTCTTCAATAAATCGAAAGTTGATATACATTAGTTATTAAGGGAGGTATCTTAAGTTATAGAAGACCGATTTTATGTTTCAAGTAAGCATACAAGTCGCAGTAGCGTAGCTATGTTTTTTGGCGCCCCCAACCCAATATAGATATATAACAATTTCTCTCAATTTGGCGCCCCTAGGCCTCGGCGCCCGGGGCGGACGCCCCCCTTCCCCCCCCCCCCTTAGCTACGCCACTGTACAAGTGTATCGGTTAATACACGTGTATCGGTTATTTCAACTCGATTGATGAATAGCTTACGTATAAAAACAGCGACTTTCATATCTTTATGCAAACTTTGACCAAGGACATTCTTTGGAGTGAGAAAAAAAGTTTAAAACAGGCAATGAAAAAAAAATGGTACAAATACATTTTGAATGGCGTGGAAAAAATGTCAAAAATTTTTTTTTGTTGTTGTTCTCTTGATATTTAATTATGTTATTAGAATGATAAGGCGGATAACATAAAATGAGTCGAAAAGTGGAGATTTGGCACAAGAAAACTCAATTTTGGATACAGCAGCATAAACCATTTAAATTAAAATTTTAAAAATAAGGAAATTTGTTATGGTTATTCTATTGATTATAGTAATAATAATAACAAAAATAATAATAATTGAATAAAAAATTGTATGTATATAAACATATTATTTCATTTTTCGACAAGTGAATTGCATTTTGTTATAAGGTTGTGTTTTCTCACGATGACCTTTATCAGGCTTCTGTGTGCGAAAATTCTATCGAAAACACCATTTTGGACCGCGTTTTCTGGAAGGCTACCTGCATTTATCGAAAAATGAAAGCATTATTCGACTTTATGGTTTCTAAATAAGTTCCCCCTTGTCAAATCCGCCCCATCAGTAGCTAAGAGGTTGTGCTCTCGAAGCTGGTAGACAGGAGGTGCTGGGTTCGAAACCAATCGCATCCGTCGGCCAAATCATTCGGAGTTTTCCATGATTTTCTTCTAACCTTGGGTAACCTTGCGTAAATACAGTAAGAAAGACCTCCACGGAGGGCTCTCCTACAAGGGCCTATATACCCCGGGCAGATAATCGGAAGTAACAACAATAACAATCCTTGCCATTTCCAAATCGGTAAACGAAAAAAAAAGTGCCTGGAAAAAAAGGACCTGTAAAAACATGAGCATATATAAATATAATGTAATAATATTAATAATAATAATAATTCAATCATAGATTAATATTTTATTATATTTATATAATTTTATACATAATTTTATACATTAATTTTAATAATGTATAAATATAAATTAAATATAAAATTATTAATGAATAATTAATTATTATTTAAATATTATTAATTATTAAATATTATAAATTTTTATTCATTTCTTATTCTTCTTCTACAAGTATTATCAAAAAATGAAAACATTATTCGACTTTATGGTTTCTAAATAAGACCCCCCCCCCCTCTTGTCAAATCCGCCCCACCAGTGTCTAAGAGGTTGTGCTCTCGAAGCTGGTAGACGGGAGGTGCTGGGATTGAACCCAATCGCATCCGTTGGCCAAATCGTTCGGAGTTTTCCATGATTTTCTTCCAACCTTGTCTCTTTCTTGCCTTGTAATTATTTTTATTAACAGAACCACCATAACAAATGTCTTTATATTTTTTATTTTATTTTAAATGGTTTATGCTGCATGTTGCCAAATTGAGTTTCCGTGTACCAAATTTCAAAATTTCGACTCTTTTTCTATTATTTGTCTGAACATTCTAAATATCAAGGCAACATTTTTTTTTTTTTTTTTTTTGTGTGTGT
This sequence comes from Maratus speculifer, assembly GCA_964019185.1. NCBI lineage: Eukaryota > Metazoa > Arthropoda > Arachnida > Araneae > Salticidae > Maratus > Maratus speculifer. Next base: position 268,958,724 of record OZ025298.1, read on the forward strand.
GTGTGTGTGTCTTTTTTCCACCCTATTAAAATATATATACCTGCATTCTTTTTCACGTTTGCCACTTTTTCGTCACTTAAAGAATGTTTTTGGTCAAAGTTTACATAAAGATATGAAAGTTGCTGTCTTTATACATAAGCTATTACCTGTTGCCCTTTTTTCCGTTGCCTTTTTTTTCCGTTAACGTTCTTTCCGTTGCCCTTTTTTCCGTTGACCTTTTTTCCGCGCACCAAATTAATAGGTTTTCGAAACGATCCTAATTTATATAATGATTATACTATTTAATTGATTAAGCTATTAAAAATAAGATAAAGAAAATAAACGTACCGACATACCAATAGAAGACATTTCGAATTACAGTAGAACTGGCTAATCCTAAATTCTGGTTAATCCGGACGGATTTTATTTTTGAAAATTATATTCGAACAAATTAATTGATAAGATTAACTTATGAATATTTTCAGATTATAAGATGAATGTCGAGAAAGTAAGAATTAAACAAAAAAGCAACTTTAAGCAGTAAATCAACTTTTTTTTAAAACAGCTTGAAAAGAGTAAAAATATACTCAATTACGGAAAAGTACAACATGTGTACACGAATATAAAATAAAAACATGCACTGTAGGCCTATTCGTAGAAGCCATCTTTTTTTTTTTTTTTTTTTTTTTTTTTTATTATGTCATTTTTGTCTGTCAGTCGCTAAAAACTCTTTTCTCAAATCAAAAAATATTTAATTCCGATGATAAAAAATTATTTTTCCTTTCAGCAGTTTGCTTTCACAAATTATAAATGGTTTCTCGTCCCCCCCCCCCTCCCCTCCCCTCTCCTCCTTGTAGACGCGCTGAATGAGCTATTTTTAGATTACCGGTTTTTTAATTTGTAATGAGTTGTTACATAATTTCTTGTTCTCAATTCCATTAGATTATTATAAACATCAAATAATTAAACAAAACTGAAAAAAAAAAAAAAAAAGAAGAAGAAGAAGACCAAAATTGGGTTGCAAGATTTGGTACAGCTAAGTGTTCCAAATTGGAAAGTTCACTTTGTAGCCTGAAATGGTTTTATAAAAAAAATGGCAAATCCTTAATAACATTAACAATCAAAACATCTTAGCTAATGTATACATTATATCAAATCGATTCTTTTAATGTTATTAAGGATCTGCACTGTTTTGAACGATTTTTGATTGACTACTTTGGGAATAGTATTCTACGCAGAGATGATCTTACAACCCAGTTTGGGTCTTTTATTTATTTATTTATTTTTTTTTTCAGTGAAGGTATACTATTTTTTTTCCGAGAGTTTTGCCGGTTTATCCAGCAAGCCGAACCATCGGATGACGGACTAAAAGATCTTTACTGTGCTACTGAGTACTTACAACTAACATTTTTTTTAATCGAAATTTCGGATTTTGATTTTCCCAATTTATGTAATCAAAATAGGCACCGGTCCCAATTCAGATTAGCGAAGCTCTATTACATATTCTTACAGTATGTTTGTTATTAATGAATATTATTGGCTTCCTATAAGATGATAAAATAATGAGTTTCGTTAAAAAAGTTGCGCCCTCCAAAAATTCAAGGTCTGCGCCCTTTACAATGACCCAGTCCGACCCTGTTCACAACATTAAAAAAAAACCTGTGTACTTATATATTATTTATACCTTATTTTCTAGCATTATTTTTATCAAAAAACCCCATCATAGACATTTCATTTTTTCTTATATATTAAAAAATATATTTAATTTCTCGTTTAGTAATTTAAAAAACAATCTGCACTGTTAAAAATAAAGACGACAAACTAGTTGCATTTGGCGCCTAGGGGTTATAATGTGTCACCATTTGACACCCGCGGCATTGAAAATATGTTTGGGGTGCCGTTTGGTCCCTCACTAGGTGATTCACGCTAATTAGGGTGCCGCGCTATGCATACCGTTAGAAGATTTTCACCCCATATTCATTTGCGCATGCTTTGTGTTGTGCGTCCTTCCCCTTGAACTCGCCGTCGCTGGTGGATCAAAACAGCAATTTCTTCCTACGAAGACTATCACCGCGCATGCGCTATCCCAATTTCGTTTAGAACTTTGGATGGTGAGGTTTTTATATAAAATAACCTTTGAATTTCAGGATATTAGAACGTTTCAGGGAGACTTTGAAGGTGAGCTCGATGGTTGAACGGTTACAGCGCTGAGCTTGCAACCAGACGTTGTGGATTCGAATCTTTCGCCGGCCAAAAGTCGTTTTATAATTTCTTTTTATTATTTGGCACTCTGGATTAGGGGTGCCATCTTTTCACCCTAATTAAGGGTGCCATTCTGGCTCCCGTAGGGGTGACATAGTGAGACAAGTCTTTCACCCCTAAAAGGTGCAATATGTCGCCTGTAGTTTTAACAGTGTATGTATTTGTTTCATTAAAAATGCCGAAGAGCAAAACACTTGAGAAAATAATATGACACCAGGTTTTACATCTGTTACTAACACATTTTTTAAGCCTCCGATGCTATTTCTTTCAGACAAGCTAAAAAATGTCGTGTCATCAGTCCTGAATTTTCTACTCAACCGATTTTGATAATTACTTTTTTAAATGAAAGCTATTTATTTGTAGCTGTGCCTAGTGATGGGCGATTTCGATTTTTTAAATCGATTTAATCGATACTACGGCCAACTCGATTTAATCTATACTTTAAAATTTTTAATCGATTTCTCTGAAGGTAATATAATTTTCATTTTCCTCCAAAAGTCGAAGATAAAATAGACGGATGTGCCAATTCCAAAATTTCAGTGTATTAGTTTCTAAGATAGAAGAATTAAAGAAACCTCAGAACCCCCCTCCCCCCCCCCTGCAAAATAGCGTTTTTTGTCGAGTGATGTACACCAAAAATTGGATCAGGATCAATTTTTATTAGGTACCAGCTGAATCTGAATTTTGATGAAAATCCATGAAAGCGCGAGATACAGCTATTGCGAAATCATAAAAAATGCAGTATATCAGCGCCACCTGTAGGGCAATTTACACCAAGAACTTAAATAACACTAATCTATATCAGAGATTTACTAAATCTAATTTTGATGAAAATTCGTTCTTGAGATAGCGCTATTGCATTAATCATGAATAATGCAGTATAGCAGCGCCATCTCTTAAGCGATTTCCACCAAAATGTAATTAGCATCAAATAATATCAAGGACTAATTGAATCTAAATTTTTATGAAAGTCCGGGCATTAGTTCTTGAGATAAAGCTAAAATGGAAACAGGGGCGTGCGAAAAGAGAACTGCGCCCCGTTCAAAGTTCCAATTTACCCCCCCCCCCCTATTAACTTTTTCTTGTGATAGGCTACAAGTGATGTTAGTAGTAAAAATTTGGTGCCCCCTAAATTTCCGTGCTCAGAACGACCAAGTGAAAGTGCCGTTCTGAGAAACCCGAGTGCCGTTCTGAGTGCCGTTCTAAGAAAGCCGACCATGTGAAAGGGGGCGGGGCTTTCGCCCCGCCCCCTTTCACATGGCGCTGAGGGGAAATTGTGAAAAATTTAGTATAGCAACGCCATCTGGGAAGCTATATATATCAAAATGCAAAAAACATCAATTTATGTCAAGGACTAACTGGATCTAAAATGTGATGAAAATCCGTTCATTCATTATTCAGATATAGCTGTTGCGCAAATCGCAAAAAATGCAGCATAGCAGCGCCACCTGTTAGGCTATATACACCAAAAATTAATTAGATTCAGTTTATATCAAGGTCAAACTAAATCTAAAGTTTTGTGGAATTCCGTGCATTTGTTCTTGAGATAGAACGGTCAGAAATTTTTGTCGTATACAGACTCAGAGAGTGACACACACACACACAGACAGATATTTCTTAAAAACCATGAAATCGTGTTAAAGACCTTCTAAAATATATAAATCCATCGAAAACGAGAAGTCAAAATTTTTCACGAATCTAATACCCTCTTCTTTTAAAGTTACAAAAGAAAGTAAAAAATGTAAAATCGATTCTGCCCGTAAGATCGATCTTTAGATTCGATTTCGATCTTTAGATTCGATGTCGATCTTTAGATTCGATTTCGATCTTTAGATTCGATGTCGATCTTCAGATTCGATGTCGATCTCTAGATTCGATTTCGATCTTTAGATTCGATTTCGATTTTTTTTTTTTTTTTTTTTTTTTTTCTAGGCTAATCAGTGTTGAATGCAGGTATTTTTCTGCGACTGCGGAGGAAAGCATCATGTTTTACAGCTCTGTAAGAGAGGGGGTTCAATTTGTTCATTAAAAAGCGTAAAATCTCATAACTTCTCGGGGGGGGGGGTAATCCCCTGCGGGCCACTCCATTAATTCGACACTAGGTTAAATCATTATATTTTTGTTTAGAAGTCCTGTTATTTGAAGTATTAGTTTATTATGTTTCATTTTTCACGCTCGTTTCTTCTAATCCCCCCCTTCCGCGTCAGTTTTAACTTACAGGGCCGTTCGAAATATGCATACAGTTTTTAAAATGTCCAATTCTCGGTCTATTTTATTTTATATCCACATTTTAAATCCTTGACAAAAGATAAATAAAGGGTCGCCCTTCCGCACGTTTGGGGTTTATCTGCGCCCCGCCGGGGGGCATATTTTTTTGAGGGGGGGGGGCTTGCCCCTCCCCCAATATACACCTTAAAATTTCGCTCATTTAATTCTCTACCATTTTTAACTTAAAAGTTTAAGCTACATGGCACCCACAGAGCTGTGGACCCCTCCCCCCCCCTGTCGATCACCCACCTAATTTTGCTTATTTCTTCACTTCATTTCAATCTTTAAAAGGCTGTAACTTTGCTTCTATAGGAGTTCCAGTGATGAGAAAAATTCTAGTACAGCTAACCATTTCTCGCCGTTCTTTTTGCTATTCCAGTTTTCCTGTTTCCCCTATAGGACCTTTTTTTGTGGAGGGGGGGCAAAGGGGTTTTTTCTCATTTCTTGATACAATATGTCTATTGAAAGCTTATGCTTCATACATTACAAATCTAGAATAAGAAATTTTCTCCCATCATTTTAGGTCACGTTACGGATCCATAATATGTTAAAATTTTAATTTTTCAAACTTCTTCGAAAAAAAAAACATTGATACATATTAGCGAAACTGGTGTTCGAACCCGCAATCGTTTGATTGCACACGTAATCCCTAAACTTATTGGCCACCGAGTACTCAGCAGCGCTATTATTTCTTTAGACTGTCATCTTTAAATTCCTAATATCTTTTGAATGGAATGTCCGTTGAATAATTCAAAAAGTAATCTACAGATATTGTAACAGGCATTAATACAAAATGATTTATTTGGATAAGGATTAAGGTATCGATAGTATGTTCTAATTTTGGTTGGTGTATTTATCGCGTTTTAAAATGTAAGAAAGTAGTTATAGTGAGTTAACTACAATAGCTGGACATATAATATCACGCGGTTTTTTTTTTTTTTTTTTTTTTTTTTTTTTATAGAGATTAATATATTCTTTAATATTATAGAAACTTTTTTTATTCATTTAAAAGTATTTCCTGGCGATTCAAAATTATATATCCTAACGATTAAAAAAATACACAAGTAATTGTTCAAGGTTTCATTTCTATCGGCACTCTCAGAGTGCCACTATTTTTTTTTTTTTTTTTTTTTTTTTTTTCATGTTTGCCCATCTTACCGCCCCCCTCCCCTTCCTCACCAATCTTAACTTACAGGTTCGTTCAAATTATGACTGCGATTTTAACTAGTTGGATGTGTCAATCCCAAAACTTTCTTCTATCTCATAAGTCATTTTTTTAATATTTTAAAAAAAACGTGGTGACCCCAAAGTTACCCACTATCGAATTTCCTCGAACATTTGACCTAGAATAATGAGATTCTGGTATCCGAAAAGCCTAAAACGCAAAATTTAATTAATATTCTTGCCTCATGTTGGGTAATTTATACTAAAACCTAATAAGCATCTATTTATGTCAAGACTTAATAGAATCTGAAATTTGATGGAATTTCGTCCATTAGTTCTTGAGATATAGTTATAACAAAAAATTTGCAAAACGTAGCAACACCATATCTTGGACAATTTATGCCAAAACGTAAAAAAGCGTCTAATTATGTTATGGTGTAAAAGAATCTGAAGTTTGATGAAATTCTGTGCATTAGTTCTTGAGATATAGCTAGTTTAAAAAAACCGTGTAAAATATAGCACAGCAGCACCATCGATTGAAGGATTTATAACAAAACGCAATCATCGTGTTATTATGTTATATGTCATTTTGTAACAAAATCTGAAGTTTGATGAAATTCTGTGCGTTGGTTATTGAGGTATAGCTATCGGAAAAATCGTGCAATATGCAGCATAGCTGAACCACCTGTTGCAGGGTTAATACCAAAATGTAATCAGCATCTAATTATGTTATATATTCTAGTGTAACAGAATCTAAAATTTGACGAAGTTCCCTGCATTAGTTCTTGAGATATAGCTATCGCAAAAATCGTGTAAAATGTAGCATAGCAGCGCCACCTATAGGGAAGTTCACACCAAAACCTTATCAGCGGCTATGTATCTCAAGGTATCGAGGAATCTGAAGTTTGGGGAAATTCTGTGCATTAGTTCTTGAGATATAGCTATCATGAAAATCATGAAAAACGTGGCATCGCAGCGCCACCTGCTGGCCAATTTACACCAAAACTTAATCATTGTCTATGTATATCAAGTGGTCACAGAATCTGAAGTTTGGTGAAATTCTGTGCATTAGTTCTTGAGATATAGCAATCTTGAAAATCATAAAAAACGTAGTATAGCAGCGCCACCTGCAGGCCAATTTTCACCAAAAACCAATAGGCTCTAATTCACATCAAGGTCTAACTGAATATAAAATTTTATAAATTTCGAGCATTAGTTCTTGAGATAGAGCGCCCACAAATTTTTTGTCACATACAGACAGACATACAGACAGACAGACGGACAGACTCACAGACAGACATTTTCTAAAAATAGTCAAAACGTGTTCAGGACCTTCTAAATCGTATAAATCCGTCGAAAATCGGAAGTCGAAAATTTTCATGAATCCAATACTTTCTTCTTGTAAAGATAGAAGAAAGTAAAACAGTCTAATCCTCGTTCTATTTTGTTATAAATCCATATTTTGAAACCTCAACAAAAGATACATTTGTGCCGGGGTCGCCCTTCTGTCTGTTTGGGATTTACCTTGCCCCCCTGGATGGAGGGCATATTTTTTGTTTCTTCCACACCATCTCATGTAACATATCGTTATAAAGCTTTTATCTCCTCGTTTTTTTCTGTTACTACCCCTCTCTACACCTAGTTACATGCTCTTGGCACTTTTTTATAGTTTCAAAAAATGCATGTTCCCCGCAGGCCACCCCATGAATTCAACACTAAGTTAAACACTATATTTCTGTTTAGGAGCTCAGTTATTTGGGTTATTAGTTAATTATGTTCTTTTTTTTTCAAGTTCGTCCTTTCTAATCCTTCTCTCCCCCCCCCTCTTTCCTCGCCAATCTTTACTAAATGGGCCGTTCAAAGTATGCATGCAATTTTTTAAATGTCCAATTCTCGTTCTATTTTATTGTAAATCCTCATTTTGAAACTTCGACAAAAGATACATTTGGGCTATGGTCGCCCTTCCGTCAAGAGTGGGGTTTACCTGCCCCCTTGGGAATGGGGCATATTTTTTGTTCTTCCAAACTATCTCGTGTAACATTTGGTTAGCATTAGAAAAAAAAAGTTTCTTTTGTCTATACTCCTTGTTCCCCATCCTAGTTACACGCTCTTGGCACTCTTTATCCTTGGTTTAATGCCAAGTTACTCAGTGTTGTTATTAGTTGAGTTATGTCTCTCAAATTTGTCAAAGTTTTTGTGTAAGCGACAGCTATAAGTGACAATCATTTTAAAATTTAAAATTCTTATTATCCGACTCTAAAATCTGCAATAGCTTAATTCTATGCCTCCCTAAATGGTGATGGGGGATGGGAGGCGGTAATTACGGTGCTGCTGATTGTCTAAGTTTTGGAATTAGTAATTTGGATCTTCTCTGTGTGAACCTGAATATCGAAATATCGATTCTAGTATCGATTCTAGAACTGAGAAATCGATTCTTATTATGATCGATGTTGTTTTATACGATATCGATTTTAATCGATTCTCAAAATTTCCAGAATCGCCCATCACTAGTGCAAACTGAACAATTCTGCTTGTTTTTGAAATGTTTACGAAACAAAAGCATTTGCGGATTGTAAAATTATGTATCCAAGAATATTTTTGTATCTTAATCACCAAGAGAGCAAAAAGAGTTTTTGCGAGAGCAAAGTAAATACGACAAATATTGTTTGAAAGAATGCACGAACAAGTTATAATTGTTCACTTTGTATTTCGTAAGTTAAATAAATCACACTGAGATATAAATAAATGACTGTTGTATGTAACACTTTTTACACTAGATTCAAAACTTCACAATATCAATCTAGTATCAAGAAATTTTACTCCATTTTTGAATACTACATATTTATAAAGATTTCCATGCCTGTGTCAATATTATTTTACTTACTGCTCCATGGTAAGTCTCATGTTACAAGCGCCTGGTCAGGTAATCGAGAAAGGATTCAATTTGCAAACATTTTATAAATTCATCTCTCCAGGACACATAAGGTTCATCAAAAAGTTTATTAAGTGATACAAGATGTGGTTTGTAGCGTCTTTTAACTACAGACAGTATCGGTTATACGGTCACCCTGTGTATGCAGTCCTGTAAAATATGACCTTATAAGCGGGGTGACCTTATATGCGGTGTAAACAGGAATTTTAATTTAGGCAATTAAATATTATTAATAAGTTAGTTAAATAAGTAAAATAATGTATAAATAAGCTATGAAGATATAATTTATATTATAAGAGTTATAAATCAAATTTGCTTTTCATTTAAATTTTCGAATTCATGAGTGTACTCCTTGTAGTAAAATCAATCTTTTTTTGAAAGTTTGTTTTACTACTACATATTTTATCGTAATTGTTAAAACTACATTTTGTTATTCACGAACAGTTTTAAATACTCCTCTGTACGTTTGGGTTTAGTAAAAAATATCTGAGGATATTTAGTGCTTTAAAAGCTTCTGCTTGTGTTACCATCGCTTCAGCTTCACACTCACTGTCATTATCATCGTTTGTTTGCATGAGTGTTTACATTTAAAGCATCGCAAATGATTTCCATTATAGAAGCTCCACCATGACTTTTACCCATGTAACGTCAGCTGCGAGTATCTAGAAATGAAGCTTCAATATGCAAGAAGAATATTTTAACACGGCTTCCCCTTCGTCCAATGAATAGTCTTTTTCGAAGGATACATATCTGCAAAGTTGTAGCAATTACCGCTCGCGGGTAAAGCCCATTAGTAACAATGTTATTGATAACAACTGTTTATGTCATCTTGTATTGATCAAACGGCATTCTATAATTTTTATGCAAATTCAAATGGGGGTACATTAGCACCAGCATCATCATTGTCGTCGTCTTCAAACGTCGTCTTGAAACAATCTTCAAATGTCTTCTTTAATGCCATAATCCAACTTTTCGTAACGCATGGCATCAAATACAGTTACGGGAAGCTTCTCTTTTTCTTATCAATGGCAACAATGACGTATTTTAAAAGCATCTTTTGATAATTTATCTTATTCCTTGATCGAAGTGTTCTGAAACATTAGTTCTGTCTGGAGGCAGAAAACAAGTTCAATCGAATTTGAATTGGAAATCATACAATGGGCAGTACAGTTGCCTGCGATTATAGTAACTTTTCTTTTATTGTCTGTTCAAATTCTATAGAAACGCCGATATTCTTTCTTCTAAATGCTTGTTGTCATCCAGGACTTTCAGTTAGTATCGTAAGATACAATCAAACGTTAAAAAATAGTAAAAATTGTATGAAAAATAATCAGGTTTATTAAATAATTTTTTATTGCGCTTGCGTGAACGCTAACACAATTTCATTTACATATTGTGTTAGATAAATGTATAGAGCAACTTTTGTAAAACTCTCAAAAACATATTTTGAAAATTCTGAAAGTGATCGTTGATAGAATAAGTTCAAAATCCGTCATTCTCAAAATTAAGCAGAAAGATGAGAGACTGTACCCATATATTCATTGATTAGCTTCAATATAGAATATACACTATGCCACGTACTACTATATTAGGATATAACCCCTCATTTTTTTGTTTCATTTTGGGAACAGCTGGTCTTGAGATATATGGAAGTTCGTACATATTGTTATTAATACAAGCACGGGAGATTCAGCGATTGGGAAAAGGACCGACTAGAAGGAAGATGTTCCTCCTTTAGTATACCCTTTCACTTCTTTCTAAAGCTATTAAAAATGAAAAGTACCGCGTGACCAATACAAAAAAGCCGGCAATTGAAGCCAGTTGAATGAAATGTCTATTCGATACTTTACACTTTAAGAAAGGGAAGGAAAAATAATAAAATTATAAGATATTTATCAATAAAATGAGACACAAAAGGTGACCATATATGCGATATAAGCCATTAGAAACTGACCATATAGCCGATGCATTTTAACATGGAATATCTATTCTGTCAGTACGGACTTACGAAAAGTGATCTTATAAACGGGATGACCTTATAAGCGGGTGACCATATATGCGGTACTGACTGTAATAAGAAGCATTACACACGCTGATTCTTTCAATTTAACACTGTAGTAGACTTGCGTTTTATTTCACATCAAAATAGCGAGTCATTGCACGGCTTTCTACATTCTATCGCCCTTTTGCATTGGAATAAAGAACACGAAATAAAAAAAAACAGAGAATGCTGCCAAAAAGATAAAATAAGAAAAAAAAATTACCATGGAAACGACGAATGCAATATCTTCGTGATGCTTTTTTTCCCCACTTAATGAATGCAGACGATATTTACAGAAACATCCTGGCCCCCGTTAAAATTCCTTAGGTTTTGAACAGGTGTTTTAGATTCTTACAGTTTTATTATAATAAAAAAACAATTAATAACACAAATAAAATTAAGGCAAAATCGAAAAATTTAAAAAAGAGTTCATAGTTCACAGTTTTTAGTTTTTTATAGGAAGAGGACAAAGTTTCACTTTTGGTCGATTTATATGATACTAGCAGGGGAGACCGAGCTTAGCTCGGTCAAAATTAACTTTGTGTTCAACTCGATATAGTATTTTCACTTTATCATTAACTCTGTATTATTACTGTAAAACATGTTTATAATAGTATTATTTAGAAAAACAATCAATAAGAAAACTATGTTTTTATGCGCATGTTTATAAATTTTACTTTATTTTAAAATTTACAACGAAAGGACATCGATCTAAATCACTTTTTTAGCTCGACTCTGATTGGTTTAACCATGCATCTCGAATCCTCTTAAGAATGTATAAAAAATTTCTTTACATTCTGAAAGACAATATTTTTTGCTAGATATAGCCAAATTTGGAGGCATTTTTTCATTTGGCATCAAATACGTGTTTTGGTTTTCGTAATTTTTATAGTCGATTTTTTGGCCATATGTCGCCAATATTTTGTCAAATATCACCAGGTTATTGGCTTTTGCCATATTCTCGTGACCCTGACCCGTATTACCCAAAATGAGCCACTAATCAAATTTGATCAAGCATGTGACATAGCTCAATCGTCTTAAGGTAATCAAAAACAGTAGAATATAAAATTGAATCAAAATCGTTTAAGCCATTTTTTAGGTAAAATTAGCTTGGCAGCATTCAGCAGTGAGGCGAAATGACCCACTAATATAATTTTGTTTAACACGCGACTCAGCCCAATAGTCTTCTCGTGGCAAAAAACGTTTTGTTTCAAAATTTAGGTAAAATTGATTGAATCGTTGTTATATATAATTAGAATCACCCTAGCTCATTAAAACCCAAAATGACCCACTAATCGAATTTTCGCGAGCATGTGTCCAAGCCACATGGTTTTCTCTTGCTCAAAAACGATATAATACAAAGTATAGTCAAAATGGTGAGTACCATTTTCTATATAAAATTAACAAGACCCATCATGACCAACAAATGACCCTTATAATCGAAATCTCTCGAACGCGTGGCCAAGCTCATTAGTTTTAGCATGCCGAAAAACATTAGATACAAAATTTAGATAAAATCGATTGAGCCGTTTTTTAGATATAGTTAGTTTGATCCTGACCCCTTATGATCCAAAATGACCCATTGATCGAATTTTCTCAAAAATCTGCCATAACCCAATGATTTTCTTGTGCCCAAAAACGAGAAAATGCAAAATTTAGTCAAAATTGCGCGAAACGTTGTCTAGATAAAATTAGAATGACCCAAAAGTGGCCCACTAATCGAAATTTCTCGAACATGTGACCTACCCCAATGATTTTCTCATGCCAAAAATATGTTGTATACAAAATTTCGTTAAAATCGACCCACCCATTCTTTAGATATAGCTTGACCTTGACCCATTAAGACCCACAAATGACCCTTATAATCGAAAGCTCTCGAATATGTGACTTAGTCCATTAGTTTTCTCGTTTGTAAAAATTGTTACATACAGAATTTCGTTAAAATTGATCCTGCCGTTCTTTAATTATATGTAGCTTGACCCAGACCTTTTATGATCCAAAGTGACCCATTAATCGAAATGTTTTGAACATGTAACCTAGTCCAATGATTTTATCATGCCAAAAAAATGTTGCATACAAAATTTCATTAAAATCGATCCACCTGTTCTTTAGATATAGCTTGACCATGATCCATTATGACCCACAAATGACCCTCATAGTCGAAATCTCTCAAACATGTGATTTAGCCCATTAGTTTTCTCATGTCAAAAAACTGTTACATACAAAATTTCGTTATAAACCATCACGCCGTTCTATAAATATAAATACCTTGACCCAGACTCTTAATGACCCAAAATGACCCATTAATCGAAATTTTTCGAACATGTAACCTAGTCCAATGATTTTATCGTGCCAAAAAAATGTTGCATACAAAATTTCGTTAAAATCGATCCACCTGTTCTTTAGATATAACTTGACCATGACCCATTATGACCCATCATGACCCACAAATGATCCTCATAGTCGAAATCTCTCAAACATGTGATTTAACCCATTAGTTTTCTCATGCCAAAAAACTGTTACATACAAAATTTCGTTATAATCCATCACGCCGTTCTTTAAATATAAATAGCTTGACCCAGACTCTTAATGACCCAATATGACCCATTAAAATTTTTTCTCGAACATGTAACCTAGCCCAATGTTTTTCTCGTGACCGAAAACCATAGAATGCAATTTTTAGTTAAAATTGCGTGAGAAAATCTCTAGATAAAAATAGCATGACCCACAATGACCCCAAAAATGACCCACTAACCGAATTTTCTCGAACATGTTACCTAATTCAATGGTCTTCTTGTAATCCAAAGCGATACAATATAAAATTTGGTCAAAATCGTTAGAGCCGTTTTTTAGATAAAAATGGCTTGACCCATAATGACCCAAAAATGACCCACTAATCGAAATTTTTCGAACATGTGACCCAGCCCAATAGTTTTCTCGTGCCAAAAAACGATTGGATACAAAATTGCCTTAAAATCCATCCAGCCGTTCTCTAGATATAAATAGCTTGATCCTGACCCATTGTGACCCAAAATGACCCAGTAATCGAATTTTCCCGAACATGGGACCTAGCCCAATGGTCTTCTCGTGCCCGAAAATGGTAAAATCCAAATTTTTGCGAAAATCGTTAGAGCCGTTTTTGAGATAAAATTTACCCCCCCCCCCCCCCCCCCCACACACACACACACAATTTTTGCTCGCATTATAGTATAAGATTACTACTAGTCTTAATTGTAACAACTCAGACTCTATTGTCTTAACCTGGATGAACAGTTATTATTCTTCCTAGTTTTTATTTAAGCGGTGGAAGGTTATGGTATTTGATGAGAACTGAGTCATTAACTTGTAAATCTCTTTGACAGTTTTGCCATTTAGCTCTTTGCTCAAGTTAAGACAAGATTCCCGGCTCCATCTTTTCCAAAACTGCTGCAGCATGAACTGTCTCACATGCCATCTGTCAAGGTGATTTATGGGACTGCGACTCAGATATTGTTCAGGAATGGCAGTTAGAGAAGTTACAAGTAGAAAGTGGCCTGGTGTTAAGGCAGTTAAGTCTGTTGGGCAAGGGCGGCGCCAGAGGGGGGGGGCCGTGGGGGCATATGCCCCCCGTCGGGCATACCTGCCCCCCCCCATCGGGGTCAAAATTCAATTTCGTCGGGGAAAATATTTTGACTTTTGAATTTCAGCCCATTCAAGTTGGGTCGAAATATGGAGATTTTTTTTTTTTTTTTTGGAAAGTCGGATTGACTAAACTAATTCTTTTTTGTACATCGGTTTCTGACTGAAGTTTGATTCTTGCAATCTGAGTTTAGATAAACCCGAATTGTCGAAAAAAAATCTGAATTTTTAAAATAAAAATCTACATGGATGACAGCATTGGATGATGCATGAATGACTCTATGCATGTTTATTTTTCAACAAAAAGATAAAATTTATACTAAAAATCAATTTTATACTTTTTTTAAAACTACATTAAATTTGTGGATCAGTTTTCGCTTATTTTGGATTTACGATCGGCTTGGTAATGAAGAATTTTTAGTTCAGTTAAAATACGAAAACGAAAATTATTTTGTCGGGGTTGTCTTGGATAACAAGTAGAATGCTTCATCGTGTGGGGCAAATTGCACCTGACATGACTCGCAGTCTGGACCGGATCGGGTTGAGCCTAAATTTTTGTCGTTGAGTGTCGGATTAACTTTGTTTCAGGTTCGGGTTGGATGTTGATACTTATGGTTCTTGATTCGAGAAGAATTGATCTCTCAAAAGAATTTACAAAACTTATTTTAAGATGAAAAACTGTATTTGAATGTCAATGAATTTATGTATACTGATTTTTTTTACTTAAAATCTGAAATCTATATATTAAAACGAAAGGCAGAAAAAGTAATCGTGGTTTAATTACGTCTCTACGCATCGATACTTGCGCCGGTCTCTGAGAGTCTCCTCCTATTGGTTAATCGGAGGAGAGTAATTACTGTCTGTTAGAGCATTTGCAAAGCGCGTTTGTAAATATGGGATAAGAACGCTGACACTGTTTAATGCAATGCTATAATAATTAAACTTTATGACTTTACTCATCTTATAATGATTGGAATACATTGTTTTTTTCACTTTACGTAAGTTAATTAATTTATTTCCATCTGTATTCTTTTTTTGCAATGTTATTGCCGGCAATCTTAGGCTTAATTGTAGAGATGTTTCATATGAAATTGAAACATTCAATAAGTTAATGATTAAAGTGTTTATTTACGTTCTTGGCCGATAAATCATTTTCTATATTGTAATTTTCAAATTTATTTATTAGTATGTGTAAAAAAAAGGCTGGAAATCACATTGTTTTTTGTTTCGTGTTTTGATGGTGCGATTTTCGACGGATAGTTTGACTTCATGGATGTAAACAGATTCGCAAATCACTATTTATTTTTTGCTTCACTTTCTTATTATACTCATGTCAAAAAACGGTGATTTTTTTCCCACTTATAATTTCATTTTTGAGCAAATTCATAACGTTTAGGAAGTATTTACATTACATCTCATAGTCTCGCCGAATAATAGAAAATTGCATATGAAATGAAAATAATCCCAGTTATAAACAGCTTTGTAAATCATTAATATTTCTTTAATGTTTCACTTTTTTTTGAGTACACTTTTTTAAAAAAGTGTTTCCGTGACAAAATTTGCTGAGTTTTTTTGGGGAAGGAGGAGGGAATATTTTGATGAAATTTGCTATTTTTTTTTTAATCGCTTGATCTTGATCTCTCAACAATGTTTTTTCAGAAATATGAAGATCATTATAATCAACAAAGAAAAATAAAATTATCAGAAGAGATCCCTCTTTTTGCATAGCCTTCAATCATGATAAAGCAGTCTTTATATACCATATTCATTGCTTGCTGGTTTTTTTTTATGATTATTTGGCAAAATTTGCATTTTTTGTGGTACCTAGATGATTTGAAAATTACAATATAGAAAATGCTTTATCGGCCAAGAACGTAAATAAACACTTGGAAATAAAATAACTTATGTAAAGTGAAAAAACCAATGTATTTCAATCATTATAAGATAAGTAAAGAAAAAAAATATAATTATCATAGCATTGCATTAAACAGTGATAGCAAAAATGCAGTCTCTCTGTGTTGTTTTCTCACAATGTTTACCAATATTTGCGTTTTTTGAAGTACCTAGACAAATTTAAAGTATTTTTTCAAGATCTTTTGACGAAATCCACATCTTTTCTGGTACCAGGAAAAAATTATTTGTTTTCTTAGGGATTTTCGGTGAAATTTGTCATTTTTTTCTCGCTATCTTTCGATGTAATTTGCCGTTTTATCAAATTTATGCTTTTTTCATGATTTTTTTTTTTAATTTGTCGTTTTTTTTCGTTATTTTCAGAAATTTGTCATATTTTCGCTTTTTTTTCTTTGCAAAAATTACCTGTTTTGCGATCTTTTGATGAAATGTGCCTCTTTTTTTCATCTTTTGACAAAATGTGTTGTTTTCTCACAATCTGTTTACCAATATTTGCGTTTTTTGAAGTACCTAGACAAATTTAAAGTATTTTCAAGATCTTTTGACGAAATTCACATCTTTTACGGTACCAGGATAAAATTATTTGTTTTCTCGGGGATTTTCGGTGAAATTTGTTGTTTTTTTCTCACTATCTTTCGATGTAATTTGCTGTTTTATCGAATTTATCCTTTTTTCATGATTTTTTTGAGAAATTGTCGTTTTTTGTTATCTTTTTGAGAATTTTTTTTTTTTTTTTTTTTTTTTTTTTTTTTTTTGCTATTTTTTGCGATTACCTAGACAAAATTTATGTGCTTTTGAGATCTTTGGACGAAATTCGTGTCTTTTATGATACCTGGACAGTTTCGGAGAAGTTTATCGTTTTTCTCGAGTTCTTTCGATGAAATTGTCGTTTTGTCACGATCTTTCGATGTAATTTGCTGTTTTATTGAAGATCTTTTTGCAAATTTTTTTGGGTTTTTTTTGCAAAATTTACTTTTTTTGTGATTATTTGATAAAATTTGCTTTTTTTTTTTTTTTTTTTTTTTCAATCTGACGAAATTTGTTGTTTACTCACAATGATTTGTCAAAAATTTTTGTTTTCTTACAATATTTTGAATTTTATTTTCACAATATGTTTACAAATTTGCCATTTTTTAGGGATTTTTTTTTTTTTTTTTGTGGAATTTGGCTTTATTTTTCGAAATTTTTTCTTGAAAATTGCCAATTTTTTTAGACGTTTTGGCACAATTTTGATTTTTTGCAATACTTTCATGAAATTTGTTTTATTTTGGGATACCTAGACAATTTTTGTCTTTTTGAATTTTTTTGACAAATTTTTTAGAGATCTTTTCATAAAATTTGTTGTTTTTTGCAATCTGTTGACGAAATTTGCTGTTTTTTTTCACATCCATTTACAAAATTTCCGGGTGATGCTTTTTTTTTTTGGGGGGGGGGGGGGTATTTTGACGAAAATAACTATTTTTTGTGATTATTTGCCAAAATTTGCATTTTTTATGGTACCTAGACAAATTTTTGTACATAGTAAATGATTTCTAGCATTTTTTAAAAGAAACTTTAACAGTAGAAAAATAATCTTCAAACATTTTCAAGAGTTTGTAATGTGTGTCGCAGCGTTGCACCGATTCTGCGCCCGGGATCATGTCATGTTGGTGTTACGTTGGTAAATGGAAAAGCATATTGAAATTTTTAAGAAATATTAATTTTTTTATAGCGGCAAAATACTTTTTTTCCTTTGGTTCTTTCATATTGTTGCCGTCAAGTTTTGATGGGTTTCACCTAGCCAGAATAAATATCATTAATTTTTTTAATATGTGAAATCTCACATGTATTTTTGATTTATGAAAATGTAATAGAAAAGATAGTTCAAAATGCAAATGTTTATTTGTTGAATGGGGTGGGTAATGTAAAAACAAATTAACCATGGAGAGGATCATTGTTACAGTTGTTGCTAAATGGCAAACTATAAATTCAGTCTTATTTTGCTGCGAAGTAAGTGAAGTATGTATATTTTGTATGAAATGAGAAGTGACGGTAATTTATGATTTATTCATGTCATGTACAATTTATTGGTGTTGTATTTGTAAATGGAAAATTATCAAATGAGAGAGATTCTAATTCTATAGCAGCATGTTTGAATGTAACTCTGCCAATTGCGGGTCATTTGCCTAGATGTAAAATGCAGGTTTTTCTTTTATTTATTGAAATTTTTGCTGAAGATTAGTCATTAAAAAATCCTTTAATAGCTGGAAAATACCTTTTATTTCTGTGGTGCCGTCAAGTTTTGACGGGTTCCATCTAGTTGTTACTGAATATATATTTGTAAACATATTGTTACATAACTGCATTACAGCATGGATATATTTTTTCATCAGCTACAATTAGGGTTTGGTTGGGTTGAAATATTTCGGGTTCATGTCGAAATGTAGAGGTGTCTAGCTCAAATCGGGTTTCGGGTAGAAACCCGATCCTGCATCTCCTCGGAAAATTAAACTCAACTCGACTGGTGGTTTTAGTCGAACCTGGCTAAAGTTTATTTTTTTTTTACGGAAAGTTTAGGATTGACTTCTATTTTTCGAGTCGGGTAATTTTAATTGTTTTAGCGTATGGGCTCGATTCTATCAGATTCCTCAAAAGTATCCCCAAAATATATTTTAAATGAAAAATTACATTATTTGAATCTCAATGAATCAATATACAGATATATCGATTTTTCTACATAAGAAATATAATTGATACTAGACTACTTTTCCATTATTGCTTTACAAGATGGAATTTTGTTTTTTCATACTGAGTTGGGATTGCGTTCGGAATGAATACTATTGATTTTAGAAGTTTTGTCAAGTTCGGGTTATCTATTTTTTAAAAACTGGTTCAGGTTGAATGGATATATAATTAATTAGCTCAGGTCAGGTATAACCCATTCAGAGGAGGATTCCGTGCTCGGTAAACAATCTGTGAATTGAACTATCCCCCCTCCATTGATTAGATTCCGTAAAAACAGAAAAAATTGCACTTTAATTTTGCCATTTCTACTCCACCACCCACAAAAAATACAGAAGAAACACCAAATACCTGAAATACTCACACCTAAACAGCATGTTCGTCAAATTACATGGGTATTCTGGCATCTGTGTTGCTTAGTACTATTCGTGTTAGAAAAGGAATTTAAATCCCTTTTATCTATAAATATGTAAAAATGGGAAATCTAAGATCAAAATTAAAAAAAAAATCTTATGTCAGAAGGCAGAAATTAATTAAAATAATAGAAAAGATGAAAATCAAAGGAATGCTTCGTCAATGTTGAGCGGGAAATTTTGATCCTCGCAGACCTCTAACCCGCAGCTAGATCTCATGCATAACCCGCAGTTTGAATCAGCGATATATTTATAATTGCAGATCGCTTTTCGCTGATATTAAAATAATTCACTTTTAGATTCCCAACTATTTTACAATTTTTCACTTCATTTACATTTCTCTTGGAAATTTTGTGTTTCAGATTTAAATTCTGATCTTATCAAAATTTGGAACATCACACTTTGTGCATTTGATTAATATACACTCTAAAACAAAATGGAAATTGAAGATATTTTCCCCCATTGTTTTTATTATTATTTCTATAGCTAAAGAAGTCTGCTTTAATATGAACATTTTTTCGAAAATAAAGAAAATTAATCAATTTAATGCTAAAACTATTTGAAATCCTCCAATATCTACAGATGCATTTTTTTAATTAAAGGACTGTTTAATTAACTGTGCAACAACGCTGTGTACTAGGATTTTCTATTATAAACTGATTTTTTTACTTACCGCTATTTTCTCTCAAAATATGAAAAATTCATGAATCAAATCTCAATTTTTTAAAAAATTCTACAATCAAAAGACAGAAAATTCTTCAAGTAATAGAAAAATCCGTTCCAACCACACGTGCGTTCCAGCAAATTACTGCCTGTATGTTTTATTTTTGCGAAATGTTTTTTGAGAGTTTATAAAATAATTTGTAAAAAGAACCTTTATACATCTCAATGTTGTTGTGGGAATTACTAGAAAAAATCTGCTCTGATAGTCTTGAAGGATATTTCAGAGTTACATAAGGTGCAGTTCCCTATTATCGACATTTGTCCATTGACCACAGATATAAGTTAATTCTTTTTCCTAATCTAGTATTTTTATTTAAAAATATCGAAATCGTCTATTTAATGCTTTTTTTTTTTTTTTTTTTTTTTTTTTTTACAAAAATTATATAATTAATAATACAGTAACCGTAAGAACAATGCTACAATGACCTTGTAAAGAACGAATCTGAGTATAAAACAATGAAATTTATGGCTTTGCAAATTTTGCATTTGAATTATTATTTCTACTAATTATAAATACTTAATGAGTTCAATCTTTTTACGAATGTGTGAACTATACTATTTTTCTGCAGTACATAAAAAGTTTCAAGTCTTTCATACGAGTAAGTTCAAATGATTTCTTATTTCTTTGCATTTGTATATAATTTGATATTTTTACCCGAGTGCTTTAATTTTAAAACTTCTTTATACGCAGAATTCGTAATTTTGTTGATAATATTAATTTAACTTTTTAAAGAAATTATGTAAGTTTTTCATTTGTATTTTTGCATTCAGTAATACATACAGTAGAGCACCCATTATTACGCCTCATATATTACGTACGACATGGATTAAACATTAATATTCCTGGGCCCAACATAAACAAGGTTTAAATGAAATTTCAGTTTTACAATTTTCGGAATTGCGAATTTTTAAAATTCTAAATATCGCACATTTTAAATTTTTACACAGTGACATAGAGAAAAAAATGCTCTTTTTAAATGAAATTTGTTTGCAAACTTTACCACAATTTGTTTTCAAATTATTAATATTTTAAAAGTTTTTATTACATTATTGTCATCGTGTCAACAGAAGTATTCCATTTTTGGACATTAAATATGGACCAATCACAAAACGAATAAAATAAAATAAGTTCCTGAATTCAACCAATAAAAAGATTCAGATCTGCTTCAGATTTTCCAGTTCTCCACCGAGATCAACAACTATTTTCCAAATAGTTAAAAAAAAAAAAAAAAAGATTAATTCTTTTTTGATCAGAACGCTTCATGTAAAACAGTTTATAACAATATCGAAGTAAAAATTCATGTTTTGTAGAAATAGAGTCAAGTCGGGTCGAGATTTTAACTTTTTTTGGGGGGATGAGGGGGAAGGGGCTAATATATATAATACTTGCTAGACCATATAAGCAGGACAACTTTTTAAATTTTACGCAGACCGGAACATTAATTTATTTTGTACGAACTGGGCCCTTGAAATTTTTGCCCACCCAATTTTTAGGACCTGCTCCAGCACGCGGGGACCTCTGATATATGTTATGAACTTGGCCCCCCTGTCGGGATTACAGTGCCCCCACGTCGGGCAAATTCTGGCGCCGCCCTTGCTGTTGGGTCAGATGATATAGGACCCAGTGGCCTAGTGTTGAGATAAGCTTCAACGGTATAATCAGGGTTTGGAATTCAGGCTAAGTTAACACAGTGTTACCTTATCTTGGTTTTCTTAAGGTGCGATTTCATTGATTTTACTGCAGATTCCCACAGTCCACCAAAGTGTGGAGCTAAAGGCGGCTTAAATATCCAAGTTATTTTTTCTGGTGACAAAACATTTGTACATTTCTTCACTCTGCTTGCATGGCAAAAGATATTTGTTGATTTCTTTTTCTGCATCTTTGAAGTTGCTCCCACAATCACTAAAAATCTCAAGAGGTTTTCCTCTTCTTGCAATAAATCGTTTAAATGCATTTAAGAATGTCTTTGTTGAAAGGTCTTCTACGACTTCAAGATGGACTGCTTTGATCACGAAGCAGACAAATACACACACATATGATTTAAATGATTTTGTCCACGTCCAGCACGATATTTAATCATGAATGGTCCTGAGAAATCTGTTCCAACTCGATTAAATGGTCGTGATTTTGTTACTCTGGATACTAGAAGATCAGCCATTATTTGTTTTGCAGATTGAGCTCTGTATCTACAACACGTAACACAAGCTCTGACTATTTCCGAATAGCAGATCTGGCAGCAATGATCGAAAATTTCTGCCTAATCAAAGAAAGAAGAAGTTGTGGAGCTGCATATAAATGTTTTTCATGAAAATGTTTAATTATGATCTTAGTGACATGATGTTTTGATGGTAATAAGATTGGATGTTTTTCATTCTCTGACAGCTGTGCATTTTTCAATCTCCCTCCGACTATTAATATTTCGTCATCATCTAAAATAGGACACAAATAAATGAGAATGCTATTTGCAGGTAACTCTTTTCCGGCTTCTAAACAGTGGGGTTTCTTTTCTAAAGTTCACTTGCTGAACTATTCTAATAATGCAACGTGTTGCGGCTTGAATTTCTTTACTTAATAAAAAGGATATATTTCTTTCTACACCTTTCTACAGCTTCTCTTTTACCTTTGAGTTCGAGATGAATCTCAATATCCACGCAAATATCCATTGCAACATTGGAAATGAGGAAATTTTCGATATAATGTCAAGTTCCTTTACAGTTTCAGAAATTACAAGTGATAATATTTTCCGTGCTTTTGGTACATCGTCTTCATTTATGGGAATGGGTTTATGCACTGGAACCTCACTTCTTAACCACGGGGGGGGGGGGGGGGTAGGACATTCCACCAAAATTCATGGGACAGTAATTCTGCTGGAAGTAACCCACGAGATGCACAATCAGCTGATTTTCCTTTCCGTCTACATGGCTCCAATTTTCAGCTGGTAATATGGATTGAATTTCCTGTTGGCTACTTGCCACCTTTTAGGATCTGATGTCAACCATGATAACACAGTTTTTGAATCACTCCATGCGTGCACTAAATCTGGTTTTAAACGTAATGCTTATTTAAACGCTTGTATAAGTGCAGGGACGTAGCTACAGGGGGTTGTGTGTGTGTGTGTGGGGGGGGGGGGGTGGCAACAACCCCCTCCCAAATTCGGTTCGGTAAATTCACATACATTCAGAAATTGTATCATTTCTCGATGTAATTTTTATTTCTAAAAAATTAAGAAAATATATAAAAAAAATTATTACAAAACATAAAACAATGTCAAAACACAATCAAAATATTTTTTGAATAATCATACCCCACTTTCGTAATACTCATTACATTCGGTAATTTCACTTTCAATCAAAAATTGCATTATTTCGCGCAGTATTTTTCCCTTCTAAGAATATTTAAAAATTTATTAAAAAACTTATTACAAAACATAAAACATTGTGCAAACATGTTTAAAACTGTTAAATATTTTTGGAATACTCGTACCCCGCATTCGAAAACTCATTACATTCAGTAAATTCACTTTCGTTCAAAAATTGCATCATTTTGTGCTGCATTTTTCCCTTCTGAAAATTTTTTTAAATATATAAAAAAATTATTACGAAACATAAAACAATGTTAAAGCTTATGGACAAAAATCGCCAATATCTATAACTATTAAATATTTTCAGAGTACTCATTAAATTTGGTAATTTCATTTTCGTTCAAAAATTCCATCATTTCGCCAATATTTTTTTCTTTTAAAAAATGTTTGAAAATATATTAAAAAATTTATAACAAAACATAAAACAATGTCAAAAGCACATTTAAAACTATTAAATATTTTCGAAATACTCATATACCACATTCTAAAAATCATTACATTCGGTAATTTCCGTTTCGTTCAAAAATTGCAGGATTTCGCGCTCTATTTTTCCCTTCTAAGAATTTAAAAAAATATAATACAAAACATGAAACAATGTTAAAACTGATGGACAAAATCGTCAATATTTAAAACTATTGCATATTTTCCGAACACTCGAATCCGAAATTCGGAATACTCATTACTTTCGGTAATTTTACTTTATTCAAAAATTGCATCATTTCGTTCTGTATTATTTTCGTTCTGTTTCGTACATATTTCGTTCTGTATTCATTCCCTTCTAAGAATTTTTTTTTTTTTTTTAAATATTAAGTTGATTTAACATTAGCTTGCGAATTTTCGGTAAAAATCAGATTTTTTGCCGAAAACGAAACTGAAACCGAAATTTTGGTTGGTCTGTAATCACAGTCCTGCGACTTATAATCAGGATCGTAGCTAGAAGGGAATAATAGGGGGGGGGGGTCATATTTTTACTCTTTCTGTGTGACGGAGAAAGATAAATTAGTGCATATTTGCACTGTGGTTACTGTGTTTCCCATTAAACTGTTGTAATTATAACAATAACTTCCTTTTATGCTAAGAAAAGAATATGATGATGAAAAATTCGAGTGCACAACTAGCACAATATTAAACATCATGTTAGCTTCATATATGAACAAATAGGATGAGCAAATACTGAAACACTTATTTTAGTTATAATTTAGTATTCTTGCAAAACAGTGAAAGGTCCTCAAAGCAAAATTAGATTTTTGAACAAAATTTCATTTGGATTTTCGAAACATATAAATTCATTTAGTAACCTTGGAATCTATTCTAGGGGAGGACGAACTGTTTTTTTTTTTTTTGGGGGGGGGGGGCTGAGCTATCCGTAGTACCTCCCTAGATACGTCCCTGCTTACTATAGGAAAAGTGTAGTGCGGACAAATTTTCATGTTAATGATCAGCATTCGCCAATTGTGACTATTTAAACAAAAGGTGTCTTACAGTAAAACCTGTGAAGACGGAATCCAGTGTTGAATTTAGACACTTTTCTCCGGCAGAGACTTTAGTGGCTCCAGGGGGTATATTACAGAGTTCCGGGGGGGGGGGTGTACTTTTTGACCATTGAAAACGCTAAATTTCAAATTTTCCGGCAGGGGAATGTCTCCCCCCCCCCCCTGGCCACCCCCTGAATTCAACGCTGACGCAATCTGCCTATAAAGAAGATCCGTCGAAATAATCATGCATTCGCAATTTATCTATTAACGTATGTTTCATCATCTTGCGTACTAAAATTATCATTTGTTTGAAACTGTCAAGGAATGATGATTTATTGGCTTTTGCATTAAATTGCTGTTGCTTGTAACTGCAAATTCCCTAGCTATATAATGCCATTGTTGACAGATCTATAACATTAGCTACTGAGAAAACATACATTAATAAAAAAAAATTATACTATAGTTGATGATATTCAATCGTAATGTAATTGAAGTAAATGGTACTTTCTTTTCTACGAAATAATAAACAGTTTCGAAGATATTGAAATGAGTGCTACATTTATTAGTTTCTGCTATTCGATGATTGTGGCGTATGGAAAAAATATATGAGCTAGTAAAAATATTTTCATTTTTTTTTCTTTGTTTGTGTATTTGCCTACTACATAAGCGTGTTTTCTGTTTTAGATGTACATATATGTTTTTATTCGAGACATTATCAAGTTTTTAATCTTTAAGATTTGTGTATGTCAAGGATTAACTGTAAAGATTGTTAAGGTAAGCTTTCTTTTTACCTCAGTAAAAATATAATTTTAATGGTTCCGTGCTTGAAGAGTAACAAGGACGAAAAATCATGCGTCCTGCATAGATAAAAAACACTTTCCAACACATTCTGAATGATTACAATTCAATACAAATCGAGGTGTTCGTTCTTTCCAGGCACAGAACTAGATAACTAATAATTCAGGGATGTAGTGGAGGGCATAGGGGCCATCCATAAAGCATAGGGGCCATCACGCTTGAAGGGGGGGGGGGATTCACGAAATTGTGATAGCTTGTGACAAGGGGATGGGACGGGGTAAAAATAAATGTGATATCACACATTTTGTTTAAATTAAAAGCATTAAAATTTAGCAGATTGAATTATGAAGTATGAAGTTATTTTAAGATTAAAATATTTTGTGTTCATAAAGATAAGATTTAAAGCCAAAGATATTAAATTCTATTTCGAATTTCAAAATACTACTGTTTTTCAGTTGCTTTTTCATATTAATATTTTATTACTATTCTATATTAATTATTTGTTGTTGTTGTTGTTGGGTTGTTGTAAACCTTATTTCATACAAAATACGAATAATTTATATTATTCAGCTCACAAATGTCATGAAAACACATAGTTAAAGTTTAAAAATAAAATTTGAGATGAGATCTAAAACATAGTGTTGTTTCTGAATTGCAAGTATATGTTTATATAATATAGAGTGACATGTGACAAAAGGGGGGTAGGGGGTAAAATGAAGTGTGACACTTTGTGACAAAGGTGCGGAGGGGAGCCAAACATATGGAAAAAACGTGTGACATAATTTATGGACGGCCCCATACGCGGGTATACGCCGTATACCTTCTGGATTTTTTTAAGGAACACCGTATAGCCTCTGTTTCTCAAGAAAGCTATACTATATACAATCTAGGGTATACTCTCTGCCTTGAGCGTATACCCTCTGTTTTTTCTACGACTACACCACTGCTAATAATCAAATAATATTCATGAAAAAAATTTAAAATTACAAAAATCATTAAATTTCTTTTGTCTTTTAATGCGAATAATACAAAAAAATATATACATGTATCAAGGATAATAAAAATTATTCATTTGTCATTTTTCACTTATTTTTAAAAATATAATGTTTGACAGTATGGTTAAGTAATTCACTTGAAAAATACTAAATGTCATTAAAATAGCTGTGGATGAGCGTAAAAATTCAAGGCAATAATATTTTCTATGAAACAAAAAAAATCCAAGTTTCTAAGACACACAGCTTACACTTAATGAAGGAAAAAACTAGTCGTTGGGGGCCACCGTAATACTTCCTCATCATGGATATGCATGATATACATCATAGGTTCCCAACGGGGGCGGTACCGCCCCCCAGTGGGCGCTGAAGCCTTCCAGGGGGGCGGTAGCGGGTCTGGACAAAAATGGGGGGCGTTAGGACAGTCAACGGGGGGCGGTCATGGCTTACTTGCATATATAGGATTTATATAATGAAAATAATTGTTCTCCTATACAATGCCCGGTCCTTGACGAAAACTTTAACTGCACTTTTAAATGAAAATCTAGGCAGACGAACCTAGATCTGAGTGTTACATTTATTTTACTAGTATAAAAAAATCGAAGTGGAAGATGAAAAAAGGGCTAAAATTGCGGAGAACAAAATTTTATTATATCAGGTAAAAAACATTGTAGCTGCATTTCTTTCATGAATATCAAAATATCACAGCAGAATACGAAAAATCACTATGACTCACACTAAAATTCATTATGAATTCAAAAATTGTAGAGTACAAAATTCGCGATAATTTGTTGTCTGAAAGCTTTATTTAAAAAAATTCTGAAATATGACTACATATGTCTGAACAAAGATTTTTAAACGTACCCGTGATTTGAATCAATTCAAAAAATTTGTTTTTTCTTAGTGAAAGTGATAAAAATCATTATATCTATAAATTTGTTCAAATTAAAATTTATTTAAACTTAAATAGTGAAAAATTTATTTTAAAATATTTTAAAGAAAAAATGGCGGCAGTAGAATATTGAGTAATTGAAATATGGATCGACGCACTCTCCTGTAAATTACTCGTTACCTGTGTGCTTAATTTGTCAAAAAATGTTTTTTTCGAATGAAGTAATGAAGCCTTCTAGGCTACAAAAGCATTTGAATAAATGCGTGCTGATAGAAAAACAGAGCTGCCAAGTCTCCAGCTTTTAGTACACCACTATTATCTTAGTGAAAATATGGTTTCTTTTAACCGCCCAAATGTTAAAATTAAATAAAGAAACATTTTCTGAATTAAAATATTGGTATCGAAAAAGCCGGAAACTTGGCAGCTCTGGAAAAGATATGTCCTATTTTTCAAAGACTAGAAAAGAAAAATTTAGAACTGTCAACTATATCAAATCTTTTCTGTTGTCTTCTAAACAAAATGACGGAGTACGAGCTTCATATAATAATATATAGTTAGTCGCAAAAGTATGAAAACTGCACACAAACGGCGAGAAATTATAATCTTGCCGGCAGTCAGAGAGATAATGAAAAATGTTCTTCATCATAAGAAACCGCCAGATATCATCAGAAAAAATACTGAGTTATAATTCAGTACAAAGAAGGAACAGTTGGCTAAAGGCATTAAAATATCATCATACAATTGCTTAAAAACCTGAAAATTTTCCATTCAACTCGATGGATCAGCATTACCAAATAACAAAAACTCATAAAAGAAAAAAAATGTCGAGAGTTATTATTTGCTAAAATTTTGGAAACTAATACGAAGAGAGAATCGATATTTAATAACTTGAAGTTAGTCCAAGAGAAATTTATTTTCATAATATCTTGCTAACTGATTTGCAACAGCAACGACGGGACATCATACGGGTTTCATTAACACACTTGAAAGAAGCAGTACTAAATGTACTCTCTGTGCACTCTTTTACACATCATCAGCATTTGGTTTCAAAATTGTTGAATCAACACCAGTATACGTCGCTTCATTACAGTATTAGAGCGATCAGTCTGAATAGAAGCAATTTATTGAATGACAAGATTTTTAGCCAACTTTATAGTGAGTATCATTTCAAAACAAAGTGAAACAATTGTTTCACTTTGTAGCGCAGTTGCCACTATCACTTTGCGTGAGACTTGCAAATGATTACAATTGTTTGCTGCTGCACACAGTTCATTGTCTTTTATAAGGTATTTGTCTGAATCGTTTTCAATATATTTGATTCAGTATTATACTTAATTGAAAACAAAGGTGTAAAAATACGCTAAAACCTGATTACATTAAAAAGATGACATCGATTATTTGACAGATCTGTTTAGAATCTTTAATTAAATCAATTTAAACTTTCTAAATATTTTAATAAGGCATCAGAGGATTGCAAGATTATGAGTTGAATTTAATTAAAACAAAAAACCTCATAGCTGCTTCTGTGGATAAACTTTTTTTGTTCAAACGAAATCTAAGTAAATGAGAATACAGCCACTTTGCCACATTATTCGCAGTTTGTAAAAACAGGAATATTTACTTCGCAAACGCAGATACAGCAGTATCATTAGATTCAGAAGAGGAAATCGTGGAACTCACAGCAAACGAGAACTAAAAAAAAAAATCAGAAATGCATACTGAGAGTTCTAACTTAAAAAACCAATACAGTTCTCTAACATGGTGAACGAATTTTAATTGCTATTCCTTCATCAGATTTGCTGAGAGTGGGTTCCGTGCAGTAGCTAATTTACAGTATAAGAAATGGAACAGACATCTTTGAGTCTGACTATTTGTGACTGATATTAAAGGAACTGGAATCCTAGATGAACAAATTGTTAAAACACCATCAGCCTCAACCATTTGGTTTATCATGCGCGTAGCCAGGGGGGGTGCCCTGGGTGCCCGGGCACCCCCCCCCCCCCGCTCGCGCAGATCCAAGATTGACTATTTTAAAAAATCAAAATTTATTAAATAAAAAAGAAGAAAAATGTAAGCAAAGTTAGTTCAATTAGTTAATCAAAACTAACAGTCTATGTTTTGAAATGGGATAAAAGAAGAGACCTTGATTCTTTCTTTTTTTCTTTTAAGAAAATTATTTTATTCATCTTTTTTAAAACTAGAATATTTACTAGAATCTGTATTAATCACAGTAAATCAAAAGAGTTGGTTTTATAATTCCAATTTGATGTCGTTTCTTTATGGAATTTTTTTAACACCTTTCTATTGCATGCATATTTCCATAAAAAATTAGAGTAAATTCTTGACAAGGATAGAAACTACTATTTATATATTTGCTTTTGTTGTCTAAAGTCTAGATAGGAGCAAAAAAATTGAAAGGAAATACAGATGTGAAACGATAATTCCACCGTGTGATTAGCCTGGAGAACGGAGGGGGTGGAAGGTTGTACAAATTAGAGATGAGACAGCACGAAAGCAGAATCAGTCATGGGGAATCGTTAAGAGAAATGAATTGATTATAGATAAATGTACAGGGGATGTAGTGGAGGGTTACTGGTGTATACGCCGTATACCTTCTGGATTTTTTTTAAGGAACACCGTATAATCTTTTGTTTCTCATGAAACCCATATGTACTCTCTAGAGTATACTCTGTGCCTTGAGCATATACCCTCTGCGTCGATCGTGTAACCTGTGGTTTTTTTTATGACTACACCCCTGAAGATGTACTCTTTTTATAGGAAATTGAAAACGTTTTTTGATTCTTCAGCATGCAAATAGTAATTTCTATAAACACTATCCATTTATTCATTACACTTCTTTAATATGTCAATCAAATTTTCTTCTTAAAGGACAAGAAATATAGGAATAATTTTAGGTATGAAGGATATTTTTATTTGATACCAAATTGCTCTTTTCATAAACTTGAATTTAAATTTTTATTTAATAGTAAATTTTATGAGAAATTTTTTTAAATGGGATATCACATTTGAAACAATTTTTAAATATCATTAAATCTTTTGTTTTATTTATTTATTTATTTTTGTATACTTTTTGTATCGGGCTCGGGCTCTAATGTACTAAAAATCTTTCGGGAGCGGGTTTCAAAAATCGAGCCCGAACTCATCTCTAGTACAAATCTGTGCTTCCTCTGAAAATAAGAAATGATGGTACGAAAATTTAAATTAATATGGAGGTTGGTCTGTTGGTTTGCTAAATTTCGTTTTTTGGGATCATATTTTGACATTCGTACGGGCTCATTTTTTTTAACGGGGAAATTTTATTTATTCATGAGTAGAAAATATAAGAGCTATTTTTCACTTTAATTTGCATACTACAAGTTATTTTAATGCTACTTAGATCAAAATGATGGGGGGAACTAAAGTCGTGCTTATTTATTTTAGTATTTCATTGCTGTTTGAAATGAAAACTTGTGATAATTACAGATTTGTGTTTACGCATATCTTTATTTTATATCTATCATGTTTT
This sequence comes from Maratus speculifer, assembly GCA_964019185.1. NCBI lineage: Eukaryota > Metazoa > Arthropoda > Arachnida > Araneae > Salticidae > Maratus > Maratus speculifer. The sequence goes on from OZ025298.1 coordinate 268,989,801, forward strand.
ATTTATGTTTATATATCTTTTTCTTATCCATTAGCAGCGTCGTGCGAAAGGGGCAGCGTAGGGGGCAGCTGCCCCGGCGTGGAACTTTAGGGGGCGCCAAATTTATACTACCAACGTCATTTTTGGCTTGTTACAAGAAAAAGTTGGGTGGAGGGGGCGCCAAACTGTAACTTTGCCCCGGGCGCAGCTTTCTCTTCGCATGTCCCTGTCCATTAGATTTAGTTTTAAGCAACTTCTCATCCTTCTTCACGCAATGAAAAATTGCGTTTGGATCTTTTTTAAAAGAAGTTCCACACAATTATACCTTCCGCAAAAACCTGTCTAAAACGGAAATTTGATAGGTTTTATGGGGTTCCGTTTTATTAGGTTTTATTACATAAGATGTTGTTTGTACCCAACATGTTCAGGTTAAAATATTTGGGCACCCCCCCGTTGAAAAGGCTGGCTACGCCTATGTTTATTTATTTATTTATTTTTTTTTATTGGTTTTATGTTTATTTTTCAGTTTTTAATAAACAATTTTTCACTACATTTGATGGTCGTTTTAATTAACTTCTACTTTGTGATTCTTAATAGATAGTAGACAGATAAAATGTAGATAATATGCAACAAATATTTTAATATTTTGTATAATTAACTATTATGGAAGAGGGGGGCGTTGGCATTTTTTTCTCTTGTAAAGGGGGCGGTGGTCCAGAAAAGGTTGGGAATCTATGATATACATAATATATGAAAATAAAACATGTGAAAACTGTTTATACAATGCGTCGCAATTCCAAAATAAAATTTAAATATTATTAATATACATAGTAATGCTCCATTAATGAATTGCTGACGAACCAAGTTCGACAAATTATATAAAATGCCAAACTGCGTAAAAGAAACATCCTTATAACTTCAAAACTGTTAATCATATTAACTAACAGTTTACTGCGTCGTATTAAGTGTCTCATTTGCAATTAAAATATAACTCTGAATTTAAATTTGAATGAAATACAGGGTCATGAAAAATCGAAGAATGTGGAAAATAAGAATACCAATATCTCGGCAACTAATAATCAGATCGACTTCGTTCTTTATGCAAAATTTGTGTTATTTAATTGCCTTTTACGTCCCCTCCGTAAAATAAAAAATTTCGAAATATATAATAAAATAAAAAAATTTCGAATTATATACCTTTCTTCAGAACGAATTTTTTGAGAATCTGAAATAAATAGTTCCGGATACTCGAGGTTACTGATATTAAATTGGCTTCGTCCCATTCTTACATACTAAGTACATACAAATTTTCACGTCTTTATCTCAATTTGTTCGTGAGATAGAGCATTTACAGACAGACGGACGGCAATTTTTTTTTTTCTAAGAATATATTTTTCGGAATCTCTACTATCTGAAACGGGTAGATCCGCCAAAAAAAAAATTTCGATTTTCAAAACGATTGCAAGATTTACCCTATACTACGTATGATGGGTAAGTAATATCCTAAGATGACGCATGTTGAAAATTGTCTTAAAACACTTTGGCAACATCTTTGAAAGATCCTTTAAATAGTGCTGAATTCAGGGGGTGGCCCGGGGGAGACATCCCCCCCCCCCGGAGCAATGAAAAGTACCCCCGGAAAATTTGAAATTTTGCATTTTTAATGGTCAAAAAGTACAATTCCCCCCCCCCCGGAATTCTATAATGTTTCCTCCGGAGCTACTGAGGTCCCTCCCGGAGAAAAGTACCTGAATTCAACACCGCCTTTAGCTCAAAAAATTGTATAAAACTCTTATTTATAATAATTGCAAATCTACTGCATTAATAAAGATATATATATATTTTTTTTTTTTTAAGTGTGAATTTGGAGGAAACTTCACTTTTGACAGAAAATTGATTGTATTTTTTAGGGTGAAAGTGGGGAAGGGTCAGCTTGTGTTTCTCAGATAAAATTATTTTTGAGAACGTCAACTGAAGAATTTTTTGTCAGAGATTGAAAAATAAGGACGAGAACGAAAACAGAAAAACGAAAGTTGGGTAGACATTTGACAACATTCGCAATAATGTTTATGTCCATTTTTTTTTTTTTTTTTTTTTTTTAGATTTTGAAAAATTTGGAACAGAATCACCATTGTTTTTGCACCACTGCTCCTAGTTCTCCAGGTTTAGGAAAACACAATGATAAACTTCCCAATCAATCCCTAAAATTGCTTTTTCATGTGTTTTCCACCAAGATATGTCTGGCAGACCATTTATATTTTAATATGCGAATTGAATTTTACTAATCCCAGAATTTTATCCGTGAACTCGATGAACTTTGATCGTTTGTGCAGCCGCCTCTCGGTCTAAAACCCTCCTCTAAGTGTTTTTTTTTTTTTTTTTTTTTTTTTTTTTTTTTTTTTTTTAACCATTGAAAAATGGTTGTTGTTTTCGGTGGAGGATTGACAAAATGGCCTGGTCACTTTTGAATTTTAATTAAATTCGTTACTTTTAGACGAATTTTTATTTGAATTTAAATTAAATTCTTTACTTTTAGAAGAATTTTCATTTGAATAGGAAATTAAAATGTTTAAAATCATCGTAATAAAGGAGAAAACTAACAAATTTAAAAATCGGTAGACAGAAATTAACAGATCCAGAAAAAGCCGAAGCCAAAGAAATGAATGACATTGAACACAATATGCGTACTTAAACAATCATAAAGTGTTTTTTATTTCGAATTTTTATTAATGTTTTACTACTTTATTTTTTCTTTTGTTATTTAAAATAAAAATTTAGTTAACATGTATAAGTTGCTTATTAGTTTGGCAATTCGTATCATTTGACGAAATTGGCCGAAGGGATAGTAGTACTGTATTTGCTTTGGCGCAAAAACGTCTTTCAATGCAGAAAACGAGAAGATCAAAAGACTATCGAGCCGCTGAAAACCAATTACATGTTGAAAGGCGATCACGAAAAAGGAAGTAATTTAAGGGTGTATTTCGATTCAAACTGCTTATTTTCCGATTTATTTTTGAATTCACTTATGCTCTCAAACTCATCAAATTGGCAGATTCTCTTATTTAGAAAATACACAAGGTGCCGTGACTGTCAATTCTTTGATAAATTCAGAAAATATTGCAAAAAAGCAATCAAAAACGGCATTTTGAACAGATTTTTCCGACAGGGAGATTTGTCAACAAAAAAAAGTGTCATACTGAGAAGATAATTGTTCATAAATCAAATTCTAATGAATGGTGCGTAAAATGGCATCACACGGCACCTTGTACGTCTCTTCAAAAATCCCCTCAGCAAATTTCATGTTTCTACTTTTAAAAATGTGTCTGAAATTGTATCGGAAAATTTCGAGCTGTTGAAGGTGGAAAAGCGTTTTTTCGAATACACCTTTAATGCCGAACCGATTAATTGTAAAACATCATGTCTCGAGAGCGACCAATCTACTAGCCATGGCGTTTTACAATCGGTCGGTTCTAACCAGGAAAAATTGAGTGCTAATAGTGATTCTAACAAGCCGGAAAATGTTATAGCTATTACTCTTGATTTTCCACCACCTAAAAAGAAAACTAAAAAGCAACCGGCTTGGGAAAAACTGGAAAAAGCTTTTTTGTTCAATGTCTGATGGACTCGTTCACAGGGACATCGCTAACACTTTTTATTGGTGGGGGAGAAGACCTTAAATTGCCAAGTCAATTTTTTATATTTGTCAACTTGTTTCATATTTTTGCCAAGTTACCACACTTAGAAAATGTAATACAGTTCTTATTTGTAAAAATTTCAATAATATTCCTAATTAGAGTTGTAACTTTTGCAACTTCTATCTAAAAATAGGAAATATATTACAGTTTTTATTAAAATTTCAATGAAATTTGCCAAGTGTAACAACATTTGGGAATGTTTGGGGGGGGAGGCTCCCCCCCTGTCCCCCCCCCTTAGCGAGGCCCCTGCTCGTTCACAGATGCATGTGCTGCGATCGACTTTGGTTTCAAGGGCGGATCTGGAGAGTCCTCAAGGGGGGGGGGGGGGGGGGAGGCGATTTTAGAAATTTGGAAACTCGACTTTAATGCGTGGGTCGGAGCTAATTTTTTCACTTCGGGTCATGTTGCTTTTATTTTTTGTGTCGGGTCGGGTTTGGGTCCGGTTGACTTCTAGTTTTTGCTGCGGGTCGGGTTTGGGTCCGGTTGACTTCTAGTTTTTGCTGCGGGTCGGGTCTGGGTCCGGTTGACTTCTAGTTTTTGCTGTGGGTCGGGTCTGGGTCCGGTTGACTTCTAGCTTTTGCTGTGGGTCGGGTTTGGGTCCGGTTGACTTATTTTCTTTTGCTGCTGGTCGGGTTAACTAATGTTTATGTTGTGGATCACATTAGCAAGATTAGCAGGTGTTTTTATTCAGAAACTATGACGTAATCCATTTTTTGATAAGCAGTTTAAGAAAATACTGTGAAAATTGTCGTTTTGAATAGAATTTCTGGAAGCGACAGCATGAGAAAGTAGAAAAATCCGCAATCATTTGACGTGCGAAGAGAAAACTGCGCTCGGGGCAAAGCAAAATGTGCCCCCCCCCCCCTCCGACCCAACTTTTTCTTATAACAGGCCAAAAATTACGCTGGTAGCATAAATTTGGCGCCCCCTAAATTTCCACGCCCGGGCCGACCGCATCTTTCGCCCCCCCCCCCCTTTCGCACGGCACTGTATGTTGTCTGCCCTACACATCTTGAGAACAATTAAGTCTAGTTCCAGCCCGGCTCGTCTATATGTAGAAAAACAATGCAAGCCTGATCGCGGGCCGGTACGAGCCTGCAAAAAAAAATAATAATGATAATAATAATAATAATAATAATAATAATAATAATAATAATAATAAAATAAACCCGGGTTACACACAATATAATTCTCCGATGCTGATCTCTACACTGTAAAAGTTAGATTTCTGTATTGATGTTGCCAAACTAGTATCGACTGATGACGCACATTTATACACTATATTGCCATTGATTATGGGACACTTGCGATTTCAGACATTTTACTAAATATCTAGAAAAATACATGAGGAATCATCTCGAAACTCTTAGTGTATAAATATAATAGTATACGTCATACATCTCCGTGAAGATTTTTTACCGAAACTCCATAGGGGACCGTCAACAAATTAAAAAAGAATGAATATCTTTTGAATAACCCTGTCAAAACTAATGTAGCAAAAGCGCTCAAACTCTAGATTATGATTGAATGCCTTATTGTAATACACTGTGTTCATTTATATGCAAATAGCATGCATACTCGCAGAGTAATTAAGGTTTTTATAAAAATGGCCCCAAATTTTTCTAAGATTTTCCCTTATAATTTTCAGAGTTCTTAATATAAAATAATGTTGTTTTCAGAAAATATGACAAACAACATTGCAGACAGTATCCTGTAATCAGAATTAAAAAATAATAAAAATTGTATGAAAAATGAGTAGGTTTACTAAATAATTTTTTACTGTGCATGCGTCAAAGATATCAAAATTTCATTTGCATATTATGTTAGCTAAATGTATAGAGCAACTTTTGTAAAAGTCTCAAAGTAATGGCTTGAAAATTCTGAAAGTAATCGTCTATAGAAAAGGGACAAAATCCGTTGTTTCCAAAATGAAGCAAAAAAAATGAGGGATTTATCCAAAAGTAGTCGTAACATCCCGTATTGTGTATTCTATATTGACACTAATCAATGAATATATGGATACAACCCCTCTTGTTTTTGCTTCATTTTGAGAATAACGGATTTTCAACTTATTCAATTGACGATTATTTTCAGAATTTTCAAGTTATGATTTTGTGACTTTCACAAAAGTTGCTCTATACATTTAGCTAACATAATATGCAAATGAAATTTTGATATCGTTGACACATGCGCAGTAAAAAATTATTTAGTAAACCAACTCATTTTGTATACAATTTTCATTATTTTTTAATTCTGACTACAGGGTACTGTGTGCAATGTTGTTTGTCATATTTTCTGAAAAAAATATTATTTTATATTAAGAACTCTAAAAATTATAAGGAAAAAACTTGGAAAAATTTGGGACCATTTTTATAAAAACCTTAATTACTCTGCGAGTATGCATGCTATTTGCATAAAAATGAACACAGTATATTACAATAAGGCATTCAATCATAATCTAGAGTTTGAGCGCTTTTGCTACATTAGTTTTGACAGGGTTATTCAAAAGATATTCATTCTTTTTTAATTTGTTGATGGTCCCCTATGGAGTTTCGGTAAAAAATCTTCACGGAGATGTATGACGTATATTATTATATTTATACACTAAGAGTTTCGAGATGTCTATGTTACACTAAGAGTTTCTAGATATTTAGTAAAATGTCTAAAATCGCAAGTGTCCAATAATCAATGGCAATATAGTGTACTTATTCTCATTAAACCCATATAATTGAAAATAGCTCATATTTTAACGTTCCTGCTTAAATCTTTACAAAGGGCCAGTGAGCCTGCAATTTTTTCTTTTTATGGGCTCGGCCCATATGGCCCTTCAATTTTTTTGCCGGCTCGTCCCATTTATTTTGTTTATTGGCCCGGCCTTTTGGAAAAATTATTCTAATTTTGCTAGCACTTTAGAAAATTCGAAACCATTTCGCCGACTCGGACAGGCCCGGGCACATGCATACGTCTAGGCGGACACTGACCCAAATTTAACTTTCATTCCGAGCCGAACCCCGACCAGGGAAATTTTGGTCAGTGCGGACTAGAGATAAATTTTGTGCTATTATTCCACAGCCCGGTCCCGCCTGAGGCAGAAACATTTTGCGGCATCAAGAGCAAAACCCGATAATGAAATTATACCAGTAGAAAAAATTGCATAATACTTATTAAAAATATTCCAAAAGTAATTAGAATTTTAAAGCTATTTTTTATATTAAAAAAAAGGCTGTTAAACGAAAAATTAAATTTAATATTATCAAAAGAACAGTTTGATGTAAAATAAAAATATAATTTACGCATAAAAGGATTCTCATATGTTGTCTCTGTTTTAGTAAAAAAATATTATGGACAATGGACATGTTCATAAAGTGTGTTTCATGAATAAATGCATGGAACCTGCAGAAAATACTGTCTATTATCCGTCAAATCGAACAACATTTTTAAATTTTCTGTAAAATATGCACATTTTTAACTACAACCATTTCATTCTTCATAACAAGCCTTCGTTATAGCATGACCCAAAAAATAACCTCAAATTAAAAATTTTAAAGTTCAACACTTTTTTAGGAACAGAGGAAACACTACTCGATCGCAAGAATATGGTAAATACATTTACTTACCGCTACGGCATCAGCAGAGATCCCAAAAGAAATGATAATTACTACAGTTGTTTCCATATGAAAAGCGATTACGACTTGTATACGTTGCATACACTAGAAATTTAAATTATTCGGTAACCGCAAAATAAAATCAAAATAAAATATTCTTTTCGTGTTACATGTCTAAATAATAATAATAATAAAAGATCCAATTGCAAAATAATCTCTGCCACAAACAAAAATCGAACTAAACACAAATTCATTATTCCCGACTTTTTTCGTAGGCGCCAGATCGGCGGTCGTCGGCAATGCTTGAACATAAATCTACAGATGTAGATATGACTAATTGTTTTTTGTTGTTGTTGTTGTTGTTGTTGTTTTAATAGCGTTCAAATACTAAAATTTAAAAAAAAAATGTGCCTCTCTTTCATTTTTATCAAAATAGCAAGACATTGATTTGAAATGGAATAAGTACTAATTTTTAAGAGGAAAAAAAGTTTTTTACTTTTTTCTATTCATCGATAAATAAAATTTTTGAATTTCAGAAAAAATGAGTCCGAATCAGTAGACCAGCATAAAAACAGAGCACGATTTCGTATCGGACACGGGCTAAGTCTGCACCTTAGTCATCTCTAATGCAGACATCTAAGAAGAATGACTTCAGGCCAGACTCGATCTGGAAGAAAAATAAGTCAGACCCAATCCAAATCAGCAGAAAAATAATGATCATGATAATATCAAATAAATGACGGCCGAGTTCTGAATGCGGTAAGACCAGACACAGTCCGAGCCTCGCGAACTTAAAAAGGCGCGGCCCGGGGGGGGGGGCGCTGAATTTTAGTTAGGTTCTAACTCATTTCTTGCAAGGATGCATGTATTTTTGGGAAACGTTTATTGCCCAAGAAGTGAAGACGATCGCCCCCTCAGACCCGCCATTGGGCCCGACCCAAATCTGCAGAAAAATAATGATCACAATACTGCCCGGTTCTGAAAGAGAGAAGACCTGACCCAGCCCGAGCCTCGCGAAATTAAAAAGGCGCGGCCCGCCCCGGACTCGAATTAGGCTTCAATTCATTTCCTGCGAGGATGCATGTCTTTTTAGGAAACTTTTATTAGCCCAAGGGGGGGGGGGGATCGCCCTTTCGTCTTGAAAAATGCCAAGGCGCATTTTTCTTGAATCTGCCAATGGCGGATCTAAGGGGGGCGATTGCCTTTTCGCCCCCCCCCCCTAGATCCGCCATTGCTTCTCCTCCCTTATGGTCTGGTTCGATCTTAGACCGTGCGTTTACCTCAAGGAAGAACAAAATCCACGCCAGGCCCGCCCTGGAAAGAAAAGTGTGGCTCGATCTCGCTCTACAGGAAAAAGTAAGACTCGATCCGCCCCGGTTCTGAAAGTCTAAAGACCTGACCCAGTACCGTGACTTAAAGATGGCGCGGCCCTACCCGGGCCGCGCCGGTCTCGAGTTTAAGTCCAATTTTTTTTCGTGCGGGCATTTTTTTCAGACCCTTTACTGGGCTCAAGGGAGGGGGGGCGATCGCCCCATCCTCCCCCTTAGATTCGTCATTGTTTGGTTTAAAACCTCCATCACCAAAATTCTGCTCTGTGAAATCAAACAGTATATGCCAAAGTCTTACAAGTATAACAGTATATGCCAAAGCTGTTTTTTAATAATGATTACTTTCGCACCAACAGTGTTACATACAGTGCTGTAATTGGAAAAAAATATTTCTGGGAACTAGGCCTGGGCCTTAAATCGATTTATCACTTAAATCGATTTAAAGCTTACATCGGAAATCGCGATTCAGTCAGTTTCTTAAATCGCTACATCGGAAATCGCGATTTAGCCATTCCCATACATCGCGATTTAGCCATCGCCTTACATCGCGATTTAGCCATTGCCTTACATCACGATTTAGCCAGTCTTAAACCGTGATTTAGCCATTGGTTTTAAATCGATTTCAAATAATGATTCAGAGCTAACATCAGAAAATTGAGTTATCTACTTTGGTGTATATACTGCTTGCATATCAAACTAGTGTTAAATCGATTTAAGCAAACTTTGCAGGCCTCAATGCTTTCCGATTTAGGAAAAAGTTGATATAGGAAAAAGATGATTTAGGGAAAACAGAGCAAGTGGTGTTAAATCGATTTAGTAGGATCCAATTTAAACACACATCACAAACCTCAGTGTTTTGGATTTAAGAAAAACATTGCAAGCTGGTGTTAAATTGATTTAGTAGGATTTGATTTAATATTAGCAGCGGTCACTTGCCATGTGGTTATTAAAAAGTAAAAGTGGCAATTAAAAAAATTTCTTCGTTTGCCATCCTTGTCGTCATTCACCAAGTGGCGGTTAAAAAAATCTATTTTCAGTTGCCCAGTGAAATGCAGTTTTTTTTATAGAAGTATGCATCTCTACATTGATTACATCTAATTAGAAAAATGTTTTCTTCTTTTTCCTACCGGATGCAAACAGATTTCAATGACATAGCTGTATTTTCAATATTTTGTTTTTTTTGCAGAGTTCTTTTACTGTGTTCAGTTTGATTATTTTTTCGAGAAATGCAGTTTCATTTTGCAAAAATGTGTTCATCAGCATTAATTCCACACGCATTTCAAGTAATTTGTTGGCTATCGATCGCCATCCTAGTCGTCACTTGCCAAGTGGCGATTTAATAGATCTATTTTCAATCGCCAAGTGAAATGCAGTTTTTTCATGGAACTATGTATCTCCAGGGCCGTAACCAGCGAGATATGCCAGGGGGGGCTCTGGATATTTTCTGGGGAGCTAACATTTTTTAATAATCCATAGCTTAAGCAAACTAAATATAGCAAAAACTGATAAAATGGACCTGCCTATAGTGTATAGATTGTAGAACCTCTCTATAACGGAATTTTTCTATAAGGAAATTAATAAATGCAAAATACTTCATGATCATCGGAAAATAAATACTTTTCTTTTTTAATCAAAAAACTTTTTGAAAAACTACTGCAAGGTTTAAAATATTATTTTTACACAATATATTTAATAAGAAATTAAATTAAGAGAATCCGTATTTACCATGCGTATTATTATATTTATTTTTGTGTACATTAATTTGACTTTTTGGTGTCTATGCAAATCCAGTCAAGTTCAATATAAGTGTCCAATAGATACATATCCAATTATCTATGAAATTTTTTCTGATTTAATATTTAGTTTAAAAATTTTAATCTTACCATTTTTGTAACATTTTATCTCACGTGTTTAAATGTATATTTTCAAGTAAGATTAGCAACTATAACTATGGTTAGTATAAAATATTGCGTTTGTATTGGCCATTATGGGGGGGGGGGGGGGGACGGACCAACCAAACACACAGATTTTAAAATATGGGATTCTAAGTTAGAGTTGATTGATTTAAAATTAAATTTATTTTCGCTATGTTTTTGCTGAATTTTGTTATAATTTTTAAAGGACAATTATTTTTTATCTTGGTTAGATTGGCGCCGACTCCAAAAAATCAAATTAATGTACATAAATATTAATAATACGCATGGTAAATGCAATGCTCTTAATTTAATGTCTTATTAATTACAGTCGAGTCTATATAACGAAATCCACCGTTCCAGTAAAAAATTCATTATATAGAGAAATTCGATATATAGAGAATGATGTTAAAAATCGTATTTAATGTGTGAAAATTTAAAAAATATTATTTTTGATCTTTTGAATTAAAAATTTGAAATGTTTAAAACTAAATATTAACCTAACATTTTATTTATTAATTATTTAAGCTGTTTCAAAAAAGAGAACAGACATTTATTTGAAAATTTAATGAAAATCAAATAAGGAAGACTTGCATTAATTTCAGACGAAGAAATCTGTAATTTTTTGTTGTTTTGATTTTAAAGTTGTTACGCTCTCAAAAAGAAATGCTCAAATTTTAGCAAGGAATGAAAAATTGTTGTTAACATTTCTCTCCATTTGAAGGAATCTCTTATGTGTCTCTCATTGATTCCTCTGTTACATGTGTATCAATCCAATTGGCTCTATTTTGAGAAGGATGTGGAAAGGTGTGTGGGAAGTGGGATGAATTCGTTGATTTAAAGAACAAAGAGAGAAGTAATATATAAAAAAAACTCAGCACTGACGATAAATCAAAAATAAGCGATGGAAAATTGATTCCATATGATTTCGAAGCTTTTTAAAACTGAATAAATTAAGACCAATTCATGAAAAAATTCGTTATATGGAGATAGATATTTCGCTATATAGAGACTGTTTTTAATGTAATCATGCGAAAAGGGTACCGTTCCCACTAAAAATTCGTTATATAGAGAAATTCGATGTATGGAATTTCGTTATAGGGAGACTCGACTATATTATGAAAAAAAAAAAAAATAACCTTGCAATAGTTTTTGAAATCTGTTTTCTTTTTGATAAAAAAAAAAAAGTTTATTTTTTAGTTAAAAATTAACAGGTTTTTTTGCATATGTTATGGTAGAAATTACATACTTAATGAAACTTAATTTATTATTCTTATTTTAATTTCCTACTTTTAATATCTTTAACTAACGGCAAATCGTAATTTATTAAATTTTATTAATATTTTATTTTCTAATACTATAATTATTTATTAATATTTCATACATCAAATAATTGCAGATATTTTTGTCGTAATCTTATAATAAACTTAACCTTAATCATGTTTTTTTTTTTTTTTTTTTTTTTTTTTTGCTTAATTTTTTTATTGTTGTATGACAAATTGAAAAAAAAAGTTTTCATTTAACACACAAAAATAAAATAAAAAAATAACTAAACTAGTCGTTGGGGACCACCGTAATACTTACCCATCATGGATATGTATATGAAAATAAACATGTGAAACTATTTATACAATGCATTGCAATTCATAAATAAAATTTAAATATTGTTAACATACATAGTAATGCTATATTAAAGAACTGCTAATGTACCAATTTCGACAAATTATATAAAACGCCAAACTACTCAAGTAGTACCGAACTGCGTAAAAGAAACATCCTTATAAATCCAAAAATAATAATTCTATTAACTAACAATTAACTGCGTCGGATTAAGCGTCTCATTTCCAATTAAAATATACTTCTGAATTGAAATTTGAATGAAATACAGGGTCATGAAAAATCGAAGAATGTGGAAAACAAGATTACAAATATCTCGGCAACTAATAATCCGATCGACTTCGTTTTATATGCAAAATGTGTGTTATTTTATTGCCTTTTACGTCCATTCCTTGGAACAAAAAAATTCGAAAATTTTTATATACCTTTCATCAGAACGAATTTTTCGAGAGTCCGAAAAAAATAGTTCCGGATAATCGAGGTTGCTCATATTCAATAGGTCCCATTCGTTCCATTCTTACATACTAACTACATACAAAATTTCAAGTCTCTATCTCAATTTGTTCGGGAGATAGAGCGTTTACAGACAGACAGGCTGACAGACAGACAGACTGAGAGCGTTTACAGACAGACAGGCTGACAGACAGACAGACGGACGGACGGCAAAATTTTTTTTCTAAAAATATGTTTTCCGGAATCTCCACTATCTAAAACGTGTAAATCCGTCAAAAATTTTTTTTCGATTTTCAAAACGATTGCAAGACTTGCCCTATACTACGTATGATGGGTAAGTAAAATGAAATAAAATAAACTTTTTTTTTTAATGTACACCCTTGTAACCAATAACATGAAACAATTACTGGCTTTTTTTATTAAACGTGTATAAATTGACATTTTTTATCTTTTTAATTTTCAAACGTTCTAGTTTCCAAGTAATATTTCATCGTTAACTAAATCTACTGATAAGTACGTATTGTCAACAAGCAAACCATTAAAATTTAGAAACATGGGTTTTTAATGACTATGTCTTAGTCAAGATTTTGAACATCGCTTGACTAATTATCGGTCAACTTCTTGAACACCATCTGTCCATTTCCATTCATTCTGCGTAAGATCGTTGCTTTGAAAATATAATGATGTACTAACACATGTGGTGACCAGTTACTGCATCTGGACTCTATTTTTTTCAGGAGAAAGAAATGTTCCTTTAAAATGTATTTCGAGAAATGCATTATACCGCTAGCAAGATAACAGAAAACAACTAATCTAATAAGGTTCCGAACATACAAAATTCTTGGCGTATTCCCATTTTATTCAAGACAGTTAAAAAATCTAAAAAATTTCTCTTACTTTTTTTTTTTTTTTTTGAGAAAAGTTAAAATATGGATTTTGTTAAAAAAAAAAAAAAAAAAAAAAAAAAGTAGAAAGTAAAGAAATCGTTAGAGGGGGCTCTAGAGGACGCTAGGGGGGGCTCAGCCCCACCTGCCCCCCGTCTGGTTACGGGCCTGTGTATCTCTACATTAATTATATCTAATTAGAAAAGTGATTATTGCTTTTTCCTACTGGATGCAAACAGATTTCAATGGCATGGCTGCATTTTCAATATTTCATTTTCTTTGCTGCATTCTTTTATCTATTTCAATTGGATGTTTTTTTTTTTCAAGAAATACAGTTTTATTTTCAAAATATATTCATCAGATTTGATTCCATATGCATTTCAAGTAATTTATTGGTCATCGATCGCCACTCTAGTCATCACTCGCCAAGTGACGATTTAAAATAATAATTATTGATCGCCAAGTGAAATACAGTTTTTTTCATGAAAATATGCATATCTACATTGATTACGTCTAATTAGAGATCTGGTTAATTCTTTTTTCTATTGGATGCAAGCAGATTTCGATGATGTTTTTGTATTTTCAGTATTGCAGGGGTTTTTTGCCATGTGCTTTTAGTATATTCAGTTTGATTATTTCTTCAAGAAATATAGTTTTAATCTGGAAAATATAATCATGAGCTTTGATTCCACATGCATTTCAAATAACTTATTCCTTTTTCACACAGGATGCAAATGGATTTCAAGGACACGAGGTGGAACCCGTCGAATTTCGATGAAAGAAAATGTTTAGGAAGGAATTGTTTTATTGATTTATAATAAACCCATAAAATTTGCTATAGTGAAACATCCATCTTACAAGGAAGGTCTCCATACGGGCATGCTCAGAAAAATCTGAAAAAATTACAGAATGTTCTTCTCATACAGTTATATATGTTTATAAAAAAAATTTCGGCGGAATTTCCTTATTACGTCCGTAAAAAAATAATAAAAATTTCGTTTATTTGGCGATTTATCTCCGGTTGGCGAAAAAACGAAATTTTGAAAAATACGCTTTTACGCTTCGAATACTTTTTAAAGAAAAAACTTTCTATGTTCAATTTATTTAAATAAGTTTAGTTTAAGTAATTTTAGTTTTGCATTTTTACTTTACTTTAAGTGTAATTTTGTCATATTCGTTTATATGTACTTTTAACAAAATGAAATTAATATATTTTATCATTTAAAACACAATTTAAATTGATTAAAATTGTTCCAAATTGAAAAATACACTGTTAAAAATCTGCTGCATTTTGTTGCAGCACGGTTACTTGGCCGTGAAATGGAGCTTTCTCATTGGTTGGAATAGAGATATTATATACAAGCGGTGGAGTGCGTTGCAACAAAATGCAGCAGATTTTTAGCAGTGTATGACGCGGTCAATTGACCGTGCTATGGAGCATTCTCATTGGTCAGAAGAGAGATATTCTATAAAAGTAGTGGAGTGACGTTGCAGTAAATGCTGCAGATTTTAAAAAGTGAAGTCAATTAAAATCAATTTTCAGATTCGTTAAAATCGTCTGCTTTTGGCGAGGAAATGCATTGCTCGCCAAATCCCGCGTCGCTTTCAGCTTTTCACGCCAATTATTCCAAACTATTTTATTTTTTTACATATTTAATAATGTAATTCCGCCGCTAATTTTCACTGATCTTTTATTACCTACATGAGTAGTTTAATTCGTATTTTTTTCAAAAGATTCTGCGTATGCCCCCAATGGAGACCTTCCTTGTTAGATTGGTCAGTCTAACTCTCAAACGAATATTATTTTAAGAAACGAATATTATTTTTACAAAACAAACAAAAACTATTTCTAAAAAGCTCAGTTTTCCAAATTACAGTAAAACCTCTAAATAACGGACACCTCAGGAACGCAGAAATTGTCCGCTATTCGGAGGTGTTCGCTATTGGGAAAACCTCAGAGATTCAAAAACCGCTAAGAAATTATTAATGTTTCAAAAACCTCTATTATATAATTAATCAGAAATTAAATTTTATCTTTTGAGCAATAAAATTGAAATAAAATTGTGCACACTTTTATCCACTGTTTATTATATTATTGTGAAAAAAAAATCTGTTACAAAAGTTTATTTTTGCTTGCGATTACATGTAATTTGTTTTTCTTTGTGATGTTACTGGACATTGTAGAGTTCCGGACAAGGAGGGAGGGGTTGCACTTTTTAATCTTTAAGGGTGTATTTCGATTCAAATTGTTTATTTTCAGATTTATTTTTAAATTCTTTTTTGCTCTCAAATGCATCAAACTGGCGAATTGTGTTATTTGGAAAGTACACAAGGTGCTGTGATTGTCGATTCTTTGATAAATGCAGAAAATATTGCAAAAAAAAACAATCAAAAATGGCAATTTGAAACGATTTTTCCGAAGCGGGAAATCTGTGAACGAAAAAAAGGATCATACTAAGAAGATAATTGTTTATAAATCGAATTCCAATGAGTTGAGCGTAAAATGACATCACACGGCACCTTATACGTCTCTTAAAAAATCAACTCAGCAAGTTTCATGTTTCTGCTTTGAAAAATGTGTCTGAAATTGTATCAGAAATTTTCAAGCTGTTGAAGGTGGAAAAGAGTTCTCAAAATATTCTTGGATGTCATTTCAATAGTCTGGGAGATTATTTCTCCCGGGCAACCCCCTGAATTTAGTACTGAACGTTTGGGGGGGGGGGGGGATTTCCCCCAGCTCTTTATCTACATTTAACTGTGATCACAAAATTTGTGACACGTTCTCCTGATAAATTCAGAGGCTTTTTTTCTTTTTTTCTTTTCTTTTTTTTTTTTTTTTTTCTCCTGTTTAAAAAATATTTTTTCATCCTTTATCGCCGAAAAAAGTGTCCGCTATTGGGAATGTCCGTATTTTAGAACTTAAACATACAAAAATTTAAGTTTTGGGAGTTGGGATCGGAAAACTGACCGTTAAATAGAGGTGTCCGCTACTCGGGAGTGTCCGTTATGGAGGTTTTACTGTATTTCTTTTTTCACACTTTAAAGATTATTTGTTCATTTTCCATTCTAGATTAAACTTTAAATTTATTAACTTATCCAATTCATTTCCATTTCCTTGATTCTTCATTTAAATTTCTACATATATCATTAATTTGTTTTATTTATAATGTATTTTACAATTTAACAATTTCATAAAATGTTCCTCTCAGTAATTATTGGTTTAAAAATCTTAGTCCTTTTTTCACACTTTTAAACTTATTTTTACACTTTTTTTTGTTAATAGTAAATTTAGTTGTAAATTTAATAATCATGTCCAATAAATTTCCCTCTTTTTGATACATCATTTAAATTTCTACACCTAACACTTATTTGTTTTGTTCAATGTCCTCCACAAGTTAACAATTTCATAAAATATCCCTTTTTCCAATTATTGGACATGAAATCTTAATATTCCTTTATTCATAATTTCAAATTTATTTTTACATTCTTTTTCATAATTATAAATTTAAATTTAATAATCCTATCCATTAAATTAACATCTTTAATTCTTCATTTAAATTCTACACCTTCGTTTATT
Organism: Maratus speculifer; assembly: GCA_964019185.1. Classification (NCBI taxonomy): domain Eukaryota; kingdom Metazoa; phylum Arthropoda; class Arachnida; order Araneae; family Salticidae; genus Maratus; species Maratus speculifer. Next base: position 269,006,852 of record OZ025298.1, read on the forward strand.
ATTATTATTTTTTATGATTTTCGCAAGTTAACAACTTTATAAAATATTCCACTCTGCAATTATTGGGTTGAAAATCTTAATATTTACATTCAAATTTATTTTTTCGTTGGAAATTTGGTTGTAAATTCAGTAATCTCATCCAATCAATTTCCATGTTCTTGTTTCTTCATTTAAATTTTACACATGTCTTTTATTTGTTTTGTTTAATGCCCTTCACAAATTAACAACCTTAAAAAGTATTCCCTTCTGCAATTATTGGGCTAAAAATCTTAATATTACTTTTTTCTCAGTTTCGAATTTATTTATTTATTTTGTTCATTGTAAATTTAGCTGTAAATGTATTAATCTCATCCAATTAATTTCCATTTTCTTGATCCTTCATTTTAATTTCTATATCTACCATTGATTTGTTTTATTTATAATGCATTTCACAACTTCATAAGATATCTTTATCTGTTCGTTTTTTAATTGTAAATTTAACTGCAAATATCTTATCCAATTAATTTCAATGTTTTTTATTCTTGATTTAAATTTCTACATCAGTCATTTATTAAAACAAATATTTTCATGTCTTTCACAAGTCAACACCTTCATAAAACATCCCTCTTTCCAATTATTGGACTAAAATTTTTAATACAGTAAAACCTCTAAATAACGGACACCTCGGGAACGCAGAAATTGTCCACTATTCGGAAGTGTCCGCTATTGGGAAAACCTAAGAGGTACAAAAATCGCTAAGAAATGCTTGATATTTCATTAATTGACATTTATATGTTCTAAAACCTCTATTATATGATTAATGAGAAATTAAAATTATTTTTCAAGCAATAAAAATTAAATAAAATTGTGCACACCTTTAACTGTTGTTTATTATATTCTTATTAAAAAAAAATCTGTTACAAAAGTTTACTTTTGCTTGCACTTACATGTAATTTGTTTTTCAATGTGATGTTATTGGTCATTATAGAGTTCTGAGCGGGGATAGGAATTATACTTTTTTATCATTAAAAACATAAAATCATAAAATCTTCCGGGGGGACATATACATTTGAACGCTCTGGGAGCTGTCCCTCCAAGGCAACTCCCTGAGTTCAACAATAAACGTGAAGGAGAAATTTCCTCAGCCCACCCTCAACATTTATCCGTGATCACAAAATTTGTGACACACTGCACTGTTAAATTTAGAGACCTTTTCCCTTTTTTTCTTGTTAAAAAGTGCTATTTCATCCTTTATCGCCGAAAAAAGTGTCCGCTATTGGGAATGTCCGTATTTCAGAACTAAAACATACAAAAATTTAAGTTTTGGGAGTTGGGATCGGAAAACTGTCCGTTAAATAGAGGTGTCCGCTATTCGGGAGTGTCCGTTATGGAGGTTTTACTGTATTAAAATTAAACTTTAAACGCATATGTAATCAGTAAAGTAAACAAAGGTCAGTTATTATGATGAAATATCAATTGAGGCTCTTATGTTTGGTATTAAGCGAATGGAAAAAAAAAAAAAAAAAAAAGATTATTCCTTATTGATATGATCATAGAATTCCCATGTGAAATCTAAACTCATCATAATTTTCATCGTCTCAAAATTTACATACGCACTTCTCATAGCATTTTAATTTTATCATTTTAAAATCACTTGCTTTTTTTTATATAAATAAAACATTATTTACATTTTAGAGCATTCCATTTTTACGGATCCAGTCTTAAACAACATTTATAGAAAAGTATGGCATATGACGTCATTAGGACTGAATATTACACAACACAGCAAAAACAATATTCAAGACACTCGGCACAACAAATCCGATATCTGATGATTCACAAATCTTCACTTCTTTATTTATAATAGCTCCATGTTTTATCAAAAATCATTCATTTGTATTTTTTTTTTTTTTTTTTTTTTTTTTCAAAATTTGGAAAATATTATTACATACACATGGATAAATAAAATTGCTCTCTTTTAGCTTTCTGATACAAACTGAGTAAATTCGTTGAAGTCACTCGGATATTATATAAAATACATTTTTGTAAAGAGAAGGTGTTGTATTCTTTGTAAATTAAGTTTGTAATAAATTAAAAAAACATTTAATTGATGAATAAAAACTCAATAAAACCAAAATTCACTGGATTTTATGTCAGACGATTTCTTTTGACGCGTTATTTTTATTTTTATTTTTATCAATTTTGAGAGAAAATGGGCGTATTTGTGTTGCCACAATTTCAAAATTCGTACTAAAAACTATTAAAAAATTAATAACTCATAAATAAATTGAGATACAGCTTTCAAACAAATTGCATTTAAAAGTACATTTTTTTCTCAATACGACGGTGTAAAAATTGAAAATGTGCGATATTTTGAAGTATAAATTTTGTAGTACCGAAAATTGCAAAACCGAATTACATGCGAAAGTGTTGCCATTCACAAAATGACGTATACGTTACGCACAGATACGTTTGGCCTTTATTATATAGATTTCAGTACCTTCAATTTCCGACTTCTGTTGCATGCTCAGTTCTTGGATTATTTTTTTTCCCAATATAATACTGTTTAATGATGCGAAATACACTCACCAGTATAGATGCCAACTGTATTACGTTGGTAGTATAAATTTGGCGCCTCCTAAATTCCCGCGCCGGGGCGACCGCTCCCTTGCCTCCCCTCCCCCCTCCCGTCCTTTTGCACGGCGCTACCTTCTCAGGAATGTATGCTGTACTCAGCCACCTCTGAAATGATAAGTGTAGATACACTACTGCTAGCATAGAGGTCAACTGCATGTGATGTGTGTAGTGTATTACTAACACATTTATTAAGGGGTCCCTCCCCCGGAAATTTTGTGTTTTTAATGGTCAAAATGTGCAATTTCTTCCCCCCCCCCCCCCCCGTCCTCGGAGCCACGGAAATACCTCCCGGAGAAAAGTGTCTGAATTCAACACTGCATTTATTTATTAATTAAAATCCAAAAAACAATTTATTGTGTTTTATTTATTAATAATTCACTATTTATGCCTGGGGGGGGCGGGGGGGGGGGAGCAATTTTAAAGTTAAAATTCAAATTTGCAGGTCTGAGCCTTAAATCGTTTTAATGCTTACATCGGAAATCCGATTTAACTATTGGTCTTGAATAGATACATCGGACGTCGCGATGTAGCGAAACGATGTAGCCTTGATTTAACGCTTACATCGGAAATCCGATTTAACTATTGGTTTTTTCAATGGATACATCGGACGTCGCGATTTAGCCAGTTCTTAAATCGCGATGTAGCGAAACGATGTGCCTTGCCTCAATGCTTTCCGATTTAAGAAAAAGGCGATGTAAGAAAAAGACGATTTAGGGAAAACAGAGGAAGTTTCTGTTAAATCGATTTAGCAGGGTCAGGACCGTAGTTAGAAGTGTAATAGGAAGGGGGGGGGGGGGGTAAGAAAATGTAGGGGGGAGCTTATTTGTTTTTTATCTTTCTCTGACACAAAAAGATTAATTAGTGCATATTCACATTGTAGATACTATGTTTCTCATTAAACTGTTGTAATAACTTCATTTTATGCTAAAAAAAAGTACATGATGATGAAAATTTTGAGTCTATAACTGGTAAAAAATTAAACATCATGTTAGCTTCATATGTACAAATAGGATAAGGGAATGCTGAAACGCTTATTTTAGATACAATTTAGTAATTCTGCAAAACTGTGAAAGGGTCTAAAAACTAAATTAGATTTTTGAATAGAATTTCATTTGAACTTTCGGAACAGAAATTCATTGAGTGACCTTGGAATCTTTTTCAGGGGGGGGGGGAAGGAGCTCAAAATATTTTAGGGGGGGGGAGCCGTCCATAGCGCCCCCTATGTATTAAATCGATGTAGCAGAATTTGATTTAATACAGGTAAAAGTTAGCGGCCGACACTTGGCATGCGGTAATTAAAGGTATAAAACTGCCGATTAAAAAAACTTTTTTCGATCGCCAAGTGAAATGCAACTTTTTTCATGGAAATACGCATCGCTACATTGATTACATTTGCACAGTTGCCAACTCGTACGGTTTGGCCGTACAATGTACGGATTTTGTTCTAAGTGTATGATTGTATGGATGAACAGTACGATTGTACGGTTTTGCGAGCGGTGAAATGCAAATTTCGTGAAAGGATCGCCGAAAAAGTGCACATTTCGCCATTATTTCGTGAAAAAAACAACGATTTCGTCAATGTTTTGTCAACGAACTTTGTCAAAAGATTCCTGAAAAACGCGAATTTCCTGTGCGGATCATGGAAAAAACGGCGCTTTCACTAAAATACCGCAGATAAAACGCTGATTTCGTCTGAAGACCGCGAGAAAACGTGGATTTCGTTTAAAGATTCCGGATATAACGTCGATTTCGTCAAAAGATCGCGGGAAAAGACGCCGTTTTCGATAAAAGATCGCTTTAAAATATTTTCTCAAAAGATCATTGAAAAAAATGCCAATTTCATCAAAAGATCACCAGGAGAAAACGTCGATTTCGTCAAAAGATCGCGGAGATATAACGCCGTTTTCGAGAAAAGATCGCGGGGATAAAACGCCGTTTTGGAGAAAAGATCGCGTAAAAATGCAAATTTTGTCAAAAGATCGTCGAAAAAAAAACGCCGATTTCACCAAAAAATCACGGGAAAACGCCGATTTAGTTAAAAGATTGCAGAAAGACCGACCATTTCGACCAAAGATTGCAATAAATCGCCGATTTTGCTAAAATATCACTGATAAATCGTCGATTTCGCTTAAAAATCGCGGGAAAACGACGATTTCGTCGGAGGATTGCGTATAAAACGCCGATTTCGTGAAAAGATCGCGCATATTTCGTAAAAGGGTCTCAGAAAATAGTGAATTTTGTCAAAGAATTGCGGGAAAAATGCAGATTTTGTCAAAAGATCGTTGAAAAGACGCTGATTTGAACAAAAGATTGCGTAAAAAACGTGAATTTTGTGAAAGGATCATCAAAAAAAAAAAAAAAAAAAAAAGTGCATTTTATCAAAGATACCCTGTAAAAATGCCGATAGATATACTCTCCCTCTCACCCCCTCAACTGCTGTAGCCTTTCAGGCAATTTGCTGTGAATTTAATCTGCCCTTATCAATTACAGATTTTCATGCAGGACAGTTTTTTGGAAACACGTTCCCAAAGTATGAAATTGAAAAAAACATTTCCTTGTGCAACCTCATGTTTTTATTTTTCAAAATATAAATAGAAAAATAAATATAAAAGTAGCATAGAAAATATTGTTAAGAAATATTACTTTTTGCATTACGTATGCGTATGCATATCTTATGCATTTTTAAGCATTCAAGAATACATCGTGAAAATTGTAAGGATTTCAAAATTAACATGTTGGCAGGTATATGCATTTGATTAGAAAAGTGGGTATTTCTTTTCCCTACTGGATGCAAACAGATTTCAATGATTTAGCTGTATTTTCAGTATTTTGGTTTTTAGTCATGCTCTTTTAGCGTGTTCAGTTGGAATTATTTTTCCAAGAAATAAAAGTTTTATTTTGGAAAATACAGTAGAACCCCGATAATTCGGATTAACTGGGACCAGACCCAATCCGGATTATCGAAAATCCGGATTATCCGGAGAATTAGAAAAAAATGAAATAAAATAAAACATACTTACAGAAAATCACCTTTATATTAAACTTATTGAATATTTACAGACAGTAAAAATGTTTACTTTGCTTAATTCTTCCAAAATGATTTCAGAAAAAGTTTTTTTTTATTCAGAATACGACGGTGAAGCAAGTTAATGTTATGGAAATTAGCCAATCGTTTCTCAAATTTGAAAAAAAAGAAGACTAAACCAAACCGGATTATCCGGAGATCCGGATTAACGGGGTCCGAATTTGCGGGGTTCTACTGTATATTAATTCATCAGGTTTGATTTCACATGCATTTCAAGTAAATTTATTGGACATCGATCGCCACCTTAGTCGTCACTCACCAAGCGGCGATTAAAAAATCTATTTTCAATCGCTAAGTGAAATGCAGTTTTTTTTTTTTTCATGGAAATATGCATCTTTACATTGATTACATCTAATTAGATAAGTGGTTATTTCTTTTTCCTACTGGATGCAAACAGATTTCAATGACATAGCTGTATTTTCAATATTTCGGTTTTTTGCCGAGTTCTTTTATCGTGTTTAGTTGGATTATTTTTTTAAGAAATACAGTTTTATTTTGGCAGAATATATGTATCAGCTTTTATTCCACATGCATTTCAAGTAATTTATTGGTCATCAATCGCCACTTTAGTCATCACTCGCCAAGTGACGACTTAAAATAATAATTATTAATCGCCAAGTGAAATACAGTTTTTTCATCAAAATATGCATATCTACATTGATTACATCTAATTAGAGAACTGGTTAATTCTTTTTTCTATTGGATGCAAGCAGATTTCGGTGACGTTTTTGTATTTTCAATATTTCGGGGGTTTTTTGCCATGTGCTTTTAGTATATTCAGTTTGATTATTTTTTCAAGAAATATAGCTTTATTCTGGAAAATATATTCATCAGCTTTGATCCCACATGCATTTCAAATAATTTATTTCTTTTTTCACACTGGATGCAAATAGATTTCAAGGACATTTCAGTATCTTCAATATTCAATTTCTGTTGCATGTTCAGCTCTTGGATTATTTTTTCCCCAAGATATACTTTTTAATGATGTTTAATGATACACTCACCAGTATAGATGCCAACTGTATTTGATGTGTGTAGTGCATTAAAAACACATTTATTTATTAATTAAAATCCAAATAAAATTTTATTGTGTTTTATTTGTAACTGATTCACTATTTATGTCTGAGAAAAATAAAAAAAGTCTTAAGGTTAAAATCTAAATTAATCCATTCTTAGTTTATATTTTTATGCATTATTTTGATGAAAATTTATTTTTCATATGTTTGTGTAACATTAGAATACTTTAGTTTTAATTAATTAAGAATATTTTCAGAGGGTTCTGTAATGTTTCAGTTGATTTGTTTTTTACAGCAGAATAAGGGAGAATTCAATGGATTTTTCTCTAGATTTGCAGTTTTCTACTTTTTTTGTCATTTACTTATCATTAAAAAGATATATATATATATATTTAAGATTATGTTTTATTACTAATCTTACAGGGGCCAACGACCTCAAAAAAATTAGCAACTTTGGTAATGTGGCCTTTCAATCTTTTTCCATTCACTATATGAATGTCAACACTTATATTAAATACATTTTATTATAATCTAAAAGTTAAAAAAAAAAAAAGAAAAAGAAAAAAAGAAAAGAAATTGCACCCTTTTTCTCAAATCTCTCCCCCCCCCTCTTTTTTAATATTATTATTCTTCTAATGGTAAATGAACAGCTAAATTTATCAGCGAATCTGCTTCTGTCTTACTTCAATAAGTTTTTAACTCGGAGTCTGTGAAAACAAGTGCATGCATGTTATTAGCAATGAAGTGCTATTTGAGCGTGTTATGGGAAGTTGCCACCAGGCTCCCCTACTCAAGTAATTTAGATTGTAGCATCCAAAACAAGTCGGACACAATGAAAAAAAAATCCTTTTTTTAGCATCCGATGCTATTTCTTTCAGACAAGCTAAAAATGTCGTGTCATCAGCCCTGAATTTTCTAGTCAACCAATTTTTTAGCATCCGATGCTATTTCTTTCAGACAAGCTAAAAATGTCGTGTCATCAGCCCTGAATTTTCTAGTCAACCAATTTTGATAATTATTTTTTTAAATGAAAGCTATTTATTTGTAGTTGTGCCCATTTTAATTATTTTTTAATTTATTTCCATTTTTATATTTTATTTTTAATTTTAAAAGCTTTTTCATGACATTTCTACAAAATGGTGGCAACACAGTTTAGCTTTTCTCTCGATAATAAAAATTTATTTTCTAAAATGATTGCGTATAATTATGCACTAATTGAGTTAAAATATATATATTTACTGAGAAATAATATTAATAACGTAAATAAAATGACAGAAAATAATTTATGATAAAAATTAATGTCTAAATCAAAATAAGAGAAATTTCAAATGAGGAAAATTATGTCATTCAGCAACCAGATAAAAGGGAATTACAATATTATGGATGCCTTTTTCATAAACAGAAACTTTTAAAGAACATTTGAAGAGAAAATGACGTCACTATTTAAAACATCGTATTTTTACTCATAACGATATTAGGTACTACTCTGTTACTGATGAACCACGTTTGAGAGGAACCTGGACAGAACTGCGCATGGTCGAAAAGAGCGAGTCCATGTCAAAAATGGGGAAGTTAATACCATCTCGAGATGAGTTTGTTTATTAAATAACCCTAGATGTGTCGAGTTTTTTTTTGGGGAGGAATACCTTTTTGTTTCTGTAATTGAATTATCTGTTTTTAAAATTACATTGTAATTCTGTTACACGAAATAAGTTATAAAAAGACAAGTATAATAAAAAAGACGATTTAAAGGTATGATTATTAAACTTAGCCTAATAACTTTTCACCCGCAATATAGCGCAACTTAATCTTTTTAGAAGTAACGGGAACATGGCGTGATTTTAAAACATACCAGATTAGCGATTTTTTAAATATGTTTCATTACATTATTATGTACACTATTTATTTATATTATTTGCATGCATTTGATATGAATATGGCGCAGATATCATATTCTTATAAGATTTGGAACAATTTTTTTCCAACGTCAATTTGGCGAAAACCTCATTTTCGAATACTGGTTAAATATACATCTTTAAATTATTTTCTATTATTTAAAAAAATTACAATAAATAAAATTTTTTTTAAATATATTAAATTTTAAAAACTAATAACTATAGAACAAAAAACATTTTATATAATTTATGTAATTTATATTTCAATAAAAGAAAAATTAAGGTAAATAAACAGTTTATCAAAAAATAAACAATATCAGGGTTACCATATTCGGCAAAATAATACCATTTTGGCGTCAAGTAAATCCCAGTGAGAATATGATATACATGTGCCCTGAATATTTAGGTTGTTAGAATTGGCGAATTTTTTGTATAGCCGCCAAGTCAGATGCCAAGCAATCGTTAAAATTGCGTTTTAGCCATAAATATAAATGTAAAAAAAAAAAAAAAAAAAAAAAAAAGAAAGAAAACCATGCTTTTATTAAATATTCACAAAAATGTAAGAGAAAAAATATATATAATTGATAGAAGGTGCACAATCTATTTAATTTAAAATAAGATTTTACTCAGAACAAAAAATAGAAAACAATATTTAATATCATTTCCATGAATACGTAGAAGTAGTCTCGGCCTCATAGGCTGTTCTCCCCAAAGTCTCAATGGAATCGGCTTGGGATTCTGCCAAGTCAGGACCTTACAAGAGTGGTATATCAGTATCCCGTCGACCAATTTCACCAAATTATACAAATCGCCACATTAATAGCCAAATTATACATATTGACATAATTTGTATTTTAAATAACGAAAAAATAAATAATTAGTAGAATATTAATAAAAATATTAATAAAAAGTCGAAATAAAAATCACTTAATGACAGTTTAAACACATGAATCGTATTTAATGTCATTGAATGTGACATTCACGATCATCCATTATTGGCATTTAATCTTATAGTTTGGCGATAATTTTTTGGTCGATGGGATAACCTAGTAATACCCGATATTATTATTTTTTCTTTTTTTTTAAATAAAGCTATTTTTCTGTGAGTGCATATAAAATAAAATTTCTGGATTTCGCCGGCACTCATATTACAATTTTAACTGTAGATGTGCGAATATTTGAATGCAGAATTGTAACTGGCAAATTTGACATTTACTTTGTAAATATATTTATTATATATTGATTCAATAATGTAATTACTTTTGCTTTTTTTTTAAACCAAATCGATCGAGTCTTTTAAACATTTCATTCGTCGAATTCGACGGGATTCCATTCGTTTTATTGTTAAATTGCATTTCCTTTTACTCAGTCTATAAAAAAAGCGTTTAAACTAAAGAAAAAATCCGTTTTTGATGAATCTAGTCAATGAAGAAGTAGCACGTCAAATTGTATCTCGTAATTGTATTCCGCAATTCCAATGTCTGAGAGAAATTGCTATTCAATTGGGTATTTCACGCCGTTCTGTTTGCTATTATATTGATAAACACAAGAAAAATGAAGTTAGTTCATTGCAATCTAAACGGGGTCGCCCTTCTAAAAAACTTCTATCGATTTTTTTTTCTAATCGGAGGCGAAACTGAATTCTGCAATGGTAGAATCTACATTCATCTTGTATTTTATTTCTTTAAGGATGAGTTTATAAAAAATATTAAAATAGATCACTAAATAATCACTAATTAAAAAAAAAGGCTTTCAGTTTTTTTTTTTTTTTTTTTTTTTTTTTGTGTGTGTGTGTGTGTGTGTGTGTGTGTGTGTGTGTGTGTGTGTGTGTGTAAAAAATATATTTTTTAATTATTTGAACAATTAAATGCTAAATTAATACAAGCAGGGGGGGGGGGGTGCATAAAGCCCGTATTTTGTTACTAAAAATTAAATGATAAGTTTTGTATTATAGAAGGTAAAATTAGTGCTAAATCGCGATGTAGCACTAAATCGCGATGTTAGATGGATGATAAATCGATTTAAGAAATCTCTACATCGCCCACTCCTACGTGGGAACTCATCTTTTCATAAAGTAGATGACACTACAGGATTTTTACTAAGCAAAAAGCCGATTTAAGACATCTAGACAAAAGCTGACTTTTTTCAAAATTAATAGTTATAATTAGTATATTCTTGTTTCTATAGTATTGTATTTGTATAGCATTCATCTAAAAGCAATATTTAATTAATCTCGTTTTAAAATTTTCCATCATAAATCGACATGAATCCATATATGACATTATTTACAGGTTACAGGCACATCTATCCCAGAAGTTTCCGATAAAGAACGATAATGAGAGGTGTTTTTTGTGCCCATTGATTTACGAGAAGCTGTCTTGTCTGCTTTTGTACTTCCTGATCACAACCAAGACTTCACCATAATGTTTGTAAATAATAATAATAAATTATGAATGGTCCTATGCGGATTATGAATATAAGAGAATTGGGCTTTTAAATAGCGACTAAATTTCTGGAGAAGAGGATTTAACTATCTACTATATCTAGGCTCATCACCAGTATTAGGGATGCACCGAATATTCGGTATATCGGTATTCGGCCATGCAACCGAATATTCGGTTAGGCTGAATATCAAACTATTCGGTTAAGCCGAATATGAAACTATTATGCCTGCCGATAATTTGCAGAGTTCTTATTATAAAATAATGTTCTTTTCTGAAAATATGACAAACATCATTGTACACAATACCCTGTCATCAGAATTTAAAAATAATAAAAATTGTATGAAAAATGAGTATGTTTAGTAAATAATTTTTCATTGAGCATGCATCAAAGATATCAAAATGTCATTTGCATATTGTGTTAGCTAAATGTATAGAGCAACTTCTGTAAAAGTTTCAAAAACATAGCTTGAAAATTCTGAAAATGGTCGCCTATAGAATCAACTCAAAATCCGTTATTCCTAAAGGAAGCGAAAAAATCAGGGGTTTTACCTAAATATAGTTGTACGTGCAATATTGTGTAGGCACTAAACAATGGAATATGGATACAGCCCCTCATCTTTTTGCTTCATTTAGGGAATAAAGGATTTTGATCTCATTCTATCAACGATAATTTTCAGAATTTTTAAGCTATGTTTTTGAGACTTTCACAAAAGTTGCTCTATACATTTAACTAACATAATATGCAAATGAAATTTTAATAGCGTTCACGCATGCGCAGTAAAAAATTATTTAGTAAACCTGCTCATTTGTCATACAATTTTTATTATTTTTTAATTCTGATGACAGGGTATTGTGTACAATGATGTTTGTCATTTTTTCAAAAAAAAAAAAAAAAAAAAAAACATTATTTTATATTAAGAACTCTGCAAATTATAAGCAAAAAACTTAGGACTGTTTTTATAAAAACCTAAATTTCTCTACGAGTATACATGCTATCCTTGTAAAAATTAACACAGTACATTACAATAAGCCAATTAATCATAATGTGCAGTTTGAACGCTTTTGCTACATTAGTTTTGACAGGGTTATCCAAAAGATCTTCGTTCTTTTTCAATTTGTTGACGGTTCCCTGTTCTATTTCGGGGAAAACTCTTCGCGAAAATATGTGACGCGTACTATTTTGTTTACACACCTGGAGTTTCAGCACATTCCGATTCATATTTCTTTCATTATTTAAAAATAATTACTTAATTACCAATTATGCTTAACTTTTGGACACCAGTGTATATTCAGTAGCTATGCGATGATGGCTGGAAGCAGTATTTAAAAAAAAAAAAAAAAAAAAATTAAAGCTAGCTTCGGTATGTCTGTTAAAAATTTAACCGGGTTGAAATTTACAGGTCTAACCCGCATTAACAAATTATTAGTCTGGCCTTGTATAAAAGCTGAAAGTTCGACTCGATCCCGTCCTGCATCCTGCAATTAAAAATTATTCATAAACCATGTTGAATTCAGATACATTTCTCCGGGTGGGAATATTGTACTCAGGGGAGGGGGAACGTTAAATTCTAGGGTTGAAATTGCCCTTTTTGACTATTGAAAACAAAAAAAATCTCTAATTTTCTGAGGGGGACATCTTATTGCTCCGGGAAAGGGACCTCCTTCAAGGCACCTTTTGTATTCAACGTTGCACTCACTTTTATTTATGATTATGATTTATTTTCAGATTTTGTTCGAAATTCATGAATATTAAAAATAATAATATTAATGATTATTTAGGTAATTATGTACATATAAATATGACAAAGCAAATTATATTTAAATGAAAATCTTGTAAAAAATCTGTTTAGAATTTAAAAAAGAAATCATAATTGTAGAGTTCTAGAAAGAAAAAAAGTAGCTTTTTAAAAATGCATTATCTGTTCTTTATCAAACCACATAAAATTTCTAAAGATTTCTCTAAAAAAAAATGTACAACATAGATGCAGGGCCGTGCGTAGCGGAAAGCGAAGGGGGCGTTAAGTGAGGGGTCCAAATGTATACTACCAACATGATTTGTTTCTTCTTTTCTTGTAAAAACAAGTAAGAAAAAGTCATGCGTTAAGCATAGTTTATGAAGCACTTTCCAATTCTTCTTGAAATCTTTAACAAAACATCGTTATCCAGGGAAATAACGTATTATTGTTTATATACAAATGTGTATTCCAATACTTTTAAAAAGCCCTGTATTTGATCTGTCGGTTAATATATAGACTATATAATGGTAAAATTTAGTTTAGCGAGAAAACGCCTAACTGGTTGAAATTTTCCTTTCAGCAATTTATACTAATATATGAAAACATACTTGAATACTTTTGTTTAGCCCTGTAAAACACATATTACCTTTAATACTCTAAAGTATTTTGTTAAAGTTTAGTTTAAAAATAAATTATCTTTAAACTACTTAAATTAAATTTCTAGAAATTATCATCCAAAGGCGATTATGTACCCAGCTCTTTGCGTGACCCTGTATATAATTTTATCTATATTCTACAAACATTTCTCGGTAAACAATTCATCGTAAAAAGACACAGCATATTTAAAAACCACCTTAAAGTAAATTACACTCATATTCAGTAACCTTTCCGAAATCTTTTGTGTAACCCTGTATATCTAAATCGTGTAACAATTAGCAATTATATAAACCATATAATATGCATACATCTAGTGAAGCTTAAAAGAGTATATCATAATTAAATATGCATTTCATCCATCTAAGAGCCATCTTCCATAATGTACAGGATTTCGGATAGGATATACTATTTGAAATCTTTTTTGTGTCCCTGTAAATGCTGTGCACTGATATTATGCATGAAATAACTCATATTAACCCTTAACTACTGTTAGCGGTCTCACAGACTGCTGAGTTTGTCAAGTTTAGGGGTTTAAATCGTAATTTATAGTTTAACTATAGATACCGGTCAAATTTTGTTTCGTTTGGAGCCCTATTACTATCTCTATAGAGACTTTTGAATAACTGAAATTTATTTATAACTGTCCTGTATATAAAGTTTAATACAAAAATAGTATTCTGAGAGTTAATTTAACATTTTATTCATTTTTACATTAAGCGGTCTGATAGACCGCTCATAGTAGTTATGCGGCAATTTTTGTCACAGCAGTTAAGGGTTAATCCTCAGCAACGTATATCAATTTGATTAATGAAATCGTTTAAAATAATTACAGGTAAAATATGTCGCAAGCAATTCCCCCCTTTATTATTATGCATTGGAATTCTTTTGTGTGGCCCTGTAAATGAATAATAACTATTCTTTTCGCTGCATATTTTAGTGCACTTTTTAGTTTTTAGATATGCATATAAATTTGAAGATGTTTGACAGATTGTAACATCTTTAAAATTCATTTGAAACGATTTTTCCCCATAAGCCGTAATGTAATGGAAAACTTCTGACTGTCCCTGTAAATAAACTAATCATGGCAGAACCTTCATTTTCTATAGGGTTCGTGCTCGAGTAAATGTCATTAACGTCCAAAAATTTCATGACAATTCCAGTATATTTACGAGAGTTAGAACCAGTGGCGCAGCCAAGGGGGTGGTTTTGGGGTTAAAACCCCTCCTTGAGCTAAGAAAGATTGCTATAATTGCCGCTTATATGAATCAAACAAATTTAAACGTTTTGGCGTATTTCGGATTCCGTCACTTTATTGTATAAGATTCCATTTAATAAAGTCATTAGATTAAATAGCAAAAATTTTACTTAAAACTGAAAGTGCGTATTACATGGATTAGTTAAGTAAAAATTGATTATTTGAACTAAATCACTTTTCTAATACGTATTATGGTAAAAGAATGATGATTTCCTGCTACACAAATTCTCTTTCAGCTTAAGTATTATACAGTGAATATTCTAATTAGTACTGATTCTATTAACCGGAAAACATCTTTATCAGAAACTCAAAACCTCCCCTAAGAACCAAATTCTGGCTGCGCCATTGGTTACAGCGCGCACAGACGGCCAGACAAACCGTATGCATAAGCACTTTTCAACTATGTTGGAAAGTGCTAAAAAAAGTGTTGTACATATTGGGAAGTTTTTGTGACAAAAACAAACATTCTCAAAACAGCATACGAGTTTTTTTTTTAATCCATAAGGGGTTACAAACTGTTTGTTATACTGTACTGCAGATACATTTATTCCACATCAGTTTTATAGACACCCTTTACCAAAATGTAAGTGAAATGTTATCCTATATTATTTAGTTGTTAAAATTAAACCTTTCAAAGTTGCAAAGTAAACTCCAAATATGTATTCAATAGAATTTATTTGTGTTTCCACACTTGTCAATTTTGTGGCACCTACCACAAGGAGAAGCGTGTGTGTGGAGGAGGGAGGGAAAAGGGGCGGGGGGCTTCAAATTGAAATTTTGCCCCAGTCGAAGTTTCCTCTTCCCACACCGCTGCAAATATATAATTTTTACAAATAACAAATAAGTAAGTGGCCAGCTCAATTTCGGTTAGTGGGAAAGAAATTGGAGGAGTACTCGGGTCGCGATCGAGCCAGTAATACTTAACATATTCTCTAGTTGAGAGACGGACCTAACGTTTAGCTTTCATTCCGAACCGAACCCCAACCTTGAAATTTTGGCCAGTGTAGATCTCTTGGAAGAATGACGTCCAAGTCGAGATCGACCTGGAAGGAAAAAAAAAAACTGTTGAACGACCGAATCTTCAAAAAAGTAATATCAGGGCACAGGCCAGTCCTAAAAAAGAAAGACCTGACCCAGCCCAAGTCTCGTGGATTTAATGTAGCACAACCAGTGTTCTCGCTGACATTTGACCAACGTTAGTAATTTGGCTAATTAAAAATTAAAAACATTCGCCAAATGAAAAAAGTATTAGCCAAATAAATACGCCATGTAACTCAAAAAAAAAAAAAAAAAAAACTTTAATTTCTTTTAATGTACTTTCCTTTTTTTTTAATATGTTCTAAAATAACCTAAATTTTTATAACTGCGACAATGATTGTTATTAATCTAATTTCAACAATCTGCTACAAATATATGAAACATCTGTATATATTAAAAATGTGTACAAATGCATATGCATGAAAAACGAAAAAGAAAAGAAAAAAAAAAAGCAAAAACTGAGCACTAGCAATTTGGCGAATTTAATTGCTTGTTTACTCGCCAAATGAGGAATTTATTCGCAATTTGGCGCATTGGCGAGCGACAGCGAGAACACTGAGCACAACCCGGACCGGGCCATGCTAGACTCGAGATTCGTCAAAGGTTATTTTCCGTTAAGGTGCATAATGTCGTTTTGCAAAACCTTTATTAGCCCAAGGGGGGGGGGGAGGATCGCCCTTCCCCACCTCCCCCCCACTTAGACCTGCCATTGAATGCGGGCTGGTACGTTCCCAGACTGAGCATTTAACTTTTAAACCGGTCGGAGCTTGGGCTTGGAAATTTTGGTTCGTGTAGACCTCTAAGAAGAACAAAGCCCACCCCAGGCCCGATCTGGAAAAAAAAGTGAGGCTAGGTTCAGCTCTGCAGAAAAAATAAAACCCAACTCGGCCCGGTTCTGATAGTGTGAAGATCTGACCCAGTCTCAGCCTCGTGAATTAATGTTGTTTCTCGGCCCGACCCGCGCGTTTCGAATTTACTTCTAACCCCTTTTCCGTGCGGGATCTAATGTCGTTTTACAGACCCTTTATTGGCTTAAGAGAGGGGGGGAGCGATCGCCCCATTGCTCCCCCCTTTCTTAGATCCGCTACTGTGTCAGATTATCTGGATTTTTTTATTAACAGAATCGGCTTCGATCCCGAGTGGTCCGATTATTTGGCACTCTACTGTAAAAGGAAAATTCGTTTTCATAATCGTCTGTTCATGATATTCAAGGCACAGATAACCTCCAAATTACTTAGATCATTGTGGAATTTTTTTACTATGAAAAAACACAGATTTGGAATTTTGAGCTTATTATACTACTGTTAATAGAAGAACAATTTCAGCAGAGAACTCCACAGTGCAGTGGCGTAGCAAGCGGGGCGGTCCGCCCCGGGTTCACCCTTGACATCCAATCTTTATTTGCAAATAAATATATATATTCTTATAAGATTTTTCAAAAGAAGTTTGATATAAAATGAAATTTCTAGAACACGACGCAAGAGAGTTAATTTTCTTTTCTTAGAGAATGTAAAATTTTATACAGAATGCTATTTTTAAATAACATTTGCACCAGGGAACAAAAACCAACCTATCCAACGGTTGGTTTGATTAGTAAAAGCGAATTCTAAAAGAAAGAATTATCTTGTACCTATAGAGACGACGCTGACTTATGCGGACTATGGGTTAAGTGAGGAGTTGCTCCTGTGGTTTTTTTTATGCAGGAGGACAAAAAATAAATAAGGAATGGTACGGTCATTTGTTGTAATAATGTAGAGTTATGATTGAAGAAATACTACGAATTGGAGGGGGTGGGGGTGACACTCTTTACATCCTTCCCAGTGTCACCCATCCTAGCTACGCCACTGCCATGCCACAGTGTCTTTTCCTCCCTCTATCCCCGGGCCTGCAGAAATCTCTCCTGGAGAAAAATGTTTGAATTCAACAACGCTTATTTGGCATGCTATCGTTTTTTTAGCAATTAAAAAAAAACTAACAAAAAAAACCCAATCCTTTATTACAATACTCTGAATAAAATCATTGATTTATTCATCCTAATTTTCGTTCAAAAAAGAAAGAAAAAAATTAGAATTGTAGTTCAGTTGTTGATATCCATAGCGCGACACGTCCACGTCTATATTCGAAGTCAATATTCTGGCTTTTTCGTTCTTGATCCAAGGAGAATAAACAGTGTTTGCAAATACAGTAAAACCCGATAATTCGGCTTAATTGGGACCGGGCCCAATTCGGATTATCGAAAGACCGGATTATACGGAGAATTAGAAAAAAAAATGAAATAAAACAAAACATACTTACAGAAAATCATTTTTATGTTAAACTTATTGAATATTTAAAGACAGTAAAAATGTTCACTTTGATTACTTCTTCCGAAAAGATTTCAGAAAAAGTTTTTTTTAATTCAGAATACGACGATGAAACAAATTAATGTTATGGAAATTAGCCAATCGCTTCTCAAACTTGAAAAAAAATTAGCAAACCGATCCGAATTATCCGGAGATCCGGATTAACGGGGTCCGAATTTGCGGGGCTCTACTGTACTGCCATACTGCTTATCACAGGCATTCAGGCATTATTGTGGATTTACGCACATGCGCAAAGACAAAGGGCCCCGATTCCACTGATGTTCAAGGATCTGCTGTGATTGGATAAACGGTTAATTAATGTCAAGCAAAATGAAATGAAATGAAAAGGGCCCAATGTCTGTATTTTGATTTTGAGAATAAGAGGTTGATCTTGTGACTTCGTTGTTTGTAAGTATATTTTTATATTATAAAAAGAGATAACTTTAAATTTGAGTAAATTACTTTAACTTTTAATCTTGCTTTTAAATAACGTTTTGATTATTGTACGCGATGATTATTTTTATTTTGCAACTTTATTTTCTTACGTTATGATTCTTGCGTATTTGATTGTCTTTGTTAATTTAAATTATTTCGAGTGTCAATAATTTTAAAACTGTATTTATATGAGTTTTAGCTACATCTGTATCTTAATCTGAAGCTCATTTTATGTGCATATACTATAGTTCTAAATTTCTGAAAACTTGTTTAGAAATAGATGTAGATCAGTGTTTTTCGGCCTTTGATTGTATGTTCATATTTTTATTATTTTTAAGTAAAAAGGAAGAATAACTTATTCTTTTTTAATTGTTAAGAATAAAAATGCGTTTACCATAAAAAATGTAACGGAAAATTTACTATAATAGGTAATAAAGAAAACAGTTTTTCGAAATTTTAAAAACTCGTATGTATTTTTCTGTTTATAATTTTTTAACATTTAATATGATGCATAAACTTGAAAGATTATTTAACTTGAACTTATTGCAATAAATTTTCTTTACAAAGCAAAATATTTGACGCATATATTAAATATTTTAATCTAATGAGTTCTTCATTACAGAAGACTTTCATGTCATTTGGAAAAAATTATTTTTCTGTTACTTTTATTTATTTTATTTTATTTACAACGTATCTAAATCCATTCTTTAAAAATAACTAAAAGAATAAAAGCAGTTAGATATACCAGCTATAGACACGATTCTTACGGAATTTCTTTAATCATTGTTTTTTTTTTTTTTTTTTTTTAATTAACAAGGTAGGTGTGCCAGTAGCCGTCTCCCTTAAGGTAAAAAGTTTCTTTAAAAAATAATTTGTTATTAATAGTTATAATTATTATATTCCAGATTCTTTTATTATTCTGTTAATCTTTCAACAATATTTAACTAATCCCATAGTTTGATTTCCCAATAGAAATAAAAATTTAATTTAAAATAATAGAAATACGTCAAAACACTCATAAGCCCAGTAATGGACACCCTATGTTCCAGTAATGGACATCCCTCCTAAAATCTTAAAAATAAATAGAATTTTTTTGTAAATGACCATTGTTATATGAAATTCAAAGTTTAATATTACTATCCAAACAAAAACATTCAATTTTTACAAGAAAATAAAGAAGATTAAATAAATAAAGTCAGCTCTTAACATGTTCATTAAGATTTTCAATCAAAAACTGTGAAACTTAATTTTCTGTTTTCTAATTGCTTTAATGAAAAGTGTAAAAAAAAAATTCCCAGATTATAAAGCATGAGAGGACGGGATAAGGAAAAAATAATAATAAAAGCTTAACCTATTATTATTTTTTTTATATAAACCAAATACTGTGAGGTGGCACTTTACTCGAAGGCTGTCCATTACTGGCACATCTACCCTACTTATAATTATTATAGTCTACTTTTTTTTAAAATATTTTTATTCTATCAACAATATTTAGTAGGGATGGGACGAATAGTGATTTGGCCGAATAGGCGAATACCGAATATTCGGCTAAATTATAGGCCGAATACCAAATATTCGGAGTTTCGTCAGAAAAAAAATTGGAAAATGCAAAGAATAGCGGAAAAAACTCTAATTTCGTTCAAAAATAGCGGGAAAAAAGCAATTTGTCTGTCAAAAAATCGTGGGAAAAATGCAAATTTCGGGAAAAAATCGCGAAAAAAACGCAAATTGCGGCAAAAGATTGCGAAAAAATTCGAATTTTGGTAAAAGAACACGAGAAAAAAGACGCAAATTTCGTTCAAAGATAGCTGGAAAAACAAATTCTATCAAAGAATCATGGGGGAAACGCTAATTTCGGAAAAAAAAATCATGGGAAAAACGCAAATTTCTGTAAAAAATCGCGAAAAAACGCAAATTTCAGCAAAAGATAGCAAGAAAAATGCAAATTTCAGAGAAAGATCGCGAGAAAAAACACAAATTTTGGCAAAATATTGAGAAAAATTAGTTTGCCATATTTATTAACTGATATTTTGAGGAAATTTTTGCATGGGAAAATATGAATTGGGCAACTAGCTAAGATTGCTGTTTAAAAAACATTGAATCAGAATTATGGACTCAAAATAGAAACTTTTAGTATAAAATTACTGGTAGTATTTGCATAAATTATTGATTCCGCCCTACCCCTCCTCCTTGATATAAAACAGCATTTGAACAAAAGTATAAAAAAATTATAAATAAATTAATCTTATTCAATATAGGGTAGATGTGCCAGTAATGGACCACCTCGCACTTTTTGGTTTATAAAAAAATAATAAATAATAGTTAAGCTTTTATTATTTTTTTCTGAACTCCACCTTGCATGCTTTATAAGCTGGATTAATTTTTTACACTTTTCGTCAAAACAATTAGGAAGCAGAAAATAAAGTTTCACAGTTTTTCTGTTTTTCACAGAAAATCTTAATGAACATGCTAAGAGCTGTCTTTACTTACTTAGTTTATATCTTTTTTATTTTTCCGTAAAAATTGAATGTTTTTGTTTGGTTAGCAATATAAAACACTGAATTTAATACACCAATGGCCATTTACAAAATTTTATTTATTTTTAAGATTTTAGGAGGGGTGGTCCATTACTGGATTGCTTATTTCGTGATTTTCCAGTAATGGACCACACAAGTGACCAATACAAAAAGTGTAATTTCAGTACAGATAAAATTTTTTGATTTAACTGAAAAGCTAAATAATCAAATTTAATACTTAAATTTTACCTATTAGAATTTAATAAAGGCAATTTCTTTATAAATAGTTGTTTTTAAAAAGTCATTCAAAATTGGTACAAAAAACAAGCAGAACATTTGACAAAATCTAGATGTGCCGTAACAAGAGAAGTTGTTTTAAGTTGGTTCAGAAATGTAAAATCATATTTGGAAAAAGATATTATTAATATTTTCTTCCAAATTCTAAAGCATACAGAGAGAATTTTCAATAAGGTTAAAACAAGGTTTCTTTTGTTCTCTTAAAACAAGGAAAATTTTGGAACCAAAATCAGTTAAATATGTGTATTATGTAGTACCAAATAACGAAAAAGAACAAATCACTGTTATGGGATATTTTTCAGCAAATAATGAGATTGTTCCATATGTGACAGTGATGGTAACTCGTGGGAAATTTCCCTTTTTGTGGGGAAAAGAGAGATCTGTGGGAAAAAGGGAATTTTTGTACCTTTGTTGGAAATTTCAACGTTTTTGAGATTTTACTGCCACAGCTTTTGTATCAGCAAGATTTTTCAACGGAATAAGCAGAATAACATTTTTGCTGATGAAATTACTGTGCATAATTCTTAATTCTTCTTAGTATGAAGGATTGGTGGTATATGTTGGATGATTCTTAACACAGCAGAGGTTGGTGCGACAAGTAAAGCAATTTGGTAGCTCCCCACCTCCGCCACTTTGCTGATTCTGTCACAAAAGTGGACGAAATTTTCACTAACGAGATGCATTATGTAACTGAGTAATGTTAACTCTAGGAGGATTCAATCGATCTATTGTATCCTCCTAAGTGTTAATTGCTGCTTCTCTTAAATCTGTTTTCTGATGCTGAATGCGATATTTTATAAAGGACGGGGATAGAGAAAAAAATTTATAAATATTTCCTTCTTTAATTTCTTCCTTTGAAAGAATATGCTTAGTCTATAAACCAAATTACTTTTTTTTAGGATGTTGATTCTCAAGTGCATATTCTGCTATTTAATAAAATAAGAAAAATCTTTGGAAAGTTTTCAGTTGTTTACTTTTACTATATATTTCCTTGAAAAACTCCTTTTAAATGTTCAAAAGTGTTTAAGAGGAGGTATAACATAGGAAAGAAAGTTGCGCGAAAGTTTCCGGACTGAAGGCATCACCGGCAAACTTAATTGTGTGGGGAAAATCAGGCCGATGTGGGAATTTTTGAGAGAAAATCAAACTGACGAGATTATCATCACTGATTTGTGATAATATATTCATGTAAGCATCTCTGAAAGGAAATTGTGGAATCAATCTGTGCCAAATTGATGGGCTATATATGATTATCTGAAAATGGTTGGATAGTGCAAGAATTATTATCATTTTAAACGCATTCTAAAATTCCATATTGAATAGTTTGGACTATCGGAAAGGGATGATAAAATTGAAGATCTGTTATTTATATTTCATAGTTGCACAGCACATCATTTAGATAATGATATGAATGAAGATGGAAACTTTTTTTTTATGCCTTATTTTATCTAAACTTGATTTCAGTAAAACATTGTCTTTATCTTATAAATCCTTTAAATTTAAATATTTTGTTTTATATCTTTACAATATAAATCCTTTAATGTTAGTTAATAATAAACAGTTAATAATATCATTAATATTTTGTTTTATATCCACATTATAAATCCTTGATTATAATAAATCCATAACTTAAATTTAAATATTTTGTTTTATGTTTTTTCATTATAAATCCTTTAATGTAATGAATTTCTAACTTAAGTTTTAATATTTTGTTTTATTAGTATGCTTTCATTAAGTTCTGGAGCAAAATACAATTGAAACAAGTTGGAAATTGCAGGTAAAGCGTAGCAAATGAGGTGTGTTCGTACGATAACGAAGTTTTAAAAATATACACATCTTCCTGATATAGTAGACAATACTTCGGATACAGTACGGTGGTTGAACTCTTTGTGTTCCTATAAACATACAGAAAGTAATTTTCATTACACCTCCCTCAGCAACGTATATCATATTCATAAAATGTGGCACAGTTTAATATAATTAAAACATGTCCCAAACAATGTTTCCCTGTATAGCATTATGTAGTGGAATACTTTTGTGTGTCCCTGTAATTTAATAATAAATATTCTTTGTATCTCAGATTGTACAGAACTTATATTTTAGTATATATATATATACATCATAGGTTCATGTCAATTTTATTATGTTCGAATGAGTGTAACACCATTAAAATGCATTTGCAAATTTTTCCCCTATTGACTGTAATGCAACGGAATACTTTTGATAGTCCCTGCAATTGATCTAGGCATCTGATTATCATAAGATCTGAAATGACTCGACAAAATTATGTAATAATGGTATGTTTTAAATTTCAAACGATTAAAATGCATTTTAAACTTTTTTCCCCATTAATGGAATCCTTTTGATAGTCCCTGTAATTGATCTAGGCATCTGATTATCATAAGATCTGAAATGACTCGACAAAATTATGTAATAATTATATTTTTTAAATTTCAAACGATTAAAATGCATTTTAAACTTTTTTCTCCATTATCCGTAATGTAACGGAATCCTTTTGATTTTCCCTGTAATTGATCTATTCATCCGATTTTCATAAAATTTGAAAGGACTTGACAAAATTATGTATTTCAAATTACAAACGATTCGGTTGGATTGTTTTTGCGTTGTTATATGCGGACAGACAGACAGACAGACGGACAGACTGAACGACAACAATAGGTGCTACGTATTTACATTATTACGAACGCACCTAAAAACAATTATCTGTAATTTTTTGTAGGGTGGCCCATTACTGGAACATAGGCGGTCCATAACTGGAACATAGGTGGTCCATTACTGGGCTTTTGGGTGTTTAGACATATTTCTATTATTTAAAATTAAATTTTTATTTCTATTGGGAAATGTAACCATGGGATTAGTTAAATATTGTTGAAAGATTAATATAATATGAAAAAAATTGGAGAATAATTATAACTATTAATAAAAAATTATTTTTAGAGAAATTCCTTAAGAGGGTCCATTACTGTCACATCTACCCTAGCAAATATTTAAACACAAGCTATTTTAAGCTCTTCCCGTCTCATAAAAAAAAAAAAAAAATTCCTTAAACTTTTTGCAATCTTATGCCTGAAAATGTGTTTAAGATATCACTTAAAATCCAAACCGCCGACCTTTTTTTATTAATTACTAGCTTTCCTCCCGCGGCTTCGCCCGCGTGGAATTCGGTTATATTGCGGTATAAAGCACAACTATAAGAAAACTTCTCATTTCCACGGAAAAATGTAAGAAGCGCGATGTAACGCTGGATACGATTAGTTGTTAAACCAAAACTGAATGGTACACTATATTATATGTTTTCCCTTGTGGAGCAAAAACATGCAGATTTTGGGCACTGGAAACCCGGGAACACGCTACATAGAGCTGACCATGCTGACGTTGAGCCTATTGCTATAAACGGACTTGAGTACGAATTAGGGATGGGACGAATAGTGATTTGGCCGAATACCGAATATTCGGCCAAACTTTAGGACGAATACCGAATATTCGGCAGCCGAATATCAACTTTTTTTTTCGAATAAAGAAAATAAATTTTGATTATATATAATTTAAAAAATAGGAGCTCATTAATAATTATTACTCTTAAATGTGCTTTTAAATGTATTTTTAAATTTGAAACATTTATTTTAACACAAAAAATTATGAAATTGCATTATTTTCTTTTATTTTAATGTACATCAAATTGATTTTCAGTAAGTGAGGATGGTAAGATATTTTCATTAAAATATGAAGAATGTACTTCACTTTTACTATCAAATGATACTTTTACCCTTTCTTGCATCCAAAATTAATAATATTCTTAATCTCTCTCTCTCAGAACTCATGAGTAGATATTTTCTGAAATAACCTTTAATGAAGTAAATTTGATCATTTAGAGTTTGTGTCCCTAATGATAAGTGAATTCGTAAGAATGAGCCTGCTCTTCAATCAGTTTCCAAGCTTTAAATTACAAATTACGTTAAAGCAAAAGATTATGCTTAAAGTAGAATGCATACGGTAACAAAATCTTTGACATTTGAATTGGCACATGCAATATTCAACTTCAATATTCCACTTATTCAACAAGCATTAAAAGGATAAACAGAAATTGATAACAACATGAATGAAGGAATATGTAAATTAAAAATATATACATAATAATGTTACTTATTTAAGTCAGTAATTATCCAAATAATTATTTAAAATTGAAAACTATAGAATAAAAAAAATTATTTTGTTCAGTATTTAGAATTTATGTTTAAATATTTATAAAACGATCTTCATAAAGCTAGTTGTGTCATCTAATGCGTATCTAGTTTGCCACCAGTTTTGTTTTCAGATGTACCATTGTAGTATTTGGAATAGTGATATTTGATATCAATTTTGAAAATGAATCATTGTTAATACACCTAGTGAATGAATTTTTTCATTTATTATTTTACGGAAATATGTTATAAATTTCATAAGATCCTTTTTTATATGTGCATGGAATTTGCAGACATTAATAAATATTCAAATGTTTTAGAATAAGGCAGTGTTTTTTTTTTCTTTTTTTCTTTTTACTTTCTTCTATCTTTACAAGAAGAAAGTATTGGATTCATGAAAATTTTCGACTTCCGGTTTTCGACGGATTTACACGTTTTAGAAGGTCCTGAACACGTTTTGACTATTTTTAGAAAATGTCTGTCTGTGAGTCTGTCCGTCTGTCTGTGAGTCTGTGTGTCTGTCTGTGAGTCTGTCTGTCTGTATATGACAAAAAATTTGTGGGCGCTCTATCTCAAGAACTAATGCTCGAAATTTAATAAAATTTTATATTCAGTTAGACCTTGATATGAATTAGTGCCTATTGGTTTTTGGTGAAAATTGGCCTACAGGTGGCGCTGCTATACTACGTTTTTCATGATTTTCAAGATTGCTATATCTCAAGAACTAATGAACAGAATTACACCAAACTTCAGATTCTGTTACCCCTTGATATACATAGACGCTGATTACGTTTTGGTGTAAATTGGCCAGCAGGTGGCGCTGCTATGCCACGTTTTTCATGATTTTCATGATAGCTATATCTCAAGAACTAATGCACAGAATTTCACCAAACTTCAGATTCCGCGATACCTTGAGATACATAGCCGCTGATAAGGTTTTGGTGTGAACTGCCCTATAGGTGGCGCTGCTATGCTACATTTTGCACGATTTTTGCGATGGCTATATCTCAAGAACTAATCCAGAGAACTTCATCAAATTTTAGATTCTGTCACACTAGAATATATAACATAATTAGACGCTGGTTGCATTTTGGTATTAACCTTGCAACAGGTGGTGCAGCTATGCTGCATTTTGCACGATTTTTCCGATAGCTTTATCTCAACAACCAACCCACAGTATTTCATCAAACTTCAGAGTTTGTTACAAAATGACATATAACATAATTACACGATGATTACGTTTTGTTATAAAAACTTCAACTGATGGTGCTGCTGTGCTATATTTTACAAGGTTTTTTTTAAACTAGCTATATCTCAAGAACTAATGCACAGAATTTCACCAAACTTCAGATTCTTTTACACCATAACATAATTAGACGCTTTTTTACGTTTTGGCATAAATTGTCCAAGATATGGTGTTGCTGTGCTACGTTTTGCAATTTTTTTTGTCATAACTATATCTCAAGAACTAATGGACGAAATTCCATCAAGTTTCAGATTCTGTTAGGTCTTGACATAAATAGATGCTTATCAGGTTTTAGTATAAATTACCCAACATGAGGCACTACTAAGCTCATTTTCTCAGAATATTAATTAAATTTTGCGTTTTAGGCTTTTCGGATACCAGAATCTCATTAGACTAGGTCAAATGTTCGAGGAAATTCGATAGTGGATAACTTTGGGGTCACCACGTTTTTTTTTTTTTTTTTTTTTTTTTTTTAATATTAAAATGTACTTATGAGATAGAAGAAAGTTTTGGGATTGACACATCCAACTAGTTTTTTTCATAAGTGTTGTTATATTTTGAATTGTAATATATCATTCTCTAATGAAAACATTTCCCATACAATTAAATCTCCAACTTGGGCAGCATTTTCTAAAATATCACTCACTTTTATAGGAAATACAGAAAGGTTGTTTATTTTTTAGCAATCGAATAACTGTATATTTTGTACGTAAGAATGAGAATGACTTCATAAATGAAGTAGCCAATTTGGATTAGAGAAAAAAAAATTGTAAGAAATGAAACTCTTTAAATCCTAAATTTATTTATTTGGCAAGATATCTTACACTATTTGGCGAGATTTTACCACTATTCGGCAAGATATCTCTAAATATTCGGCTACAGGTATTCGGCCGAAGTATTCGGTCAACAACCTTCAATATTCGGCCAACCGAATATTCGGCAAAAGGGCCGAATAGGCCGAATACCGAATAGTGGCCGAATATTCGTCCCATCCCTAGTACGAATATCATTCTCAGAAGCCCTCAAAGAAGCTTGGCGAGCGGCTTGCTCCTCAAGTCTTTGCTGGCGCTGAGATGGTAGCTCAGCAACTCTCGAAGCAGCCTGACGCTCTGCTTGTTCGCGCCTTCTTAATTCAGCATGGCGAGACGATTCTTGAGATCGGGCAATTTTCATTGCCCGAGCTTTAGATGAGGTGCTCGACAAATTAGATTTACGTTTGCGAGGCATTGTGAAAATATGAGTAAACTATAAACCTAAACTAAACTAAAATCCCAAACTAAACTATAACAATCTAAACGACGAACAAAGCGACGTAATTACCTATCGAAAAAACAATAACTACTTTAGGTATCTACCTAGAAAAAAAAAGCACTAAACTAACCTAACCTAACTATTATACAGCTACTGCACATCGTTACCACCACGTTTTAAAAACACCCAGCACCATCTATCTCTAAATAACGTAACTAATACTTATACCAATTAGTAATTCGTTGACTTATAGTTATTTCAGGATAAGTAGATGTAAAAAAAAAACATTTTAGACGATAAAACAAATAGTACGTCATCCCTCGGGAATTCCTCATTTTCGAGGATTCATTATCGTATCATTTAGCTTCTAAATTTACATGTTCATATTCGTTTGCAATATATAAGTAGATGTAAAAAAACAGTTTAGACGATAAAACAAATTGTGCGTCATCCCTCGGGAATTCCTCATTTTCGGGGATTCATTATCGTATCATTTAGCTTCTAAATCTACATGTTTATATTCGTTTGCAATATTTTATCGTGTTTTAAACGACACACAGCGCCATCTCCAATCCAACCATCAAGCAAACTATATTTTTGTTTTCCCTCGGGAATATCAATTTTTTCCGGGATAAAAAGTACCCTATTATTTAATCCGGACTTCTAACTTTACGTCTGCAAAATTTCAAAGCAATCGGTTCGGTAGTTACGACGTGAAAGCGGAACAAACAAACAAACAAACTCACTTTCCGATTTATAATATTAGTAAGGATTATTCGCAACTATATCGATTATCAGAGAATCGAATCAGTTTCCGCGAAAAGATTACTGAAAAAACGCGATTTTCGTCAAAGGATCGCAAAAGAAAACACTATTGTCAAAATATTGCGGAACAACATGATTTTCATCAAATGATCGGGAGGCGATAAAGCGTTATACACTGTAAAAAAAAATTCAAGAGGTTACTAAAAATTTTTTAGTAAATTTGTATTCCACAGAATTTTTTAGTAACCATTACAAACTTTTTTTTTTTGCAAGTGAAACAAGCATTTCTTTTGTAAACTGAACAAAAGAATTTTTTGTATAACTAACTTAAAAATTTTTAGTATGAGCCACCAAGCAAATTTTAGTAATAGCTCCAAAATTATTTTTAATAACCATTACGTGCGCCCGAAGAGCAGGAGGTTCCTTCGAGCTGCATCCAGACTTCTGAAGCGGAAGATTTTCGGCAAAACCACAACAGATGGCAGCACCAAACATTGCTAATTGCTCCGAAAGGATTTTCATAAACACTTTACTAGAGAGTACTTACACTACATACATTCGGTGCGTATTTGGCGGTGGCCAGTGTCGAACCCGGGACCTTTCAGTCTGGAGTCCGTTACTATAATCACTATGCTATCAAGGCCACAGCAAGTGCGTTTTAGTAATAGTTATTAAAAATATAAAACTATTAATTCTCTTCGTTGCTAACTTTTTTCTAGTAATTCTTACAGATTTTCTTGTAACCGACTAAGATTACTAAAAATTTTTTAGTAATTACAAGGATCACTAAAGTTTTTTTAGTAGAACGACCCTTTTTTTTTTACAGTGTAGAGCAAGAGCCCGTGACTGGCAGACCTTCGTTATTTTATAAAAGCTGAAACTTTCTCAGCGCAGTCTTCCAACACATAGGAACGATGGGTAATTATGAAATTTGGATCATGGTGACTTTGGCAGTGACCAGGGAGCACAGGTGTAAAAAATACCAACTTACTTTCGTCATTTTATAAAGCGTATTTTTTTTATGTTTCCTTTGGAATGATGTTAGAAATCACGTCCTCCATTGGCAGACACTTCCTGTGGTCCAACCCCCGGCCGACAACCACTAAACATCAATAATAGGAAATTCTACTTTCGTCATTTTATAAAAGCTGAATTTTATATATGTTACTTGGGTAGCTACCAGAAGATATTTCCTCAGCTGACAGACAGTTTTGGTGGTTCCGACCCCCGGCCGACAGACATATACAGCGGCTTCTCAATACACTAGAGTCTGCGCGAAACAGACATTTTCCCCATTTTCCCTTGGGTCGGAAATTGGCGACAGTTATTTGAAGTTGTTGCATGTAATTCTACGGTTGTTGACATTTTGAAAAAAGACCACAATGAAAGAAAAAAATGTAATTTAACAAATTAGAACGACTATTTGGAAAATGATATTTTCAAAGACTAAAATTTTAAAGACTTAAAAAAAAATTCTATATATAAACTAATAATAATAAACATCATTTTTAGGATGACCATAACGAGTCATATATTACGTACGCCATGCATTAAACATTAATATTCCTAGACCATAAATAATAATAAAAAAAAAAAACAGTAGTTTATTGTTATATAACTTTAACTGTTTAAAATATGCATTTTTATTTGATGGAGTTAATCAGGCTGACTGCCTCTTATTACGTATGACATGGATTAAACATTAATATTCCTGGACCCATCTTATAAAAATTTTAAATGAAATTTCAGTTTTACAATTTTCTTGAACTGCAATTTTTTAAACTTCTAAACATTGCACATTTTAAATTTTTATACTGTTGCATGGAGAAAAAAATGCACTTTTGAATGAAATTCGTTTGAAATTTTTATGACAATTTGTTTTCAAATTATTATTATTTAAAGTTTTTATTACTTTTTTGTCAGAAGTAAACCATTTTTGGACATTAAACATGGACCAATCAGAAAATGAATAAAATGCGGAATTCAACCAATAAAAACATTCAGATATACTTCAGATTACCCAATTCTCTACCGAGGATAACAACTATTTTCCAAATTACTAAAAATTAGTTATTTATTTATGAGTATTAATGAACGTTAGCTTCGAATTCTCTCCAAGCTTGGAAACACTTATCGCCAAATATTTAAAAATATCGTCAAATTTGAAGACAAAAATTAAGAAATCATAAATATTGTCGATTTGGCTATAGATTACTAATTTGGCACAATTCTCATTCAAATTCAGTATTTACGAAATTTCTTTTTATAGGGCTCGTAGCATTTGATCCTCTTAAAATTTCAGTAAAATTTTCAATGAAATAATAATCAAGCATTAAAGAATTTTTATTAACTCATCTAATCGAGTCGCAAAAAAAGCTATATTTAACAAAAACAACGAATATGAAAACTATATCCTCCCCTTGGCACATGCCGAAATTGCTGTTTTTTATGTACTTATTTTTCAATAAAAAAATTGCATGTTTATAATGTTATTGATTATGATTTCCATTTTGATACTTGTTTTAAAAATAAATGAAATACGTTAGAAAATAATGTTTAGATATTTTATGAACTTTATTTTTAATATCCACTTCAATACAAAATTAGAGTTTTACTGTTTATTCACACATAGTGTTAAAAAAGTCTATACGTGGTGTCCCAAAAATGGCACCCAAACTGCGCAGCCAGATTCCTCATTGGGAATACATAAAAGAAGCCCAAAGAACTGCACCTGTGCGAGAAAAATTGAAAAACAAAGTATACATCAAATACATGTCAAATTATTCGCGAACAGAATTCATGAAAATGCATTTTTATTGTTATAATAATAAAATACTTATTTAAATACGAGAAAATGAGATATTTCGCAATGAAAGTTTTGCATTTGAATGCCTTTTAATATTTAAAGTATAAATTTAACGTGATT
Organism: Maratus speculifer; assembly: GCA_964019185.1. NCBI lineage: Eukaryota > Metazoa > Arthropoda > Arachnida > Araneae > Salticidae > Maratus > Maratus speculifer. The sequence continues at coordinate 269,038,574 of OZ025298.1, forward strand.
TATATGCTAAGCAAATGAAAAAACAAGTTGGAAATTGCACGTAAAGCGTAGCAAATGAGGTGCGTTCGTTGATAACGAAGTTTTAAAATATTCAGATCTTGCTGATATAGTAGAGCATACTTTGGATACAGTATAGTGGTCGAAATCTTTGTGTTCCTGTAAATATGCAGGGAGTAATTTTTATTATACTTCATTAACGTATATCTTATTCATAAAATGTGAAGTAGTTTAATATAATTAAACCCCCCCCCCCCAAACAATGTTTCCCCGTATAACATTATTTAGTGGAATACATTTGTGTGGCCCTGTAATTTAATAATAAATATTCTTTGCATCACAGATTGTACAAAATGTATTTTTAGTACATATTTCATAGATTCATGTCAATTCTGTTATATTCAAATGAGTGTAACACCATTAAAATGCATTTGAACCTTTTTTCCCCATTGACCGTAATGTAACGGAATCCTTTTGATTGTCCCTGTAATTGATCCATCCATACCATTTTCATAAAATTTAAAATGACTCGACAAAATTATGTAATAAATATACGTTTTAAATTTCAAACGATTAAAATGCATTTGAAACTTTTTTCCCCATTGACCGTAATGTAACGGAATCCTTTTGATTGTCCCTGTAATTGATCTATCCATACGATTTTCATAAAACGTGAAATGACTCAACAAAATTATGTAATAAATATACGTTTTAAATTTCAAACGATTAAAATGCATTTGAAACTTTTTTCCCCATTGACCGTAATGTAACGGAATCCTTTTGATTGTCCCTGTAATTGATCTATCCATCCGATTTTCATAAAATTTGAAATGACTCGACAAAATTATGTAATAATTATGTATTTTAAATTTCAAACGATTCGGTTGGATAGTTTTTGCGTTGTTATATGCGGACGGACAGACAGACAGACGGACGGACGGACTGAGCGACAACAATAGGTGATACGTATTTACATAATTACGAACGCACCTAATAAGTACTGTGAGAAAATATCCGTTAGCGCGTAAAACAATTTCCATCTAATCTTTTTTTTTTTTTTTTTTTTTTTTTTTTGAAAATTTAAAAAATTAGTTTTTATTGAAACTAGGATGCAAATCATGTTTTACGGTGTCAAAATAAACATGGAAAATACTATAAAAAGCAAAATGCATTAGATGTACATAATTTTAACTAAAAATATCTGCAAATATATTTTTTAAAATAGTGAAATGTATGGGATTTTCCTTCTTCGTTTTCTCTTCAATGCAGCAACCTCAAATAACTGTCGCCAATTTCCGACCCAAGGGAAAACGGGGAAAATGTCTGTTTCGCGCAGACTCTAGTGTATTGAGAAGCCGCTGTATATGTCTGTCAGCCGGGGGTTGGAACCACCAAAACTGTCTGCCAACTGAGGAAATATCTTCTGGTAGTTACCCAAGTAACATATATAAAATTCAGCTTTTATAAAATGACGAAAGTAGAATTTCCTATTATTGAAGTTCAGTGGTTGTCGGGCGGGGGTTGAAACCACAGCTACAGGAAGTGTCTGCCAATGGAGGACGTGATTTCTAACATCATTCCAAAGGAAATATAAAAAAATTCGCTTTATAAAATGACGAAAGTAAATTGGTATTTTTTACACCTTTGCTCCCTGGTCATTGCCAAAGCCACCATGATCCAAATTTCATAATTACCCATCGTTCCTATCTTTGTTGGAAGACTGCGCTGAGAGAGTTTCAGCTTTTATAAAATAACGAAGGTCTGCCAGTCACGGGCTCTTAGACTATTACATCTGTGAAAAGAATGCGAAACAGACATAATTTCCGTAAAAAGATTGTGGGGAGAAAATGCAATTTCTGTCAAAGGATCACGAAAAAACACTATTTGCGTCAAAGAATCGCAAAAATGACCCGATTTTCGTCAAAGGATCCTGGAAGAAACGCGATTTATGTCAAAGGATCATGGGAAAATGCGATTTACGTCAGAGGATCGCGAAAAAGACACTATTTCCATCAAAAGGTCCCGAAAATGACATGATCTCTGCAGTGCTGTAATTGGGCAAGATCGAGTGGGAACGCAGTTCCCAGAAATATTTGGTTTGTTACTATTAAAAGAAAAATATATACCCCGCACGAGTGTAATTTTTTTACTAACAAAACTCTAATTATTATTATTTATTATAACAATAATTATCAAGTTTATTTATTATACTAGGGGTGCTCCGAATAGTGATTTTAGCCGAATGCCGAATATTCGGACGACAGGTGAGCCGAATACCGAATATTCGGCTGGCCGAATAGTAGTTATTGGGCCGAATACCGAATATTCGGCCAGCCGAATAGTAACTATTCGGCCGAATACCGAATATCCGGCTTTCCAAACACTTTTTTATATTTCAAAGTTTAAAAGTTTTAAAATGTTACTTTTTAAAACAATTTTACATAATATTTAATAAAAGAAACTTACATTTTGATAAACAAGAACATTAGTAATGAAAAAAATCTACCTTGATTTATTTAAGAAGCACAATTTTGAGACTTTTTAATTAATAAAATTTTAAATTCCATGGTTTCTTTTATGAATTGAAACAAATATTTGTAAATCAAAGAGAAAAAATGAAAAAATGATCGAAGAAAGACTTTAATCTCATAATTGTCCTTTTTAAATAACTCAAGGCAGTTTTTTTTTTTTTTTTTTTTTCAATATAAAGTACAAATACTTTCAACTTAATTCTCAATAAAGGAATATCTTGCTCATAGTTCTTTTCTTATGAATGATTCATATTATATTTTACAGAAATCAAAGCATGTGAGTTGAAAATATGGTATGTTATTTATTGTTAATGCAAGAAATGAAAACACAAGTTTGACCTAGAGTGAGATGAAATACAAAGTACTTAATGACTTAATAAGTTGATTACGGTTTCATGAATAAAAATTGTCTGCCTTGATAGCTATTAACAATCTCAATTTTTTTTCTATTATTTACTAAACAAAATTTAGGAACTTGCATCTGCACATCATTTATTTTTAAGGAGAATCCTAATAAATAACCATTTTAATCCTTCTCATTGTTAATTTTTTTAAGTTATACTTTACAAACAGCAAATAAATAATATAAAAGCATTCTATTTTATTTAAATATGATTTTCTTTCTAATTATTTTAAATATATTTATAAATTGACATTTAAAAGTAGAAATTGTAAAATGTTTTTAAAAATGTGTTGTAAAAGGTTTTATTAAGTATTGGATTCAGCCGAATACTTTGGTATTCGGCCAAACCGAATATTCGGCAGGCCTAATAGTTTCATATTCGGCTTAACCGAATAGTTTGATATTCAGCCTAATCGAATATTCGGTTACATGGCCGAATAGGCCGAATACCGAATAGATACCGAATATTCGGTGCATCCCTAATTTATACTGGTGATGAGCCTAGATATAGATAGTTAAATCCTCTTCTCCAGAAATTTAGTCGCTATTTAAAAGCCCAGTTCTCTTATATTCATAATCCGCATAGGACCACTCATAATTTATTATTATTATTTACAAACATTATATGAAGCCTTGGTTGTGATCAGGAAGTACAAAAGCAGACAAGACAGCGTCTCGTAAATCAAAGGGCACAAAAAACACCTCTCATTATCGTTCTTTATCGGAAACTTCTGGGATGGATGTGCCTGTAAATAATGTCATATGGATTCATGTTGATTTATGATGGAAATTTTTACAACGAGATTAATTAAATATTGCTTCTAGATGAATGCTATACAAATGCAATACTATAGAAACAAGAATATAATAATTATAACTATTAATTATGAAATAAGTCAGCTTTTGTCTAGATGTCTTAAATCGGTTTTTTGCTTAGTAAAAATCCTGTAGTGTCATCTACTTTATGAAAAGATGAGTTCCCAGAAATATTTTTTTTAGGGATGGGACGAATATTCGGCCACTATTCGGTATTCGGCCTATTCGGCCCTTTTGCCGAATATTCGGTTAGCCGAATATTGAAGGCTTGTTGACCGAATACCTGTAGCCGAATATTTAGAGATATCTTGCCGAATATTGCTAAAATCTCGCCGAATAGTGAAAGATATCTTGCCAAATAAATTTTGGATTTAAAGAATTTCATTCTTGCAATTTTTTTTTCTCTAATCCAAATTGGCTACTTCATTTATGAAGTCATTCTCACTCTTACTTACAAAATATAGAGTTATTAAGATACTAAAAAATATACAGACTTTCTGTATTTCCTATAAAAGTTAGTGATATTCTAGAAAATGCTGCCGAAGCTGGAGATTTAATTGTACAGGAAATGTCATCATTAGAGAATGATATATTACAATTCAAGATATAAAAACACTGCCTTATTCTAAAATGCTTGAATATTTATTAATGTCTGCAAATTCCATGCACATATAAAAAAGGCTCTTATGAAATTCATAACTTATTTTCTTTAAAATAAGAAATGAAAAAATTTATTCACTAGGTGTGTTAACGAAGATTCATTTTCAAAATTAAATATAATATATAACCATTCCAAATACAATGGTACATCTGAAGGCAGAACTGGTGTCAAACTCGATACACATTAGATGACACAACTTGCTTTATGAAGATGGTTTTATAAATATTTTAATATAAATTCTAAATACTCAACAAAATAATTTTTTCATTCTATAGTTTTCACTTTTAAATAATTATTTGCATAATTACTGACTTAAATATGTAACATTATTATGTATATATTTTTAATTTAATCTTCCTTCCTTCATGTTATCAATTTTCTGTTTATCCTTTTAATGCTTATTGAATAAGTGGAATATTGAAGTTGAATATTGTGTGTGCCGATTCAAATGTAAAAAATTTTGTTAACATATGCATTCTACTTTAAGCATAACCTTTTGTTTTAACATAATTTGTAATTTAAAGCTTGGCATCTGATTCCAGAACAGTCTCATTCTTACAAATTTGCTTATCACTAGGGACACAATCTCTAAATGATCAAATTTACTTCATTAAAGGTTATTTCAGAAAATATGTCCATGTGAGTTCTGAGAGAGAGAGAGAGAGATTAAGAATATTATTGATTTTGGATGCAAGAAGTATCAATTGATAGTAAAAGTGAAGTACATTCTTCATATTTTATTGGGAATATTTTCCCATCTTGACTTACTGAAAATCAATTTGATGTACATTTGAATAAAAGATATAATGCAATTTCATGATTTTTTTTTTTTTTTTTTTTTGGTTAAAATAAGTTTTTCAAATTTAAAAACACATTTAAGAGTAATAATTATTAATGAGCTCCTATTTTTTAAATTAGATATAATCAAAATATTTTTTCTTTATTGGAAAAAAAATTTACTATTCGGTCGGCCGAATATTCGGTATTTGGCTATTCGGCCAAATCACTATTCGTCCCATCCCTAATTTTTTTTCCAATTACAGCACAGGATCTCTGTCAAAGAATCGCAAAATAGATGAGATCTCCGTCAGGAATTAACTAAAAAATTTTCTTCAATATGATCGCAGAAAAAATGCAAATTTTGTCAAAAGATGGTGGTGAAAATGCGAATTTCGTCAAAAGATCTTGTAAAATACGCGGATTTCGTCGAAAATCGTGGAAATATGCAGATTTTGTCGAAAAAAGCAAGTTTTGGTTAAATGTTCATAGAAAAAAGCGAATATCGTAAAAGGATGAAGGCAAAAAAGCGAATTTCATTAAAAGCTATTAAAAGCTATCATTAATTAAATATTGCTTTTAGATTAATGCTATACAAATACAATACTATAGAAACAAGAATATAATAATTATAACTATTAATTTTGAAAAAAATCAGCTTTTGTCTAGATGCCTTAAATCGGTTCTTTGCTTAGTAAAAATCCTGTAGTGTCATCTACTTTATGAAAAGATGAGTTCCTAGAAATATTTTTTTCCAATTACAGCACTGGATCTCTGTCAAAGAATCGCAAAATAGATGCGATCTCCGTCAGGAATTGCCTAAAAAAATTTCTTCAATATGATCGCAGAAAAAATGCAAATTTTGTCAAAAGATGGTGGTGAAAATGCGAATTTCGTCAAAAGATCTTGTAAAATACGTGGATTTCGTCGAAAATCGTGGAAATATGCAGATTTTGTGTCGAAAAATTGCTGAAAAAAGCAAGTTTTGGTTAAATGTTCATAGAAAAAAAGCTAAACGGATGAAGGCAAAAAAGCGAATTTCATTAAAAGAATCACACAAAAATGCGATTTTAATCAAATGGTTGGGGGAAAATGCAAATGAATGTTTCTTATTTTTATAAAAAGAAGATATCCAATTGACTTTCTTCTTTCATAACTCTGGTGAATTTCGTTAAATTCATGTTAATTTTATATGCAAAAAAATTGTTGATACTATGCTTAATATTTTTATAATATTGTCTTTATAAAGGCCTTTTTTTTTTTTTTTTTTTTTTTTTTTTTTTTTTTTTTTAAATGGGATATTGTTTTAGAAGGCTTAGTCTAGCACTGTCGATTCTCAGATAAATTTTAGTATGCTGCAGACTGACACACAAAATTCTGCTTCTGGGCAGATATCTAGTAATATTTTGTATGCGTTATCTAAAAGTGGTAAGATGTCTAAAGTATTTTGAATTTGCATTAAAATACTCGAATTGCATTATCTCCTGGTCCCGGGGTTTCGTGCCAGATCCCACTGGAGGAGCTTGGGACGTTCCTCCAGACCCCTTAATTCATTTGGCTCGCTTTCTAGCTCGGCAAATTGCATGTTCAGCTACGGTCAGCTCTAAATCGCACAACGCTTAGGGATAAACAAACTGAAGCGCCTCCCATACTAATAAGCAAGCGCGATCTACTGGCAAATCCTTTAAAAATACGCCATGCAAAACTCTTTAAATTGAATTAAAATTTCTTTTTGCGTCAATGAATTGAAAAAAAAACTTCACTATCTGTATTAGGCCAAACGTATATGTGCGTAACGCATGCGTCATTTTGCGAATGGCAACTTGAAATTCGAAACGAAATTTCTTTTTTGCAATTTTTTCTACTGGAAATTTTTAGACTTCTAGATATCTCACATTTTTAATTTTTACTAGGGATGCACCGGAAGCCGGATATCCTACTTATTCGGCACTCAAACCGGATATTCGTTCCTGCCGAATATTTTAATATCCGGTTGCCGATATATGTAAATGATATGCTTATATGTAAATGAAGATATATTTAAAAGATGTCAATCTTTTGTCATAACCTATAACAGCAATTGTAAAACCAAAACTAGAATATGTACTACAAACTTCATATTTTTTATTTCTCTTAATTGTTCTTAAATTTCAATAATGAACTAATTTTACACCTCTCAAACGTTTTATTATAATTTTCACCAGTCAAAATTTAACTCGGTGTTCAATTATTCTGTGATAACTGTAATTGTAAAACCGAAACTAGAATATCAACTACACTGTAAAAAAAAAAGTGTCGATCTACTGAAAAAACTTTAGTGATCCTTGTAATTACTAAAAAATTTTTAGTAATCTTAGTCGGTTACAAGAAAATCTGTAAGAATTACTAGAAAAAGTTAGCAACGAATAGAGTTAACCCATTTTAGGCCAAGCACAGAAATTTTATAAAATGTAGCATTATTTTTATTGAAATATGCTTAAATTACATACATTAAGACACAAAAAAAAGATTCGTGCATGAAAAATAATATTTTATATAAGAAATAATATTTTATATAATAATATAAAATATTATTTCTTATAATGAATAATATGAATATGAATAATATTTTTATGACTTTTGTTTTATTCTTATTTCACATACAGAATTTGCAACTTTAATCTATTTTAAAAACATATAATTCATTTCAATTGGAATAATAATATATTTTTAAAAAGTCGAATTTGTCAAAGGCGTTTCAAATTAAAACTCTAGCGTATTTTGAAAATTTTTTAAGAGAAAGTGTTTACTCCAATTGAATTACTAATATTTTATGGATGTCTTCAAAAGCCTTAAAAAATAGAAGAAAAAAAAAATTCTTGAAAAAAATGTGTCAGAGTGTTAAAAAAAATATTTATCGAAATGTTTCGTATACGAACCTTTGGCCGAAAATGGGTTAATAATTTTATATTTTTAATAGCTATTACTAAAACTCACTTGGTGTGGCCTTGATAGCATAGTGGTTATAGTAACGGACTCCAGGCTAAAAGGTCCCGGGTTCGATACTGGCCACTGCCAAATACGCCCCGAATGTATGCAGTGTAAGCACTCGTTAATAAAGAGATTATGAATATCCTGACGGAGCAATAGCAATGTTTGGTGCTGCCATCTATTGCGGTTTTGCCGAAAATCTTCCGCTCCAGAAGTCTGGATGCCGCTCGAAGGAAGCTCCTGCCCTTCGAGCCCACGTAATGGTTATTAAAAATAATTTTGGAGCTATTACTAAAATTTGCTTGGTGGCTCATACTAAAAATTTTTAAGTTAGTTATACAAAAAATTCTATTGTTCAGTTTACAAAAGAAATGCTTGTTTCGCTTGCAAAAAAAAAAAAAAGTTTGTAATGGTTACTAAAAAATTCTGTGGAATACAAATTTACTAAAAAATTTTTAGTAACCTCTTGAATTTTTTTTTTTTACAGTGTACAATTTCAACTTTGTTTTGCTTTCAGATTTTTTTTTTTTTTTTTTTTTAATTTAATTGCAGTAATGAAACAGTTGATTTTTATAGTTCAAGTGTTTTGTTAATAACTTTATTATTAATTTGAGTTATGAATATCAACAAAAGAGGAAGGTGCATAAATATCCAATCTGAAAGTTTTATAAAGTTGGTGTTCACACTGTAAAAAAAAAGGGTCGTTCTACTAAAAAAACTTTAGTGATCCTTGTAATTACTATAAAATTTTTAGTAATCTTAGTCGGTTACAAGAAAATCTGTAAGAATTACAAGAAAAAAGTTAGCAACGAAGAGAATTAATAATTTTATATTTTTAATAATTATTACTAAAACGCACTTGGTGTGGCCTTGATAGCATAGTGGTTATAGTAACGGACTCCAGACTGAAAGGTCCCGGGTTCGACACTGGCCACCGCCAAATACGCCCCGAATGTATGTAGTGTAAGTACTCTCTAGTAAAGTGATTATGAAAATCCTTTCGGAGCAATTAGCAATGTTTGGTGCTGTCATCTGTTGTGGTTTTGCCGAAAATCTTCCGCTTTAGAAGTCTGGATGCAGCTCGAAGGAACCTCCTGCTCTTCGGGCGCACGTAATGGTTATTAAAAATAATTTTGGAGCTATTACTAAAATTTGCTTGGTGGCTCATACTAAAAATTTTTAAGTTAGCAATACAAAAAATTCTTTTGTTCAGTTTATAAAAGAAATGCTTGTTTCACTTGCAAAAAAAAAAAAAAGTTTGTAATGGTTACTAAAAAATTCTGTGGAATACAAATTTACTAAAAAAATTTTAGTAACCTCTTGAATTTTTTTTTTTTTTACAATGCATACATAAAAAATTCTGAGTCAAAAATGTGTACAATGTAAATATCTTGTAAGTGCTAAAGTATTGAGGATTAAAAACCATGTAGAAAAATAAAGTCATAAGAGTTCTTTATGAATATTCATACTCCTGATTCAAAGTGTGTTTGTTAAGAAAATGAAGAATAAAATGGTGCCGATATTAAAGAAGCCATTCAAATTTTGCTGGAACATCGTTTGCACAACTGAAGCAGTCAGCAATAGAAAAAATTGTGGTAAAAACAAAAGAAAAAAAAACACTAAATATACAAATTGCATTTTTTTTAAACGTATTTGAGTAAAAAATTTCCAAAGTTATAGAATTTAGGGATGGGACGAATATTCGGCCACTATTCGGTATTCGGCCTATTCGGCCCTTTTGCCGAATATTCGGTTGGCCGAATATTGAAGGCTTGTTGACCGAATACTTCGGCCGAATACCTGTAGCCGAATATTTAGAGATATCTTGCCGAATATTGCTAAAATCTCGCCGAATAGTGAAAGATATCTTGCCAAATAAATTTTGGATTTAAAGAATTTCATTCTTGCAATTTTTTTTTCTCTAATCCAAATTGGCTACTTCATTTATGAAGTCATTCTCACTCTTACTTACAAAATATACAGTTATTCAGATACTAAAAAATATACAGCCTTTCTGTATTTCCTATAAAAGTTAGTGATATTCTAGAAAATGCTGCCCAAGTTGGAGATTTAATTGTATGGGAAATGTCATCATTAGAGAATGATATATTACAATTCAAAATATAAAAATACTGCCTTATTCTAAAACACTCGAATATTTATTGTCTGCAAATTCCATGCACATATAAAAAAGGCTCTTATGAAATTCATAACTTATTTTCTATAAAGTAAGAAATGAGAAAATTTATTCACTAGGTGTGTTAACGAAGATTCATTTTCAGAATTAAATATAACTAGTACACCGAACCCGGGGTTCCCGGGTCACAAAGTAAAGGTGAAAATTTTTTTAAAAATTTGAAATTGGAAAGTAATAATTTTTTTCTGCGTAATAGACTTTTTAAACTGCCAGCTAATTCCAAATAGCAATTTTATATGAAACGTATTATTTATGTAATCATATACAGCTTTAAAAATTATCGGTACTTCCGTATTAGCAGGGCCATAGCTAAGGGGGCGCTATGGGTGGCTCAGCCCCCCCTAAAATATTTTGAGCCCCCCTCCCTTGAAAAGATTGCAACGCCACTCAATGAATTTTTGTTCCGAAAATTCAAATGAAATAACGTTTAAAAATCTAATTTAGTTTTGAAACCTTTTCACAGTTTTGCAGAGTTACTAAATTGTATCTAAAATAAGTGTTTCAACACTCCCTCATCCTATTTGTACATATGAATAATATGATGGGCTAATATGAATAGCTAATATGATGGGCTATTTTGCACCAGTTATACACTCAAAACTTTCATCATCATATACTTTTCTAAGCATAAAATGAAGTTATTTTAACAGTTTAATAAGAAACAAAGTACCTACAATGTGAATAGGCACTAATTTATCTTTCTGCGTCAGAGAGAGAAAAAAAAACTATGAGCCCCCCTACATTCTCTTGAACCCTCCCTATTGTTCACTACGGCCCTGCGTATTAGACGCAAGGCAGCAGTTATTAGCCAAAGATTTCGCCAAAGAATAAAATTACATTCTCAGTTTTTAAAAACAACTAAGAAAATATAACACTTAGATATTCTTTAAAATACATTTTTGTAAAGGTTAATTGATGTATCTTTTGTAAAGTAAGTTTACAACGAACTAAAAGTCACTAAATTCATAGATAAAAACGAAATAAAACCAACAACATTCACCGGGTTTTATAGCCGACGATATATTGACATAACAGGTTTTTAATTACTATTTTTTTTCAGTTGCTATGAAAAAATGACAACTAAAATGTACAGTGATCTGTTATTTTCCATGGAGAAAAGAGATAGATAGAGGTGCAGTATGCGATTAAAACGGTTTAGGCGTTATTCTTCCAATTTAAGTCTCTCATTCGGCCCAAACAAAACAATCACATGGAACAGAGACCGAATTTTTTAACATCATTTTTTCTCTAAATGAAAAAGATCTGAATATATTTTAGCATTATAAAATAGCATTTCATTGTATTATAAATTAAAATTGCATCGCTAAAAGTTTTTCTTTTTTGTGAAAGCACGCCGTTGTGTATTTGATGCAATGCTGCGAATTTTAGGGTTACATTTTTGGCGTCACCTCCAGCCACTAAACTGCCTCTCTATTTTTTTTTTCTTTTTTACTCTATGGCTATTTTTCCTCTCTTTCCCACATAAATGCGATACTCAAGTTGCCACCATTAGAAAAATTGAACCAAAAACTACAAAAAAATTAATATCTCAAAAACAAATTGAGATACAGTTTTCTAACAAACGGCATTTAAAAGTACATTTTTTTCTCTAAACGATGGTATAAAGATTGAAAACGTGAAATGTCTAGAAGTTTAAAAATTTACAACAGCGAAAATTGCAAAACCGAAATTTCATCAGAAAGTGTTGCCATTCAAAACATGACGTATGCGTTACGCACAGATACGTTTGGCCTTTATTATATAGATATATCATCATTCCAAATACAACAGTACATCTGAAAGCAGAACTGGTGTCAAACTCGATACACATTAAATGACACAACTTGCTTTATGAAGATGGTTTTATAAATATTTTAATATAAATTCTAAATACTCAACAAAATAATTTTTTCATTCTATAGTTTTTACTTTTAAATAATTATTTGCATAATTACTGACTTAAATATGTAACATTATTATGTATATATTTTTAATTTAATCTTCCTTCCTTCATGTTGTTATCAATTTCTGTTTTTTTTTTAATGCTTGTTGAATAAATGTAATATTGAAGTTGAATATTGCATGTGCCGATTCAAATGTCAAAGATTTTATTAACATATGCATTCTACTTTAAATATAACCTTTTGCTTTAACGTAATTTGTAATTTAAAGCGTGGCATCTGATTTCAGAACAGTCTCATTCTTACAAATTTGCTTATCATTAGGGGCACAAACTCTAAATGATCAAATTTACTTCATTAAAGGTTATTTCAGAAAATATGTCCTCGTGAGTTCTGAGAGAGAGAGAGATTAAGAATAATATTGATTTTGGATACAAGAAGTATCAATTGATAGTAAAAAAGAAGTACATTCTTCATATTTTAATGGAAATATTTTCCTATCTTGACTTACTGAAAATCAATTTGATGTACATTAGAATAAAGGATATAATATGCAATTTCATAATTTTTTTTGTGTTAAAATAAGTTTTTCAAATTTCAAAATACATTTAAAAGCACATTTAAGAGTAATAATTATTAATGAGCTCCTATTTTCGAAATTATATATAATAAAAATTTATTTTCTTTATTGGAAAAAAAAAAATTACTATTCGGCCGGCCGAATATTCGGTATTCGGCCTAAAATTTGGCCGAATATTCGGTATTCGGCTATTCGGCCAAATCACTATTCGTCCCATCCCTAATAGAATTACGACTTGTTATAAGTCACCCAGTCAGAATTGCAAATGACCTTTTGAATAAAGTTCATTCTGAGACTTGCTCTACAATGCAAAAAGCAGCGTTAGAATTCCTAAAAAAAAGTCACTGGTCCCAAGGACCAGTAAGCATGAGAATTTACTGGTCCGCAGACATCATCACTGGTCCGCTACATAAAATTCTATTAAATAATTTTAACACTTAGAGTAAATTTTCTGTACTTTTTAAAGAATAAATGTGCAAGATACAAATTTAATTATAAAATAATGCTTATTTAAGTGTAGAAGATAACAAGTATCACTATTGTTTGCATTTCTTTTAAAATGGGACAAGACAGGTTTATTGAAAAAGACATTTTTGCCGAAAAAAGGAATATTTTTATTGAGTAAATGGGTACTTTGCTTAATGAAATGTGGTGCTTTCAGGAGTCGCATTCACTCAGAAAGATTTGGAGCAATAAAAAACCGATTGGGAAGCAGGAAAATCAGTTTTTGGAGCAGGAAAATTAGTTTTTAAAACAGAAAAATTCTCTTCCGGCATTCGCTTATTTATTTATTTTATTTATTTTTTTTTTTTTTTCGTGCTTTTTTGTCGAAATTTCCGTTTTTTCGCGTTATTTTGACGAAATCTTTTGTTTTTATTGACGAAATATACCGTTTTTCGCGATATTTTTTGACAAAATTAGCCGTTTTATCGTGATTTTGGGGGAAATTTGCCGTTTTCTCGCGATTTTTTGAAGAAATCTGCCGTTTTTTCGCGTTTTACGATAAAATTAGCCATTTTTTCGCGAATTTTTTGACGATATTTGCCGGAAATTAGTCGTTATTTAGCGCTTTTTTAACAAAATTTGGGGTTTTTTAGCAATCTTTTTGTGAAATTTGTCGTTTTTCGCGATTTTTTTTGACAAATTTTGCGTTTTATCGGGATTTTCGGATAAAATTTTTTCTTTTTTCGCGATTTTTTGAAGAAATCTGCCGTTTTTTGCAATTTTTGGAAGAAATCTGAAAATTTTCCGCAATTTTTGGAAAAAATCTGCCGTTTTTCACGATTTTTTGGGCGAAATTTGCCGTTTTTTCCGCGATCTTTCGAAGAAATCTGCCTTTTGTTTCGGGTTTTGGAAAGAAATTAGCCATTTTTTCGAGAATTGTTTGACAAATTTACCGGAAATTAGTCGTTATTTCGCGATTTTTTAACGAAATTTGCCGTTTTTTTGCGATTTTTTAACGAAATTACATGTCCCGTGGGACACGTAAGAGCTATTTTTTGCGTCCCATCGCCAATTTTTTGAGTAAGTTATGCGTTATAGCGCGTCCGCGGCATCGCTGATAATAAAAAAAAAATGTTATGTGCGTTCGGTTGCAGTTTTTTCAGGGCCTGAAAAAAGGCACTGGTCCTGCGGACCACTAAATTTTTCAAATTAGTGGTCCGATTGAATTATCGGTGGTCTCGGGCCAGCGGGCCACCAAGGATTTCGAACGCTGCAAAAAGAGTTTAATAGGAAAACTGTAACTCTCACTCAGAGTCAACAGGGTAACAAACTAGTCCCATTTTTGTTAATTATGTGTCAACATAGTAAAAACACTTTTTTTCTGTTAATTGATAAAATGATAATGCATTGAAAAAAACATTAAAACACTATCTAAATCTGATAGAGACTAAAGAAAAGGTAGAAAAAAAAAATATGCATATAAAGTTAGAAGATTTATAAGTAAAAATGAAAAGGCAAAATAATACTAAATTTCAATATTAAATTATTACTATGTATGTATTAGTTTTTAAGTAACTTTGACTTAATAAATGAGTTAAAATCTATTCATACTTGCATAATATAAAACTACAATAATTTAATTTTGCTTTTAACAAGCATAAAATTGAAATATTATTAAAATTGAAAATAAGAAATTATTCGGCCAGATATACAGGATATTCGGTAAAATTTTGTCCCGGATATCCGGTATCCGGAAAAAATCCACATCCGCTGCATCTCTAATTTTTACGCCATCGTATAGGGAAAAAATTTTGCTTTTAAATGAAATTTGTTTGAAAACTATCTTAATTTATTTTTGAGATATTAATCTATTTGTAGATTTTTATACAGTTTTTCTAATTGTGGCAACAGAAGAGTTCCGTTTCTATTAAAAGCAAAGGGGAAAAAAGCGGATTATTTTATTTTTATGTCTCCATTTTCTCATTAATCTTTGCCTTTTTACATGTCGGATTTAGATTTCACTGGGAAAAAATTCTATGATTAAGCAATGTGGAATAAATTTTGCTATTTTTCATTTTGGAATAACAAGCATAAGAGCCTTAATAACTTTGTCATAATAATATATCTTTATTATGTTTTGCTGCTTACATTACGATTAAAGTTAAATTTTAATAATTCAGACAATTGAGTTTCATAGAAATATTGTTTTGTTAGTTTTAGCTTAAAATATTTGTTTGAGAGTTAGACTGACCAATATAAGATGCATTTTTTACTATACCCCGGGAGCAGAATCGGCGCAACGCTGCGACGCACGTCGCAGACTCTTGGGAGGATCTGTAGACTATTTTTCAACTGTTAAAAATTTAGCAAAAATTAAAAAATTTTGGTCCTAAATCCAAAATTTCGGACATAAAATGTATCGCGAATTTCGATAAATAATCTTGGAAAAGAAATCAATTCGCGAAAAAACGTCAAATTTCGTCAAAAAATCACAAAAAGGCAAATTTCTAGAAAAGATCGTGAAAAAACGACAAATTTCTTCAAAAGATCGCGAAAAAACAGCAGTTTTTTTTTATTGAAAAGATCGCGAGAAAACACGGCAGTTTTCGTAAAAAGATCAACACGAAACAACGTTGAATTTCTTCACAAAATCGCGAAAATCGGCAAATTTCTACAAAAAATCACGAAAAAAATAGCAAATTTCTTCAAGAGATCGCGGAAAAACAGCAAAATTCTTCAAGAGATCACGACAAAATGGCAGTTTTCATTAAAAGATCACAAAAACGGCAACTTTCGCAAAAGATCACGTAAATCGTCAAATTACTTCAAAAAATCGCGTAAAAGGCAATATATATATTTTTTTAACTCCAAAAATCCAAATTTCTTCAAAAGATCGCGAAAAATGACATAGCGTCAAAAGATTGTGAAAAACCCGCAATTTTTGTCGAAGGTGAGACCCCTCCCCCTCTTTCGGACAATGTATGAGGTGTTAAAAATTCTGAGAACAAAGGCAACTAAAAGTATACTTTTCTTTTATGTCTATCAGAAATACTTGGGAGGTTTGAGTGCATATAATGTAATGCGAGGGATTAGTCTGCAGACTGTTTTTTAAGTTTTTATTTACGTTTTGTTGCAGCCTTTGTTTTGTTTGAGCCTTTTTGTTGCAGACTGCAGAAAAAAAATCTGCTGCTGGGAGTACCAGAAACTTTGGAAATTAATGCAGAAAAGCAAATACAAGAATTATTAAAGAAAGATCTCATAGAAATTTCTTCTGCGGAAATAGTCTATGCATTGCAATGCACAGCTACAAAAGATGAAAATCTTATTATCTGTGGAAAAGTAGTAGCTGTAGGAAATGATGCTAATCAACTTAAAGAGTCAAAAAGGATTTTATTTGACACTATAAAGAAGTTGAAGAAAGAAATCAAAGAATGTAAAGAAAGCTTTGAAGAAAAAGTAGACAATTTCGTGCAAGCGTCAGATAAGTTGACTACAGGTTTTTGTTGACTGATATCAATTATGAACAAGTTGAAGATGAATGCTTTATGAAATCGACAGCAGATCTTGACAAAATGAAACATGAGATAATGAAGAAGAACAAAGTAACAAAACTAAAGACAAAATTAGAAGATGATTTTTATCATTTTCCGGAAGATCCAATGGAATTAATAATAAACATTGGGAAAAGACATTTAGTAATGAATTTGTTGGAAAATAATCTTAAAAATGCCAAACAACGATTTAAAAATCTGTATAACTTTAAAACCAGAAAAAAGGGGGAATGTAATATAACATAGTAGAATTTTGATTTATTCAATGATAAACATTATTCAAAAGCATTTTTGTTAATGTATTTTACTTAAATATATATATATATTTAGCTGTTCAAAAATATGTATATATATATAAATTATATATTTCGTATTATTTCATTATTTGTATTTCTAATGTGTATGCGTATAATATTAATGTGTATCTGTTATTTTTAATAATAGTGTGTGACAATATGAGAATTTTTATATACAAGCAGTTCAAGTAAATGCTCTCGATGGGACGAGGGATGGAGAAAAGGTATAGGACTTTCTAAGTAGGACTTTTTATGTAGAACTCTAAAGTAGAACTTTTGGTAGAACTTTTAAGAGTAATTCCACAGTGTGGGACACCGTCCAACATGTGGAAACTGGAGGGAAGTTGTGAAGGTTGCCTATACTCCATGGTCCAAGGACATTTTTCAAGAATGCTGATGGCAATCGGAGAGGAGGGAAGTTGGACGCATGAAACAAAGAATATAATTTATATTCCTTCTTCCATGGTTGGACGTTGGTCGTTCGATGATGCGTGATGTGACACACTCCAGCATAATTCTTTTATTCTTTGTGTAGTTTTTTGTGTGTTATGTTCGTGCAGTGTTCGTCTATCTTTATATAAATGTTTTAATATACAGAGTTTCCCCCAGAGGGTTTCAGGGGGGCGCTCCGCCCCTCCTGCCCTTCAATTTAGAACTAGCGCCCCTCTTGACCCTCATCCAAAAACTAGCGTCCCTCTTGTCGCTCATTCAAAAAAATAGCGCCCTTCTTGCCGCACATTTGAAAAAATGCAGCTCTTCAGTGATGATGCGGATCGTAATAAAACGGAAAATTCTGTCAAAAGATTTCAAAAATTCGCGAAAGAATGCAAAATTTGTCAAAATATCTCGAAAAGACGGCAGATTTTGTCAAAAGATCGCAAAAAATGCAAATTTCGTCAAAAAGACACAGACACAAAATAAGTTAATGCCAGAAGTGAATTTTTCTGTTCTAAAAACTAATTTTCCTGCTTCAAAATTGTGTTTTTAATGCTCAAAAAGCGGATTTTCCTGCTTCACAATCAATACGTGTGAAGAGAAAATTGCACCTGGGGCATAATTAGAATTTGAGGCTCCCCCCCCCCTCCCACTCCCAACTTTTTCTTGTGAGAGCCCAAAAATGATGTTTGTTGTATAAATTTGGCACCCCCTAAAATTCTGCGCCCGCGGCAACCTCCTCCTTCGCCCCCCCCCCCCCCCCTTACAATGTTCACAATCCCCTTTTGACTGTCCAAAACTTTCTAAATGTGAATCCTGAAAGCACCCGTTTATGAAACAAAAAGAATCCTTTATTCAACAAAAGTATTCTTTTTAAAAAAAAAAAAAAAAGTCTTTTTCAATAAATCGGGCTTCTCACTTAACAATTTAACAAAATCCGCCGGTTTTTCGCGATCTTTTGACAAAATTTGCCGGTTTTTCGCGATCTTTCATGATATTTGTCGTGTTTTCGAATTTTTTTTTAACGCAAAAATATGCCTTTTTGCGATCTTTTAACAAATTCGACTGTTTTTTCGCAATCTTTTAACAAAATTTATAGTTTTTTTCCTTTTTGTTCAATTTTTTGGCAAAAATTTTGTTTTTCCTCGATTTTTTAGCGAAATTTCTGTTTCTTCACGATTTTTTGAACCGCTAGATTCTAGATTCAACTCTATAAAAGTGCCCTTTACAGAACAGTAGCGCCCTGCCCCTTTTTAAACCTGGGGGAAACTCTGAATATAGCAAGGTCTCTCATTCATTTAGAATAAACAACAGTCTCGTATATATGCGCAACCTAATAATCTGTGATAAAAAATATGTTTTCAGAGGGAAGTGGGGGAGATAGCCCTTTAGGTTCGCTTAAACAGTCAAAATATCCAATTCAGTTGGTGAGGATATATCAGCAGTTTTTACGTTTATATCTGTAACAGATATAGCAAGGCTTATTCGCAAGATGTAAGAATATTCCTTGACTTTTTTCAGGAGAGTAAATTTTGCAGGGTTGGAAAAAACCAGGTTTTTTTTGGTTTAAACCGGGTTTTTTTAAACATCCTTTCTTATTACATATACATGCATATTTATTGATAAAAACAGACATTATTGGTTTATAAGCAGTGTAACTTCATTTAAAATAATTTAAATTTAATAATTATAGTGGATTTATGCTGAAAATTTAAAAAAATCATTTTTCAATTCAAACAGTTTTAGCAAATAGTCTTATGTTGAAAGTTTTAACTGTTCTACACAGTGAACCATTGATGTCCTGTAAAACTTTATAAACAATCTTTTGATAACTAATGTTGTTTTGATACATTTGGATGTAGTTTGATAAATATTCTTTTCCACAATTATTCAAATAATAAATTACAAATACTTTTTAGGATTTTTTCTTTCTGATTGACAATTTGAAGTTAACATATTTAGTCATTAGATTCAGCAGATAGCAGAGGAGAAAAAAATTATTATTAAAATGCTATAACTAACAACAGGTCTTTGCTTTTAATTCTCCAAGATAATCTCTCAAAAGAAAAATTTCTTTTACAGCTTGTGCAAAATCTTAAAAGATCATTGTGTTACATTATTAATTGCATTAAATAATCTGCATTATTAAAAAAATTTAAATATTTTACACTAAATATTGAATCTATTTTATCTTTGTTCAATTCTTATGTTTGAAGTTTTTTCTTTAGAGCAATAGATATGTTCACCAATGTGTACTGATTTTAATACTATACATAAAAGAATGACGTAAACCCAATATATCTAATGCTTATTGCTGAAATAAAGTGTTAAAAATAGAAATTATTTATATCCAATAATCTTAAACTCGTAAATTATAAAGAAAGAAAGAAAATGTCATTAGATTTCTTCTAAAAAACGATAGAAGTTATATCTAATAATTTGAAACTCGTAAATTATAAAGAAATGTCATTAGATTTCTTCTAAAAAACAATTTGTTTTTATTTTAATAGAAAAAACCAATTGGTTTAATCCTATGCATAAAAAAAAGACCTAAACCCACTATATATAATACTTATTATCGAAATAAAATGTTAAAAGTAGAAATAATTTATGTCCAATAATCTGAAACACGTAAATTATAAAGAAAAAAAAAAAAGAAAAAGAAAATCTCATTAGATTTCTTCTAAAAAAACCAATTGGTTTTTTTGAGAAAAAAACCGTGGTTTAAACCATGGTTAAAACCAATTGGTTTAAACCAAGCCAGCCCTGAAATTTTGTTTTTTTTTTTTTTAAAGTGCTAAAAAACAAAGATAAGTGGCTAATATGTGGAGAAAAAATTTGAACTTTATGAATGAAGGAGAGGGAAGGGGCCATTCAACAAGATTTTTCTGTGCCTCATCACTGAGATTTCCGATTTTTCAACGCCCGATCAACAAATTTTGCAACTTTCCATGCCTGATCGCATTTTCGCCGTTCCTAACCGATAATGCAAAATAACAAACTGAGCATGCGTGCGGACTTAGACAGCGCCCCCGGCGCTGGGTAAACCTGTATAATATTTGTTCTAGTTTCTAGTAGAGAGAATTTCATTCAAGTCCACACGCATGCGCAGTTTCGTATTTTGCAATATCGGTTAGGAACGGCGAAAATGTCCCCTGATCGACAAAACGGGCAATTTTTTCCGTATCAAATCGGCTAAATTTGCTACTTTTTCCGAGCCTCATAGGCAAAATTCGCGATTTTTTCATACATGATGAACGAAATGTGCGATTTTTCCGCACTTTATCAATGAATTTCGCGGATTTTCTGTGCACGATCTACGAAATTTTCGATTCTTTAGTGATTGACGAAATTTTATATTTTCCCGCGATAAATTGACGAAATTTACAATTTTTTTGACGTGCACAAAAATTGCATTTTTTTCAAGTTGTAAATTTTGCGAAGTTCGCGGGCCACAGGTTGTGCATCCCTACTATAGTTGATATACAGGGCTACCTAAAAGAGTTCGCCAACGTTAGTGAATATGAACATAAACGTTGTTCTTAAATGAGTTATGCATTTTTACGCTGAACTGCATAAAATTTACTAAGAAATGTTTGCAGAATATAGATAAAATGATATACAGGGTCACGCAAAGAATTGGGTGCATCGACACCTATGAATGATAATTTCTGAAAATATGATGCCAGTTGTTTTAAGAGTGTTTTAGTTTAAAATAGATTTTAGCTTAGTACTGACGTGTAATAAAGGTACAAGGTTAACTACAGGGCTGAACAAAAGTATTCAAGTATGTTTCCATCTGTTAGTGTAAATTGCTGAAAAGGAAATTTCAAACTACTAGGCACTTTCTTGCTAAGCTAAATTTTCCCATTAAATAGTATGTATATCAATTGACAGATCAAATACACGGCTGTTCAAAAGTATTGGAATACATATTTGACTATAAACCCTTATTTCCCTAAATAACAAAGTTTTATTAAATATTTCATGAATTGGTGGAAAGTGCTTCATAATCTATGCTTAACGCATGATTTTTTTTTTTTACTTTTTTATCTTAGTTTTTAATTCATAAACAATTGCTATTTTGACTTCTCAAGTAAGATAGAAGTGAAAAAAAGAAAGGGGGGGGGTATGATATTGATACTGGATTTTTTAAGTTTCCGGATTTTTCGAGGTCACATTATATACTTATATCATAATAATTTCTAATTTAATAATAAATAAATGTGTTAGCAAATGTCTACAGTTAAATGCTTACTTTTAGTGTTATGAACGAAAGGGTATCTACTTATAATAAAAAGCGACTTCAGAAAAATATAGGAACGGTTCCTGGCCAAACCACTCCGATCTGGGAATCATCGGCCGTAGCTAGGCGCCACGTTAGGCTTAATTGAAAAGAGATGCTAAAATAATGCTTTTAAAATTTC
This sequence comes from Maratus speculifer, assembly GCA_964019185.1. Lineage (NCBI taxonomy): Eukaryota > Metazoa > Arthropoda > Arachnida > Araneae > Salticidae > Maratus > Maratus speculifer. The sequence goes on from OZ025298.1 coordinate 269,060,560, forward strand.
TTCCACTTGAAATAATTTTGTTCAGCATATTTTCATATAAAACATCAAACATGTATATCATACCTTATATAATACATAAAGATAACAGCGGAAGTGTAAACTGATAAGTTTTTTCTAAGAGTACAATCATAGAATTATCAAGAAACTTCTTGATACTTCTATGAGTACGATTGCATTATATCGACTCACAGTTCCGTCCCACCTAACTTTACTGCTGCCATCTATGAACTATTTTAGAAGCCTTTTTGGGAATATTTTAAAAGATTAAGATGAATTTAAATTTAGCTTTATTAATATTTTTAAGAAGCTAGCATTTATCCGCTTAATTTTTTTAATTTTGTTTTCTATTATAATTAAAATAAGCCTTTTTTTCCCTTCTTTTTCAAGTTGTTATGGATATATAAGATATCTTCATGACTGCATTAGTATAATTAAAAATTATTTTTTCATATGCTCTTAAATTAAAATTTTATATGCATGCAAATAAATCAAAATTGCTCTTAAATCAAATTTGGATGATTTTTATTTAGTGCATGATATTATAGATTCTTTATATTTAAATGACATTTGATAAAATATATAAATTTTGTTTACAATGCAAGCAAATTTCGAATGGATATAATCTATGCTTTTAAAAGCTGGTACATTTAATTTAAAATTTTACAAAAGAAATAATAATAATTTTGGTTTTCATAATTTATGGATTGAATTTTTAAAGTTGCATAGCTGAAATTTTTAAAAATTAATTTTGATTTAAATCAATGCCTCTTGCTATAGAAAATAGCAGTATTTTCTGTAAGAAGCTAAGTTTAAAAAAAGATTTCTTTATATTAACTGTGCATAGATGGCGCCAAATACAAATTTAAAAAGAAAACACAAAGCTTCATAATCAATGTCTAAAAGCATCGAACTAAGAATCTATTATATACCCACAGGGTTTGAAAAAGCCCAACCCACTGGGCCCAGTAGTCTAAAACCCGGGTTTTTTCGGGTTTTTTTTTTTTAAAAACCCGGGTTTTATTTTAAAAAAAATTTTAGAGAATTCTTCAAATTTCTAATTTTTATATGCATAGTACCTAAATTTTTCATTTATCAGTGAAACAAAGGTATGATTTTGCATTAAGTATAGATTAACAATAAAAAGAAATATATAAAAAAATACATTTATATATTTAAAAAGATTATTTTGTATCACATGGAACTAAATTACTGCAAGAATGATATATTAAACCAAGTGCAACTGAATTTCTTTATATAAATCTTAAGTTAAACAGACTAATTTATCCAATTTCTTTCATTTACTTCAATAGAAATCAGTTTCAAGCAGCAACATTTATGTAAATATTTTTATTTTTGTGTTAAAAAAAATAGAATTCACATATATATATATACATATATATTAAAATTTAAGCAACATTTATATTGTAATAGTGTTAAATTGGATTATCTAAAAGTCAACATCAGTCATATCAATAAAGTTAGATCGTAAATGGCAATACACTTTTACTATTTTAGTTTTGTATGCCATCTTTAAGCAATCATTTAAAGTATCTGGATACATTTTAGATTATATTTTATCAGGGTTTTATGGATATTATCAGGGTTATTTAAGTTAAGTTAAGAAAGGTTAGTTAAGAAAGATGGCTCAGAAAGTTTGAAAACAAGGTACTTACTACTAAATACAATTTAAAATAACTAATTGATTACAAAAAATTTATAAATCAATGACAATAATAAACATTATAATTTGTTTTTACAAAAATTATTAGTAATAATTTTAACAATGAAATTATCATTAAAATACTATACTAAAACTTTTTCACTCTTTTTTGTTATCTGTCATCATTTTTGTGTTGAAAATTATTGCATAAATTTTCATTGAACATTTGAAGCAGGATAATAAATGTTGCGATTAATCTTAAAAGCTATAACAATACAAGCAATCAGGATGGGGATCACATTTCAAGTGCTATCTTTAGATATACATTAAGATTTAAAGCACTTGGATACATTTTAAAGTATAGGCATGAAAATCTCCCTTATTTACAAGCTAATTTATTTTATGGTCGTTTTATCAATACTTAGATATTCTTTTAAATATGGTTAGTTTGTAATACAGTACAGAACCATTTATCCAGAATGGTCGGGGTCAGATGTATTCCGGATAACTGGTTTTTCCGGTTAACTGGTTGGGCATAAAGCAGCATCCATTTGATAAATTTTATGGAATTTATGTGGTTGTGGTATTATTCTAATTTTAAATTAATTATTAAATTATTTGAACTAAGAATTAGATGCAAGTAAGGTCAAATGTTAGAGTTTGAAAGAAGATAATTTATGGGAATTCCTTGGGAACAAAAATTCTTCTGTTTTCTCTGCATAAAAATGAAAACTTTTATAATATAACAATATATGCTTCTATTTCAAATACTAGATGTTGTTATCAAACTGTAAAATTGTTCAAGCAATGTATAATGTACAACTGGCAGTGTACGACTTTTTTCTACAAAGAATCTAACATCAGTCTATTAGAAATATCATTCCGGATAACTGGTTTTCCAGATAAATGATACCATACTGTATATTTAAATTGGCATTTATCTTTCCATTCTCATATCTTAGATTAAATAATGATACAGTTGTGAAAACATGAGAAAATTTGAAAAACCCACAAATGGGTTTTTTCAAGTGGGCCCGCCCGTCCACTTCGCCAAACCCTGTATACCCATGACTAAAACTGCTGCCGAATCATACTTTTAATAAAGATAATGTATTTTAAAATTTAAAAAACTCCAATATTTAATTTAAATGTTTTGTGAAATCTTCAGAAATTGAGTTTTATTTTGCTAATTATTATTGTAATATATACTGTTCTTTGTTTTGAAATTAAAATTTGTTCAAAAACTAAATATCAAGTAAAAAAAAAAAAAAAAAAATCTTCATTGTGTGTATTTGTAGAAATTTATTGCTATTTTTAAAATATGCTTTTCTACAATACAAACTCTTCAATAATAAAATCTGCATTCTGTCTGTATGAAGTATTAAAAAATTAAATGAAAATGAAAATTACATCATTTTTGACAGAGTTATATACTAGTAAAAGAGCATATATATATATATATATATATATATATATATATATATATATATATATATATATATATATATATATATATATATATTCGGCCTGCCGATTATTCAGTTTAGCCGAATATCAAAGTATTCGGCCAAATCAAATACTTAATAAAACTTTTTAAAACACATTTTTTAAAACTTTTCACAATTTCTACTTTTAACTGTCAATATAGAAATATATTTAAAATAATTAGGAAGAAAATTATATTTAAATAAAATAGCATGTTTTTATATTATTTATTTGTTGTTTGTAAAATATAACTTAAGAAAATTACCCATGAGAAGGATTAAAATGGTGATTTATTAGGATTCTCTTTAGGAATAAATGATGTGCAGATGCAAGTTTCTAAATTTTGTTTAGTAAATAATCTGTTTCTTGCTTTCCCAAATAAAAGTTCTTAAACAAGAAAGAAAAACTTTTGAGATGATTAATACTTATCAAGGCAGGACAATTTTAGTTCATGATACCATAATCATAATCAACTTATTAAATCATTAAGTACATTGTACTTCATCTCACTCTAGGTCAAACTTGTGTTTTCGTTTGTTGCATTAGCAGTAAATAAGATACCATATTTTCAACTCACATGCTTTGATTTCTGCTTCATATGATATGAAGGGTAAAGAAAATGCCACCATTCATAAGAAAAGAATTATGAGCTAGACATTACTTTATTCAGAATTAAGTTGAAAGTATTTGTTTTTTATATATAAAAAAATCCATCTTAAGTTATTTAAAAAGGACAATTGTGAGACTGTAAAGTTTTTCTTCGGCCATTTTTTCATTATTTCTCTTCAATTTTAAAATGTTTGTTTTAATTCATAAGTTTTCTTTGTTTTTAACAATATTGTTTATTTGATTCTTGCTGCAATTAAACTGTGAAACCAATTTTCTTGCCATGTTCTTTGCAAGGCCTTGCGAAGGAGACGGTCGCACCGGGCACAAAAATTGAGGGGCCGCCAAATTTATACTACCATCGACATTTGTTTCCTCCCCCCCCCCCCCCTCTCTCTCTCTTTTTATTATTTTTTATTTTATTTTATTTATTTATTTATTTTTTGTGAAGAAAACTTGCATTTTTAAAATAACATGTTGCTCTTCTCTTGAAATCTGAAAGGGGTTATACTATACTGTTAGATACATTTTTTCTACATGTTTTCCTGGCCCCCTTTTGTTAAATATTTTATGACTCCCTACTGTGCACATGCATTTTGCCAATGTGGTTGGTCTCTGTTTAACAGATTATGATATGATTCGCCTATATCACCATGAAAGTTTCAGCAACTATCTCTACGACAGAAATGCAGTGATGTGATAAATTGGATGGTTGATAGGTGTGCTTTCACTAAATATTTTGTTCTTGTTCCTCCCCAAATCTACCCACATACTAAAAAGAGAAGAATTGATTTGGGACCTTTAGCACACTTTCCCATTCTGAAATTTCTCATAATAGGAAGGGTTTAGTCTAATAGGTCACTATATTGTCAAGATTTCTGGAGCTAATAATTCTTAAACGAATGTGGATATGGGAGGGAAAATAAATGAATTTTTTTCAACATATGGTTTTGTTTGGAATAAGATCAGAAATAGCTTAGGTGCTAAAATATTAGTTAAAGTAAACTGATATTTTAAAACTGGGCCAAATGACTGATATATTCTATAGATCAGTAATAGCACATTAGCAGACCAAAAACTTCCAAAACCAAAAACTTTCTACTTAAATATTGGGTCAAAAACTTGCTACAAATTTTATGTTTCATAAAATTATGTGTTACATTATATAGACATGGACAAAAGTTGCGGGATTTATAGACGGAATTCTCGCTTCTTGTGCGATCTGCCGGCAAAATTCACATTTTTTAAGCAATTCACGGGTGAAATTTGCATTTTTTATGCAATTCATGGACGAAATTCGCAGTTATTGCACGATCTTTTGTTGAAATACGAGTTTTCTTTGCCGAAATACATGTTTTTACACGTTTCTTGGTTGAGATGCATGTTTTTTAAGTGATTGTTGAAATTCGTGATTTTTTTTCGAGATCTTTTGATGAAATTTACGTTTTTTCGTGGCGAAATTCGATATTCAGTTCATCTGTCGGCTGAATATTCTGTATCCAGCCAAAATCATTATTCAGTGCATCTGTAATAGGTGACTTCTATTTAAAAGGTTGCACTCATACTTGAGAAGAAGACACAATTTCTGATTCAGAACAGAAGAGTCATTCTCCTTTCATCTCTGTGAAAAAAAATTGTGATAAAATAGCAGAGAGTGGAACTTTTTTCCCCTTAGCACTATGAATTTTCTCTTCTAATGCAGTTTCTCTAGTAAAACACAATTTTATTTTTACTTTAATGTAAATGTTATAATAAAATGAATATCTTTTTTTCCTTTTCAGAAAAACATACACTCTTCTCAAAGATCGTCTCTTCTATCTGAAATATCAAGCAAATGAGACAATGATTAAAAGTATAACAGCGTAGTCATCAGATTTCTATATTATTTAACTGTTCGTAAAATGAACAGTTTTTAACTATTTGTAGGAAAAAGGAATATCATGTTCAATAATGATGTAGTTGAAAAATACATAGATTTGCATGAGAAGAAATTATATTGTGATTTAGAATCTGAAGAAAATCAGCGTAATGTAATTGCAAAAGATTTATTAGACAGAAATACAACTATATTGAACCATGATAAAGTAAAACTTAATATTTCTGAAGCAGACAGTGATTTGTCGCAGATTAAGACTGAATATAGTATTAAGTCAAAAAATGGTGAAGGATTTGAATGGGAAGACCTGTATAATGATAAAAGCAATAATTTTATAAATAGTTCACTTAGGCAAATTATTGATGCATACAGTTATTCAGAATCAGATAACTTTGATTTAGCCATTGATATAAATTTAGAGCATAGTTCAACGAAAGATCATGGAAGAATACAATCATCAGACAAGGAGTCTGGTAATGCAGAACATGAAAAACAAAAATATCAAACTGTTGGTGACAATATGGATGATGGGAAAAGTTGTATTATTAATACCGTTAGAAGTGCTGATGAAATACACAATGGCTTAAGGCAGTGTAACAAATCTCTGGAAAACATGAGTTTGACAAAAAGTAAACTGCTTAGTGATATGGAGCATAGTTCTGCAAAACACTGTGAAAAAAAACAACAATTAGACAAAAATGATTTCAATGAACGTGAAACACAAAACTTTCAAAATAATAAAGTGAATATTGGAGATGGGAATTGCTATATTACTAATAGTATTGATGAAATGCACAATAATCTAACATCATGTCTTGATGGGACTCTTGAAAATATCAGTCTGACAAATAATGCATTGATTAATGATTTGGAACATTATTTATTGAAGGATCATGAAAGAGGAGAGTTATACAAGGATAAAAACAATAAAGAACCTGAAACACAAAAACATCAAAGTAATGAAGACAATATTGGTAATGGGAATAGTTGTATTAATAATGCTACAAGAAATATTAGTGTAATACGCAATGATCTAGGAACAAGTTTTGACATAACATCTGACTTCACCAAGTTAAGAAAGAGAATACATAATTTAGACAAATATAAATATAGGTCAAAAGAGAGTATTATAAAAAATAAAGGAGCTCATAGTTTTTTAGATAAATGTAGGTCAAAGAACTGTAGCAAGATAAGAAATGAAATGTCTAATTTAGACAAATACATATCAAAGAACTGTGGACTATTAAAGAAAAGAATGCATACATTGTATGGGAAAGAATTTCATCATAGCTATGAATACACTTCTCAGCTCTCCACAGAAGATGGAAATACTGCTAAAAGTATTGGTAAAATTTCCAATGATTCAACATTATGTCTTTCTGGAATTCGTAAAAATAGCAGTTCGGCAAAAAGTGATGAAACTAGTGAATTGAATCATAGTTCCTATATATCAAAAATCCCTTCAGAAGAAGGCACACAAAGCTTCATTAAAGACACAATGGGAAAACAGAATATTGAAGATAAAAGTACAGATTTAACTGCTTATAGCAGGCAGCTAGAATCATTTGAGAAGCATAATAAGGAAATACAAAAAGAAAGCACACAAAGCTTGATTGAAGATACGATGAGAAAACAGAGTACTGGAGACAAAAGTAGAGGATTGGCTATTTACAACAGACAACTAGAATCTTTTAAGAAATTTAATCAAGCAATACAAAAGAAAAGTGTATTAAAACATCCAGATACACAATCAATGGTAAACTATGATAAAAATGACTCTGAAATAGTTAAGAATTTAAAATACAACACATCTGTAGTTGGCCATGAATCAGTAATAAAAAAATCACAAGAGCATGGAAGAGAAAAATGGTGGGACAAGAATACTAACAATAAAGAAGTCAAAACACAAAAACATCAAAATATCAAAGACAATATTGATAATGGGAACAGTTCTTTTATTAATGTTACTAAAGTTGCTAATGAAATACACAATAGTGTAAGATCATCTCTTGATACCACTCTTGATTCCACTAAGTTAAGAATAAGGGAACATAGTTTATGCAGTTATAAATATGAGCCAAAGGACTATGATGAGCAAAAAAACAGAACTTGTTCTGAAAGCAGTTATTCTTCTAAGAACTACACTCATTTAAAAAAGATAATATCTGGTAGTCTGCATGAAAGGGAAGCTAGATATCATAATTATAAAAGTGAGCTGTTGGACTATTATGTCCATAGAAGAAGGGAGTTAAAAAGAATCAGAAAAAAACTACATAAAAGAAGAAAAGAGCTATATAAAAGTGTATCTGAATTAAGAAAATATGATAGTGAACATAATTTTAATAGTGATTCAACTAACTCATTGCAAAATCCAAATATTAAAGACAGAGAATTGACACCTATTCATTCAGATCTTGGATATCATTATAATTTTGCTAAATATCTGAGTGATTCTACACAAACTTGTCAAATATATTTGAAGAAAAGACATGATATAGATGAAGCTTATAAGAAAGAGGCTGAGAGAATTCAAAGTTTAATCAGTCATCAAATAAATATGATCAATAATCATATTTCACAGAATGACAATGTGATAGAACCTGTACAATTTTCCTCTACTGCTTTAAGCACTCAAAATATAAATTTCCATAGACATACATTTGAAATAAAACATGAGCCAGAGGAAATTGACAATGAAAAGATCACTGTAGAAGCTAAAGAGAAAGTACGCATAAATGTAGATGTAGAATTACATGTAAAAGATATTCCTGTTGTAACATTGTATGATAATAATGACAAGGGTGAATTATCAGTTCGTACAGATCAAAAGTACAAGAGAGGAGTAAGTTCCATAAATCAGATTTACACTAACAGTAAAATAATCCAAAAGAGTGAAGAAATCACCATGAATTGCAATGATATAGTTCAGCAAAGCAGTAAGAATGAATTTGCTTACAAAGAGATTTTAGTTCTAACAATAATTGACAGTGATGAAGAAATCTGTGGTAATTCAGCTGAAGAATATGAGAATGGAGCAGAATCCATTGACAAAATACATGCTCAAAATGTATTAGAGCAGGAATATCAAGGAGATACTCAAAATAATTCACCAAATTTGAAATATGATTTGAGTAAATTGAAGACAACCTATTTACCACAAATCCCATCAGAAGAAATCACACAAAGCTTAATTAAAGATACAATAGAAAAACAGGCTATTGAAGACAAAAGTAGAAGTCTTGCTGTTTACAACAAACAGATCGAATCATTACAAAAGGAGAATGTGATAAAGCATTCAGAAAGTCAGTCAAAAATAAATGCCAGTAAAAATGATTCTCAAATTTCCAGAAATTTAAAATCAGGTTCGTCTACAGATGATGATGAACCAATAACTGGAATTAAAGATTCCTTTATTGCTTCAAATATAAACAAGAAATGTACTGAAGAAAATTATGTGCATGGGGAAAACTTTAACAATGAAATAAATGCATTCCTGCAAGAAAGCCAAGGAGTAGCTAATAATGATTTACCAACTTCAGGTAAATTAAAGACAACTCATGTACCACAAATTCTTTCAGAAATGAAAAAAAGGACTTCTGAAGAAAGAAACAGAGGTTTAGCTGTTTACAGCAGACAACTAGAATCATTTAAGAAACTTAATCAGGAAATACAAAAGAAGAATGTAATAAAACATTTGAAAAGTCAGCCAATAAAAGACAGTAAAAGTAATTCTGAAGTTGTCAAAAATTTTAAATCAGGTACATCTACAAATGGTGACAAACTAATAAATAGAATTAAAGATCCCTTCTTTACTTCAGACACTGACAAGAAATGTACTGAAGAAAATGAGTTTAATAAAGAAAACTTTAAACATGAAATAAAGGCACTCATACAAGAAAATCGGGAGATAGCTAATGATTTACCAAGTTCATGTAAATTAAAGACAACTCATGTATCTCAAATCCCCTTAGAAATAAAAATAAGAACTACTGAAGAAAAAAATAGAGGTTTAACGGTTTTAAATAGACAACTAGAGTCATTTAAGAAACTTAATCAGGAAATAAAAAAGAAAAATGTGTTAAAACATACAGACACTCGATCAAAGATAAAAGGCAGTGCAAATGGCTCTGAAGTTGTCAGAAATTCAAAATCTGGCAAATCTGCAGATGGTGATGAATCAATAAACAAAATTAAAAATTCCTCTTCTGCTCCAAGTATTGACGTGAAATATATAGAAAAAAATTATTTACATGAAGAATTCAATAATGAAATAAATGACTTCATGCAAGAAAATCAAAGAGTGGTTAATAATAATCTATCAAGTTCAAAAACTGTCTCAGATAAATCAAAGTCAGTGTGTGTGCCAAACATTCCTTTAGAAGAATTCAAACAAAGTTCAGTTTTGAGCACAGTGGAAAAACAGACTACAGAAGAAAAACATGCCGTGGCAGCTACTTACAGTAGACAACTGGAATCATTTAAGAGACTTATTAATGAAATACAAAAGATAAAGGTGCTAAATCACTCAGTCAGTCAGTCAAAAATAAAAGATAGTAAACATAGTTCTGAAATTGCCAGCAGTTCAAAATCAGGCACATCTTTTGTTGATGATGAGTCAGTAAATAAAATTGAAAGTTCTTCCATTAATCCAGTTGCTGAAGTTAAATATGCAGAAAAAATTGACTTCAGTGAAGGAAAATTCATGGGACAAATAAATATATTAAAAGACTTAGCATCAAATCCTATGTATCAACAAATGAAAAAAAATACATTTGAACAGGTCATTACACCCTACAAACTGATTAAGACACAGAATGCTATTGATGTTCAGAGTATCTCAAATAAAAATGACAATAATAGTGGTTGTAATGCAAAACTACAAAGTAATGACATAACAGTTTCATCTTCTATTTCTGTTTTACAAATGGAAAAAAATAAATGTAATGCAGAAAAAAGAATAGATCATTTTCATGAAAACAGAAATGAAGCAAGAAAATTGCCAAAAGAAACAAATAAGGCAGAATTTAGTAATTCAAAGATCAAAACTATAATAATAGACAAAAATGACATTTGCCATGAAACCTTTGTTAATTTACCACCAGAACAAAAGTTTAGAACAGATTTTATTGATTGGAACCGTATTAGTGATATAGTAGAAGAAAGTGCTGCATATGTTATAACTGAATCAGCAAATACTGATACAAGTTCAGATAAATTAAATAAAATTAACATGCCACAAATTTCTTCTGAAAAAATCAAACAGAGTTCAGCTATTAAGAAAATGATTGAACAGTCTACAGAAGATATTCCTAAAAGCCCATTTGAATCATTGATGACACTTATTCAGAAAATACAAAAGAGGAATGTGAGTAAACCTTGTCCTGCTCAGCCAAATATAAATGTTAGAAAAGATGTTTCGCAGGTGTTCCGAATTTCTGAAACGGACACTTTTCTAGATGATAAAATATTAAACAAAATTAAAGAGTCTTCTATTGTTTCAACTTCTGCTATGAAACATACAGAAATAAGTGATTTAAATAAAGAAAAATTCAAAGTCGATATGAATACTTTAGGAGTCATAGCATTTAATTCCAAATGTCTAAAACAAGAGAAAAAATTGTCAGAACCAGTCATTAGACCTTCCAAAAAAGCTACAACAGAAAATCAGATCGATGTTCACAGTATCTTGGATAACAGAATCAATGTTGGAAATATTAATGCAAAATTTCAAAGCAGTGTTACGGCAACTTCATCTTCCATTTCCATTTTAAATATAGAAAAACATAGATTTAACAGTGAAAGAAAAATAAACTATTTTCAAGCACAAACTTTTAAAGTAAGTCACCTGACAAAAAAAGAAAAAAAGGTAGAGTTTTTAAATACAAACACCACCAAAAATATACTAGATAAAATCGGAAAAAGATCAATTACAGAAAAAATGGAGGGATGGTCTAATGAAAACGAAAAAAGGTTAGAATCACTTATGACCTTTAATAAGAGACCAGAACAAAAGAATAATGTAAGATGCTTGCATGCACTACCAAAAATAAAATATGATACTGAAACTGTCAGAAATTCAAAAACAGAAACACCTGTAGAAAATAATCAACTTTTAGTGAAAGCTAAAGATTCTTCTTTTGCTTGTAGAAAAAAACAGAGAGGAAAAAAGAATTTAACTCAAGAAAAATTCAAAGATGAAATAAATACTTTGAATAATCCAACATCAAACTGTGACTTTTTTAAAAAAAGAAAAAGTGTATTCAATCAAAGCACTAGACCTTCCAAAGTGGCAAAAATAAAGAATTATATTGACATTTATAGCACTGTGAAGAAAAACAACAGTGAATGCTATGATCCAAATTTGCAAAGTAGTGACATAACTTCTTCATCTTCCATTTCTATTCCAACAACAGAAAGTAATAGGCGCTATAGTGAAAAAGAAAGAAATTATTTTCAAACATTGCCATCAGAAATAAGATGTCTGCCAAAAGAACAGAACTACCAAAAATTTAGTAATTTAAACAGTACAACTATAATAAAAGACGAAAATGACTTTTATAATGAGCCCTTTGTTGATAAACCCCAAGAAAACAAGTATGAAGCAGATTCCATTGACTGGGTCCATATTAATAAATTAGTGGAAGAAAGTGAAGAATATGCTACAGCTGAGTCAGCAAATTCAATTCCAAACAAGTTAAGTGCAGCTACCATTATGCCACAAATTTATTCTGAAGAAAACAATCAAAGCTCAGCTATGGAGAAAATGAACAAACAATCTACTGTTGTTACTAATGAAAATAATCTAAAATCACTTAATCAGAAAATACAGAAAAAGAAAAACGTAAAATGCTTGCCTGCTTTATCAAACATAAAAGATGATACCAAAGTCACTAATTCAAAAACAAGCACTAGTGTTGGTGGTAGTAAATTAGACAAAATTAAATATTCCTCCATTGCTGGTAGTACTGGGAAACAATATACAGAAAAAAGGAATATATCTAAAAAAAATTTCCAAAATGGAGTATATTCTTTAGAAGACCAAACATCAAATCCTGAATGTCAGAGAAAGAGAAACAAACTATCCGAGCCAGTTACAAAATCTTCCAAAGTGGAAAAAAATAAACACATTTGCAACCACTATGAACAAAAGGACAATAAATATTGTAGTTCAGAACTGCAAAGCAGTGATATAACATCTTCATCTTCCATTTCAACTTTAATGGTAGAAAGTAATAGGTATAAAATTGAGAAAGAACAAAAAAAGACTGAATTTAATAATTCACACATTGTAGTTGTAACAGAAGATGAAATTGATATTTGTGATGAACTTTTAGTTAATAAAACCCAAAAACACATGTATAGAGATTTCAATGGCAGGATTCATGTAGGAAATGCACTAACAGAAGAAAGTCAAGCATGTTCTGAAATTGAACTAACAAATCAAGAAAATGTTTCTGATAAGTTAAAGATGGCAACTTGTATATCCCAAATTTCTCCTGTAGAAACCAAGCAATGCTTAACTACAGAAAAAATTAACGAACAATGTATTGAAGGTAAAAATGGCAGCAAGTTAGAATCATTTAAAACACATAAGAAAAAAATACAAAAGAAGAATATGATGAAATGCCCATCCATTCAGTCAAAAATAAAATTAAACAAAAATAATTTTGAAGTAGTCAAGCATTCAAAAGCAGTCTCTCCTGTAAATGTGAATGAGGCTGTCAAAATTAAAGATGCATCGATTCACTCAAATATCGTCAATATAGAAAATAGGGATTTAAATGAAGAAAATTTCCAAAGTGAAATACATACTTTGGAACTAGCATTGAAACCTGATTTTAAAAATAGAAAAAAAGAATCTGAACTTGCCACAAAACGTTACAAATCAACTAGAGTAAACAATGATTATGACATCCATAGCATCTTGGATAAGAAAAATAAAACTGAAAATAGTAATACAACACTACAAAGCAATGATATAGTACCTTCATCTTCCACTTTGCCAAAAGAAAACAACACATATAAAAGTAAAACTAAAATTAACTATTCCCAATCTCAGACCACTGGAGTAAAACATCAGACTAAAGAACAAAATGAGTTTAGTAATTCAAACAGTATACTTAAAGTAGTAAAAAACAAAAAAGACATTTATAATCAACCTCCAGTTAATGTAACTCAAAAATACAAGTACAGAGAAGATTTTGTTGATAAGATTAAGGCTGAAAATGCATTAATGGAAGAAAGTCGAGCATCATCTACAATTGAATTTGCAAATCCTGGAAATATTTCAGGTAAATTAAAAATGGCATCCAACACACTTCACATTTCTCCAGTAAAAATGAAACAAAGTTCAACTACAGACAAAATTATTGAACAGTGCATTGGAGGTAAAAGTGGAAGCAAATTAGCATCACCTAAAACAAACAAACAAATAGCACAAAAGAAGAATATGATAAAAAACTCACCCAATCAATCAAACATAAATAAATATAATTCTGGACCAGGTATTTTAGTAAAAGATGGCGAATCAACCAAAGTTAAGATTTCATCCATTTCCTCAAATATTATTAAGAAATGTACAGAAAAAAAAGATTTGAATCAAGAAAATTTCGGACATAAAATACATGCTTTTGAATTAGCATTGAATTCTGAATATTTCACAAAGAGAAAAACTGTATCCAAGCTTGTCACTAAACCTTTCACATCAAATAAAGTGGAGAATCACACGGATGTTCACAGCATCACTAAAAGTAGCAATGCAAGATTACAAAGCAGTGACATAGTATCTTCATCTAATATTTTACCCATGGGTAAAAACAGATCTGAAAATAAAAAGAAAACTACTTATTTCAAAACCCAAGTTTTTGAACATCAGACAAAACAACAAAATAAGGCAACATTTAGTAAATTTGACAACAGAGTTACAACAAAGGAGAAAAACTGTATTTATAATGAGCTCTTTAGTGATGAATCTGAGAAAGACAAATATATGGCAGATTTATCTAGCAGAATTCAAACTAAAAATGCATTAGTGCAAGAAAGTCAAGCATTTAATAAAACTAAACTGTCAACTTCAGAAAATGCTTCAGGCAAATTAAAGACAGTAATCAATATATCTCCATTTTTTTCTGGAGAAACTAAACAAAGATCAATTCCAGATAAAATTAATAAACAATGTATCAAAGGTAAAAAAGAAAGCAAGCTAGAATCAGTTATAGCACATAAACAAAAAACACAAAAGAAGAAAATGATAAAACATCCATCTCAATCAAAGGTAAAAGTAAGCAAAGATAACTCTGCTGTTGTCAAAAGTTTAAATGATGATAAGCAAATCAAAATTAAAGTTTCACCCATTCCCTTAAATGTTGCCAAGAAACATACAGAAAAAAAGAACTTAAATCAAGAGAAATTTGAAAATCAAATAAATATTGCAGAACAGTTAACAACAGATGCCAAGTATCTAAAAAAGAGAAAACACATACCTGAGCATGCCACTACATTTTCCAAGTCAATTAAAGCAAAGAAGCTCAGTGATGTTCACAGTATCTTGGATACGAAAAATAATATTGAAAATAGCAATGCAACAGTACATAGTAATGATACAGTGTCTTCATCTTTCGTTTTACCACTGGCAAATAACACAAATGAAAAGAAAAAGGAAATTACTTACTTCCAAACACAGATCAATGGAGTTAGACATCAGACAAAAGAACAAAATAAGACAAAATTTAATAATTTTGACAATAGAGTTACAACAGAAGAGAAGAGTTGTATTTATAATGAGCTCTTTAGTGATGAATCTGAAGAAGAAAAGTATAGAGCAGATTTTTATAGCAGAATTTATGCTAAAAGTATGGAAGAAGATCAAATATATATTAAAAAACAATCGCTAAATTCAAAAAATGCTTTAGACAAATTAAAGGTAACCACCAATACACTTCAAATCCCTCCACAAGGATCTAAACAAAGTTTAATAGCAAAAAATAAAAATGGAGGTCAACTAGAATCAGACAAGATACTTAATCAGAAAACACAAAAGAAGTGTGTGACGAAATATACGCCAGGTAAGTCAAAGATGAATGACACTAAAGTTGATTTTGAAGTTGTTGAAAATTCAAATGGTAGCTCCCTAATAAAAAATATGGAGTCATTCAGCAAAAATAAAGATTTCTCTGTTATTACAAGTAGTCATAAGAAATACACAGAACAAGATCAATTTGATGAAGAAAATTACAGAGGAAAAGTAAATACTGCAGAAGATGTAGCACCCAAATCAAATTCTGTAAAAAAGAGAAAAAAATCATCCAAGAAAATAAGTAGACTTTCGAAAGTGACTAAAACAAACAATCTCATAGATATTCATAGGGTCACACATCAGACAAAAAAGCAAAATTCAATAGAATTTAGTCATTTTGATAACAAAGCTGTAATAAAAAATAAAAATTACATTTATAATGAACCCATAGTTAGTATATCCCAAAAAGACATGTGTACAGCAGCTTCTATAGCCAAGAATAATGCTGAAAATGCATCAATGAAAGAAAGTCAAGCACTTACAAAAGCTGAATTGAAAAATTCTAAAAATATTTCAGATAAATCAAAGGCAGATAAAACAAAAAGTTTCACTGTGTGGAGAATGAATAAACAGTCAAGCGAAGAGGAAAGCCCAGTTAAGGTAGAATCATTTAAAATATTCAACCAGGATAAAAAAAATATGATGAAATGCTCACTCACTCAACCAAAAATAAAATGCAGTCAAGATCAGGTTGTCAAAAATTCAAAAGCTAGCACTTCAGTTGAAAGTAGTAAATCATTAACCAAAATTAAACACTCTTGCATTGCTTCGAATATTGTTAAGAAAACTATAGGGTGCAAAAGATTAAAAAAGGGAAAAATCATAGATGAAATAAATACTTCAGAAGATCTGGTATCAAATCCTAAATATTGTCTAAAAAAGAGAAAAAGCATATCTGGACGAGTCAATAAGCTTTTGAAGTCAAATCATGCCAATATTGATGGAATTTTGAGTCAGAAAGACAGCACTAATAACCGTAACGTAACACAACAAAGTAGTGATATAGCATCTTTATCTTTCACCTTACCAAAGGAAAAAAACAGATGTAAAAATGAAAACAAAATTAGTTATTTCCAAGCCCCGATTTTTGGAATAAAAAATCATATTAAGATAGAATCTACTAATTTTGATTGCAGAGCTTATACAAAAGATAACAGTAATACCTATAAAGAACTTTTAGTTATTATACCCCAAGAAGAAAAACATCGTGCAGACAGCATTGGCAAAATTCTTGCTGAAAATGCATTGAGGAAAGAAAGCAAAGCATTTACTAACAATGAATCGACTAATTCAAAAAATTCTGTTTCAGGCAAATTAAAAGAAAAATCTCACATGCAGAAAGTCCCTTTAAAACAAAACAAAATAATCTTAAAAGCAGAAATTCTTAAACAGCCAATAGAAGATAAAAGCATATATAAACTAGAATCAGTTACGACTTTTAATAAAACACGAAAGAAGAATGTAAGAAAATGCTTCTCGACTCAACCAAAGGTAAATGATGCTCAGGTTGAAGTTGACAGAAGTTGTAATCATGGTGATTGTAAGGTAGTATTAAAAAAAATTGAAGATGTTTCTATTGTTTCAAACATTACCGGTACAAAAAAGAATAATTTTAATGACAAGAAGTTTTCCTGGAAAGTAAAAGCTCCAGAAAAAATGACATCAAAATCTGACCATCTAAAAAAGAGAAAATGCATGTTGCCTCAACCAAAGATAAATGAAACTATAATTGAATACGAAGCTGATAGATATTCAAATTGTAGCACTTTAATTGATTGTGAGGTAGTATTAAACAAAATTGAAGATGCCTCTATAGTTTCAAACATTACAAATACAGAAAAGAAACATTTTAATGAAGAAAAACCTGCATGGGAAGTAAAAACTCTGGAAAAAATGACATCAAATTATAACTTTCTGAAGAAGAGGAAAAAAAATAGTGAAGTTAATTTTAAAGCTGACAAAAATTCAGATCCTGATACATCAACTGACAGTATGTTATCATTAAACAAAATTGAAGATGCCTTTATTGTTTCAAACATTACCAATACAGACAAGAATAATTTTAATGAAGAAAAACTAACATGGGAAGTAAAATCTCGAGAAAAAGTGACATCAAAATTTCACTGTCTAAAAAAGAAAAAATGCATGTCGGTTCAACCAAAGATAAATGACACTCAAGTTAAATGTGAAGCTGATAGAAATTCAAATTGTGACACTTTAAAAGATTGCGAGGTAGTATTAAACAAAATTGAAGATGCCTCTATTGTTTCACATATTACAAATACAGAAAGGAATCATTTTAATGATGAAAAGATTTTATCAGAAGTAAAAGCTCCAGAAAAAATGACATCAAAATTCCACCATCTTGAAAAAAGAAAATGCATGTCGGCTCAAGTAAAGATAAATGATACTGAAGTTGAATATAAAGCAGCTGATAGAGATTCAAATCGTGGCACTTTAATTGATTGTAAAGTAGTATTAAACAAAATTGAAGATGCCTCTATTGTTACAAACATTACAGATGCAGACAAGAATCATTTTAATGAAGAAAAACTTACATGGGAAGTAAAAGCTCCAGAAAAAATGACATCAAAATTCCACTGTCTAAAAAAGAGAAAACGCATGTTGGTTCAACCAAAGATAAATGACACTCAAATTGAATATGAAGCTGATAGAAATTCAAATTGTGACACTTTAATTGATTGTGATGTAGTATTAAACAAAATTGAAGATGCCTCTATAGTTTCAAACATTACAAATTTAGAAAGGAATCATTTTCATGAAGCAAAACTTGTATCGGAAGTAAAAACTCCAGAAAAAATGGCATTTAATTTCAACTCTCTAAAGAAAAGGAAAAAAATGACTCAAATTGATTTTAAAGCTGACAAAAATTCAGATCCTGGCAATTTAAATGACAGTGTGTTATCATTAAACAAAATTCAAGATTTCACCATTGCTCCAGATATTATGAGCATGAGCATGGAAAATGATTATGTTAATAAAGGAAGATTTATAGGGGATACAACATCAAAATCTAGCTCTCTAAGAGAGGGAAAAGAAGAATCCGTGAAAACCACTGAATTATCCAAACTGAGTGAAATAAAAAATCCCACAGCTGTTCACTGCAACTCTAAGAAAAAAAGCAACATTGAAAGATGTCGTGCAATACTGAAAGGGAATTTGGTGGCACCTACATGTTCAATCTCCAATTTACGAGAGCAATTAAACGAAGGTAGAAATGAAAATATTCAAACACACTATGGAGAAGGACATCAGGTGGAAGAACAAAAATCAAACTAAAAAAAAAATTTCATGTAAAATAACAAGTTACACACTTTAAATGGTATCAACTGAACAAATCTTAACAGAAAACACAATGTACTAATGTACTCTTCAAAATGAAAATACAACTTTATTTGATTATAAAAGAACTAAACAAAGCAATGTACAAACACACTCTTCAACTTGAAAGTAGAAATTTACCTGAACTTTAGTTTACCAGACTAAAAAAAACTTAAGTGAGAAAGCAATGACGAAAAATACTCTTCAACATGAAAACAGAAGTTTACTTGATTATAACAAAAGGCTAAGATCATTTAAGAAATTTAATTATAAAACAGAGCAGAAAAAATAATAAATTTAGACAATTGCATTACTATCAGTAATTATTTTTTACTAAAGTTACAAAAAATTAAAATGCAAGAACTATAATATAATGAAAATGAATTAACAATTAAACATTTTCTTTGTTGTTTGACAAAAAGAAAAGGAAATTATACCTTTAATGTTGTATTAAAAATGAAAGAAAAATGTCACCTCCCCCCCCCCCTCCTTTATTTTTGTTATGTTATTTCACTGCGTCAAAGAAAAAGTTTAAATGTTTTTAAATTATGAGTTCAACTCAGATTCTATGTAGAGAAGAATATATTTTAGTTAATTTTTCTGTATCAAGAACATAGTTTTGATATTGTATTTTTAATTTTATAAAACTGTTTCATTTCAAATAAATTTTCAGTAAAATATGAAAAATGACTTTTTTTCTTATCAAAACATTTTAAAAAATTGCACAGAAAGTAGAAAATTACTTTTAGCTTACTGTAAACTCCTGTGGCTTAGTTAGTATTTTTCATACTAGAAATTTTATTTTAAAAAGGGCATCAAATAAATGCTAAGCAAAAGCAAGTTACATTTTATTTAAAACAAATTCTTGTAAGAAATTGTGTTACCTGAAAACCAGCATGCATGTGGGAAATTACAGTAAATTATTGCAAATTACATGTTTATGCCAATATTATTAACTTTTTCAGTTGAATTAAGATTTTTTTCTATTTCTTTTAAGCAATCTAAAATATGTGTAGAAATTTACTTTGTCAGTTTCTACTGATTTAAAAATGCTATTTTAATAATAAAATGTTATTCTTAACCTGGACTGAAAAATTAAGCAAGACCAGGATCCATCCCTGGTCTAATAAGGCTGAAAAAACAAATAATAAAAATAATAAAACTAGTCCTGTTCCAATTTTGTTGATAAAAATTAAGCCCATACCCAACCAAAGATAGTGCTATGGGTCACAACTATAAAATTCCTGAGTTATTTAGTTTTAAAAAAGTTAGAATAAAAAAACACTTCTAATTTTATATTCTTTTGGGCTTATATATATTAAGTATATCCTAAAAAATCGGGCATTGTGAGGGCCAAGACTAGCAAGGAGAGAACTAACTTTAATAATCACAGATTTTGATTATTTTAATATATGTTGTAGAACAGGGCCCCCTTAGCCTACCAATGCTCTTTAGTTCTTGAAAAACAGGAGGTTCTAATATTCTGACACAATTTATATACTAACTTTGAAAAGAAAAAGCATAGTTGATCGTGTCTCATTTTGTATAATAGAGTTAGCTCGCTGATCAGTGCCCCCGGGATTGATACCAGGTCGCACTACATTTGTTTTTCGCATCTTTTTGTTTCATAAGTTATAATTTAATAATTTTAATTAAAAATCTTAATATCGTATCTTAACGGCAATGTTAGCATATTTAGGTATTAATTTAGCATTTTTGATTTTTATACCATTATTTCACATCATTTAAGGAAATTTTTAAATTTTTCGATCTGTTATTGAATAATAAAAATTCCAAAAGCTGTTGTAGTGCCATCTATTTATTATAAAATAAAACTTGTTCAAGTAAAGTAAAAATAAAAGCAGGAACAAAATAAATGTTAAGCAAAATAAAAAAGCAGCAATATTTAAGCAGAATAATTCATAAGAAAAGCATACATTTTACAAAATTTAAAAATCATTAATATGCAAAAAGTTCTGTATAAAAGTATAAGCAGTAGTTTAATTCTTATGTTTACTTTTAATATAATTATGTTTATTAATTTAAAAACAGAGTAATTTTATCATCGTATTGACTTCCCTTGTTAAAGCAATACATAAATTGTGTTTCTTTAAACTCACAAATAGACACAATTAATATCATTGCATTAATAAAGAATTTATGAAATACATTTTTGGATCTATTTATGATGTTTTATTTTATACAACTATTTAGTTACAAATAAAAAAGTAAATATGTTAAAATTAGAATTGATATACATTATAATTTTTAATTTTCAATGAGATTAAATTAAAATTACAAGTATATTTATAAAACAAAAAATGAAAAAAATAAGTTTCCTGGTATCAAACCCAAACCCGCTGGACAATTGATTAATGGTTATCTGACTGAGCTAGGAACACATACACTCTTTCATTTCAAAGTAAGAAGTTCAATTGTATCATTATATCGTTACCCTCCTGTTTCTCAAGAATTTAAGCCCTTCATGACAGGAGCATTTTACGAAATTTTTAATGTTTTGTCCCCGGTTTTTAAAAATAGAAATTTGTGCCTTATTAAATCGAGATAATGCGCCAATTAAATAAGGCAAATTTTACTTGTAGTGATACACAAATTTTTTAAAACCTTTTCAGGGTTGTTACGCCACCTGGAGAACCTGGAAAACTGGGAAAATGCAGGGAATTTTAAAATCCCTTCCAAAAACAGGGAAAATTCAGGGAATTTTTAAAAAATCCTAAAAAATCTGGAAAACACAGGGAATTTTTTTTCCTACTATATTCAAACTTTTTTTTTTTTTTTTTTTTTTTTGGGCTTTCATTTTTAAAGCATAATATATAATATTATCTTATGGTATTTTTAAAGATAAAAAATAAACCAGTGTTGTGTATCAAAGTTATCCTATATTTTTTGTGTCCTGTATTTTATTTTAAATATTAATTTGAATGCATAAAGTAAGTAGCTTTTCCTCTTTTCTTTTCTTTTTTATTTCTGCAATTTTTGTGATATTATGTTCAAGATAATTGATTTTTAGGTAAGATTCTTTAAAATTTTATATTCTTTAAATTATTAGATACAAAGTTTTTAGATATTTTAACATTCATTTACAAATACTAGAGTATTTTTTAGCAGAATGTTTGAGTATCGCTTTACTGTTTTTATTATTATTAATGTGAAATGTGGGATACAATAATAAATGTAACAACCTTTAAGGGTTTTTTCATTTGCTCATATCATATAATGTATAATATTTGTTCAATTAATTGGGTAATGGTAAATTATAAGATGTCTAATTAGCTTACATACACGCATATATTTTTGCACACTTAACATAAAATAAACACATTGCAGTACAGGGAAAACACAGGGAATTTTTTTTCTAGATTAGAGTGGCAACCCTGTTTTTTGCGGCATGTTCACTCATCCCAAGGGGTTAAGGAGTATTGTATAAAATCCATTGAATCTGAGGCTAAGAGGTCTCTGCCCTACAACATATTTTAAAATCAGTGATTATCAAAGTTGGTCATCTCCTGGTAAGCTGGATTTTTGAAAGAATGTCAAAAGTACCTCCAATGTTCTAAATTTTGCATTTATTCATAATTTAATTCATAGCCAAATGCTATTTTTGTGAGAAAAAGGAAATTAAATGCAGTGCAACCTCAACTGTCCAAGCTAATTGAGACAAGTACCTTGGATATCGAAAATCTTGGTTAATAGAAATTTTATATAAAATCTTCAAGGGCGGCGCCAGAGGGGGGGCCGTCGGGCATACCTGGCCCCCCATCGGGGTCAAAATTCAATTTCGTCGGGGAAAATATTTTGACTTTTGAATTTCAGCCCATTCAAATTGGGTCGAAATATGGAGCTTTTTTTTTTTTTTTTTTTTTTTTTTTTTAAGTCGGATTGACTAAACTAATTCTTTTTTGTACATCGGTTTCTGACTGAAGTTTGATTCTTACAATTTGAGTTTAGATAAACCCGAATTGTCGAAAAAAAATCTGAATTTTTAAAATAAAAATCTACATGGATGACAGCATAGGATGATGCATGAATGACTCTATGCATGTTTATTTTTCAACAAAAAGATAAAATTTATACTAAAAATCAATTTTATACTTTTTTTTAACTACATTAAATTTGTGGATCAGTTTTCGCTTATTTTGGATTTACGATCGGCTTGGTAATGAAGAATTTTTAGTTCAGTTAAAATACGAAAACGAAAATTATTTTGTCGGGGTTGTCTTGGATAACAAGTAGAATGCTTCATCGTGTGGGGCAAACTGCACCTGACATGACTCGCAGTCTGGACCGGATCGGGTTGAGCCTAAATTTTTGTCGTTGAGTGTCGGATTAAAGTCGGATTAACTTTGTTTCAGGTTCGGGTTGGATGTTGATACTTATGGTTCTTGATTCGAGAAGAATTGATCTCTCAAAAGAATTTACAAAACTTATTTTAAGATGAAAAACTGTATTTGAATGTCAATGAATTTATGTATACTGATTTTTTTTACTTAAAATCTGAAATTGTTACTGAATATATATTTGTAAACATATTCTTACATAACTGCATTACAGCATGGATATATTTTTTCATCAGCTACAATTAGGGTTTGGTTGGGTTGAAATATTTCGGGTTCAGGTCGAAATGTAGAGATGTCTAGCTCAAATCGGGTTTCGGGTAGAAACCCGATCCTGCATCTCCTCGGAAAATTAAACTCAACTCGACTGGTGGTTTTAGTCGGACCTGGCTAAAGTTAATTTTTTTTCGGAAAGTTTAGGATTGACTTCTATTTTTCGAGTCGGGTAATTTTAATTGTTTTAGCGTATGGGCTCGATTCTATCAGATTCCACAAAAGTATCCCCAAAATATATTTTAAAATGAAAAATTACATTATTTGAATGTCAATGAATCAATATACAGATATATCGATTTTTCTACATAAAAAATATAATTGATACTAGACTACTTTTCCATTATTGCTTTACAAGATGGAATTTAGTTTTTACATACTGAGTTGGGATTGCGTTCGGAATGAATACTATTGATTTTGGAAGTTTTGTCAAGTTCGGGTTATCTATTTTTTAAAAACTGGTTCAGGTTGAATGGATATATAATTAATTAGCTCAGGTCAGGTATAACCCATTCCGCGGAGGATTCCGTGCTCGGTAAACAATCCGTGAATTGAACTATCCCCCTCCATTGATTAGATTCCATAAAAACAGAAAAAATTGCACTTTAATTTTGCCATTTCTATTCCACCTCCCGCAAAAAATACAGAAAAAACACAAAATACCTGAAATACTCACACCTAAACAGCATGTTCGTCAAATTACATGGGTATTCTGGCATCTGTGTTGCTTAGTACTATTCGTGTTAGAAAAGGAATTTAAATCCCTTTTATCTATAAATATGTAAAAATGAGAAATCAAAGATCAAAATTTAAAAAAAAATCTTATGTCAGAAGGCAGAAATTTATTAAAATAATAGAAAAGATGAAAATCAAAGGAATGCTTCGGCGATGTTGAGCGAGAAATTTTTCTTCTCGCAGACCTCTAACCCGCAGCTAAATCTCATGCATAACCCGCAGTTTGAATCAGCGATATATTTATAATTGCAGATCGCTTTTCGCTGATATTAAAATAATTCACTTTTAGATTCCCAACTATTTTACAATTTTTCACTTCATTTACATTTCTCTTGGAAATTTTGTGTTAAAGTTTTTGTTTCAGATTTAAATTCTGATCTTATCAAAATTTGGAACATCACACTTTGTGCATTTGATCAATGTACACTCTAAAACAAAATGGAAATTGAAGATATTTTCCCCCATTGTTTTTATTATTATTTCTATAGCTAAAAAAGTCTGCTTTAATTTGAAAATTTTTTCGAAAATAAAGAAAATTAATCAATTTAATGCTAAAACTACCTGAAATCCTCCAATATCTACAGATGCATTTTTTTTAATTAAAGGACTGTTTAATTAACTGTGCAACAACGCTGTGTACTAGGATTTTCTATTATTGACTGATTTTTTACTTACCTCTATTTTCTCTCAAAATATGAAAAATTCATGAATCAAATCTCAATTTTTAAAAAAATTCTACAATCAAAAGACAGAAAATTCTTCAAGGAATAGAAAAATCCGTTCCAACCACACGTGCGTTCCAGCAAATTACTGCTTGTATGTTTTATTTTTTGCGAAATGTTTTTTGAGAGTTTATAAAATAATTACATTTTCTCAAAAATGACTAAATTGGAAAATGATGAAAAAAGTAAAACGCGGTACTTATAAACTCTTAAAATTTATATATTTCAAAAATTCTAGTTCGATTAATTACTTTCACATTAATTTCAAGGAAATTAGTATTTAGTACAGCAACGTGTTCCGATTTAACGAAAAAGGATATGAAAGAAATTTCAATTTTATACAGATTTTGTTCTAGCCAAGTATGTTGTTTCTTTATACTCGTATTCTTATTTAGATTTCAAACTAACGATGTTTAAACTGCAAAGAACAGCTGCGGTTCACCAAAAGGAAATGCATGACTATCTGTTTTGAGTAGTTTTCAAATTCTGTTCTGCAAATTAATATAAAACAAACTTTTCGACTGCTAGAATGATAAAGAGATCGATGAATATGTTGTTTAGCTTCAGCAAACGTATTCTTGCTGATTGGTTGTAAAAAAAACCTTTATACATCTCAATGTTGTTGTGGGAATTACTAGAAAAACATCTGCTCTGATAGTCTTGAAGGATATTTCAGAGTTACATAAGGTGCAGTTCCCTATTATCGACATTTGTCCATTGACCACAGATACAAGGAGTTAATTCTTTTTCCTAATCTAGTATTTTTATTTAAAAATATCGAAATCGTCTATTTAATGCTTTTTTTTTTACAAAAATAATATAATTAATAATACTGTAACCGTAAGAACAATGCTACAATGACCTTTTAAAGAACGAATCTGACTATAAAACAATGAAATTTATGACTTTGCAAATTTTGCATTTGAATTATTATTTCTACTAATTATAAATACTTTATGAGTTCAATCTTTTTACGAATGTGTGAACTATAATATTTTTCTGCAGTACATAAAAAGTTTCAAGTCTTTCATACGAGTAAGTTCAAATGATTTCTTATTTCTTTGCGTTTGTATGTAATTTGATATTTTTACCCGAGTGCTTTAATTTTAAAACTTCTTTATACGTAGAATTTGTAATTTTGTTGATAATAATAATTTAACTTTTTAAAGAAATTATGTAAGTTTTTCATTTGTATTTTTGCTTTCAGTAATACATACAGTTACGCCTCATATATTACGTACGACATGGATTAAACATTAATATTCCTGGGCCCAACATAAACAAGGTTTAAATGAAATTTCAGTTTTACAATTTTCGGAACTGCGAATTTTTAAACTTCTAAATATCGCACATTTTAAATTTTTACACAGTGACATAGAGAAAAAAATGCTTTTTTAAATGAAATTTGTTTGCAAACTTTACCACAATTTGTTTTCAAATTATTAATATTTTAAAAGTTTTTATTACATTTTTTGTCATCGTGTCAACAGAAGTATTCCATTTTTGGACATTAAATATGGACCAATCACAAAACGAATAAAATAAAATAAGCTCCGGAATTCAACCAATAAAAAGATTCAGATCTGCTTCAGATTTTCCAGTTCTCCACCGAGATCAACAACTATTTTCCAAATAGTTAAAAAAAAAGATTAATTCTTTTTGATCAGAACACTTCGTGTAAAACAGTTTATAACAATATCGAAGTAAAATTCATGTTTTGTAGAAATAGAGTCAAGTCGGGTCGAGATTTTAACTTTTTTTTGGAGGGGGGGGGAGGGGGAAGGGGCTAATATATATAATACTTGCTAGACCATATAAGCAGGACAACTTTTTAAATTTTACTCAGACCGAAACATTAATTTATTTTGTACGAACTGGGCCCTTGATATTTTTGCCCACGCAATTTTTAGGACCTGCTCCAGCACGCGGGGACCTCTGATATATGTTATGAACTTGGCCCCCCTGTCGGGGATACAGTGCCCCCACGTCGGGCAAATTCTGGCGCCGCCCTTGAAAATCTTGCATTTCTTGTAAACTTACCATTAAAAACATTAGAACATTTTTTAAATGATAAAAATAAATACAATGTTTTGCTGAACAGCTCTACAAACTTTAAAAGGAAATTCCCCACTGTTGCCAATCAAATTGTTTGGGGATTGCTTATAACACATCATCTCGTGATCAATAAGGATACTGAGCTGATAAACAAAATCTGACTTTGTTTATCAGCTCAATTAATGGAAACTTTCATTAATCAAGGTTCTACTGTAAATATATATATATATATATATATATATATATATATATATATATATATATGTTTAGTTTTAATTTGTATTTTTTATGTTACAAAAAAAAAAAAAAAAAAAATCTAATAAACAATGAAGTAATTTCTTACTTAAGTATTTTTCCAGTGACACCTTTTATTTTCTGGTCCCACGTTTTCATTTCTGTGAAATGCTACCAGCATTATCAATGGTTCTATTTAGCAAAGGGTCATCTAATAAATCGCTTTTGAAGTCTTTACTTTGTAAACAATTTTCATTTTTCTTTCTCTGTTAGCTGGATGTTGGGTTCATTGATATCAGTGAATTTATATCATGGCATATATACCATACTTATATTCAAAATATCAAGATGTTTCATATTTTGTACATTGATATATATTTTTTTTTAATATCACTGTATAAGATATTTCTAATATTTTTAGTCTAAATAAGTATAAACGAAATTTTCAATTGGATGAAAACAATATCTTTTACGAGTTTAAATATGAAGTTTTTATTTTTAATTGTAGGACTAATATGCAAGACATAATTAATTCAGAACAATAATTGAAATATGGACTGTTTAAATAAGCGTTATATGCATTTTTATAAGAGAATAATTTTTTCTGACTCTAGTTCTGTTGAATTTAAACTGTAAAACATGTTAGGGAATACAAAATACAAAGTTTTCTTAATTAAAGAAAATTATTTTGTTTTATAAATTGCTGATTCTTTTATACTTTAAACTTAATTCTATACTTGTTATGACTGTATAAAGCATATTCTTTCTGTTTTTAATTAGCTGATTTTCAATTTTATTCTAAATAAAAAAAAAAAAAAAAAAAAAAAGAATTTTTATAATGTTTGATTAAATTTTCATGTTAAATGCAATATATTTTAGTATGAGTAGTTCTATGAAATAATTTTATCTGTGCATGTGTAAACAATAACAACTATCTTTTTACATAATTTAATAGTCAACTCCATGGAGTAATTTACATGTAAAAAAAACAATCTCATATCATGAAAATTCAAAAAGATATCGGTGATAGGAGTGAGTGGATTTTTTGTTCTCCCTAAAAGCATATTAATGATAAGGGATTTTTCACAAATTGCCAATTTACTTACCCATCATACATAGTATAGGGCAAGTCTTGCAATCATTTTGAAGATGGGAAAAATTTTGTCGGAGTTATATTTTTCCGACAATAGAGATTCTGTAAAACATTTTTAGAAAAGAAAAAAAAAATTGCTGTCCAACTGTATCTGTAAATGCTCTGTCTCCCGAAGAAACTGAAATCTACATTTGAAATTCGGTGCATATTTGCAGGAAACTACCTGAATTGTGTAATATTATAAAAAATTAAATAAGTAGCAATTGAAGAGCATATTGAAACATGTTTTTACATGCATAAATTATTTGCCCTCGTCTCATTGTTATCGAAATATAAAGTTTTAAAATTTGCAAAGTAAAACATCTAGCATTAAAAAGGGGAGAGTTTTCCTGCAAGTTCATGGTGTAAAGCAGTAGTAGCTTCCCTTCTTATCAATTGGAAGTTCTTTAGGTAAATTATCGGTGCCACATCACTTCATTCAGCTTCGAACCCAGATTTTGAATATAGAGTCCAGTAAAATGTCTCATTCTCATTTTAAACTCTGAAGCTTGTGTTATATTGTAAAGATGTGTCATACTAATCCTTTATTTGGGTGTTTTAAAGTAATTAGCAACAATCAAGCTTATGAAACGAAAGAAGAGAGCTTTATCCAGAAGAATAATGCAGCACATATGCACCATTAACATTATTAATGTTTTAATGAATCAGTGCGGCATTAAGAATCGTTGACTATGCAAACTATCAAATGTGTAGAACGAAGTTGATTACACATTAGGTGCTGTTGTGCTTTG
Organism: Maratus speculifer; assembly: GCA_964019185.1. Taxonomy (NCBI): domain Eukaryota; kingdom Metazoa; phylum Arthropoda; class Arachnida; order Araneae; family Salticidae; genus Maratus; species Maratus speculifer. Next base: position 269,089,862 of record OZ025298.1, read on the forward strand.
TAAGGTTTGCATATTGAACAAAAACTTGGAATGTTCTTCTTTATTTTCATATGTAATTTACTATATTGGGTCGTTTGGAAAGTTGTGTTCGTTTGGGAAAATCAGTTTGTACCAGAAAATTGTGCCCATTAATTACTAAACATTAGATATAAAAAACAATATCTAATAATTAAATGATAGAATATTTTGGTACGAATTAATTTTCCCAAACAGACATGGCTTTCTGAACGATTCAAAAATATGTGCAAAATTTTTGAAAATATAAATTTTTTAAATCCAGTCATTCATTTATGCTAGCCTTGTTAAATCAAAATTTGGTAACCTTTTTATTTAATTTAGGCGAGAAAAAGAGAAAATTCAGAAATTTTACCAATCATATTAATATAAAATGCAAATCATATTCGGATATTAGTAGCATAAAAATGAAAGATGGTAAAAAAAAAAAAAAGTTGCTATTGACAATTCTGGTACTGATCAGAAAAGTGATTGAAGCATAGAAAATTGTGACACCAAACACATTTTATGAACTTAAAGCTACAATGGTCATTTCCTGTGAAAAGCAAAATTGTAAAGGAGTTTCAAATGGAAGTGGCCAATTTTGCACTAACCTGAACTTGTACTATGCATTATCAAATCATATTGGAGTATTATGGTGCACTAAACTGGAAACGGATTTCTTGGCTTATGTATGCCAGGATAATGACAATGTCATTTCATTCTAAAACATTTTTTCTCTTTTAATTTTTAGGTCAAACATTTTAATTTTGTTTAAAGAAACTTGTTATCAATACAGTAGCTCAAATTCCATGCAATGTTCATTAATTTATGGAAGCAAGGAAAATGACAAAATAAAAGTCTACTCAATTTTTATAAAGATTTTAATTACATTTTCAAAGAAATTTCTAAAAGATCTTGCTGATATCTATGATTGTGACTTGAATTATGTCAAAAATAAGAATTACTAATCAGCAGCACAATATTTATACATGTTAAAAACCTAAAAAATTGGCCAGGAAAATGATATTTACTTTCAGTGACAATCATATTTTAATTATGAAAAATTATTTGTAAAATACAGAATTTGTTACCTTCCTCATATTTTTGTTTTATAAATATTATTTAGAAATTTAAAAAAAAAAAAACTAGAAAAAAATATTTATACAGTATAGCAAAAGGCCCTTTACTTTGCACACATCACAGTGTGACAAGCCAGAAAAAAGAAAATCTGAAATTATAAGTCTTTTAATTGCTTTATTTATGTTATTAAAAATATAATGTTTCTTGAAAATACTTCTAGGGGATATTTTTTATTAGAATGTATCAAAAGATATTGGATTATGTAACATTTAATAGGAATTTTATTGTGAAAGCTGCAATTTCTTTTCCTTATATATATATATATATATTATATTCATCCTTTGAGACATAGTATCAATTTACATTAACAGCAGGGAGTGCAGAATATGTCTGATTCAGCAATCTAGGATTGAGAGAAATTTTAGCCACTCAGGGAAATTTTGCAGAAAAATACACTTGATTTTGCATATACAATGATTTCACATTACACAAATATACTTGCACATAAATTGGGAAATATTAAGGGGAAAAAAACCTATACCTATAGTAATATAGAATTGATATAAATTCATAATGTATCATAAAATTTTGGGAAAATTCACATAAATTAAGAAAAACGTTAAAAGTAAAAATATTTTCTGCATCCCTGACTAACAGTTCCTGATGTATGCATTCTCATGTATCATTATGATATTGTAGTAAATACAGTAGTTCATTTTCTTTGGTTGTAACCGACCAGTTATTTTTATGCTTTAACATTATTATTATTAAAATATTATTAGTCAGCTAGCTAATTATGCAGAATTTCTTGTGTTAAAATTGCATAAATATTTTTAATGAAACAAATAGAAAATTAGAATTCTGTAGTTCCAGAGCACCTCCCAAACTCTACCCTGGTCTTCAAATCTAGGCATGTATACATTTGTTGCTTTTAGAATTCATTGAAATGACAATCGAACATAAAAGATTGAAGAACTTTCTCTAAAGTATAGATTTTAATTAATGCTACCAATGTATATTTATTTTTTAATATTGTTTTAATGATTTCATATTAAATAAATATCAAATAGACCCCCACCTTCAAAGTAATGTAAGATATTTAATTTTTCAATACCTGTTTACCATTTTGCAAATTATGGCAAAAAGAGAAGGAGAAATTGTAGAGCACCATTGAGTTTAGTTGGGAAAGTGAAATTAACAAGAATATTTTGATTTTCTGTCATTCATAAATTCTTGATAAATTTTAGTAAAAACTTCTGTATTTAACACTATAGCATATATCAAACTTATTAATATTAATAAAATCAATTAAGGCATCTTCCAATGTAAAAAAAAAAAAAAAAAAAAATGTTTACATAAAGTATTCTAAAATGAATGCTCCTTATGAGCTATGAATATAGTTATTTTCCCATTTGCTTAATTTTACAAATTATGGATTGACATAAATTTCAAGATTTTCCTCTTTGGTCTTATAAGTACGTACTTTATTATTTATATAATATTCTAAGTAACAGGATTAAAGATATGAAAGTGGTTAAAAAATCAGTTAAAATAAAATTTACAAAATTATAATATCTTTATTTAAATCTGAGTTTTCATTTTTTTGTGATCCTTTGACAAAATTCACATTTTTTTCTATGATCTTGACAAAATTTGTGTTTTACATGCAATTCTTAATTCCCCCCCCCCCCCACCCAAGATTCTGAGACTAAATTAGAGGCTTTTCTACAATTCTTTGTTTATACAGCTATCTTTTAACAAAATTCTTGTTTTTATGTTTTTTTTTTTTTTTTTTTTTTTTTAATCCTTTGACAAAATTTGATTTACGATTTTTTGATATAATTTGCAGGTTTTTTGCGATTCCTCAAAGCAGGGTTGTTTGGTTTAAACCAAACTTTTTTTTTAAAGCCATGCTGGTTTTTTTTTTTCTTTTTCCCTAATGTTTTCATTTATTTTACACTTTATTAAAAATTATTCTTTAATTAATTATTATTCTTTTTGAAAAAAATGAAAAATTTAAGTAAAAACATCTCTTTGATAACACAATCTATTTTAAAACTGTACAACAGTGGTTCTCAAAACTATAAACTTTTCATCTTAAGGTGTGTGCAATGCATCTGTTGCAAAGGATCTACGAAAATCAAATTTAATGTAAAAATTTTCCACATAGCCAGCATGAAATTTTGTGTGTAACATGAAAGGGAAAATTTAGAATACAAAAGTAATGTTTAAAAATATATATTTTTTGCAGTACACACACACATTACTACACACATACACATTATTATATATATTATTGTGTATATTATATATATATATATATTGTTTATTATTAACGAGTTATTCCATATTATGATGTTGATTTGTAGTATTACTAATGGTTCTATATATATATATCCTATATGGTGATATTGTAAGAATATTGGTAATTTTAGTTTTAAATCTGATGGTCTGCAAAAAGCACAAAAAGAGGTCTACTGTAACCAAATAATTTAGAATTGCTGCTGTAAAGCATTGTTTATATATCTTTCAAGAACTTAAAAAGACAAAAATGTTAGCCATTTAGTAGTTTTTTTTTTTTTTTTTTTTTTTTTTTTTTTTTTTTTTACAAAATCTACTATTAGTTTCATTTAGTTTGTTAAAAAAATATCTTATTTAAATCTTCTATAAAATAATGTAATTATTACTGTTCAGAAAAAAGTAAATTTCTGAATTAAAAACACTATATTGGCAATATTGGATGATACAGTAAATACAACCAAAATCTTAGTTTTAAGCTATAATACATTTTGCACACTTCAAGGCTGCAATGAAACAATATTGAAACATGCAACACATATAAATTAGACTGCTCAACTGCAGAAAACAACAAGATAAACAGAAAAGAAAATATTTATTTCAAATAAATGAATTTAAAAGAATGTCATTAAAGTTGTACAAATTTTATTAAAGGTTTCTTTTAGCATGTAAAACATAGCATTGAATATTTCAATATAGTACAGGGTTTTTTCTAAGCATTTTTTACAGGTCTTTTCTACATACTGTAAGCAATTTAAATAAGTCCATATAACATATTTTTGTAAATGTCTCATATTTGTATTTTTGAATATTGCACAATTTATACAAGTTGAACACTATGTTACCAGTTTCTCTTTATAATAACAGATTTTCATCAAAAATTAATAGGCCGTCCAAAGTAAGCTGAGAGGTTAGCTTCTCTAAAAGCTTCTGACACAGTCTAAGAGAGAAAAAATATAATCACAAATCAATATTTTCATCAGAATAATCTCTCTCTAGATATATTATATACACAAGGTATCCTTCCTCAACATTGAACAGTAGTTAATACTTAAACTGTTAGTTTCAAAAGTTTACTTCTAATTCCAAGAATGTTTCAAATACCACTCTTCATCATGCGAAATTCCTCTATATCAAAAGTTATTTTTAAAAAAATTAAAATTCCATTCTTTTATTACCAAAATTTACAGAACAATTATATTTGAATTTTATAAATATTCAGCATTTTCTAATTCTAAAAGTTGCATTTTTAGCAAATATTTATAAATGTCAAAGTATTGTAACTATGTTAGTTTTGTCACAGAACAATCAAATTTTTACTGTTTTATTTGTTATACAGGGTGTTTCAAAATAACGTGGACAAAATGATATGACAAATCAAGCATACAACAAGGATCAAAAATCACATAGGAACATAGGGCTGCAAACCACTTATTGAGCCACAAATACAGGGTGTTTCGTCCTACCTCAATTTTGGTTGACGGTAATAAATTTCAGAAAACTGAAGTATATTATGATAAAACATTTAACAGACATTCTCACCTTTGTTTTAAGTGTGATAACAACAAACAAAAGTGATAGATATTTGCATTATGCGCACCAGCAATATGCACTTGACACCTCACATTTTGGACTGTCATAATCAGTTTATGCGGTATCATCGATTGCTTGAGCAATATGTTTTTCGAGATCTTTTCGTAATGTTATCACATTTCACACAAAATAAGGTACATATCGTTGCATTTTCAATACAATATTTTTTATTTTCTTTGAAGTTATTACTTTCAAACCGGGTGTAGCTGGAATGAAACATCCTGTATTTGTGACTCAAGAAATAGTTCGCGACCCTATGTTCCTATGTGATTTTTGATCCTTGTTGTACGCTTGATTTGTCATATCATTTTGTCCATGTTATTTTGAAACACCCTGTAGAATAAAGAAAACTTTTAAAGATATAACTTAAAAAATCCAAAAACCATATAAAAACTTTCATTTCAAAATGAAAAAAATTATATACAAACTATTTTGATATAAATTGATTTTCATATGATGATAGACAACATTTGCAACATTTCTGGAACTGAAACTATAAGGAATTAATTACTGGTCAATGATAAAAAGGGGCAATCTGTATATATATTTTTATGGTTTGTTCATGTATAAAAGTAAAATAAACACCCAATTCGAAAAAGGATAGAACAACAAAGTTTCGATATTTTAATAAATTCTGAAATATTACGTAACTTATATATATATATATACTTTACAACTCATTTTAACTTATAACATCCCAGCAAATGTTTAAGTGTTTGTTCAGACAAATAAAAATATATAAAGTTGTAAAATAATAATATAAAAATAGATAAGGGAAAAATATACGCAGAAAAAAAGTGATAGGTTCTTTAAAAAGCAAATTTTTCTTGTTAAAAGGAATAGACAATTTAATAACCAAAGAAAACAATTTCCATTAATAAATAGAATTTCCTTTATTACCATAAATTTTTTAAACTTTTTAGAGAAAATTATTTCAAATAGGCGAACACAAAATTACAGCTTTTCTACTACACAATTTTTATAGTTACACTTAAAAACCTATCCACATTACAATTGATTTTTCAAACATTAAAAATAAATTTAACAACAGAAGTTTAAACTTTAAACCTTCATAATTTCTGAGGTACTTGATGGAATGAGTCACCTTTTGGAATTTAAAGGTGACTTTTATTAAAGAATTTAAATATGTCAAATTTAAGCATTTAGTATTGGGGTTATTCCACATCAAATCAGGCAGTAAAATATCAATATGTAACCTACTATCACAGATTTTAATGAAACCATGTGTTTGTTCTTACTGTTAAGACATGTTCACCAGTCATTTTTTTTTTCACATTGGTGCAATAGTTTTTGAAAAAAAAAAATTATAAAAATTTTGAAAAACGCTTCAGTTAACATTTTTGACTGCTCGGTTTTCAAATGTAGCACCCCATAAATATAATTATATTTCAATATCTATTTGACAAATCATCTTCAAATAATTTATGCATAATAAATAGAGTATGCAACTTATGCGGAAAAAAAACTTATGGGTACTACTATGTTATCCCGTAGACCGATTTCGCCAAATTATACAAATCACCAAACTAATAGGCAAATTTTACATATTTATATAATTTTTATTTTAAATAAAGAAAAAACAAATAATTAGTAGAATATTAATAAAAATACAAATAAAAAGTCAAAATAAAGATCCCTTAATGACGTTTTAAACACGTGTATCATATTTTATGTCATTGAACTGACATTCATAATCATTCATTATGGCATTTAATCTTATAATGTGGCGATAGTATTTTGGTCGACGTGATAACAGAGTAGTACCAACTTATGCTTATAACATTTTAACTTTGTCTAAAAAATTTTTAAAACTAAAATCATGAGTTTTTTATGAAAAAATAACAAAAAAGCATTTTCAACAAAAGATGTAGTTTCTATTAAATTCATTTTTGCTGGGAATTATACTGAAAAGTGTCCTTTACTTGATTATGAAATAAAAATAGTGAAATTTTGGGCTTTTTTTTTTGTAATATTTTTATTTAAAAATATTCGAGCAACAATCCAAATCAAGCAGTCATTGCATGCTATTTCCTCTAAGCCACTGTCGCAGATTTCAATGAAACTGATTTTTTTTTTTTTTTTTTTTACTTTAAATTGTACATACTATTTAATAGAGATGCAACGATTATTTGGCCCATTTGGCCTGACAGTCAAATATTCGGCTTTGGTAGAATATCAAGTCCATTATTCGACCTCGGCTGAATATTGTGAGAAATGTTTTTTACATAGTAAAACTTTTTCACTGGACAATTTATCATGTAGTAAGATAAACGGCACAGAAGAATTTTAGTTCTTGCCATTTATGTGCATTTCATTGGTTTATTATTTAAATTTTCTTTCATTTGAAACTTGAAATTTGTGTTGTCTAATGCTTTTTAACATTTTGAGTATATTTTTAGATGTGATAATAACAATACGGTATATCTAAGATATTACATATTCAATATTTTCACATTTATATCCATTTTGCTTTTCCTTATCAGTATTTCCTTTGCCTGAAATTAAAACATTCACTGTGTACTTCTTAAAAGGGCTGTCTGCTGACATAGCAAAATAATAGTATTAACGCATTCGCTGTCACTAAAAATCATATTTCCGTCCTCAGAAGCCGGATTCCTGAGAAGAGATGTAAATTTTCCAGAAAAATATAAGTAGCGGAAAAAAACTTTTTTTTACCGGTTTTTTTTCGGAAAAAAAACGGAAAAGTTGGAAAAATTGATTTTTTATGATTGTTTCTCCCAAATAAATTATATTTTCTTAGAGAATATTAAATAATAAACATTTTCCCCATTTATTTGTATTAAAAGAAAATTATTTTCACTTTATATTACAAAATAAAAAGAAAATAGCAAAACCTGCCTTTAAAAGTTGTTTTTTTTTTTTTTTTTTTTTTTTTTTTTTTTTTTTTTCACAGTCTAAGAATTTTTATTAAACGCTATTGTTTGTTACATCTTATCTCTGTTGAAATGATTTTTTAATTACATGTTTAACTACCAATTGACCTAATGTAAAAATCTGAGCCAATATGTCTGCAGTTTGGAATGAAATAAATAATGCATTCTATTTACATAAGTATAGTTTTTAAGTAAATAATACCAGTTTAAAGAAATTATTGCAATTTTGTCATTATTATGAATATCAGTATTCAAAAATTCCATTGTTTGTTTAAAAAATGCATATTTTTACATCATTACATTTTTTTCTTACAATTATAATTTCATTTCCTTTAAAAAGTATGTTTAGTTTTGGTATAACTTTCCAATCTCAGCTCAAAAAAGTTTTGATTTAGTTTTATAATCTAAATTCAAACAAAACTAAGTTTTAGTTTGGCTTACTTAGGTCTGCAACTAAAAAATGGTACATAGGATTTATTGACTTTTAGATTTTTACTCAGTTGTACTTTTCTAATGCAAACTGCCCATGTTTTTGCAACATTACTGCGTATTATGGAGGTAAAATAGAGGTCAATTTTAGATTCAACACCTTGAAAATACATTCAATTAATCAGCTATAACAAAATCTTGAAAAATGCAGCATAGTAGTGCCACCTATAGGGCAATTTACACCAAAAACTAAACAACATTAATATTTATCAGGAACTGTCTGAAGCTGTAGTTTGATAAAAAATTGTCTTAGTTCTTAAAATAAAGCTATTGCGATAATCATGAATAATGCAGCATAGCAGCTTCATCTGTTGAGTGATTTACACCAAAAAGTAATGAGCACGAAGTTATGTTAAAGATTAACTTAATCTGAAGTTTTATGAAAATACAGTTCTTGAGATAGAACTATTGTGGAAATTATGAATAATGCAGCATAGCAGCGCCACTGATAGGGCAATATACACTAAAAACTAAATATCTCGAGTTTATATCAAGGTGTAACTGAATCTAAAGTTTTGTGAAATTATGCGCATCAGTTTTTGAGATAGAGTGCTCATAAAATTTTTGTCACATACAGACTCACAGAGTGACAGATATTTTCCAAAAAACATCAAATCGTGTTCAGGATCTTCTAATACACCAAAAACTGGAAGTCAAAATTTTCAAGAATTCAATATTTACTTCTTGAAAAGATAGAAAAAAGTAATAAATGCATGCTTCAAATTTTATGTTAAATTTTTAATTTTATCATTTCCATTAATCGGCATATTATTGAAATAATTTTGCACATGAATTAATTTTTAAAAAGAGAAGTTGCATTTAATTATATATCTAGATTTTTTTCATGTAATCCTGTTTTTGGAAAATTGTGAACTTCTTGTATATACTTGTACAAAATATAATCAGAATTTGTGAATAAGAAATTATTACTATATTTAGGTTCCTATTTAGACATTTTTAATAAGGTTATTTATACGTATATACAACTTTATAATATTCAGCTGCTATATGGCATGAGATTTTTTTTCTTCAATCACTGCATTCGCGAAAGATTTAATTTGTAGATTAAACTTTTTTATGAAATGTCTATTTTCAAGGGAAATTTTGCGAAGGACTTGTGTTTCAAACAAGAAAAAAATGTGAAGGATCCTTTCAATTCTTCTCAAACAGATTTCTGCTCAAAGATCAGATTACCCACATTAAAGTTTTCATGTGGGACACTCAATATAAAAATAAATAAAATTAAAAGTATGAGAATGTAGCTATTACAAAATTTTCAATAGATTATTTCATACATGAAATTTCAATTTTTCCAGTTCGGAAAAAGTGAAAAATAAGCCTTCGGAAAAAAACTGAACGGTTTTTTACCCAATTTTTCTGTTTTTTTCCCCAGCATTCCCATTTCTATTCCTGAGCTCCTTAAGTGGTGCTTCAGACGCTCGACGCTCTAGAGGGTTAGCAAGCGCTCTAGTGGCAGACAAAAAAATGCCGGTTGGACACACTAGCGCATCAGTGGCAGCGAACATGTTAATAATAGTTTTTGTTAATAGGAAGCTGTATAACAGAGTTGGCAAAAACACGGGTTTTTGCCATGATTTTAAAATTATGTCTTCACAGCATGGCGCGAAATTGTTACACTAACTTCGGGAGTGGGTCTCAGTTACCTTTTTTCAACTCTGTGCATCTGTAACCCCCACTGTGGCTTGCACACAATTAAGGTGTTGCATGCGACGATTAGACTAACTCAATACCTCCAGCTACTGAGAAGAGTGGCAACATCGCATGGGTAGTTACCGAGATTCAAGCAAAATAAAATGTGTTTGGTCTCACAGACCCAACCCCCATGATGCCAAGTTAGACATTACAAAAAGCAAGAACAATAATAAGCATACATTATTTGTCACATATAAGTCATTTGAAACTTATTTAGTGATTTCATATTGAAATGAGTTCTTTCAATGCACTCTCTCTGAATATAGAACAGTCATTAAAAATAATTTAAAACAATTTTCCAAAGATTTTATGTTTTTTTATTTAAAAATATATTATACTCAGGTTCAAAATAACTAATGGTGATTGGGTCTTAAAATCAGTAAAAAACAAATTCAGCTTCATTGAAATCTGTGACAGTGGCTTATTGAAAATGGCATGCAATGACTCTGCTTGATTTGATTTGGAATGTCCCTCAAAATATTTTTTAATACGAAATACTACTAAAAATACCCAAAATCCCACTATTTATTTCAAAATTAGGTAAAGGACACTTTTAAGTATAATTCTATGTAAAAATAAATTTAATAAAAATTGCATCTTTTGTGATTTTTTTTTTTTTTTTTTTTTTTTTTTTTTGTTAATATGTTATTTTTTTCATAAAAAATTCAAGATTTCAAAGTTTGAAATTTTTTTTAGACAAACTTAAAATGTTATAAGCATAACAGTTTTTTTTTTTTTTTTCATAAACTGCATATCCTATTTATTATGCATAAATTATTTGAAGATAATTTGTCGAATAGATATTTAAATATAACTAGACGGTTGCCCGCCCTCAGTAGCCCGAAGACTATCTGAATGCCAGTTCTACAACCCCACACATTCACGTTTCTGTGCCATGTCTCGTCAGTTTCCGGCAGATATGTTTGATCGGTGTTCTGGGGTTTCGTTTGCATATCTTTTTTTATTGTTAATGAAGAGGTCTTCCATTTGTTCTTCCATCTGTTCTTCTTTCTGTTCTTCCATCTGTTCTTCCATTTGTTCTTCCATTTGTTCTTCCATTTGTTCTTCCATTTGTTCTTCAATTATATTCGACGATTCACTGTTTGAGAGCCTATCTGTCCTTTTATTTATAGAAGTTCAAAATGAAAAAAGATTTTCTTAGCAGACGATTTTTTGTGATAAATACATTATCTGTTTTATATTTCTTCTGCGTTTACCTAAGCTGTGTAAAATCTCTATAAATAAAAGGTATAGAGGATGAGAGCCTATCTGTGCCTCAATTAATTATCCTCGGAATTCCTTTTATATATATAGACTAGCTGACCCGCCCGGCGTTGCCCGGGTCCGTATTAGCAATATTAAACGAACTTGAAATTTGTATGATTTTATCAATAACTGGAAGCATGCAGAAATGCATTGTCTGAAATACGTCGCAGCTGACTTTGTGAAAAATCAGTTTTAAAAACAACAACTAATATTAAACTCTAAAAATACTTAAAATGAGCAATGAGAAACACGGGAGGGAACATGTATCCAACGATTGCGTTAGTTTCGTGTTAAAGTGTTGATATTTTCTTAGCAGACGATTTTTTGTGATAAATACATTATCTGTTTTATATTTCTTCTGCTTTATTCCTTTTATTTATAGAGTTCAAAATGAAAAAAGATTTTCTTAGCAGACGATTTTTTGTGATAAATACATTATCTGTTTTATATTTCTTCTGCGTTTACCTAAGCTGTGTAAAATCTCTATAAATAAAAGGAATAGAGGATGAGAGCCTATCTGTGCCTCAATTAATTAATTAATTATCCAATTAATTATCCTCAGAATTCCTTTTATTTATAGAGATTATATTTATGACATGCTACATTTGAACATTTGAAAACTTAGCAGTCAAAAATGCCAATTTGATGTCAGTTTTTCAAAATTTTGATAATTTTTTTTTTCTTAGAAACAATTTTACCAATGAAATAAAAAAAAATTGTTACTGGTAATCATATCTTAATAGTAAGAACAAACACACACAGTTCTAATAAAATCTGTGATGGTGGGTTACAGGCCTGCCTGAACTGAAATAGAATGACTCATTGAAAATTTAAAGTTCATTACAAGTTTTATGAGTAGATACCATCCCCATGTAAGGGTGTTTGGTGGTTGCAGATATTAGTTAAGGCATTTAGAAGAACGAAATGATCATGTATCCAGGTTCAGATGTACAAAAAAACCCCACGATGATTGCAAAGTTACACTTTATTTTAACATCTATTACGAAGGGGGGGCACACTTACAGCTCTCGGAGAAAATCTCCGAACGAAGAATAGCAGGTTAACAAGACCAGCGCAGAGAGTCAAGTCACCTCGTACATAGCAACAAACTGCCACTTTTGGCATGATAGAAAATCGCCAACATACACAAGTTCGCCCATGCACAATGGATAGTATACGCCAAATACAGTTAAAATGCAGCCAGCAAGATCAGAATTCAATTTAGTTACCCAGCTGGGATGGGAAAGGAAAAGGTTGCCAAACGATAAAATGTTACACGTGTTGTTTTGTCTAATAAAGAAGCACACCGAAGGGACATGAGATTTTACTGCGCAGATGTTAAATTCTTTATAGGGTTTTGTCGAGAAAGAAAAGAAGCGTAAGCATAAATTTTAACTGGGAAACAGAGATGATGTCCATATAAGGTAATGCAGAATTGCCTCGATCGGAAATAGCAGACATCTGGAAATAGCTTTAAACGGTTGATTAATATGTGAGTGTATTTCTCACAGACAAAGTTAAGCAGCTGCCGATTTTTCGGTTAGAGAAAAACTATGCGAGGGAAAAAAAATGGAAAGTGAATGAAGGACACCTAAAACTGATTTTGAATTGAAAAGAGACTGGGGGGAAGGAATAATTTAAGAAAATAACCAATATATAACGAAATAATCGTTATATATATCACCCGGTGCACCACGAAAAAAAAACTTTTGCTGTCCAATGTGCATAGGCTAGCATAAAAATATTATAACATAAAAACATACATAAATGCAAAAGTTTTTTTTTCTTTTATATGTATATGTAGAAATTTAACGTCATGATAATGGAGACTTTTGTATTCAAAAACAGTCAGCAGTTCTAAAGTCTCTATATTTTTTTATATTTGTATTTCATGGATCCAAGGTAGTACTGTATTTTATATGCATAGGTTGAGTCGACTCAGACAGTACAAAAATCTTACTGCAGCTTTGATTGTTATCATGACATAAATAAAATTTTGAAACATATACACAAAACATGAAACTAATACTAAATGAATATAAAATGGCAATACACAAAAATAACATAATAGCACTATATTTTTCAAAAATTAAAAAAGTAATATGATGTATATTAAAAAAATAAAAATGTTTTTGTAAAAATTGTTTCATGCCGAAGCATAGGATGACAAAAAAAAGAGGTGCTCCAAGCACGCCCATAAAAAATATGCGTCACCCTGAATCTTGTGTACAACACAAGTATTATGGCATCGGCTTAGGGCCTAGCCTTAGATGAGGAGGGAATTGTGATGCTCCCCCGAAGGCACTAGCGGTCTTCTGAAGGAGCCCACGTCGAATTACATGAAAAAAACTTGAATTGTTGTGAATTGGAATCACAATTCAAAAATTTGAATCGAAACTCCAATTCCAAAACTTTGTCTCTCAACACAATGAAGCTTGAACCCTTAGGGCCTTAATTTTGAACGGGAACAAGACTTCAAAGGGAAGAATTCAAAAAGAAAAACAAAAAAATGTATATCATCTAACAACTAATATGGGGAGACAATCCTAGAGTGAAGAGAGACGAAAAATGTGTCACAATCGAGTGGGGTGATGAACAAGTCATATATAAAAACTGTGTTTTATTTAACTACATGAATCATTTGTTTACTTTTCTAGACTACAGTACCTGTTTATCTAACTATAATATGTTTGACTTATAGTACAGGAATTGTTAAGTGGGAGGTTAGCTAGTGGAAAAAAATACTGAATTAATGAATATTGTCAAAGAAATTTTAAGTGTACTGCAAAAAGAAACAAAATAAAAAGTAACTAAAATTTAAGTGAGTATGAAGACATATCTAAGTGTTAAAGGATAACAATGATACCTAATATTGTTCTTAAGAGATCTTCAGAGCAATATTGATGGACCAGCCATGATATTGTTAAAGATCAGTCAAAAACAACATACACACAACCATGAGCTCTTTGGTTGGATATGTGGTATCATAAAACAAGACATAAAAATAATAAATAGTGATTTACATTAGCTTCTGTTTCTTAGATTGTATGTGTGAGGTTGATAAAACGTATTAAAGTTAGTGTTGTTTATATGACTTGATGCATCAAATAAATGTCCATACCGAGGAGGTGCTAATAAAAGTCTATCAATATGTACCCGAAATGCTGTGTTATCAGGAGCATACAACCTTTTAATTGAGAATGACACAGGGGAATGTTTACAAGTGACAATATATGGACCAGTATACTTTGTTTTAAACTTGTCATTTGATTTTAGATATACAATATCTTTTAAGAAAATGGATCTTAATTTAGCTTTCTGACCGTAATATTTATATCTTTTATCTTGAGCAGATTTAATGTTGTTATAAGCTTTGTGATATATCTTACTCAAATCATCAAGCAATTTGTGTACTTCAATATGTTTATCAAGAAAGGGTTGGTTGCACGACTGATCAAAAGTGTCAAAAATTAGAGAAAGTTCACGTCCAAAATGAAGAAAATTAGGAGAATATAATGTAGTTGCATGTTTCGAACCATTATAAAGTGATTTGTGTATAAATACTGCATTTTCGAATGAATGACCTTCTTGTAAAAGAATATTAACTGAATATTTGATTGACTTATTGATTCGCTCTGCAATCGCATTTGATTGTGGTCTCGAGGCAGAACTGTGTAATACCTTAATGCCCATTGTATCATTAAAAATGTTATATACCTGAGAAGTGTACTGGGGTCCTAAGTCTGATAAGACAACCGAAGGTCTCCCAAAGGTGGTTATGTAAGAGAATAAGCATTTAACAACCTTACTCGCAGATATGTCATTAAGTGGAAAGAGTTCAATATGTCTCGAAAAATGATCAGTGATAGTTAAAACATATTTTCCATTAGCAAACGGTCCAAGGAGATCTGTACTGATAGTGTGACCAGGGTACCTGGGAGTGTATGTGGGCTGTAAGGGTGCAGGTGGAGTTTGGTGATGTTTAGTTTGAAGACATTTGATACAGGATGCAACAAAGTTTAAAGTGTCTACATACATACCCTTCCAAAAATATCTACCTGACAAGAATTCATAAGTTTTATTAAACCCAAAATGGGATAAATGTGAAATTGTTAAGACTTTGGTTTTAAGTGAATTTGGAACAATAATGTGATACGAAAAAGTGTTATTAAAAATATTTTCCTTCTTTAACATTAATACTTTCGAATCAGGATGAATGAAGTAGTTAGGAAATTTTTGAGAAGATCCTTTCTTTAAGATTTCTTTATAAACAACAGACAAAGTAGGGTCATTTTGTTGTTCAGTAGCAAATGTTTCATTCGAAATTTCTAATAAAGGGTCAGGATTTGTTTGTGTACCAGAAATAAGGCAGTTAACATGCATATTAGAATCACTCGAGCTGGAGTGTGGAGTATCACATTCTACAATAGGTAAGGGTTGAGTGTCATGAATAAGTTCAGGGTTTGTAGCTAAAGTCTGTTGATTATTTTCAAAGTTACAGCGAGATAAATAGTCAGCGAGTACATTCTTTTTACCTGGAATATGTTGAAATTTGTATGTGTATTCTGAGAGATCCATGAGCCAGCGAGAGATAATATCAGCCGGATTTGTAGTTTTGTTGTACTTTTCTAATGGTTTACTATCTGAAAGGATTACAAATTCTCTGTTGTATAAATAATATTTGAAAGCAGTGACTGATTTATGAATTGCCATGAGTTCTAATTTAAGTGCAGGATATTTTTTTTCGGATGCTTTTAAAGATTTTGAAAAGTATGCAACAGGTAATAGTTGTTTATCATGTTCTTGTAGTAAGACGCCAGAAATGGCAATATTTGACGCATCAGTATTTAAATAGAACTTTTTGTTCCAATCAGGTAATCTAACCATGGGTGGATTAAAGAATATCTTCTGTATGGTGTCCATAATTTTTTGATGTTTACTTGTCCACTTAAATTTAGCTTTTGGAGTAGTTAAGTTTATGAGAGGTTGCACAAGTTCAGAAAAGGATGGAACCAGAGATTTGTAAAATGTAATGACGCCTATGAGTGCTTTTAATTGACGTTTTGTTGTAGGTGTTGGAAAAGATGTTATTTTTACAATGTTCGAGTGAACAGGAGAAATAGTTTGATTTTCTATGTGAAATCCAAGATAATCTAAACTGGTTTTGTGAAAAGTGCATTTGTTAGGGGACAGCGTTAAATTATATTTTACTAATATTGCAAGAATTTTATCCAACTTCTCACACATTTCTTGATATGAATTGGCACCAACAATAAGATCATCTTGGTAGGTATAGACACCTTCTACCTGTAATTCATCAAGTAACGAGTCCATTAAAGCTTGGAACACTGAGGCGCTCGTTTTTAAGCCGAATACTAATCTCTTATACCGAAAAGAACCAAACATTGTAGTAAATGTGAGCTGATTTTGAAATTTTGCAGGCAAATCAATCTGATGATATGCCTGATGAAAGTCAAGAGAAGAAAAAAAACGATATTGTGAAAGATTTGAAATAATGGTTTGAATTTTTGGAAGTGGATAGGACGAACCTTGAATTATAGTATTAACCATTCTGAGATCTAATGCGAGTCTATATTTCTGTATACCTGTACCGTCTGGTTTCTTTTTAACAAGAAGCATGGGGCAGGCCCATTCGGAACAATGACGTTCAATGATTTTGGCATCAAGTAACTGTTTGATTTGATTTAAAACATCCTTTTGCACAGCTTGGGGGAGAGGGAAAGGGAGAGTCTTTATGGGGTAATCATTAATGAATTTCAAATCAGGTACAATTTTATCAGTATGACCAAGTGTGTCTAATGATTTGGAAAAGGCAGGATAATAATTAAGTAGCAATTTAGTTAGGTTCTTTGCTTCATCAGATTTTAAGTGAGAAAGTTTAAAATCATTAGCCGATAACTCCTGCTTTCTTTTTTGTAAGATTTCATTAGACGCCTGAATAAAATTTACAAAGTGCTGTTCTGAGTTATTTTGCTTGTCAGACATTTCAGAAGTATAGTCGCGAATTTCCTCAATCTCAGATACTTGACCTATTTTTGTGTGTTTAGGGAGATGAATGGTCTTTTCAGAAGTGTTTTTAAGTGTTATTGAGAAGAAATGATGTATTTGTGAAGTTTTCTTTCTTTTATTGGATAATTTGTTCATTTGAATAATGGCATCATTTCCTATTAATTCTTTTGTTTGTGCCAAATATTCAAAAAGATAATTTCTGTCATTGTTGATGTTATTGGAGGTGTAAACAGAGCACCATATTTGTTGTTGAGGTTCTACTATAATTTTTCGAGTTAAGAACACCGCTTGGTTCATTACTACATCACTCAAAGAATTGCATGATTTTGATTGTTTCTCTCCAGAAGATTCTTTACTGGTTTTTAAAGGAACAGAGAAATTATTGTTGACATGGAGACACTTGTTAAAAGTATCGATGACAACATTGTATCTAGTTATGAAATCGAAACCTAAAATGCCTTCAAAACTGGAAGAGTCAGGTATGTCAACAACATAAAAGTGATGTGAAAACGCTTTCTGTTTTAGCTTAATGGATGTTCTGATGCAGGCGGAAAATGAGACATCAGAATTGACAGTTTTAATATTGACGTCAGTGGACAGTCTTTTATATTTTAAGACAGGTTTAAGTTGGTTGAATAATTTTTGTGAAAGTAAAGATATACTACTACCAGAATCAGCCAATAAAGTAATATCATGGTTTGCTATAGTGGCTTTAACAAGAGGGAGGGATGGTGACATAGTGTTTACACTACAAATTATCTGAACATTATCACTTTCTGTTTGTGTACTGATGTTATTTACTATCTTAATGGAGTCAAAAGTTTGGGAAGCTACTGAATTAACTAGTCTCGAACTTGAAATTTTAGGTAAAACAGGGTCAAAAAGAAAAGTTGCTGATGTAGAAGTATTAGACTGAGACACAACACCATCAGCATAAAAATTGTATCTCTGATTCAGTTTTCCTGGAATTGTGGAGTGGAATTCGTGTAATTATTTTTTCTTTGAGTGTTTGCTCTTTTCCATTTAAAACAAGAGAGAGCATCATGATTGTTTCGTCCACATAACTGACAAACAACTGGTTTTTTTTGTGAAAACTTGTGTGGGGAATAACGCCTAGTGTAGTTTCGATTTTTGTAATTTTTTTTGAAGCGTGAAACACCTGCGAAATGTTTTGGTCTAGTCTGGAGATTTTTTTGCTCAGTTTCGGTTTTAGTATCAGAAGGGGCAAAGGATAATGCATTTATTTTCTCGGAAATTTCTTTCAGTTGCGATTCGATGAGATTTTCTGGTCTGTGTACCGAAGGTAAGGAATGTAAGATTTTCTCATTCCTTAAAATTTCATGAAGGGTTTGCGCTCTTTCAACTGCTGTTTTATAATCATTAATGCCTTCTTCCTGTAATTTTATTCTAATATTTGAAGGAAGGGCTTCTAGAAATTTCATAAGTTTAATAGTGTTGCGTGCACTTTCGTCGTTGATATCTGCATAAACAGTCGCCGCAAGAACATTTAGTCTATGCGGTAAATTTTTTATGGTCTCAGAAGGCATAAATGCTAAACTGGACAATTCAACAGAAGCAACACATTTACTAGGGGGGGCGAAAAATGACGCAAATTCCTTTTCCAGCAAATCAAGGTCTGTTATCTTTTGCAGGTCGGGATTTTGGGCTAGAAATTTTTGTGCAGGCCCAACTAACTTTCCCTTTAAGATTGCAATTGTTGTTTGTGGGTTATATTTATTAATTTCTGCACAGACGCGAATTTGATCAAAGAAAAATTTAAGTAAATCTGGATCTCCATCAAATTGAATGATATTTATCGGAATTTGTTTTGCCGCCATGATTAGTTTTTTTTTGTTTTTTTTTTGTTTTGTTTAAGCTCACAAGTTTTGAGAAATTGTTACACAGACCGAATTTATACCCTAAAGCACATTGAAAACAAGAAAATTTCCCAGCTAGTAAAAATATGTAAATTAGCAAAATAAATAGACCTTAAAATATACCTCACTTTAAAGATAACTTATTTGAACCTTTTATAACAGTAAAGCAAAGGGAGACATACAAAAGTAACACATTTAGAAAATAAATTAAATAAAAGCAAAATAATTACACTTTGAAACATATCTATATTCCTTCACTTTAAAAAGTACTTATTTTATCTGTAGATAATAAAGCAAAGAAAACTATCAAGAAAACACCAAAAACAGTTAGTAAGTAAGCTATAAAATTAAATCCTCTTTTAACTTTTTTTTTACACAAGGGAAAAGTTCCCTTTTTGTAACTTAAAATATTTTTTTTTAGATGAAAAGGAAAATCTTATTTTAACTTTGTCATTAAAGTTCAAAACTGTCTAAAAACTTATTTAAGCATATTAGAGAATCCAAATACAAAATTAAAAAACGAAGGGGTGTTGGACGTAAAATATGAAACAATAGCACATAAATGTAAATAACTGGTTAAAACTGCATAAAATGTCACAAAAATAATAACTAGAAATGACAACAGTTACCGTGCTTTCGCAATTTAAAATCTTTGCAAAAACACAATAACAGAATTATATTGATGCTCTACACAGAACATAAATGTTGACCGTTGTGTCCTGAATGTGAAAGCAGAACATGAAATAAACAAAGTACGTGGGTTAACTTTCAGATTTAGTTTTTTTAAAAAATAATTAAATGATTACTAATTTAATAAGACAAAAACTTAGGGAAATGGGGCTCGATCTGCTCCCACATTCAAAATGTAGATTTTTTCAAATGTGATTTTCGTTGTGCACTTTTTTTTTCTTTTTTTTTTATCACTGGTGACTAGCAGTAAAGTTATCAAAGGTAATGACACATCTTTTTTTTAGCTTTAGTTGGAATTCTGTTATTTATATAATAATTTTGTGCACTGTTAACTGATACATACGATGAATTATTTCTGATGATTTTCTCAGAATTGAAGACTTATTTTGTATGTGCAAAATTTTTTTACTTTCCGTTGCAGACACCCGCGAATAAATCACTATTTTTTTGCACGATGAATCACTATTTTTTTGCACGATGAATCACTATTTTTTTTGCACGATGAATCACTTTAAGTTGCATAACAACACAATGAACTTTCTGTAGATTACGTTATGTAGACCCAACACAAACACTGGTATATAAGCACAAGTTGAGCACACCGTAACAGAAGCACAAAATGCTAGGCGAAATCGATGATCACACACAAATCACACACAAACGAGTGGAAGAAAGAAGGGTGGGCGCCCCAGCGCTCAGGTGATACTTGGCCACATATTTCTTTTGAAGATGAAATTTCAAGGGGAGAAGCTCCGAAGCACTTGAGCTGGAGAGGACGGGGGAGGAAAAGGGGGCGTCCAGGAAAGGAACTTCAGGACGGGAACACCACTTGTCGACGCCGACCTCAGATGAAGTCGGAGAAATCAATTCCACATCTGTTGACTTTTAGCAGGCAAGACTACTAGCCGTTGCTTTTTTTTTTTTTTTTTTTTTTTTTTTTACCGGGGATGCAGAGAAGAACGAAGAACCAAAATCATCACATCCGCCGTAAAGTCGCAGTTGCTTGTGCCCCCCTCCATATATATATTTTTTTTTTTTTTTTTTTTTTTTTTTTTTTTTTATGTGGGGAAAAAACGAGAGTCAAACGGCACCAGAGATTTGTAAGGGTGTTTGGTGGTTGCAGATATTAGTTAAGGCATTTAGAAGAACGAAATGATCATGTATCCAGGTTCAGATGTACAAAAAAATCCCACGATGATTGCAAAGTTACACTTTATTTTAACATCTATTACGAAGGGGGGGCACACTTACAGCTCTCGGAGAAAATCTCCGAACGAAGAATAGCAGGTTAACAAGACCAGCGCAGAGAGTCAAGTCACCTCGTACATAGCAACAAATTGCCACTTTTGGCATGATAGAAAATCGCCAACATACACAAGTTCGCCCATGCACAATGGATAGTATACGCCAAATACAGTTAAAATGCAGCCAGCAAGATCAGAATTCAATTTAGTTACCCAGCTGGGATGGGAAAGGAAAAGGTTGCCAAACGATAAAATGTTACACGTGTTGTTTTGTCTAATAAAGAAGCACACCGAAGGGACATGAGATTTTACTGCGCAGATGTTAAATTCTTTATAGGGTTTTGTCGAGAAAGAAAAGAAGCGTAAGCATAAATTTTAACTGGGAAACAGAGATGATGTCCATATAAGGTAATGCAGAATTGCCTCGATCGGAAATAGCAGACATCTGGAAATAGCTTTAAACGGTTGATTAATATGTGAGTGTATTTCTCACAGACAAAGTTAAGCAGCTGCCGATTTTTCGGTTAGAGAAAAACTATGCGAGGGAAAAAAAATGGAAAGTGAATGAAGGACACCTAAAACTGATTTTGAATTGAAAAGAGACTGGGGGGAAGGAATAATTTAAGAAAATAACCAATATATAACGAAATAATCGTTATACCCCATATGAAATTTAAATACAGCATTAATTAATAAATCTTATTAATAATTGATTGGTACCAGCCACATTTTTATATGGTGCTCTATGATAGTTATTAACCCTTCACTGCACCTTGTACCACATCTGGCACATACCTTAAAACACTATAATTCTCGTTATGTGCCATGAATTTAGCAAATGATTGCTGTAAATGATCAAAAACGGTCCAAAAGTATGGAATAATGTCATGAATCCATGTCAGATGGTTGCATTTAGGGGGGGAAAAAATAGAAACTGTTCTTCAGAAACAAAAATGATCAAGTCATTAAGGCAAGGTTTATTTTCATTATTTTTATTGAATAAATTACTTAAAAATATTAGTACAGTAAAACCTCTAAATAACGGACACCTTGGGAGCGCAGAAATTGTCCGCTACTGGGAAAACCTCAGAGATAGAAAAATTGCTAATGCATGCTTAATGTTTCATTAGTCGATTTTAAAATGTCCTAAAACCTCTATTATATGATTAAACAGAAATTAAAATAATTTTTAAAGCGATAAAACTAAAATATAATTGTGCATAACTTTATCTTTTCTTTATTACATTCTTACAAAAAAAAAATCATTACAAAGGTTTGCTTTTACTTGCGATTACAAGTAATTTGTTTTTCAATGTGAAGTTTTAACTCTGTCAGTAGTTTTAATCCTTTCAAATCATTTTTTTTTTTCTTTAAAAAAAAAAAAAAAAAAAAAAAAAGTTGTATAACTGTTTATTGTATTTTTCTGCTTCTTAAAAGCATGCAATCTTAAATCATCCGAGGGAGAGGGGGGGGGGAGGGCTTGTAATCAAAGGTAAATGTAGGGGGAGAGGAGATTTTCTCCAGCTCATCCCCACATTTATATGTGATCACAAAATTTGTGACACATTGCCGTGATAAATTAAGATTTTTATTTTTTTTTTTTCCTCGTTAAAAAATAATTTTTCATTCTTTTTTGCCAAAATTGCTGCCTGCTATTCGGAATGTCCGTTATTCAGAGGTTAAACATACAAAGATTTAAGTTTTGGGAGTGGGGATTTGAAAACTGTCCGTTAAATAGAGGTGTCCGCTATTCGGGAGTGTCCGTTATGGAGGTTTTACTGTATAAAGAAAGCTGCAGAGAGCTAAATAGATACAATTAATTAATTTAAGCCCATTTAAATACAAAATATAACAATGCAATATTTAAAAATTCTAATTGTGTATTTAGGGTATTAGCCATAAAATATCAATTTTTAACTGAAAATTTGAATTTTATTTTTTATTATTTCTTTTTGGTTTTTCTGTTTATTGGTCTGATTGATTATAGATTAAATATATAGTTTTTTTTTCATAAAAATAGAAAAAAAAAACAGTGCAGTGAAGGATTAAAGATTACTTTTTATTTATTTATTATTATTTTTGATTGGTCAAGGACCTAATAGCAAAAGAAAAGGTTAAATTATTCAAAATTTAGTTCTAAATAGTAGAGAATTTTTAAAAAGTTGTTAAAATGTAAGATTTTATAAAACTAAAAATTCTGTAACACCAAAAAAAAAAAAAAAAGTAAAAATTTCTTGTTAAAGAACTTATTTCACGATGAGACAATTTCCAACAATTAATCAGTTTCACTCTAGTATAACTTATATTAGCAGTCTTAAAAGAAAAAGATTACAATAAAATTTGAAAAGACTTTTTTTTTTTTTTTTTTTTTTTTTAAAAAGTTGGATATGATTGTATTAAGCTGATTGTATAGAGATGCCAAAGAGATAACAAAAAATACTGTATGGTAACATCATATAATCTATTTTCACTTCTAAAACTAGAATTCATTTTGTTTATTTTAATGTTTAACGTGTTGATTTACATAAATTTCCAAAACAAACAAACAAAGGAAAAAATACAGTAAGCAATTTAATGTATGTACTTTTATTTATATTTTTTTTTTATCTTTTTTACCAAGTGTTACAGAAAAAAATGTCTGTTCTTGTTTGACTGATGTTGAGTTGTAATTAATGATTTGTGCAATGAGTCAAGGGCCTGATAAGTTTTTTCATTGCTATTCTTGCAAATAAAACAAGTTCTTAATCTTTCAATACAATTCACGACATTTTTTACTATAGCAACTTTTACTATCAAATTTTATCAAAATTTCCCTTTTAATCACGATTAATTCACATTTACGAGATATGTCTGAAAAGAGTTGTGGCCCAAACAGTATGAAAAGTGAAGAGTGCAAAAAATAGATCTGTACTGTTAGTGCACTGATAATTACAAAGGCATTCATTCATAGCTGGCAAATTCTGCTCTTTCTTAAAGTACACAAGAAAAGTAAAAAAGTACAAAATCAAAAAACGGACGTATAAATGATTTTGTGGGTCATATAAAGGACATATTTTTAAAATAAAAATATTAGGAATTAATTGGGAACCCCCGCTAAAACGTTATAAATGTAAACGTCCTATAAACGATCATTATATAGAAAATTATGTACTTTTCATAGATATTATCAATTTTCTAATACAAAATTTTAAATTACATAAAGTAAAAAAAAAGAGAATGTTTCTAGAATTTTTAATTTCACATAATTTACTAAATTTGTTTAATTTGACAAAATTTATAAAGTTCATTTTAGTAATGACAATGTGCAATTGCTCAAATGATACACAAAATTTTGGCATGAAAAATTAATTCAGTATTGCAGTCCACTGAGAATTCTATAAACAATTTATGTTAATTGTTGTATTAGAAGATAGTAACAATAAATAAAAGTTTTTTAAAAACCACTGTATAAGCAGCATTGACTTTTAGATATGTTGCAGATATGCAACACAGTGATACAAAGCATTAAATCTACAATAATATATATGTATAAAGCAATTTTCAAAATCCACTTACAGGATGAGCATGGCATACTCTAGCAACATCTTCTGATGATGCTCCATATTCCATTGCTAGTGCAGCTTCATTTACCAATTCACCAGCACCCTAAAATTGCAAGAGAGAACTTTTTATATATTTCTAAATAAATGTTGGGTAATATATTAGGTACTACTTGATTATCCAAAACATTATCACCAAACTAAGATTAAATGCTAATAATGGATGATCATCAGGTGAGATCATAAAAATCATCAAGTGATTTTTATTTCAATGTTTTTATTTGTACTTTTATAAATGCTCTACTATTTTTTTTTTTTTTTTTTTTTTTTTTTGTTACTTAAAATAAAACAATAAGTCAAGTCAAATAAGTAGTATAATAGTAGTATAATAGTAAGTAATATAAACTAGTAAATCTGCAGATCAAGAGCCTCAACGTCAGCTTTTCACTTCTTTTTTTAAAAACACACTTAGTGTCGTAATATTCAACTTCCTGGAAACTGTAATTTAAAATTTTCGAATTACGTAATTATTTATAAGAATAAAAAAAGAATAAGAAATTTGAAGCCATCAAAAGCCGTTATTAAAGATTTAGTTATGTTAGGATATTCTGAAAAATTCAAGATCTATTATTTTTTTTTTATTATACCACAGTAGATTTCCGCCCCCTTGAACCCCCCGTAGTCTCATTAAATTTAAATTTCTAACTTTCTAACAATCTGCTAATGGTTATCGTATATCTTGTATTTTTTCTACATTTTGATTTATAAGGATAAGTGAGAAGTTTTAATAAGCATTTTTCATTATCCTCATACTTCTAGATACCTGCCCACCAAAACCACCTAAATCTGATGTATCAGGAACTTTTGAAAGTGTAAACTCAGTAATCTAAGGTTTTACAATTTTGTTTACGAAAAAAAGAAGTTTTGATTGCATTTTGTGGCAGTTATCGGGGACTGACAGATAGACAGAAGAATAGACTGAGAGTGGAAAACAATAAATTTTGCATCGCCAAAATAAGCCTTCGCAGAAGTTTCGGCAATGACATCATTATTCATGACTTATTGCTGTCCATGTTTCTTGTATTTTTAACGATAACTATAAAATACCTGTTTTATTTCAATTATGACGTCAAATTTTATCAATTGAAATATTTGTTAAAAATATAATTTTTTATTTCTTTTACTTCTAATTATGCCCCCATTTTTGTCAGAAAAATTCTTATTAACGAAACAAATTTCCGTGTTTAATATTTAACAAAGTACTATTTTTATTTTAATTCTGATGTCATATTTATTTTTTCTTAGTTTAATTTTTCGAATGGAAATTGCTCAATTGAAACTTATTGCCGTTGAAAAATTATTCCAGATTTTTTTTTTTTGGCAACGATAAAGGAAATTGGTTAAATTTTATCTAAAAAATCGCTCTTGATTCTGTATGAAAAAGAAGGAAATTTTGAATTATTAAGGAAAATATTTGAATAAAATTAATAAAACAGCCTGTATTCTTTTCCGGGCAATGTTATATTTATCAGCAAAGATACAAAGACATTAATTAATTCATCAGTTTTGACTTTGACTTTAAATTTTCGTACACGTTTTCAAATTTATAGCATTAAAATATAATAAGGATCAGGATGAATGGTTGCTTAGCAACCCTTAAGAGAAAATAAAGAAAAAGAAATAAATACATTTGAAATAAGTAAATATCTAAAACAAATTAGTTTATATTATTGGAACACATTTACAAAAAATCTCCAAAATTTACAGTAATAACTTTAAAAATCTGACAAATGCATAAACAAAATTTCAAAACAATATGAATAATTTAACTGGTAAATTTCAGTGTCCATTTATCATTGAATTCCATTAATGAAATGTGTCATTTTCTCTCAAGGAAAAAAAAAAAAAAAATTGAAAATCATTGGATTTGCCATAGAAAAGCATTATTGCGCAAAATAAAATATTCTATATTTTACGAACGAATGAATCAAATCTAACAAAAAACTATACAGCTTAATCCCAGTGCCTCACTAACATACCCACTTAATTTCAAGTCAATCGGATGTTTTTTGCGTTAGTTATCGCGGAACAGACAGACTGACTGACAGACAGAAACCAAAAAATTTCGTGTCTCCAAAGTAAGCCTTCACTGACGTTTCGGCAATTATATATATTTTATGTTTCAAACTATTCGGTTCGGTAGTTTTTGAGTTGCTACATGCGAACAGAGGGACGGACAGACAGAGAGACGAATGCGCAACTCGGGAACCCGGGATTCTTTTCCCTTCAATTCAAAACAAAAGCGACTTTTCTAAGTATCCGGGATCGGAGGAGATAGCGTTACATACATACATATGGTCGGATTTTAATAGTGTAGATTCTTGGTTGTAAATTTTAATTTGCTGACAGATGATTTTCGCTTCTGTTGAAAAAGTTCATTAATGAAACGTCAATGTTTGAAAATATATTTTTAGGTTTAGAAAATTTATTTTAATTTTTATACCATCTGCACAAATTGAAACTTAATTCTTTTTAACTTTAAAGAAAAAAATAGCTTCAAAAATACATTAATCAGTTTTATTTTCCCCTTTTTTCCCGACAAAAAAAAGCCTTCCACTGCTAATTTTTAGTTTTTAATGAAGTTTTTTATCTGTATGTAACTTATAATTTAGTATTCGTAAAAAATATTTCTTATCCATTTTAAATATAACGTCATTATTTTTCTAACTCCATGAATTACTGCTATCCATGTCCCGTTTATTTTTAACGACTACTATAAAATACCTCTTTTATTTCAATTATGACGTCATAATTTACCAAATAAATATTTTATTTAAAATATTTTTATTCCTTTTATTTTTAATTATGTCGCCATATTGACAAAAAAATTCATGTTAACGAAACAAATATCAGTGTTTAATATTTAACAAAAAATAGTATATTTATTTTTATTGCAAATACGACGTCATATTTATTTTTTTCTTTTAAATTTTCCTTAGTTTCAGTTTTCGCATGGAAATTGCTCAATTGAAAATTTATCGTCGCTGAAAAATTAATATTCGAAATTTTGATTTTCTTGGCAACGGAAAGAAAATTGATTAAATTTTATCTAAAAAATGCCGATTGGTTATGCATGAAAAATAATGAAATTCAGAATTATTAACGAAAATATTCGAATAAAATAAATAATACATAGCCTTTGTTCTTTTCTGGCTATAATTATCTATACGCAAAGATACAAAGTTGAAGTTATGCTATTGAAGCATTGAAGTTATGTTATTCAAACTTCCGTACACATTTTAAAATTTATAATATTATAAGAATAAGAATTAGGATAAATGGTTGCTTAGCGACTATTAAAAGAAATGAAGAAAACGAAATAAATACATTTGAAATAAGTAAATCTCTAAAACAAATTAGCTTATATTATTGGAACACATTTATAAAAAATGGCCAAGATTTACAGCAATAATTTAAAAAATCTGACATATGCATAGATAAAATTTCAAAACAATATGAATAATTTAAGCCCCGTACTGGCAAATTTCAGTATCCATTTATCGTTGAATTCCATTAATCAAATGAGTCATTTTCTCTCAACAAATAAAAATTTGAAAATCGTTGGATTTGCCATAGAAAAACATTATTGCGCAAAATAAAATATTCTATATTTTACGAACGAATTAATAAAATATAACAAAAAACTATACAGCTAAATCCGAGTGCCTTACCAATATACACACTTAATTTCAAGTCTTTCGGATGTTTTTTGCGGTAGTTATCGCGGAACAGACAGACTGACAAACTGACAGACAGACAGAAACCAAAAAATTTCGTGTCTCCACAGTAAGCCTTCACTGACGTTTCGGCAATAATTTGGCAATTTGCATAATTTGTCGATGGGATAACTAAGTAGTACCATATACTAATACATAAAGCTGAATTTTCCATTTCTATCCCCAAATGTGAATGTCAGGCTAATTGAAAAGTTCATCTCTTTGCAAAGAATCTATAAGCTGAGTATACAGCTTTCAGCAAAAAGTTACTCAAAATGAGAAACCCCCATATAAACTGATATCAAACAAACAATGAAAAATTCAAAAAGCAAAACTTAGTCTTTTTTTTTTTTTTTTTTTTTTTTTTGGCAAAGCTAACAGTTAAAAAAAAAAAAAAAATGTGCTTTCTGAAATTATGAGATTTTTTTACTTGAATCTTTTTTTCTATATGAATCATTTAAGGACTGGTTACTTTCAAAATGGACTGAATGGATATCATCTAGAAAACAATTGTGACAAATGCTGGAAATTAAAAAGTTGACATTATTGCCATATGATGCCATTTTTGAAGATGATTGTAACATTGATTAGAGTTTCCCCCAGAGGGTTTTAAGAATGCGATCTGCCCCTCCTACCCTTTATTTTAAAAGATAGCGCCCCTCATACAAAAACTAGCACCCCTCTTGCCACTCATTTAAAAAAATAGCACCCTTCTTGCTCCGAATTTGGAAAAGCGCAACACTTACTGTTGTGGCGTCTGTACTGAACGTGCATGTGCTAGTTGTCTTCACATTCATACACTTTAGATTGTACGTTCTCAAAACTTGCATCGCGGTATACAAGTCTTGATAGGTAAAGGTTGCAGTGGACAAATTCCCAGTCGATGACATGATGCCATCTGATCCAAAATCATCTTGCATCAATAAAATAAAATTTGTTAAAAGAGAGGAAAAATATAAGAAAAAAAATTTTGTTTTTCTAACCAGAGGAGATTCTGTTCTGACATTTCTAAAAATTTAAAGACATTCGAGAAAAAAAAAAAAAAAAAAAAAAAAAAAGATTATAAATCAGAAAATTTAGACATAAAAGTTATTGCGAATTTCAACAAATGGTCACAAAAAATTTTTGTCAATCGTTTGCAGAAAAAAAAATCCGAATTTCATCACAAAATTATGGGAAAAAACATACTTCATTAAAGAATCGCAAGAAAAAGCTTACGAATTGCAACAAAAATAGTAATTTCGATAAAGGATCGCAGAAAAAAGCATTAATTTCATCAAAATGTAGCAGACAAAGGCATGAATTTTTTCTAAGTAACGGGGGAAAATGCAAATTTGACAAAAAGTCACAGAAACTATGCAAATAAGAATCTGAAAACTTTGAATTTTGTCAAAGAGCAGCAGAAAAAATGCAACTTTTTTCAAAGGGCTGTTGAAGAATCTCAAATTTCATGAATGAAAGTAGACAAAAAGTGCGAATTTCATAAAAATGCAAATTTCATCAAATGACTGCAGAAAAAACTTTTTTTCACGATCTTTTGACGAAATTTGCCGTTTTTTGCGATTTCTTGATGAAATTTCCGTTTTTCCGCAATTCTTTATCAAAATTCATCCCCCCCCCCCCTCCCAGTACTGAATATTCAGTTCATCTGTGGGCTGAATATTCAGTATTCTGTATATGGCCAAAATCACTCTTCGGTGCATCATTGATAAAAATATAATATGCACAACTATACTCACCCAACAAATTAGATGACAACCTAAAATTCTATCAGTTGCTTTGTCAGAAAGAATTTTTATAAAACCATCAGTTTCGGCATTTGTCTTAGCTCTGCTATTGGCAACCATAGGAAATTTTCCAACTTTGTACTGCACACCCTTAAAGAAAAAATATATATTAAACAGAATTAAAATATTTTTTTCACTTTCAAAATTAAAACTGAATTCAAGAAATAATAAACATACAAATAATAATAATAATAATAATAATAAAGGTTCGTAGAATTATAATAAATATGAAATAAAACAGAAAAGCACTAATCTACACAGCTTAAGCCAATTTATTGTATGTTTGCTGTTTAACTCATTTTAACACATTTAAATTAATAATGAGCAGGTACAGTAAAGACATATGCACAATAGGTTATATAACATGTATGAATTTTGATTAATATATTACATTAGTATAATAACTCATTACTCCAAAACACTTGTTTGCTGAAAAAATTGTTTAGATTTCATTTCTATAAATTATAATTATTTTTTACTTGATTAAAAAAGATAATTAACACCAAAAAACTTCAATCTATTAATTATTCCTCTTTACTACTCACCTATTTAGACCTGAGATACACAAATGTGAACTTCTGTTCTTTTCTCATAAAAACTAAACTGTCAAATTTTTCTTTTTACAGATTTACTTAATTTCATATAGCTGAATGTTTCCTGATTTGAAAAAACAAAACTAATAAATAGCAGCTCTGATGCTTATTTCCTGATCAAACCAAATGTTACATTCATTTGACTTTGCAAAATGATTTCAAGGCAGTGTGGCCAAGAAAGTATAAAATTTTCATTATTATTTAACTTATACTCTTTAGAATAAAAAATATTGAAAATTTGTAGAATATTCACTTGTTTAAAACCATTTAATTTATTACTGCATAAATTTAGGTTAATGATAGTTAATTTGATTTTTTTAAAGGGCTAATAATTTAAAATCCACATTTGTGAGCCTAAATTACAAGACTCCTAAAATATCAATCTCAAAAAAGGGATTATTTTCTATCATATATGATGTCAGTTTGTGCAGAAGCAATGAAAATGCATTTGTAGTGTTATTTTTATTTAAAATTTCAAGAGGTTACAAGTTTTTTTATGAATTAGGTCTGTGCTTTACAAGATAAGAATTCAATAGATTTTTTCCACATATTTAACATGCAATGTCTTTTATATATGCCATTGCATAAATAAAAATTAAACCAGATAAATAATAATAATAAATACTGCATTACATGAACATTTGAAGAACAATTAAATGCCTACAGTAAATAAAGGCATTTTAAGGATGCGAGTTACAAGAAATAAATGCAAAACTCTTTCCATCTGTTAGGAAGAGTCTGTCCAAGATTTTATATGAATAGCACTAATCAGATTTATTTCCATTATTAAAATAAATATTTGTCGAATAAAAGAGCTAAATTTTTTCTTACTAAAAATCTTTTCATAACAACTTTGATGAAATAAATATCTGATGAGCAGAACTTTTATCAAAGTTTATTTTTTCTGTTTTGATTAGTGTTCTGTATACAACTAATAATTTATTTAAAAATAAAAAATGAAATTATTATATCTTTTATAGTCTTTAACATCAACCTTGTTTAGTATGCTTTGCATTCTTCACAATAATTCACAGTTGAAATATCTCCTAATACTTACATACATATAATATATATACACTGGTGTGCAAAATTTAAGGAGGAAGGGATTTTCAAGTGATAATTTTCACGCGAATATTCAACAGGAAGTAATATAATTCCAATAATTACTATCCCTGCATAACAGCTAGTCCATATAACATCTCATTCAGATCACACAAGAGTCACTACGGCGAAACAAAAAATAGGAAATTCCATGCATCTCTTTTATGAGTCTCAAATGACTACTATATGTGACGCCACTGTCAGGTCACTGCGACTGCTGCTTTGTGACGAGTCACCAGGTGACTTTACAGTGTCTGTTTATTGAGACTCATGTGACTGTCATTTGGAAGCTCAATTTCAAAGTCATTGTGAATGTTGCATTATTATAAATAATCAAATAATGACACATTAAAGTCACATGGTGACTTTCTGTCATAAGACTTTGTCAAATGGTAACAGAGACCCTACTGTGAAGTAACCACTGTGAAAAGTGGTGAAAACTCACCATGTGACTTTAATGGGACATTGTTTGGTGATTTATCATAATGCAACATTCACAATGACTTTGAAATTGAGCCTCCAAATGACAGTCACACAAGAGTCTCAATAAAACGACACTGTAAAGTCACCTGGTGACTCGTCACAAAGAAGCAGTCGCAGTGACCTGACAGTGGAGTCACATATAGTAGTCATTTGAGACTCATAAAAGAGATTTATGAAATTTCCTATTTTTTTTTTTTGTTTCACCATAGTGTCTGTGACTCTTGTGACCATGTGTGACCTGAATGAGAGGTTATATGGACAAGCTGTTATGCAGGGATAGTAGTTATTCAAATTATATTACTTCTTTTTGAATATTTGCATGAAAATTATCGCTTGAAAATTGGCATTTTGGGACTCCGTCCTTAAATTTTGCACACCAGTGTATATATATATATATATATATACACAGGGTCTAGATTGTCCAAATTTTTGTTTTATCCTCAAAGAAAAAAAAACTTTTTTCATTCTGGCCCAAAATGCAGAGTTCTAAATTTTTATCATTTATTTTCCATCTTATGAATTTTTTTTTTTCATTCTAATTACAAAAATTCTAAAATTTTATTAGTATTTCTCTTCTGTTTAAGAACAGTTTCTTAGTTCAAGGCTCCGAGATTTTGACTTTAGCAATTCTGTAATGGCTTGTTTAACAATATAAAATGCATAGAAATCTCTTTACTAAACAAGTGGATTTGTACCTAGTGATTAATAGAAATTGTAGTATTAAGCAGCGCATGTTCTGTGCTGCATGACCATAACAACAACAGAACTCTCTCTTAATTTTCTCATCCTTAAAGAATGGTTGAACATACACTTTTCTACAAAATAGAGATTGGTTACTTGTTTACAATCACAAGAAATTTTGAGACAGAATGTACTTTCACACAAACCATTGGTCATTCACATTACTCTTGTGTGCATTTTAGTGTGTTGTTGATTTTTTCTTTTTTTGTGAAATTTAATTAAAATGGGTACAGAAGATAAAAATAGAGAGAACTGCTGTTTCAATGGAAACAAAAACAGGTTCATTAAAATAGTTAGATAAAAAACAATATAGTAAGAGTGTTGAATTAGACCTGGGTGTTAGAGAAGTGATTTTTAGAGACTAAAAAAGAAACCGTTCAGATTAAATAATTTTGGCTTATAAAGCAAACTGTATTTATAGGAAGACAATGAAGTAATGCAAGTTAGAAAAACTTTTATTATTGTGGTTAACAAAATTACATGAAAAAGGGAAGCATAATTTCACAGAGTTTGTCACATTGTTTTAATAAAAATCATAGGCTTTCAAGGACTAAAAAAAAAAAGGACTTATAAATTATTTGATTATAATAAGCATTTTTTAATACAGGGTTTTACTTTTAGAAATATAATTTTTAAACATTCAAATGGCAGGAAGAAGGAAGGGGGGGGGGGGAGTAGGATTTTGGCATGCAATAGTTGAAGATTAAATGAGGGAAAAAATGACTACACCCACCACTACTATGATGTCACTTCAGAGTTTTAATCTGATGAGATCAAGGTCAGCTGAGCTTTCCTTCCCTCCCAGCAACTTCTTGAATACATATTCTTCATAATTATTTTCACCCATTTTAAATAGATACATGAAATTTGAAAGCCAGTGGAGAAAATAGGTGTATGTTTAAGCATCATTACATTTTCAAATTACATTGTTGTAAAAATTTTATATTTTCGGATTATTTCAAGCAAAAAAAATAGATATTGATAAAAATTTACAAGTTCTAGAAATCTAATGTTAATATAATGCACAGATTTGTATATTTCCCATACACTTTTAAGGAAGCTTCAACATTCCAGAGCAATCGTTAACCTTGGAAGAAAGTATTTTTTCTCATCTTAAGTTAAAATATGTGAATACACACATCATAGCTTGCATGCAAATATTATAAATATGTAGCAAAAAAAAAGTAAATGAAAATAAATTTTTATTCATTACATACATTTATAAAATAATCAAACAATAGAAACAGAGGTATTAAAAAAACTTAGTGAATTTTTTTTTTTGCTTTGAGTAAATATGTACTATTCAAGACTGTTTATTTAAATAAGCTTTTTTATTTATAGGGTCTAGATTGTCCAAATTTTTGTTTTATCCTCAAAGAAAAAAAAACTTTTTTCATTCTGGCCCAAAATGCAGAGTTCTAAATTTTTATCATTTATTTTCCATCTTATGAATTTTTTTTTTTCATTCTAATTACAAAAATTCTAAAATTTTATTAGTATTTCTCTTCTGTTTAAGAACAGTTTCTTAGTTCAAGGCTCCGAGATTTTGACTTTAGCAATTCTGTAATGGCTTGTTTAACAATATAAAATGCATAGAAATCTCTTTACTAAACAAGTGGATTTGTACCTAGTGATTAATAGAAATTGTAGTATTAAGCAGCGCATGTTCTGTGCTGCATGACCATAACAACAACAGAACTCTCTCTTAATTTTCTCATCCTTAAAGAATGGTTGAACATACACTTTTCTACAAAATAGAGATTGGTTACTTGTTTACAATCACAAGAAATTTTGAGACAGAATGTACTTTCACACAAACCATTGGTCATTCACATTACTCTTGTGTGCATTTTAGTGTGTTGTTGATTTTTTCTTTTTTTGTGAAATTTAATTAAAATGAGTACAGAAGATAAAAATAGAGAGAACTGCTGTTTCAATGGAAACAAAAACAGGTTCATTAAAATAGTTAGATAAAAAACAATATAGTAAGAGTGTTGAATTAGACCTGGGTGTTAGAGAAGTGATTTTTAGAGACTAAAAAGGAAACCGTTCAGATTAAATAATTTTGGCTTATAAAGCAAACTGTATTTATAGGAAGACAATGAAGTAATGCAAGTTAGAAAAACTTTTATTATTGTGGTTAACAAAATTACATGAAAAAGGGAAGCATAATTTCACAGAGTTTGTCACATTGTTTTAATAAAAATCATAGGCTTTCAAGGACTAAAAAAAAAAGGACTTATAAATTATTTGATTATAATAAGCATTTTTTAATACAGGGTTTTACTTTTAGAAATATAATTTTTAAACATTCAAATGGCAGGAAGAAGGAAGGGGGGGGGGGGGGGGAGTAGGATTTTGGCATGCAGTAGTTGAAGATTAAATGAGGGAAAAAATGACTACACCCACCACTACTATGATGTCACTTCAGAGTTTTAATCTGATGAGATCAAGGTCAGCTGAGCTTTCCTTCCCTCCCAGCAACTTCTTGAATACATATTCTTCATAATTATTTTCACCCATTTTAAATAGATACATGAAATTTGAAAGCCAGTGGAGAAAATAGGTGTATGTTTAAGCATCATTACATTTTCAAATTACATTGTTGTAAAAATTTTATATTTTCGGATTATTTCAAGCAAAAAAAATAGATATTGATAAAAATTTACAAGTTCTAGAAATCTAGTGTTAATATAATGCACAGATTTGTATATTTCCCATACACTTTTAAGGAAGCTTCAACATTCCAGAGCAATCGTTAACCTTGGAAGAAAGTATTTTTTCTCATCTTAAGTTAAAATATGTGAATACACACATCATAGCTTGCATGCAATATTATAAATATGTAGCAAAAAATAAGTAAATGAAAATAAATTTTTATTCATTACATACATTTCTAAAATAATCAAACAATAGAAACAGAGGTATTAAAAAAACTTAGTGAATTTTTTTTTTTGCTTTGAGTAAATATGTACTATTCAAGACTGTTTATTTAAATAAGCTTTTTTTTTTTTAAATAAACTTTTATTTATTTTTTATTATTATTATTATTTCTAAAGTGTACTTTTTTCTATGGATGAAGGAGAAATTTCATCTGTATTTTTGCAAACTTGTTTTAATGTCAATTTAAGATATATTAAATTTAGAGAAATACATTAAAACAAAAAAGTATACTAATAAAAATGAAATACTTCTTTTTTTAACTGTTCTTCACTTTTACCAATCCAAGCCACTTCAGGATGTGTATATATAACAGATGGTACACAATTATAATCAATATGAACAGCTCCACCAGCAATTCCTTCAACACAAACGATTCCTTCAAAAGTAAATAATAATAATGTTAAAATCCAGTAAGTTTCAACATAATAATGTGCTAAAATTTTACAAGAAACATATCCAGGGTTCATACAGAGTTGGGAAGAAAAAATCCAAGGAGTACATAAAAAATCCAAGGAGTCCACAAAAATTTAAAGACTTGCCACTTTTGTTGTTATTTATGTGGCATGCACTTGCACAGCCATATTTCCACAGGGTTTCTGCGAGTTACCGCCCTGCAAGAAGTGTGGGAGGGGGGGGGGGTATTCGCGATCTTCAGATGAAATCAGCAGGAGTGATTCTGGATGAAATTTTTTTTTCGGAAATTCGCATCGCATTTTCGGAAATCGGCGGGGGGCGAGTCCCCTTCCTCCAGCGATCTTCGGACAAAATCGGCGTTTTCCCGCTATCTTCAGACGAAATCAGCAATATTTTAGCAAAATCGGCAATTTATTGCGATCTTTGCTGAAATCGGAGGTTTTTCCGCGATCTTTTGACGAAATCTGAGTTTTTCCATGTTTTTTTGAGTGAAA
The DNA here is from genome assembly GCA_964019185.1 of Maratus speculifer. Classification (NCBI taxonomy): domain Eukaryota; kingdom Metazoa; phylum Arthropoda; class Arachnida; order Araneae; family Salticidae; genus Maratus; species Maratus speculifer. Next base: position 269,126,925 of record OZ025298.1, read on the forward strand.
TCATCGTTTTTTCGCCGATCTTTAGACAAAATTAGCATTTTTACGCGATTTGTTCTCAGAAACGGCGTTTTATTCCCGAGATCTTTTGACGAAATCTGCGTTTTTTCCGTGATATTTTGATGAGATCAGCGCATTTTTTTAAATATTCTTTTGACAAAATATTTTTAAGCGATCTTTTATCGAAAACGGCATTTTTTCCCGCGATCTTTTAACGAAATCGGCGTTACATCCGCAGTCATTAGACGAAATCGGCGCTTTCCCGCGGTCTTCAGAAGAAATCAGCGTTTTATCTGCGATATTTGGTGAAATTGCCGTTTTTTCTACGATCCGCATAGGAAATTTGCGTTTTTCATCGATCTTTTGACAAAGTTTGTTTACAAAAACATTAATGAAATCGTCGTTTTTCCCCGAAATACTGACGAAATGTATGCTATTTCGGCGATCCTTTCACGAAATTTGCTTTTCTACGTAATTGTTTTTTCCGCGCGCAAAACCGTACAAGTTGGCAACTATGCGGAACTGATAACCCAATTTCAAATTTTCGGACGAGAATCACCCCTGGAAATCAGTGTTTTCCCGCGATCTTCAGATAAAATCAGCGATTTATCTGCGATATCTTAGCAAAATTGGCGATTGTTTGCGATCTTTTGTCGAAATAGATGTTTTTTTCGAGGATTTTTAGTCAAAATTTGCCTTTTTATACGATCTTTTCTCGAAAACACCGTTTTATTCTCGCAATCTTTTGACGAAATCGCCATTTTTTAACAAAATCGGCATTATATCCGCAATCTTTAGACGAAATCGACGTTTTCCCGCAGTCTTCAGACAAAATTAGCGTTTTATCTGCCATATTTCGTGACACTTTGGTGGCTATTAGTATGATCCTAACCAATCCAGGGATGCCAGGGATGACTTGAAAAATCCTGGGTCCCTTTTTAACAAAAACGGGTCCCCACTAATGGAGTCATATTTTTAGATGCAAAAATTGAACTTGTTCATTTGCATTAGAAAAATGAAATTCAATAATTATTGTTTTAATAATAAATAAAAATATAAAACCAATATTAATTGTTTTTAAAATTATGAGAAATTTTCTTTAGTTCTTTAAAAATAAATTTGCAAGATACAAATTTAACTATAAAATATTGAACATTTGAAAGTAGAAGATAACAAGTACCACTATTGTTTGCATTTCTTTTAAAAAAAAGGGCAAGACTGATTTATAGAAAAAGACATTTTTGCTGAAAAAAAGAATACTTTTGTTGAGCAAAGTGATGGGGCTTTTTGTTTAATGAATGGGTGTTTTCCCGAGTCACATTTACTCAGAAAGTCTTGGAGCAGTCAAAAATGGATAGTGAATCATAAAAATCTGTTTATAGAGCAGCAAAAAAAAAAAAAAAAAAAAAAAAAATAATAATAATAATAATAATAATAATAATAATAATAATTTTGAAGCAAGAAAATTAGCTTTTGGAACAGGAAAATTCTCTTCAAGCATTAAAGTTTTTTTTTTGTTGTTGTTTGTTTTTTCCCGTGTCCTTTTGACAAAATTTGAGTCTTTTCACGATCTTTTGACGAAATCTGCCGTTTATTCGGGATTTTTTTCACGAAATTTACGTTTTTCGAGAATTGTTCAACGAAATTTGCCGATTTTTCACAAATATTTTGACGAAATTTGTCGTTTTTTTGCGATTTCTTGAGGAAATTAGAAAATTTTCGGGATTTTATAACGAAATTAGCCATTTTTTCGCGAATCTTTTAAAGAAATTTGCCTTTTTCGCAATTTGTGACAAAATTGGCCATTTTTCACGTATCTTGACAAAATCTGTCGTTTTATCGAAAATTTGACAAAATTTGCCGGTTTATCACGATTTTTTGACGAAATCAGTCATTTTTCGCATATTTTTTGACAAAATTTGCCGTTTTATCGCAATTTTTAGACGAAATTTGTCGTTTTCTCGAGATTTTTTGAGGAAATCTCTGCATTTTTTCGAAATTTTTTGAGAAAATTAGCCATTTTTTCGTGAATTTGACGAAATTTGCCGAAAAAAGTCCTTATTTCGCAATTTTTTTTAACGAAAGTCGCCATTTTAATGAGTTTTTTAACGAAATTACGCGTTCCACGGGGTGCGTAAGAGCTATTTTACTGCGTCCCATCGCCTGTTTTTTGCGTATTTTACGTGCTATAGCGCGTCCGCGACATCCCAGCAATCACTGCTGTGCTTCTGGTGAATGACGTGCATAAAAGGTTTACCGTGCGTTTTACAATCGCGATTTTTTCTTTTTCTTTTTCGGGAGCAATATCGATTTCGTGCAAAACCGCAATACAATTTAAGGGACCGTTCAAGTATTACGTAAGCATATTTTTAGTCATTTTGTACCCCCTCCCCCCCCCTTGTAAGAAAATATAAGCAAATGCTAGACCCCCCCCCCCCTTTGCTTACGTAAGATTTTATGACAGTTTATACATCAATACTTCTTGACTTATAAAAAGTTACTAATCAATTAGATTATTAATCCTACAAATTTATGTAGGCATATAGGGATTGTGATATCAAAATATATAAAATGGTTTTAATATATTGTTGCTTATTGCATTAAACAAACCACAGAATACAAAATGGTTTAAATATATTGTTATTTATCACTTCGAACAATAAAACAAGAAATACAAGAAGTCTTAACTTACTTAGGCATCATAACTAAAATTTTTGACATGAATCATACAAATGTTGGAGTTCAATTTGGTGTTCATATTTTAATCTGATGTCTAGGATCCTTGAACCCATGTTTGAACATTGTCTATTATAAAGTTTTCATTGGAACAGTGGCCTGGGGTATTGCAGATTTCCGGTCCTTGTTTGCTTGTCGAATTTGAACTGCAGTTGCTTCGTTGTTTAATGCTTATGTAAGAATTGTTGTGACCCCCCTCCCCCTTGTCAGAAAAAATAAGCAGACTCTGAACCCCTCCCTCCCCCTTTAATGCTGACGTAATACTTGAATGGTCCCTTAAGGAGTTTCTAAGGAGTATTTTGTTTATCTAAGCAGTTCTAAGTACTACTTGGGAACGTTTTCATTTCTAAGTAGTTTCTAAGGAGTCCAAGGAGTCTGTGCGAACCCTGATATCATATGAATTTAAGATCCTTTATTTTGAAAATCCGACAAAGTGTGATAGTTGTATTTTTTTATTTGCTTCATTTTTTTATATGTTGAAGTATATCTTATTTAATGAATAGTGTGCAATTTTTAAGCCCTGAAAAAATTTCCTCTTTCCTATAGAAAATATCAAAGTTTGAGGCTGTGAATGCCATTTTTATGAAAAATGAAATCCCAATATGTTTGGAGTGGTATATCTCTGGCAAGCAACAACATCCCAAAATTCTTTTGGCATAAACTTATAGTATAACACTACCTGCTTATTAAAATTTGTTTCCATGAGGCATTGTTATTTTACATTGTTATGTTGCCACAAAGTAGTCAAAATGACATTTTGTCCATTTTCTGCTCTTAATATCTTATTTAAGCTATAATACCCCAAAGTTTTTCTTATAGAATATGAAAGTGCACTACTAGGACAAGCTAAATTATATAGTACTGCACGGAGATATTTTTGCTGTTAGTAGCTATAACCTGTTAAATATTCACAATTTCCAAAATCTGAAACATTTAAAATAGTTTATTTCAAAAAAGCGCCACAGTTGAATGAAAAAAAAAATATGTCACACAATAGTTGAACATATGTACAAAACCATGGAAAAGAAAAAGAAGTGGGGTCTTGTGATAATTTTGGACAAAAATTACAAGAAAAGCAATGTCCACGATAAATTTTTCGTCTTAAGAAAAAACTAAACATCCAAATTATCTTTCGTCTTTATGATTTTTCCCTATGAGTAAATGAAATATTCCTTTTTTGTCGTCTCTTCCGAAAGGGAAATGGGATGTTTCATTTTCTCTTAGGGTAAAAATGTGATGATAGACATTGCATTTTTTATAAATTTTGAAATTTTTTTACTAAAAATATCACGAGGCCCAAGGCTGGGTTTTTACCGGCAGAAAATGGTTTCTGTCGTGACAGGGGCAAAAAGTGATTATAACCGGTTTTAACCAGCAGAAACTGGCAACAACTGGCATAAGCTCATTTTATGACATAATCTGAGACTTTTTTTAGTGATCTTAAATTGCTCATATATTTTATTCGGGATAAATAATAAATAAAATATTGTGAATAGTTTTAATTTAAAAAATATATAAATTAGTATTAGAATTTGGTTAGTTTTGAATCTTTCAAGAAGAATGATCCATATTATTTGCAGATACATGAAAATCATGAAAATGATATTAAGGACATAGCAGTTGTTAAAATTATAAATAAATATCATGATTTATAAAAAGTTAAATGCTTGTTACTAATGTTAAAATTTATTGCTGTTGCTTTAGATAAAAGTAAAAAAACATGACTGTTCTATTGCATGTGCTCATTAAATTTGCTTAACGTTACTCAATAATGGAAATATTATGGAAACTCACAAATGCAAGATTCAAATCTCATTTAATGCAGTGCTAGATTATTAAATTCATCTTAAGTATATGGGATCAAAATTGACATTTGAGAGTAAAAAAAGAGCAAGAAAATTGCTTTTTGATATTCATCTAAATTTTGCACCCTATATAATAACCCCTTAGCAAAATAAACTCCTTTCTCAGAAACATATTTCCCCAAAAAACTCCTAGAAAATGTTATGACTTCTGTGGGCGATTGATTTTAAAAACAAATACCAGTGAAAATGAACATTTTTCAAATTTTACATCCTCAATGACATTACCAGCAAGTAATGCTGGTCTTGAAAGAATATTTTTGAACTTTTCTTTCATTCATAACAAATTAAGAAAGCAGTCTAGGTAAAGAAAGATTAGCAAAATTAATAATATACTATATAAAATGCTCTTAATATATTATTACTTTTTCCACAAAAATGAATCAGTTCTTTCAATATTGTAAAATAATTATACAAGATATTCCTTTTAAGTTTTTTCTGTTATTTTTGTGCTACAATTATTTAATTATATATTTTTAACAGGAACCATCTCTTTGTATGTAGTAGTAGATAATTTTTAAGGTATTGCAGTGTATTATTTATTTAAAAATGAAAAATGATGTTAAGATATCATAGAATTTTTTATGCATTTCTTTTTTTATAACTTTTAAATAGAAATTCAAACAATAATATCCATAGTCAAACTTGTGCAGCACCAGATTACTGCTATGAAAATTTCTGTTTTCAAGTGGCAGAAAATTATTATATAAACAAAGTACATATATATGATCCTTTTGAAACTTTTTGCTACTTCAAATAAGATTCATAATCTTTATTTTAATTTAACTAAATTCTTTATGCATTAAATACATATGTGAATTATGAATCATTGCAGGTTAAAAATCTGATTAGCATTATTTCTTAGTTTCTGCCAGTTTTTGTCACTTACTGGCAGAAACTAGCTACTGCCATGCCAGTTTTAACCGGTCCGGTTATAACCGCCGGTTTAAACCACCCCAGCAGAAACTTGCCAGCCCTGACGAAGCTCCACTTTCTCTTTTCCATACTTTTGTACATATGTTCAACTATTGTGTGACATATTTTTTTTCATTCAACTGTGGTGTTTTTTGAAATAAACTACTTTAAATATTCCAGATTTTGGGAATTTTGAATATTTAACAGGTTACAGCTACTAACCCCAACAATATCACCATGCAGTACTATATTATTTAGCTTGTCCTAGTAGTGCACTTTCATATTCTATAAGAAAAACTTTGGGATATTATAGCTTAAATAAGATATTAAGAGCGAAATATGGACAATTATTGAATAAAATAAAATTATTGAAAATACTCAGCTTGAAGCCTTTAAACTGTTAATGAAAAATCTGCTTCGAAGTCATTCAAAATGGTTGTGGAAGAATTTTTGGGAAATAAAAAAGTGAAAATTACAAAGAAATTGTTGCCGATTTATTGAAAAATTTTCAACAGATGGGAGTAAACATATCATTAAAGATTCATTTCCTACATTTGCATCTGAGTTTTTTCCATGAAAACTTAGGAAGTATGAGTGACGAACAAGAGGAATGTTTTCATCAAGATTTAAAGGTTTTTGAAGAATGACATCAGGAATTTTGAGACAAAAACATGCTAGGGAATTACTGTTGGTCCATTATAAGAAAAACTGATCCAAATAACTTTAAAAAGAAGGCAAAAATTAGACATTGATGTTTTTTTAAATATTAATACCAAAATTATGTAATCCAGGTAAGTAAATAAATATTTCTTAAACCAGACGTGACAGAATTTTTCTATTATTTTTCTGGATAACTATCTAAATAAAAAATAAATTAACAACTTTCAGCTGGGATATAAAAACAGTGTAAACTAGTGTAATTTTTTTTTTTAAATAATGCATGTCTAATAGATCGGAGGCGGCAGCGTATTCAGGGATGCCACGGACTCGCTATAGCGAGTAAAATATGCAAAAAATCGGCAACGGGACACAGAAAAACAGCTCTTATGCATCCTGCGGCACGCGTAGTTTCGTTAAAAAGTCACAAAAATGACGACTTTTGGTTAAAAAATTGTGAAATAACTATTTTTTGGCAAATTTCATCAAAGGATTCGTGAAAAAAATGGCTAACTTTCTCAAAAAATTTCGAAAAGACATCAGATTTCCTCAAAAGATCACGAAAAAATGGCAGATTTCCTCATAAGATTGCGAAAAAAACGACAAATTTCCTCAAAAGATTGCAAAAAAACCAACAAATTTCGTCGAAAAATCTCAATAAAACAGCAAATTTTGTCAAAATTTCAATAATATGTCAGATATCGAAAAAACGGCAAATTTCGACAAAAGATTCGCGAAAAAATTGCTAATTTTGTCACAAATGTTGAAAAAAAAAAAAAAAAAAACCGACAAATTCCTCAAAAAGTGGAACAACGACAAATTTTCTCAAAAAAAAAAAATTGCAAAAAAATGACAAATTTTGTCAAAGAATCGCAATAAAACGACAGATTTCATCAAAAAATCACAATAAAATGACAGATTTATTCAAAAGATTTGCGAAAAAATGGCTAATTTGTCACAAAATCTCGAAAAAAATGGCAGATTTCCCCAAAAGGGTACAAAAAAACGACAAATTTTGTCTAAAAATCTCGAAAAAACAGCAAATTTCATCAAAAAATTTGTGAAAAAACATCAAATTTTATCAAACAATTCACAAAAAAACACTAATTTAGTCAAAAATCCCCAAATAAACAGCAGAATTCGTCAAAAGATCTTGAAAAAAAGAAACGAAAAAAAAAGTTAATGCTGGGCGTGAATTTTCTTGTTCTAAAAACTAATTTTCTTGCTTCAATTTTTTTTTTTTTTTTTTTTTTTTTTGCTGCTCAAAAACTGGATTTTCCTGCTTCACAATCGATGTTTTTGACTGCTTCAGTCTTTCTGAGTATATTTGACTCAGAATAACACCCATTCAATAAACAAAAAGTCTCATCACTTTACTCAAAAAAAGTATTCTTTTTTTCCAAGCAAAAATGTCTTTTTCAGTAAATCAATCTTGTTCCTTTTTTTTAAAAAAAGAAATGCGAACAATAGCGATACTTGTTATCTTCTACATTCAAATGTTCAATATTTTATAGTTAAATTTGTATCTTGCATGTTTATTTTTAAACAAAGAAAATTTCTCTTAATAGTTTTAAAAACTTAATATTGATTTTAATTATTTATTTATTATTAAAACAATAATTATTGCATTTCATTTTTCTTTTGCTAATGAACAAGTTCAATTTTTGCATCTAAATATATGACTTATTAGTGAGGATCTACTTTTGGTAAAAAGGGACTCAGAATTTTAGATGTCCTGGGTCCCAGAGACCCAGGTTTTTTCAAGTCCTGCGGCATCCCTGGTATCTGTGCCACATTTACTGCCATGAATTGGAAGCAGGATAACACAATGATAAATCTATGAGTTAACTGCTAAAATTGAGTTTTCAGGTGTTTGATATAACTTGGTGATTACATTTTAATATGCAAATTAAGTTTTAACTAATTCTGGAATTTTAGCTATGGACTCTGAGATGATTTTCTGTGCTGACATTTTCTATCTGTAATACATGCTCAATCTGCAAACGATAAGAGAACAGCATTCAAAAAAATTATAATCAATACATTAATTTTTATATGGTTTATTTTGTTATTCTTTCTATTTAAAATCAAAATTAACTTTTTAATCCACATTTTTTTTTTTTTTACATATTTTTTATTAATCTACCTATCATGTAAAAACAAAATTCAATGCATTATTAAATCATTGTTAAATTGTAAATGTTGACATTATATACATATTATCTATAGATAAAAGGGTCAGGTGTAAAACAAAGTAGTATGTGACAAGATATTAAACATTAAAATTTCATGAAAAAAAAAATATATATATATATATACATATATATATATATATATATCTACAACTATTATGATGGGTTTTTCTAAAACATCTGATTTGCGAAGACAAACTTCCTTTAAACTTTATATATTTTTTCTCCGATAATTTTTATTATACTGAGTTATTGAATTAAAAACTTATTTTACTCATAAAATTTAATTATAATAGCACCAAATAATAATAATATTGAATGAGTGATAATCAAACTTTGTATTTTGAACATGATTTAAAAATACAGTTAAATATTTTTACATGGAAATCAGAAAAAAAAAACAATACCAGAGCCCTTCAAATATATCGGTGAAAACAAAATGATAAATAACATTGTTAATGGATTAAGAAAACTTCAAGTATGATAACAGTTTAATACCAGAAAAAATTTAACATTTGTTAGAAGTAAATAGATAACACCTATCATTAAATAGTTATATCTTATATGATAAATTGGATTATCATTAGGCAACAGAAAAAAAAAAAAGTATTAATGATGTAAAATAAAAATACCTTCATCTTCAGCTTTATGAGCTAACATTGGACCTGGGACACAGTCTCCGATAGCATATATGCTACAAAGAATTAAAAATAAATTTTCACATTGTACAAATTATAAATAAATGAAATATATATACATGTATATGTGTGTGTGTGAGTGTAACATTGTATAAAATTCTTGTCAAAAATTGCGGAAGGCTGTAGTTGGGTTACTTTTAAAATCAACAAATCCAGTAAACTTACATAATTTGTTAGTAATGGCTGATAATGGCTAATTCTAATTGAAACACAAGCTTTGCATACTTGCAGCTGTATTATTAATTTGATGGTTAGAGCATAAATGTAACAAGCACTCTGGTAGTTTCTGTAGGAAAAACACAGCCAACTGTTTTCTAAAATAGTTTATCATAATACGGAACAAAAGACAAGTTCCACACAAAGAAAAATTCATTAAGGCCTTAGGCTGGAGCATAAAAAACTACATTGTGTTAAAAGATTTGAAAGCAAATTTTAGAATGCTACATATCAATTAGCCACAGATAAATTTTTTTGAACTACGGAAAACAAGACAGGAATCTGATTTCTGGGCATCTGGGTTTTGTTAGCACAAGTGTAAGATAAAGGTTTTAACATAATAGAGAAACAAATCAAATGGTGAAATACACACGACAGTTGAGCTAATCATGTGCTTTAAGGAGTTCAATATCAGCTAAAGTAGGATTTTAAAAATAAAATGTCTAGCATCATAATAGGTGTGGGAAGATCCAAGGAATAAAAATTAAAACAGCAAAATTGCTCTTTTATAAAAAGGAAAAAGTTTGAAATAAAAACTAGCTTTTCTCAGAACATCATAGTTTGGGTATTTCATAAAAATTTATGTAGGGATTAAAAGTTTCAGATTAAGCATAAGATAAATATTAATTTATGTTTTCAATTTAAATGAAATTAGATAAGAATAAATAATAGACATAAATTAAAAACACAATAATTAAAAAATGGACAAATAATGAATATGCAGGAAATTTAGAATAACTTTAATGAATATTGCAAGTAAAATTTTTATGTAACATATAAACATTCATACATATATCTCAGTGGTTATGTTAACTGCAACCCGTGATATTACATCTTAAACTGTTTAATTAACTTTAATCTTAAGTGATAATTGCAAAATTTAAACATGTGCAACATGCATGGGAGATATTTTAATTATTTAATGATATAGGGTAAGCTGATATTAATTTTAGGTACTACTCTGTTATCACATCAACCAATTTCGCCAAATTATACAAATCGCCAAACTAATAGCCAAATTATACATATTGACATAATTTTTATTTTAAATAATGAAAAAACAAATAATAAGTAGAATATTAATAAAAATAATAATAAAAAGTCAAAATAAAAATCACTTAATGACACTTTAAACACGTGAATTGTATTTAATGTCATTGAGTGTGACATTCACAATCATCCATTATTGGCATTTAATCTTATAGTTTGGCGATAATTTTTTGGTCGATGGGATAACCTAGTAGTACCTAATTTTATTTTTATTTATTTATCTTCTTATTAAATTTCATGCATTCAATTGATTTGACTGATTTTCTTTGATTAGTTTTCATTTTTTTTCTTGGGTATTAGTCGATAGGGAAGGTTAGGTACAAAATTTTAAGCTTTAAGCTATGTATTCTTAATAGAAATGAACTAGTTCTTGCTTAAACATTTGAATTTCTGCTTTTGATGAAATAATTTACTATATAAGCCTTTATCTGTATATATATTTTTTTATTTTTTCAAATTGTTTCGCTATTTAATGGCAAGTCATAAAAAAAATTATAATCATCTCAATTTATTTTTTTAATATCATATGTTTCAATGGCTTTATTCATTCAAAAAGTTTATATCAACAGAAAGCTTATTTCAAAATTTTATCAGCATATCCATCACTTGTATAAACACAGGTTGGTTGAATCAAACAATACATCAATCACATTTAATTTAAAGTAACTTAAATCTATGTACATATAAATCAGAATATGAATGCATGCTACAATGCCTAGAATTTTTTATTCATTGGAATGGAATTTGATATGCATACCTTTTAGAAGAATAGTAAAATTATTGACTACTTAAAAAAAAAAAATTTCATATAACACTTTATTAAACTTTTAATTTTATAGTTTAAATTAATCTTAAGTAGTTTTCATAAGAAATACTTCCTATTACAGTCGTTACCAAGATATGACTTTTGAAAAATTTCTTCATAACTTTTCATTATATGACCCCAGAAACTCCAAACCACCATATACATATATACAGTCAAACCTCTATTTTGCAAAAATTTTCTTGCAACCAAGTACATTTTGTGGATTTCTTTGTAAAATAACCTCCAAATAGCGAAGTGCATTCTCTATTTAACAAACTTTTTCTTGTGACCTCATTTTTTTTTCTTTTTTCTCAAAATATTTCTGAACAACTTATTTCTAACTCATTCTTTCTTTTAGTTGATTTTATGATGATCAGTGACCTTCACAATTGGTTTTATAAGGTGCCTAACTCACGATTGCAGTAAAATCTTTGTGCATTTATCCAGGAAGTTAAGACCTTCAGTATCCCCCTTTCACCTTCAATGGAGCTGGCTGTAACATATCCTTGAATTAGAGTCTCCTGTAGTCTATATTTTCGATTAGTCATATTAGTAATTTCAGTTTTTATAGCTCGAAAATTTCAAAGCAAATATGTTTGAATATCAAAGAAAAAAAATTAATTCTTGATCAGGTGGATGAAGAGGTGAAGAAAAGATTATTGCTTTCAAATTTGATATTCCACCAAATACCTTATCCACCATAATAAAAAATTGTGATAAGTTGCAAAATTATGATTCATCGAATTCTTGCTTAAAATGTTTATAAACTTGTGACTATGAAGATGTGGATGAGACAGTTTTGAAATGTTGACACTTTTACAAACCAAATACTTAGACAAAATTAACAGACTTTTTCAGAAATTAAATTTAAGGACACATGTTTTAATGTACATTTAAAATTGCTTGTTATAATAAATATGACAATGATTGATTAATTTTTAATTTAAAACTATTATATTAGAACTGAAAATAGAGTGTATTCCTGTAGAATGTTTAGTTTTATTCCTGTTTTCCTTGCAGATTTCTTTTTTAATGGGTGGGATAAGGCAAATCAATATTATTTATATATATAAAAAAATAAAATAAAAAAATACAGTAGAACCCCGCAAATTCGGACCCCGTTAATCTGGATCTCCGGATAATCGAGACCGGTTTGGGCCATTTTTTTTTTCAAGTTTGAGAAGCGATTGGCTAATTTCCATAACATTAACTGGTTTCATCGTTGTATTCTGAATAGAAAAAGCTTTTTCTGAAATATTTTCAGGAGAATTAAGTAAAGTAAACATTTTTACTGTCTGTAAATATTTAATAACTTTAATATAAAGGTGATTTTCTGTAAGTATGTTTTATTTTATTTCAGTTTTTTCTAATTCTCCGGATAACCCGGATTTTCAATAATCCGGATTGGGTCTGGTCCCAATTAATCCGAATTATCGGGGTTTTACTGTAAAATAAGATTAAATATTTTTTTAATAATATTTAGTGTTTATGAACTTAAAATATGTTTTATGTTGTTCAAAATATTTTTTAAAGTGAATCTCTAATGAATTTCTCATATAACAAACTTTTTTTTTTCAGGATTCTGTTTAACAAAAATTTGTTAAATAGAAGTCTGAATGTATAATCATTAATTGTAAAACAATATACATCAACAGAGCATGAAAATCGAATTAAAAGGAATATTTGGAATATTCAGAACCATAGTAGATTCATCAGATCCCATATACCATTAAATTTTATACAAATTATCACATTGAAACATGGGAAAAATAAATTAAAATTAATATAATTGAAATTTGTAGAATGAAGGTAGAATCTTTAAGCCCACAAATACTTTGGAACTACAAATAAAGTGTGTGGTTTCATCTTCGTATTAGAAATGAAAAAGCAAATTAATATAAATTTCAGGCTACCAACACACATAAAAACAAAATAAAATAGAGAAAAGCATTAAAAATAAATCCTAATAACTTTACTAAAATGGATAGAAAAGGAAAAACATACCAGACTTATATATAAATACACTAAATTTTGTCCGCACAATAAAAGTCGCAATTGAGCACAGATCGTCTTTAAACTCGCAAAACATTGATATAAGTAATATGTCAGCAGGAAATGCAAATGGACACAATCGCTCCAAGGAAATGGAAATGAGGAGGATTCAAAAATTTGAATATTACCTTAATATGGCTCTGACAAAAAAAGCTCTTACAAAACAATGACAGGGAATTTTTTTTTTTTTTTTTTATATGTTATGCATGCGGATCTTTTATATATAGTAAGGGGTTTGCAACTAATTTGCAATGAGTGGGTCTCTCATTACGACTCTTGTGTGTTTAAATTTAATTGAAAACCTATCTAGAAAAACACATCACAGACGAAAGCGAATTCTGCAAAATTGAGAGCTTCTTTATACACAAGCTCATTTAACACAATGCCATGTTTAAACATTGAAAAAGGATTTTGTGTTAGCTACACTGGGAAATGAAAGGTTATTACTAAAATGAATTTAGCTTTATTAAATGCCAAATGAAGTTTAAATATGTACTATCATTTATTCTCAGTTCCAAGTTTCTTATAAATAGATAAGGATAAGATTTAAAGAGTTATATAGATTAGCAATATTTGATATTATTTAGCTTTCATACTTCTTAACTTTTATGTTTTGCCCATGCATACTTTTCTAATATAGCTATGCCCAACTCTTCATTGTATAGTTTATTTTACAAAGTCTTATTACTCATTTAGCAGTGATTTTTTTCAAAAATACAATTTATCCCTTTGTGACGGGATATTAATTTTGAATTTTTTACCACCAGTTTTTCAAAACAGAAAATTTTCTGTAACTGAATCGTGAAAATGTTCAGATTAAATAAAGCAAAGTTTAAAAAAAATAATAATAACTGGTTGAAATAATGAAGAAGTCTGAGAATCTTAAATGACACTTATACCAGTCACTTGTTCCAAAGAGGTTAATAAGATTATTCATTTATTGAAAAGAGCCTGCTGAGTGCAAATAATATTTGCACTTGAATGTTTATTTTATTTTTTATCTTGTCTTTGTGTGTGTGTGTGTGTGCATGTGTGGAGTGGGGGAGGGGGGGGGGCATTACATTCTTGGCGAAAGCATGTTGATTCCTCAGAATATTTGGAACAGGTTGAGAACTCTTGCTTTTAAATGTTGTATAATTTTAAAATACATTTCTTGAAGAGAAGAAAAAAAAAAAAGACTAGGTTAAAAATTCTTAATAGAACAAAGATTCCTTTAAAGCTAGTAATGAATAAACACAAGAAGAGACAAAGAAATAATAGAACATACTTAGGTACAGTACTCTGAAATCTACTATTTACAATTATTCTGCCTCTTTCATCAGTTTTTACTCCTACAGTATCAAGACCCAAATTCTCAGTATAAGGACGGCGTCCCACACAGACTAGTAACACATCACATTCCAACTAAAATAGAATAAATAAATTATATCTTAAAAACTTTAACCATCATTAAAATTCAAGCTAAGCAACATACTAAAAAGAATTGAATTTATAAGTACTTTAGAGTAAACAAAGTAATAAATTATAGGAACTTGAGGTGTAAGCTTCAAATTAAAAGGAAATCCATTTCTTTTTAAGGGCTCGCTATTCATGTAAGACTCGATGTGATTGACTCAAGCATATTTTACTAAAAAAACCTAGCTATACCTTTTAAATTTATAAATTACTGCATTTTGATAAATAGATGTTATGTAGAAATACTGTTGCTGAGGGACAGAGAACAGTTCATTAAAGTAAGGGTTTTTTCACTGGTTTTGCTCTACATTTCACCGAAAATCACATTGAAATGAACAGATGTTTTATTCATATTAGCTATATCCTGCTTTTGTAATTTGTCAAATTCATAATACAGTATGATTAATGAATCATTTTTACCATTCAGATAGCTCATTTTAACCTCACTCTTGTTTTAGTTCTACACATATTAGTTGTGTTTGACTTAATATATAATTTTTCCTTGGGAAAAACAAACATTTTAGAAAGTAATTTTACCCCCACCCTTCCCCTCTCCAAAAAAACATTGTTATTAAGATTAAAATTATTAAAATAACTGCAGTTAAAATAGATCAACAAATGATAACATGTATTTTATAAGAACATGTTTTAAAGCACATCACATTTAAAGAATTCAAACACAAGTTAGTCTTAGATAAGGCAGATTATTTATCAATAATCTGCCAAAGTCATTATATATCGGCAGATTTTGATATTTTTTAAATATCACAAACACAATATTTAAATTATGACTTTGTCAATATATCCTGATAAAATAATATTTAGAGCACAGTGCAATGTTTAACATGAGCCCAAAAAATAAAGCACCAAATATTTCAAAATCCAATAAAATACATTTGGCACTCACTGCCAGAGCCCCCACCCTCAAAAGAAAAAAAAATTATATTCCAATGTCTTCATCCTCCTCATTCAAAACAGAAAATCTACTTTGATAATCTCTTTTTCATCTTTCCGCTAATTATCTCCATTAGAAATATCTTAATTATTGCAATAAATTACTTTGATGAAAAAAAAAATTTGTTTGACTGCTTGGCTGTGTAATACTGAGTAACACTTATCATCCATTCTTTTCTTGTTGATATGATTATTAGCCTACACATATTGCGTAAACGTCAGACATTGATACCTCACGAATAATCTCATGTGCATTGGTTATTGTCAAGTCTGAGACAGAAAATAGCTAGTTATCATCAAGTGTATAACTCAACAACTGGAATGCTTAGCTTGTGAGCAATTAATCAAGAGTCTATTAATGATAAAATTTCACCATTTCTTTTTGGTTATATTGGTGAAAATTCTAAGGTCAAAGCAGTCGTTCACTGTGAACATTGGTTGATTTTAAAAAGATCCTCCCAATCAATAATCAGTATTCATATTGCATATTCATGGCTGCCAACTTCTATGCCTGTATAGGATCAAATAAACACATTAGAATCAGAAATTTTTTTAAATAATTGACAAAACATATTATAATACATCACACTGAATAGATTTGGCATACATTTTACTAAAACATTTTTCTGGTTCAAAACATGTTTACATGCAGGGTTGGCATTTTTGCCGGCAAAAAGGTATTTTTGCCAGGACAGTGGAAAAAACTGGAAAAAACCAGGGAAAAAAATGGAAAAAAACGGCAAAAATGGAAAAAACCTATGTCTTTAAAGTGTAATAAAATCTGCACGCTAATAAAGATAGTAATGGTATAAACAATTAAATTTAACAGTGTATTATTTAATATTTTAATTTCATTTGCTAATTAATTACTATTAAATATTTTAAATCTTTAAAAAATAGGTGGGATTCAGTCTTACTTAGGAATTTAAGAACAAAATAAAAAAATTACATATCTAATTTTTTTTACTTTAAGTCAGGGATATGTTTAGGAAAATTTTAGGTCCTTTAAAGGACCCTTCACAAAATTCTTTAACCTCAAACAGGATTCTTCATAAAATTATTTGTCCCTCAAATCGACATTTCACCTCTAAGCTGAACTTTTCACAAATTTAATCATTTTAAAATAAAATATGGCCTGTTAATAAACATTTGAACTCACCAAAAAATATATTACTTAGCTTCTCTATATGTGAAGGGTAGAACCTGAAAACCTGATAATTTAAAATTCACAAAATTGTCTAGAATTTTCACAAAGACGAGAAAAGTCTAGACAGACCCCTGTAAGTAAAGTATTTTATCAGTCATTAATATACATATTTTTTTAATTTTCAAAAGATTTTCACTTTCAAATATGTCCAGCAAGCAGTGCTGCTATTAAAAGATTTTTTTCAAATTTTTCATTTGTGCAAACTGAGATTCGAAATACTTCAACAGATACTCTTTCAAAACTTGTTTACTGTTATGCCATGCTAAAGCAGCAAAATTTAGGTTGTGAGGAAGATATTGCTGAAATATTTGAAATTTAATAGTTTTCTGCTTTAAATATAATTTTATATTAAATTAAATTTAGGTTACTATAACTGTTTCTTCAAATTTCTAACATATATAAACTATAAATATAAATGCTTTACTCAGTCTCAACAGTTCTATTATGTGAATTAATAATTGTATAAACATGAATAAATGAAGTTTCTATTTATTTATATTAAAATTGGTATTTTTTTCATTTATAATCTTGTTATAAAAGTTAGTATTCTTTAATAAAGTGCATAATTATACTTATTTAACTTAAAAGTTAAAATAAATTGAGAATAATATTGATTTTTTAATTAAGTATGCAGTTTATTTTTTCTTTTGTGAAATATTTTTCTCTTTCTGGGGAAAAAATTTAAATGGACAGCCTATTTTTGCCACTTCTTTGGCAAAAACCTATTTTTGCTGGGACGGTTTTTACCAGGTTTTTTCCATCTTCGGCAAAAACTCGCCAACCCTGTTTACATGATTTAAAAAGGCGTAGAAGTTGGCAGCTCTGCATATTCTTTCTTCTTTGTTGTTTTTCATATTTGCATTGGTGTGAAGTTTTCTTGAGTGAATTTAATACATCCCGTTTTGATATTTTCCAGCAATGAATATACAGGGTGTCCGAAAAGTCTGGAAACGGTCGAATAACTCGAGAAATACATATGAGATTGAAAAACGTAAATATACGTGTTAAATATTTTTAGATAAGCTACTCAGTGATACCAAATTTGACCTTCGTAACCGACCCCCTGGGGGTCAGAGGGGGTCCAACTTTGAAATCTTAAATTATAACCCCCATTTTTTATTGCAGATTCAGATTCTACGGACAAAAATACGTAACTTTTGTATTTGATGTTTATTTCGAATCCTCGTTTATCACGGTGTAATTGAGCATATTAAATCGATACATATTTCGGCTTTTCGAACGGAATTTTCCCTAATCGAAACTAATTGGGGAGAATTTATGACATCAAATTCCTCGTCTTTTGCAATAATAGCGTTTCCTGAAAATCACCCGTGCCGATTATTTCGGTAGTGCTACACAGTTAAACATTTGATCCATTTGCTGTAACGTCACTCCACAGCTTTTATAGAATATCTCTTTCATGACCAATGAGAATGTTCCATAACACAGTAAAGTACACTGTAAAAAAATTGACCCTTTTGCTGCATCGTCACTCCACCGCTTTTATAGAAAATGATTACTTTACTGTGTTATGGAGCATTCTCATTGGTCACAAAAGAGATATTCTATAATAGCTGTGGAGTGACGCTGCAGCAAATGGGTCAAATTTTTAACAGTGTAGCACTATTGAAATAATCACCACGGGTGATTTTCAGGAAACGCTATTCCTACAAAAGAAGAGGAATTTGACGTCGAAAATTCTGCCCAATCAGTTTCGATTAGGGAAAATCCCGTTGGAAAAGTGGGAATATGTATCGATTTAATATGCTCGATTACACCGTGATAAACAAAGATTTGAAATAAACATCAAATACAAAAGTTACGTATTTTTGTCCGTAGAATCCGAATCTGCAATAAAAAATGGGGGTTATAGTTTAAGATTTCAAAGTTGGACCCCCTCTGACCCCCAGGGGGTCGGTTTCGAAGGTCAAATTTGGTATCACAGAGTAGCTTATTTAAAAATATTTAACACGTATATTTACGTTTTTCAATCTTATATGTATTTCTCGAGTTATTCTGCCGTTTCCAGACTTTTCGGACACCCTGTATATATATATATAAATAAATAAATAAAAACAATTTAAATTAGCATAAAACTACTGCCAAATGTCATTTGTTTAAAATTTGTTATTTTATCTTTTAAATTCAATGTTTTTTTTAATAGGTAGAATGATTTAAATACAGTGGTTTTTATTATTGTTGTTATTATTATTATTATTATTAAAAATGAATCGATTCCTTAGAGAAACATTGAAAAGCAACATTTCTGTTTCATGTATTATCCATTGAAATCCATTTAATTACAAATACATTAGCATGATATAAGACATTAAATTAATTTTAGTTTTTTATGCATTTTTATTCATTTTAATTATAATAAAATAAGCAATGTCTTAAATTTAAGAGTATTTTAATTTGTATTTTATAATTTTGTCAGTTATACAAGAAATAATTACATTGTGAAAATGTTATTAAAAAATAATACATAGAGGATGAAGAATAAGAAACATACCATTTTTTAAGAAAAGTACTTTGCAACAAATGATTATAAGTACAAACAGATAAACATTGGTTTCTTTTTTAATATATTTATATAAAAACATAAGCATACATATTTCAAAAATGCTGTGTGAATATAGGTATAAAACATTATCTGTTTTCATTTAAATTGCTGGTACTACACCATTTATGTTTTGAAATTAGCAATATTTCTATTCTTGTACCATTTAAGGTAGTTATGATATATCATCAATATTAACTTGTTGATATATTGTGATATTAAATTTTTGATATCGTCCAGCCTTAGTTTTAGATATCAAAAACTACTTATTTTAGTGGTTTATTGTAGAATAAAATTGATTTGATTGTCGAGAATAAAAGTTTTTTTATTAACCATTTGAAAAATGGTTGTTGTTTTCGGGAGAATGGACCCGATGATGTTACCACTTTTGAATGATGTTACCACTTTTGAATGATGTTACCACTTTTGAATTTAAATTAAATTCTTTATTTTTAGAAGAATTTTTATTTGAATTTAAATTAAATTCTTTACTTTTAGAAGAATTTTTATTTGAATAGTAAATTAAAATGGTTAAAATCATTGTAATAAAGGAGAAAACTAACAAATTTAAAAATGGGTAGACGGAAATTAACAGATACGGAAAAAGCCGAAGCCAAAGAAATGAATGAACGTGAATATCGCATTCAATGATATTAAACACAGTCAACATGTATAAGTTGCTTATTAGTTTGGCGATTCGTATCATTTGGCGAAATTGGTCGACGGGATAACTGAGTAATACTGTATTTGGTTTGGCGCAAAAACGTCTTTCAATGCAGAAAATGATAAAATCAAAAGATTATTGAGCCGCTGAAAACCAATTACGTGTTGAAAGGCGATCACGAAAAAGGAAGCAATTTAATGCCGAACCGATTAATTGTAAAACATCATGTCGCCAGGGCGACCAATCCACTAGCCATGGCGTTTTACTATCGGTCGGTTCTAACCAGGAAAATTTGAGTGCCAATAGTGATTCTAACAAGCCGGAAAATGTTATAGCTATTACTCTTGATTTTCCACCACCTAAAAAGAAAACTAAAAAGCAATCGGCTTGGGAAAAACTGGGAAAAAACTTTTTTGATTCGATGTCTGATGGACCCATTCACAGATGCATGTGCTGCGATCGATTTTGGTTTAAAACCTCCATCACCAAAATTCTGCTCTGTAAAATCAAACAATATATGCCAAAGTCTTACAAGTATAACAGTATATGCCAAAGCTGTATTTTAATAATGATTACTTTTGCACCAACAATGTTAAATAGTTTGAAATGTTTCTTTCGTCGCCAACTTTTATGCTTGGCGACAATAGAGTGATATAACTTAAACGAACCATACCTTCAAATTGCAGCATGTATAAAGTCATTTATAGCAGTGGCACGGATAATACACAATAAAACAACTGGTATTTAGCTTAAAATGATAGATGAATGTATCGAGTGAAACATTTTTCAAATGGTTGGGGTAATTTCTTAAATTACAATTATTATAAACTGTAAACTTTTAAAAATAAATTTTTCATAATAAAATTTTTTTTGAAAAGTAAGAGAATATTGAATACATGCAATAATAAATAAATAAAATAGCATCAGCAATACTTACCGATTCTTTCTTGCTGGGATCTTTAACAGGTTCTATATCAACAGATATTTTGTCACCTTGTTTTGTGGCACCTATAACTTTTGTTTCAAGCTTAAATTTTAAGCCTTGTTTTGTTAGAATTCTTTGAAAATTTTTTGCTACTTCTAAATCAATGCCAACACCTCCAATATTTGATAAAAATTCAACAGCAACAACATCTGCACCTAATCGACTCCATACAGATCCCTATAAACCAATAGTAAGCTCAAATTATTTATTTTTTAAACGAAAGCACAATAAGTTCAAATGTAATGGTTCAAGTTACACATCAAATTAAATATGGATACTTGCCAAAAACTCTGAATAATGTATAAGCAGCATAACTATAGCATATTTAATTAATGAGTCTAGTACAGTGATATCTCAACCAACAAACATGTCTTTGATAATGCTTTAGCTTACAACTGATGTTTGCTAATTTTACACTCAATTAATAAATGTTTTATTGAATGCTCATACATATTAGTATAATAGCAAAACAGCGGCGTTACAATTGAGAACGGATTTAATTGGACAAGGAAAGTTGTTTAAAGTAACAAAGATAATAGCTGTCAAATGTATTCTGTAACAAATTACCTTGTTAACTAAGGTATCACTGTGCACTAGTCACACAGCAAGCAAGCTACATACAGTAACTAGAGCCCATTCAGTCTCTATTATCATAATTGGAAAAAAAAAAAAAAAAAAAAAAATTAATACCATACATTTAAGAAAACTTTAACAAGTTCCACAGTGATCTTTAAGCGTCCCTTTATAAGTTAAGAAAAAACAGGATTAAACACAATCTGGATGAAAATTCAATTTATGTTTAGTTCTAAATAGCTTCAAATAAATATTTTTTATAAAATAATCATAAATATTAAAAAATTCCACAACATTGTTTAAATATAAGATGTCTTATAGTCCATTTTCATTTCAAAAATTCAGTTTTTTTTTTCTTAATTACTATTAAATTGTTCCATTAATGTTGTTCAGTTTGCATCTTACTTTGGATTTCAATAGTTTGTGATAAAATAAATCTACAAAGATTCTTAAGTTCAGAATACAATTAGATATTTAAAAGAAAATCAGTAGATTTTGTAGTTAGTCAATTCGTTAGTTATCAATCTATTTTGATAACTTTTTTACACATGCTGAAAACTTATTTTTATAACCAAAGAAAACTTCAAAGAGTTTGAGAACAAGAAATACATTTTCTTAAACTATGAAAATATGCAAAAATAACTATCTGCAAAAAACCCCTCTTCTTATGAATATTTTTATCTCTAAATATCAATACAGTTTGTGTATTTTTTATTTAAAAATGTAAATTCACATAAAATTAGCTTAATTATATAAAACTACACAAATTTGAGGCTTATTTCAGGCTATTGTTGTGGAGCAGTCAATGCTATCAAATCAAATAGTAATGCAATCAAATACACTTGATTATATAATCGTATAACAATTATATGATCAATATGATATAGCTATAAGCTAGCAAACTGCTGAATGAAATTTAATCAACTTACCAATTCTAACCCAATAACCCCTGCTCCAATCAAAACAAGCTTCTCTGGAACTTTTTCTAAAGATAGAGCACCAGTAGATGATACTATTTGCTTTTCATCAACCTAAAAATGAAAACAAGTTTAATACATTAAAGTACAAACTTATTAATTCTTGACACAAAAATAAGATGACTAATAAATCTTTATTTCCCAAAAAGACATCTAACATAATACAATAACATTATTCTCATAAAACAATAACATTATTCAATATCAGTGTGAAGTGATGTTTTTATTTAACCCTTTCCGGCGCACTACTCTTTAAAGTTGGAATTTGAAGGAAAAAAAAATAGGCAATCTATTTAGGCCCAGAGGAGTACACAGGTATTGTTTTGTAAAGATTGCACTAACCATTTTAATTATACAGCTGTTGCCGAAGTGGTAACCTCCCATAAGTAAAGCATTGATAAGCGCAGTGAGAAGAGCATTGCTGTGAAGCACGTATTACAGTAAAACATTTTACCTATTATTTAAAAACAGCAGAGTTTGATCTTTGTGGTGCTGCCATCTAGAACTCATAACAAAGATTTAAAGTAGCCATTAGAATAGTTTTTGAAATATTCATGGAGTTTTTGTTTCTCTAAACAGGGGGAACTTTAGGTATTGCTAACCCGGCAGCACTGCGCGTTAAGGGGTTAAAATAATTTTTTAGTGCAGTAAAATTTAGTGTAGTTTTGATATTTCAATGTTCCCAACAAAACATGACCAAATCTCAAAAAAATCCCTAAACAAATTTCAAAACATTCTCTGGCTAAATGAGCGTCGTTAGGGTTTTAACTATGCAATGCTTTGTTAAAAATAGTTTTTTTTTTTTTTTTTTTTTTTTTTTTTTTTTTTTTTTTTTTTATGTGTGTGTGTGTGCATGCATGTGGGGTGGGGATTGTATGATTGTTTGATGAATTTTGTGATTTTTTTTTTCCCCTGAGATTATTTGATGAATGTCATTTTTCATGTTTTTCTTAAGATTTTTTAGAAGATATTTGTAAATTCCCTGACTTTTCCTATATGTTTTGAAATTTTCCTGACTTTCCATGGAAGTCAGGGAAATTTCATGACCATGACTATTTTAAAATTCCCTGACTTTCCATGATGCTGCAATTCTTGTATTTTAGATTGCAACTAAAAGTTGCACAATAGAATATCTATTCTTGAATGTCCCAGGTGCCAAACAATTCAGTTCTTGAATAAGAAGTTCAGGAAAAAATTTTATTCATTTCAACAGTGGCATTGCTAAATCAATTGAAAAAGGAACTATAATTAAAAAAAACTATTTATTTTTTTATTTTCGTTTATAAGATGCAAAAGGCTGAGATTTCTGCTTGGGAAGATTGCTGAATTCACTGATTTTTATTGTCTTTTGTAGGTAAAAAGTATGTATTGATGTGATATAGGATAGACATGTAGTGTGTGTTGGACAGTATAGTAATCCCAGTGATAAAAGATTTCATACATATTGAGATTCTAAATCAGATAGTTAAGTTAGTGGTTTTAATAATAATAATAGAACTTACACCACTTCTAAATAAAAAATTATTCACAGTTTCTTCAACAATGGTAAATACTGGCAGCAAAAAACAATAATTTTCATTACTATTTCTTACAGTAAAATTTTATTTAACCCTTGAACCAGTGACATATTACAAATTTATTTTCAAGCGAGGGAAGTTTCCCTTTATTTTTTTATACAGAAAACTTGCTAAGACAGAACTGCTAGAGAGTGATGGAAAATTCTATTTTAGACAGATTTCTGCCTTAGTAGATGTAATTATAAGGTATGCCAGAACCAAAGTTATTTTACAGTTTAACGTAAAATTCAATTATACGCAGGTTTTGATATGCACACATACATATGTTTATTTATGCTAAAAGTATAGTAAAATTTGTCGAAACGGAACCTGTATGTAACAAAATTACACCTTAAATTGAAACATTTTATGGTCTCAAGTATATTCATACAATTATACCTGCTGAGACAGAAAACTGCCTAAAACTAATTTTTTTTTTTTTCTGTGAATGATTATATATATATATATATATATATAATCATTATTTGTAAAACAATATATAAAAAAAAAAAAAAAAAAAAAAAAAAAAATTAGAAGGAATATTTGGAATTAGGAGAATTATAGTAGACTCATCGGACTCTAAATACTACAGGACTACAAATAAAATGTGTGGTTTCATCTTCGCATTAGCCATGAAAAGCCAAATAATACGAATTTGGGCTTACCACCACATCCACAATCCACACAAACCAAAATCAAATGGAGAAAAACATTAAAAATAACTCATAACAACATTATTAAAATGGATAGAAAAGGAAAAAACATATCCAACACTAATGTTTAGATAGATAAAAAGAAGATATATATATACACTGCAAATCATGTGAAGGCTGAAATTGCTTATAATGAAATCCTGTTTCAAATAGAAAAGTTTTACAATCAGGACAAAGCAAATACCATATAATTATACCTGTTCAAATGAAAACTTTCAAAAATAGAACTTTTTTCTAGTTCTTTGCAGTTCCATCTCAACAGGATTTTCAAGGAAAAGTTTGAGCTACCGCTTATAAAAATGCAAGTTGTTATTTAAAAAAAAACTAATTGTGTAAAAAAATGAAAACAAATTTTAAAAATTAATAAAACAGAAGAAAAACAATTTAAAAATTAATGTGGCATTCAATGCATTTTTTATTTTTATTTATTTATTTATTTATTTTTTGGATGAAGGTGGCATAAATGAAGATTAATAAAAAATATCAGAGGCACTACTTAAATAATAGAAGATAATAATATAAATAATAAAGATTAAAAGTTTTGATAAACATTTAGTTTACTCTTACTATTATATTTAGTTTACTAACACAGTGAAAACAATATTTCACAAAACATTTTAATAAGGAAAAATATATACTTCGATTCCTGGAAATGGGGTGACTTCTGAACCAGTTGCTATTAAAATGTTTTTAGTTTTAAGGACTTCGTTGGAGCCATCAGCTTTAAGTACAGTTACTTCATTTGGCGATGTAATTTTCCCATGCCCCTGTACATGAGTGACCTGAAATTGATAAAAAGAAAAGCATCAGTTACAGATACATAAACATTATTGATATGCAAAAGTCAGTATTAACCGCAACTACCTTTTGTACCTTAACACGACCTTGACCTATAGATTAGATGACAGAGAGATAACTATTTTATAACTACTGTTTCTAGAATTTGTTTTCTCACTCTCATTATTTAATTATTTTTCAAGCTGAAAGTGTGATAGAAAAAAAAAAAACCCCTTTAACTCTTCACCTAAAACTCTTCACCTTGACGCTTTGCAGAAATGGTTGTAGAAATGGTAGTTGAAATCGGCCGAAATTATTTCATTTCTCATGCTACATTGACCAAAAGACAGATAACCTAAAAAAATCAGAGGTTAATGAAAAATAGAAAAGTCACATAAAGATTTCCCACTCCTGTAATCCGTTTCCAGATGAAATACATAAGAAATATATTGATTTAAAAATAAAAATAATTTTGCAGCATCTTTTTTCTTTTTTTGAAAAATAAATAAATTAAGAAAAAGTCGTATGTTTATCTTTCTTCCTGTTTCTTTAAAAGCAATCAATCCTTTTTTTCTCATTAATATGAATGTGCAGGTGGTCATAAAAATGGGATTTCTGACAAAATCTGTTGCATAATTCAATTCTTTCTTAATTATGAATGCAGAAGTGGGTATTGAGGTGAGATTTCAGAGAAAGTTTTTGTTACAGAACTTTTAGGAGAAAAGTTTCTTGTTGATTTGAAGAAAAAGATGAGTATTGAAGTTAGATTGCTCAGAAAATGCTTTATTACATATTACACACATGAAAGGTTTCTCTTTAGTATGATCGTGCTAGTGAATTATTTTCTGTTCAGATATGCAGTTCAAAAGTACTTTCTGGGACATAAAAAACATGCAAAATTGACAGGTGTTATTCTTAAACTATGTATAATTGACAGACTTTTTCAATGTTTTGGTAAAAACAAAACATATTATGACATTGTATGATAGGAAAAACATTGTTATCACATGATCAAAGTCTTTTATAACTTGATAAATTATTTATCAAAATATTGAAATCACTGATTCCAAATTGCTTCAATAGTCAGACCTGCCGATTTTATCATTTATATTCAAAAATAGATCAGGAAATATGTCTGAAAAATTTGCGTTGTTGAGCAGTTGATATGAGAATTGCTTTTATAAGAATATCTAAAATTTTTAAGCATTAAAAAAATTAAAAGTGACTATGAATATGTAAAATGTAGTGAGCTTAGATTTGTGAGCAAAGTTAAATGTTGCTGTTATAGTGAAACAAAGAAAATCAGAATGTCAAAATACTAGAAAAACTAATATTATTGAGATATCAATTTTAAAAACTATTCTGAAATTTAAGCTTCTTAATTTCTGATCCATTTGCAAAGACATTTTCATTCCTAAATACATGAAACTTGCAAATGTCAAAAAGAATTCACATACCAAGAAATCAGATGGTATATTTTCATTTTCTTATAAAAACAATGAATCTACCAAAAGCAGCATTTTAGAGAAGAGAAGGGTTTTAGTGTCTAAAAGATGAACTATAACATCGTAGATTTCATGACAGTGATATGGGAAATTCCGTTCATTGCGATTAAAGCAAATTAAAAGAAAACCATTTTACTTTTTCATTTTGAATATAAATGCTGTGTTACAAAAACTGCCCTAAATGCACAATATGAACGATTCCATGTTTAAACTTTTTATTTTAAGCATAATTAAAGAATATGATACAGTTTAAGAAAGCCTTAAATATGAAAATGGGGCACAGCATTAGAAGACTGAAAATAATCTAAATCCTTAGCATAGGCATGTGACGATTATGTGGGTGGTGACTCGGTGCCAGGCGTGATATGATATGAGAAAACCTCTTGTTACACAGTTCACAAGAGAAACATCTTCCTTTGATATGAATGCGGAGATGAGTATTGAGATGAGATTTTTGAGAAATATTTTAGGTTTGTGTCACCTCGCAGGAGAAAGGTTTATTGTTTATATAAAGGAATAAATGAGTATTTAAATTAGATATGGTATTGTGCCTAAATTATAACTGCAAATACATCGGCAAAGTTTTTTTTTTTTTTTTTTTTTTTCCTTGACAGCGACACAAAATAGAAATTGTGTTTGTATTATATTCAGTATTTCTATAGAATTATTAAGAAGTGATCAATTAAACTTCATTCCTAAGTATCATTGATATTTATAGACAATGTAAAGTGTGAATTTATCAATAAAAGACCAAATCAACTTTTATCTTATCTACTTCAAAATAGTATATACCTTTTTTGTTTGCCAACATTTCTTAAAAAAATTAATATTTTATTTTTCTTGCCTTATTCTTAAAATCAAAAGTTATTTCTCCTTTTTTGAAAATGTACCAATTTTTTCATATTAATTTCGGAAAAATTACTTTTTTTTTTTCTTTTTTGCAGCTTTATGTGATACTTTGGTTGCAACACCTGGTTGAAAATAAAAAACTTCATTGTATAGGCCGCATCGGTATATAAGCCGCACATGGAAATTTTTTTAAAACATGTATAAGCCACAGCTTATCTCCTAGAAATTACAGTACTACACTTATTGGCAAGAAAAAAACTGTTTGGCACTTTGATGCAAAGTTGCAATGGGGGGTTCATATAGTGGAAATAAACTTGTTTTCAGATAACTATTTATTCATGAAATTATAAACATAAATAAAATCTGATCCCAACTTTCGCTACTGTTAGAGGTTTAAGATGGCAAGTAATAATAATATTCTTACTTTATTTTGTTTAAACAAATGAGCAATCCCAGATGTTAAACCTTTTACAGCATTCCTTTTCTGTTCCATCATTTTCTCTAAATTTAGCTTAACACCATCACCTACAGATTAAAAAAATGATATAAGCCTCTAAAATATGAAGATTTTCAGAATTTTAAATATTGGAGAGATAATGCAGAACATTTCAAAGTATTATTGATACTACAACTGAATACATAAATATATAAATTTAATAAAATTATGTGTTTTAAATATATTTTTAAAATTCTATTGATATTCAGCTAAAAATCATTTGAAGTAAATGTTTTATAAAATGTTTTACATGTGTAACATTTTCTTAAACATTATTAGGTAAATTAAATTTACTTTTTTCTGTTTTAAATAATTTCTTTGTTTTAATGAAAGAAAAGTAAAATTTTTTCCATCAAATTTTATGTACTTTTTATTAAAAACAAGTCTTGTAGATAATTGGCAATAAAAGCAAAATACATCAAATATTGAGTATCAATATTACATTTAAAAAATAATAATCATAATTTACTTCTACACTTATGCTAAACCCACCTTCTAATACTCATATAATTTATATAGGAATTTGGTTTCAGTTGCTTTTAATTTAAGTTCTGCTGAATGGATTTTGATGGGACTTGCACTGTTAGATAATTTTTCAAGAAAAGTTTCAGCATGTATATTTCATACTATATCATTGCTTATTTATAGAAATAATATATATTATGAGTTTTATAATCAGACGGACCTGATTATGAAAAATTAGTTTTAAAAAAAAAATGTACTGGACAGATTTTGATGAGATTTACATTGTTAGATAATTTTTTCAGAGAAGGCTTTAATATAGTGCCAAATTGTTTCAAAAGAGGTTTCAGTAAACACATCATACTACACTACTTAGTTATAGAATTATAAAGGAATTCTATAACTAGACAAATTTGTAATAAAAGATTAATCTTATTAAAAGGTTTGTTGAATAGTTTTCAAGGAATTTCAAACTCATTTTTCACTATGGGCCAAATCAACCATCGTTGTAAATAAAGCTACTGGCCATATCGCAAAAAAACACATGCATATTTATTATATTACTATTGTATAAAATGATATTTGTGCATAAGAAATAACTTTCTTTAAAAAAAATAAAAACATACTCTCCATTTTTATGATTTACAATGAATAAATAGGCAACATATATTGATTATTGTACATTTCATCTGATTAATGAAAGTTTTAGATATATCGTGAATCTTTCTGTTATTTTCAAAAACTTAACTTCTCTGGAGATCATTTCTTTTAGCTTTTTGTCAATGTTTTCTACTTTAGTAAGTTTTGAAAATAAATTTTTAATGAAGTATCAGCTCAAATTAACAAAATCTTTTTCTGATTTTTTTTTTTTTTATATTTACAAACTTTAATCAGAAACCAAAAGTATTGTAAATCGACTTTTGTCAATCTATGATGTTCATCTTCAAATAACCCTATTTTTTCACATTCCTAAAAAGCTTTAAGGTCATTTTTAAAAAATCCTTAACCTTTTGCCAGGCACACAAATTTTCATCACATGAGTAGGTGCGCATTGTACACTGGTGTCCAAAATTTAAGCATAATTGGTAATTAAATAACTATTTTTAAGTAATGAAAGAAATATGAATCGGAATGTGCTGAAACTCCAGGTGTGTAAACAAAATAGTACGTGTCACATATTTTCGCGAAGAGTTTTCCCCGAAATCGAACAGGGGACCGTCAACAAATTGAAAAAGAACGAAGATCTTTTGGATAACCCTGTCAAAACTAATGTAGCTAAAACGTTCAAACTGCACATTATGATTAACTGGCTTATTGTAATGTACTGTGTTAATTTTTACAAGGATAGCATGTATACTCGTAGAGAAATTAAAGTTTTTATAAAAACAGTCCTAAATTTTTCCAAGTTTTTTGCTTATAATTTGCAGAGTTCTTATTATAAAATAATGTTCTTTTCTGAAAATATGACAAACATCATTGTACACAATACCCTGTCACCAGAATTTAAAAATAATAAAAATTGTATGAAAAATGAGTATGTTTAGTAAATAATTTTTCATTGCACATGCGTCAACAATATCAAAATGTCATTTGCATATTGTGTTAGCTAAATGTATAGAGCAACTTCTGTAAAAGTTTCAAAAACATAGCTTGAAAATTCTGAAAATGGGAGCCTATAGAATCAACTCAAAATCCTTTATTCCCTAAATGAAGCAAAAAGATGAGGGGCTTTATCCATATTCCATTGTTTAGTGCCTACACAATATTGCACGTACAACTATATTTAGGTAAAACGCCTGATTTTTTTGCTTCCTTTAGGAATAACGGATTTTGAGTTGATTCTATAGGCTCCCATTTTCAGAATTTTCAAGCTATGTTTTTGAAACTTTTACAGAAGTTGCTCTATACATTCAGCTAACACAATATGCAAATGACATTTTGACATCGTTGACACATGTGCAATGAAAAATTATTTACTAAACATACTCATTTTTCATACAATTTTTATTATTTTTAAATTCTGATGACAGGGTATTGTGTACAATGATGTTTGTCATATTTTCAGAAAAGAACATTATTTTATAAGAACTCTGCAAATTATAAGCAAAAAACTTGGAAAAATTTAGGACTGTTTTTATAAAAACCTTAATTTCTCTACGAGTATACATGCTATCCTTGTAAAAATTAACACAGTACATTACAATAAG
This sequence comes from Maratus speculifer, assembly GCA_964019185.1. Taxonomy (NCBI): domain Eukaryota; kingdom Metazoa; phylum Arthropoda; class Arachnida; order Araneae; family Salticidae; genus Maratus; species Maratus speculifer. The sequence goes on from OZ025298.1 coordinate 269,158,045, forward strand.
CCAATTAATCATAATGTGCAGTTTGAACGCTTTTGCTAAATTAGTTTTGACAGGGTTATCCAACAGATCTTCGTTCTTTTTCAATTTGTTGACGGTCCCCTGTTCGACTTCGGGGAAAACTCTTCGTGAAAATATATGACGCGTACTATTTTGTTTACACACCTGGAGTTTCAGCACATTCCGATTCATATTTCTTTCATTACTTAAAAATAATTACTTAATTACCAATTATGCTTAACTTTTGGACACCAGTGTAAATTGCACAACAGGAGGTAAACATTCAATTATTGCTGTAATTTTACAAATAATTTAATGCACAAATATCATATAAATTTGCTCACAATTTATGAAAGTATTCCACTATACACTTAGATTTATTTTGTTATAACATATTAAAGCAGGCATGAATTTTGTTTTAAAGAAAAAAGAAAGCGAATGTTGTACTTTTTAAAACGGCGCGCATGTCGAAATGTTAAATGCATTTGAATACAAATATGTCTGTAAAAAGGAAATAAAAAAAAGAAAGATAAACATCACATTGTAAGTATTTAACAAATGAATTATCACATTACTAGTTAAGCACAGAACCAACAGAGTGAAAAGTGTCTAAACAGAGGATAGAAATTGGAACCCTTGGAATAGTGCTCCAACTGCTCTACCATTTAAGCCACAAGGATGATGCCTAGCTTGGCATCTTTCACTCACATATGTTGGAAATCTCTCTCACATATGTTAGTGACATATGTGAGAGAGAAATGCCAAGCTGGGCATCGTCTTTGTGGCTTAAATGGTAAAACACTTGAGCATTATTCCAAGGGTTCCGGTATCGATCCCTGGCTTGGACCTCTGTGTTGACATTTGTAGCAAAATAAAAATGACTGAATTAGTAAATTTTAAAACAAAAAGAACTGCTCTATGGAGAAGTGTTACCAATTATATTAAGAAAATTGAAAATTTTATTGCGGTTGATGAAATTAATGTGACAGAATTAGAAGAAAATATTGAATTATTAAAACAGAGAGAAATTGAATTAAAAAAGATTGAAAGAGAAATTGAAATTTCAATTGCAGATTCTAAACAATTAGAAAGCAAGATAGATAGCACTCAGAAAATCTCAGATAAAATTGATTTATGGAAATTTAAAGGTGAAAAAGTATTAAATATCCAAAATGTTGAGCTAACTAAACATGAAAATAAATCTAATGTAGTTTCAGAATAAGTTTTTGAAAATGCTAAATTGTCAAAATTATCCTTACCTACTTTCGGAAGTAATATAACAGAATGGATAGGATTTAAGGATCTTTTCAATGCTTACATAAATAGCAATAAAAATATCTCAAATGCCCAAAAACTGCAGTATTTGAAGGCTTCATTAAAAGGTGAAGCACATTGCGTCATCCATTCTATTCAAATTTTACATAGTAACTTTGAGATAGCATGGAATTTGCTAGACAAAAGATATTCAAATAAGAGAGAGCAAATTTTTGCATACATTAAATGATTTCTGAGTTTACCAACATTTCAAACAGAATCAGCTATTGCTATTTTAAATTTAGTTGACAATGTTAATGAAATAATTCACTTGTTAGAAATATTAAGCCAAACCATAGATAAATTTGGTGGCACATTAATGGTTTATTATTTTGCAAAAAATTGGATCCTTCTACAAATTTATGATGGGAACGTTCAATTTAAAAGCAATGAAATTTCGAACCTTAGGTATTTAATTGAGTTTCTTAAGAATTACACAAGAACTCTTCAGAATAGTAAACTAGGTGTAAATAAGGTATCTAAATCTGCATTTCTGAATAAGAATAATGCTTTTGTAGTTACCTTGGCTTGTAGTTATTGTAAAGAAGATTATATTTTAGCTAAGTACTCGAAATTTCTTAACTTACCTGTTAGACAGCGAATAGATTTCGTAAAACATAATCATTATTGTTTTAACTGTTTATCTAACATGCATTTACTCAATAAATGTACATTGTTTTAAAAAACATCACAGTATTTTGTATATGGAAGATTATTCAAGGAATAAAACTCGACCAAATAGTAGTATGTCCCCACATGCACAAGAATTTGTCCCTCAAAAAGTTGAGTCAGCAAGTGAGAATATGTCGTCTACAGTGTATGCTTCCCATTATGAGTCAAATGCAAAGAGTAATCAAAAGACTCATATTTTATTGTGCACCACATTAATAAAAGTTCAAAATTATAAACAAGAGTTTGTAAAAATGTAGATGTTTGTGTGATACAGGCTGTAAGAGAATTTATTTCTTGAGAATGTGTAAACAAATTAGGAATAAAAGTGAAAGACAGTTTTATTTCTGTGCCATGTTTGGGAACATTTAATACTGTGAGTGATAGGGAAATCCATTTATTATTCACTTCTCACTTCAAAAGGGATCTTACAAGGAAGGTCTCCATACGGCATACTCAGAAAAATCTGAAAAAATTACAGAATGTTCTTCTCATATAGTTATATATGTTTATAAAAAAAAATTTTGGCAGAACCTCCTTATAACGTCCGTAAAAAAATAATAAAAATTTCGTTTATTTGGCGATTTATCTCCGGTTGGCGAAAAAACGAAATTTTGAAAAATACGCTTTTACACTTCGAATACTTTTTAAAGAAAAAACTTTCTATGTTCAATTTATTTAAATAAGTTTAGTTTAAGTAATTTTAGTTTTGCATTTTTAATTAACTTTAAGTGTAATTTTGTCATATACGTTTATATGTACTTACAACAAAATGAAATTAATATATTTTTTCATTTAAAACACAATTAAATTGATTAAAATTGTTCCAAATTGAAAAATACACTGTTAAAAATCTGCTGCATTTTGTTGCAACACACTCCCTTGCTTGTATAGAAAACAGTTACTTGGCCGTGAAATGGAGCTTTCTCATTGGTTGGAATAGAGATATTATATACAAGCGGTGGAGTGCGTTGCAGCAAAATGCAGCAGATTTTTAACAGTGTAGCACAAGCTACAACACCGCTAAAAATCTGTACCATTTTCTGCAGCGTCACTCCACCGCTTTTATAGAAAACGGTCAATTCACCGTACTATGGAGCATTCTCATTGGTCAGAAGAGAGATATTCTATAAAAGTAGTGGAGTGACGTTGCAGTAAATGCTGCAGATTTTTAACAGTGAAGTCAATTAAAATCAATTTTCAGATTCGTTAAAATCGTCTACTTTTGGCAAAGAAATGCACTGCTCGCCAAATCCAGAGTCGCTTTCAGCTTTTCACGCCAATTATTCCAAGCTATTTTATTTTTTTACATATCTAATAATGTAATTCTGCCGCTAATTTTCACTGATCCTTTATTACCTACATGAGTAGTTTAATTCATATTTTTTTCAAAAAATTCTGAGTATGCCCAGAATGGAGACCTTCCTTGTTAGAGTATCCACATCAGCATTCGTAATGGATAAAGTGACAGATATTATTCCTTATGTGCCTTTGCCTACAAACATTTGCAATAACTTTAGTGATTTTATGTTAGCTGATCCATTATTTTATAAATCAAAATATTTGTATCCCTTTTGGTGTAAATGTATTTATGCATTTAATGACTGGAGAATTTGTTAAACGTGAACCTAACCTGCCATTTGCCTTAAATTCAAGACGTGGGTGGATAATCTCAGGTACTTCAAATTTTGAAATGCTAGCAAATGATCCAGTACATGTAAATCATTTAATACAAAAACTGATGAGTTAGTAAAATTCATTTTAGGAATTAGAAAAAATTCCAAATGTGCAATGTTTAACACTTGAAGAAAAACTCTGTGGGAAAACATTTTAAAAACTCTTATTTTAGAGAAAAATCAGGTCGCTATTCAGTCGCATTACCATTCAAACAGGATAAAGATAGTCTATGTGATTCTCGTCAAATGGTGCACAGATTTCTTTATCTTGAAAAAAGACTAATATCTATGACAGAAATTTGTGATCAATATGTTCAATTTATGAAAGAATGTTTATATCTGGGCCATATGGATCTTGTTTCAAACAGAGATCGTGATTGGAGAATAAACATTATTACATCCCACACCACTTTGTCTTGAATAGTTCTAGTCTAACTACTAAGAGTCATTTTTGATGTGAGCTCTAAAACCACAACAGGTGTTTCTTTAAATGACACTCTAATGGTAGGTCTTAAAACACAATATGATTTAATTTGTATTTTATTGAGATTTAGATTTCATAATATTGGAATAACAGATGATATAAGAATTATATATAGACAGGCAAAAATTCATGAAAAAGATAGGAATTTAGAGAATTTTAGGGAGAGATAGTCCTGAAAAACCAACAGAAATTTATCGCTTAAATACAATCACATACAGAACTGCAGCTGCATCATATCTTGCAACTAAATGTTTGAATCAGTTAGCAATGAATGAGGGTCTTAATTTTCCAAAAGCAAAAACTATAGTTTTGAGAGATTTTTATGTTGATGATGTGTTAACTGATGTTGAGAATAATCAGGAAGGTACAGATTTGATAAATGAATTGTAGAAAATGGGTCATACTCTATTTAAATAACAAAATTCCGATTTTTAAACTAAAAATCTACATCATCTAATATTTAAAACATAAAAGGATAAAATCTTAAATACAACTCAGATGAATTCAACTTAACTTTTATTTATATAATTTATACATAGTAAACATTAAAGTTTTTTAGACATTTCTGCTATCATGTCATTTACTTGTGTTGTTTCAGAAACAGTTTGTTGAGTAAATTTCAATCTTTTGTATTTTAACAATTTAATTTCAGCTACAGCATTTGTTTTTTCTCATTTTATATGTTCCATTCTTTTTCTTATTTAAATATTCATGACATCTCATCCTAGTCACCTTAACATACTTTTTTTCCCCTTAGCTATATTACTTATTTGGCAAATTTTTTTTAAACTAAAATTTGTGTATAACTGCTAAATATATGAATTTATCAAAAATGCTACTTGTAAGTGAAAAATGTGAATTTTTTTAACAGACAAACCTCAGAACTAAACAGAATTTTGGCACATGTGCAGTTAAAAAAAAAAAAAAAAAAAAAAAAAAAATCTTGATTTTTCTATGTTTTAGGGGGGAAATTTTTTTCCCTGATTTTTGAGTACTAGTCATTTATTTAGCCAATACTGTTTTCCAGTAGGAACTCTGATTTCAGACTGCAGAACATTTGATACTATAAAGCAAATTCAAAATAAAAATGTGTTTTAGGCAACTGATGTTCAGACCCCTAATTTACAGATTTACTATTTAAATTGATATTTGGAAGTTTATTATTATTGTTATTATATATCACTTACAGACATCAAATAAATTTTTATGATCGAGAATTTTTTTTATTATTAATTATTATTATTATTATTTTACATCTTTCTGTATGTTTGTGCACATTCTATGATAATTATTACAAAAAGCATGTTATTTATTTACTTGACATTTAGTAGATATGTTCTTAGGATACTGCAAATTAACTACAGAGTTTTTCATTTAACTTGGTTCATTTGTTAACCCTCTAAGTGTTTGGAATGTAATATTCCATTTACTAAGCTGTAGGTTTCACTGCAATATAAACAAATTTTAAGATAATATAATTCTGTGATTTAATGAATTTTTAATACATTTTAGAATGATTAATACTCTCAAGGATCACATTCTTTTTTTTTTTTTTTTTTTTTTTTTTTTTAAAGTAATGTTGAATGAATTATATTTTCTGAGCATTTAAAACCAAACACAGAGAAAACAACATTACAATTTTACCCACTTGCAAGACGCTCAGAGGGTTAAAAAAAATATGGAAAATTTTCACTTTTGCCATAAATATTTCCTTCTGAGAAATCAGATAAATTTTACCATTCATTGAAAATAAAATGGCATATCTGAATAACTGATTTAACTGTTATATTATGTATGCTAAAGTTTTACTGTGCAAGTTTCAAATTTGCTTTAAAATTTATGAATATATTGGTCAGAAATTCAAAAATAATTGTATAACTTGTGAAATTTTGTACATCATAAAACATTTTACTTTCTCACTTTTTACAAAAATTTCAACCAATTTATTTCTCACTTAACAAAAAATAAAAATTCTAGAAAACAATATTTTGATGCAATATTTTACTATGAAAATAGTTTATAAGTGATTTTTGTAACTTTTTTTCTAGTTGTCTGAGCGTAGCGAAGTCTTATACTCAGAGTACGTAACGATATTAAAAGTAAAAAAAATTCTTTCATCAAGCAAATCTCAAAAAGTACTTGTCGGATTTTGATTCTGTTTGTACCAGAAGGTACCTATGAAGGTAATCTGGTGAATGCACCTACTTTTAAAAATTAATTCCAAATAGTTTAAAAGTTATAGTAAAAAAACCGATAAAAAAGCACAATTTATTTGCATACGTCACAGAAATTTGGTGCGCATGATTTCCACCGGCTGGATATTTTCGTAGATAACCGAATCAGTACATGGAGTAAATAGTAATCATTTACGCACTCAGAGATATTGAATGGAATAAAACATTTTAAAATTTAATCATGCAGGAAAATAAAACTGTTATTTTTTTATATTAAACAAAATGTCGTAAAAACATTGATTTTGAGATTTTGTGATAATCTCAGCTTTTTTTGATCGCTAAAAGAATATTTTATATATTTCGCGTGTGAAAATTAGAAACAATTACGTTTTTAAATAAAAAGTTTCTTTTATGACATCATTTTCCCTTCATATTTATTTTTATTGCATGTTTTCTTCTAATTTATATTTTGTTTGTGTGTGGAAGTCAATTCTGGTCACTAATTTTTCAACACAGATACCACAAGCGCATCAGATTTGGCGCAATTTTTTTCAAAGCCCATTTGGCGAAAACTCCGTTTTCAAATAACGCTTACATACACATTTTAAAATTATTTTCTATTTTCAAAAAGAACTTACAATAAATAAAATAATAATAATAGTTAATAACTATAAAAAGAAATATTTTATATAATTAAAAAAAGGAAATGAAAGTAAATAAATATTTTATGAGTAAATAAACAAATAATAAATAAATAAAGCCGGGTTACCATCTCAATTAAAATAATGCCATTTTGACGTTAATTATGTACCCTGGTGCATATGTGACATCTTTTCCCATTTTTCATCCATTTCCTGTTGGCATACAACTTTGAAATTTGGAATATGTATGCATACCTGGGAGCAATACTGAAATTAGACATTGATTTTTTTTAATTCGATCCAAAAAGAGGCAACGGGGGCTATTTTTTAAAGATTTATACAATTTATACTGCATAAAGGAGCCACTTACCTATTTCTATATACAAGAAGAAGTAAGTGGTATGTAAAAACAATTATAGTATACATAAATAAAATACTTCACATAATATACTAGAGATACACTATATTGCCATTGATTATGGGACACTTGCGATTTTAGACATTTTACTAAATATCTAGAAAAATACATGAGGAATCATCTCGAAACTCTTAGTGTATAAATATAATAGTATACGTCATACATCTCCGTGAAGATTTTTTACCGAAACGCCATAGGGGACCGTCAACTAGTTAAAAAAGAATGAATATCTTTTGAATAACCCTGTCAAAACTAATGTAGCAAAAGCGCTCAAACTCTAGATTATGATTGAATGCCTTATTGTAATACACTGTATTCATTTTTATGCAAATAGCATGCACACTCGCAGAGTAATTAAGGTTTTTATAAAAATGGTCCCAAATATTTCCAAGTTTTTCCATTATAATTTTCAGAGTTCTTAATATAAAATAATATTTTTTTCAGAAAATATGACAAACAACATTGCACACAGCACCCTGTAATCAGAATTAAAAAATAATAAAAATTGTATGAAAAATGAGTAGGTTTACTATATAATTTTTTACTGCGCATGCGTCAAAGATATCAAAATTTCATTTGCATATTATATTAGCTAAATGTATAGAGCAACTTTTGTAAAAGTCTCAAAATCATAGCTTGAAAATTCTGAAAGTAATCGTCTATAGAAAAAGGACAAAATCCGTTGTTTCCAAAATGAAGCAAAAAAATGAGGGATTTTATCCAAATGCAGTAGTACATCCCATATTGTGTATTCTATATTGACAGTAATCAATGAATATATGGATACAACCCCTCTTGTTTTTGCTTCATTTTGAGAATAACGGATTTTCGACTTATTCAATTGACGATTATTGTCAGAATTTTCAAGTTATGATTTTGTGACTTTCACAAAAGTTGCTCTATACATTTAGCTAACATAATATGCAAATGAAATTTTTATATCGTTGACGCATGCGCAGTAAAAAATTATTTAGTAAACCAACTCATTTTTTATGCAGATTGTCAGCCATTTTTCTTCCTTAACACTCTAAAATACATAATTCTAATTATATATATCGTAATATTGTAAAATGGCATGGCTTACTATCTTATGTTTTATTCCAACTTCTATTTCTTTCCTTTGCCGGCATTTTCCATCTTCCATCTTCCGTATCCAGTTTCCGATCTTTTGTTTACACGTTCAAATCAATCGCTTATCTTTTCCGTGGGTACGTTCATTCTGGTTTTATCGCTCCGTTCGATCTCAATCCGCAAGCATCGCGGATCGCATCTCGCAAGTGGCGGTCTTGCATTTCTTCCGTCGCAAGTCAGGAGCTCGCTTACTCAACTCGGAGGGGCGTATCCAGTTTCGGAATTGCCGCGGCTATTTAAAGCCGGCTGAGATATGTTGTGCGGTGGATTTTGAAGTGATGTTATGTCTCTAGACAATTGATGTTAACGTCAATATGATACAGTTTCAGAAATGTATTTTTAACTCATACAGTTTCAAAAGTTTTAAAGTTAACATCTAGTTGAGTAATTATGCTAAATCCATTGCTGGACATTTGATTTTGAATATGGTTTTATCAATTTCGCCGGTGTTTCATTTCATTAGCAGTAGTAACCCATTTGTGTTTGTTTTAATCAAGTCATCATATGTATGTGTGGACATTATTAGCTTCAGTTAAAAACTCTGTTTTCTTAAGACTTTTCATCGAGTTATTTGATGTACCGTATTGCTGGAATTTCTTTATTACGTCGATAGCTGTCGTCCATAAGTGAGTCTGTTTTGCTTTTTCATTGCTATCCTAGTATTGTTATATGCCATGCCATGCCATTCAATAAGTAATATTATTTCAATACATAGAATGATTTTAAGTTAAATTTGGAGTTGAACTCATTTTTCTGTTTACATTTTACCAGTTATTTTTTCATCTGAGTTTATACTTATTTTTCATTTAAACTTGAATATTATTTCATGACTTAGAATAATTTTAACTGAACTTGTTTTCCGTTCACATTATGCCTGTTATATTTTTTCACCTGGACTTATATATGTTTTGATTTAAACTTACATTTATTTTTCGTCAATAAACGTTAGCCTGATTTTACTGAAAAACAGTTTCTTTAATGTCTTATACTACACTGTCACAACGTCACCAATTACTTACTCTCTCAGGTCACCGTAATTACACTGTTATAAGCTGCTAAATTTTACTCTGTTTTAGACGGTTCTTGTTACAGAACCGATCACGGGTTATGGGCCCGAAGCGAATACGCTTTTAAACCCTTTACGGCGGCCATAACCTAATTGGTGACATTTCAAAATTTTTTTTGACAGTTGTTTGTAGTATGCGGCCATTGGACCTCCGAGTCATTTTAGAGGGGGGGGCCGCAATATAAAAATTTTTTCTTTTGAAGGCTATATGTATTGTTTTCTTTCCTATCGATATGAATTACAAAAAGGTTTTTTTCGGATAACTTATAATAGAAAATTTTTTTGTTTATGTACAACCTGACTACTAAGTACATTAATTTAAAAAAAAAAAAAAAAAAAAAAAATTTTTTTTTTTTCCTTTTTCCTGTAATATCTTCTGGTTAAAGCATGGCCATGGCTAATATACAGGTGTGCATAACAAAACTTAATTCTCACAATTATGGAACTTGGGCAGCAGACGTAAAGTATCTACTATTAGATAAAAATGCGTGGAGCATTGTTAATGGCACTGAAAAGGCTCCTGATGGAAGTGACTCTGTAGCTACAAAAGAATATCAATCCAGAGTCAGGTCTGCCTTATCTATTGTATATTTAAATGTTGAGAATGAATTCCGAAGAATCATAGAGAATATCGACGACCCTCATGAAGCCTGGACTAAACTAAAATTGCATTTTCAACCTGATAACCGGGCGCGCCATATGCAATTATTTGGCGAAATTCTTTCCTGTAAGATACAACCTGAAGAGCCCGTTGATATGTTTGCAGCTCGTCTCCAAAGACTTGCCGACCAACTTGTTGCAATAAATGAGCCAATCAAAGAAACCTACCTTACTTTTCAATTACTTAGATGGCTCCCGAAGAAGTTCGACAACATGGTGCAAGGGATTCTGCGATGGCCAGACGATCAGTTTATGTTCAAAAGTGTTCTTACAGAATTAGTCGCAGAGGAGTCCCGTATCAAACTACGAGAGGACGACAGAGTGGAAGCTGTGCAGTCTCATTTCTCCAGAGCCCGTTCCTCAAAGAAGTGTTCCTTTAAACCCAAGTTCAAAGGTCGATGTCACAAATGTGGACGCAGAGGACATTTACAGAACCAGTGTAGAGTGCCTGAAGTCACCCGCCAGGAATCCTGTCTCAGCTCTAGTTCCAGAAATTCCATGATGCCTAGAGACTCCTCCAATTCCGGTCCTATGGTGTACAGAGACTCTTCCAGTTCCAGAAATTCTTCTTTGTCCAGAGGTTCCTCCTTTTCCAGAAATTCATCGAAAGACTCTTCCATATCCAGTCCTGTCCGTGTCCAGTCTGATGGTCATAGATCCAGAAAAGATGTGCCTCGCAACCGACGTCAACGTAAGACAACAGGCCAGGTAAACTACCTCATACAATCTAATCTAAGTAACATAAAATGTGGGGGAGACGCCTGGGTCTTTGACACGGGTGCCTCCCACCATTTCTGTAAAGATAAAAGTTTATATGTTAAGTTCAAACCTTTAAAAAATGAGGAATTGGCTGTTGCAGTTGACGGTGCTACTTTCCCTATCGAGGGCACCGGTTTAGTGGATTTAAAAATAAACGGGGAAATGGTTCGCTTCGGCGACGTCATGTATTGTCCTAGTCTTAGACATAATTTAATTTCAGGTCCCAGACTTGATAAAATGGGTGCCAAGTTCAAAGGAGGCGAGGGAAGGGTCAAGGCATATCGGGATTCTGGCACACTTTTTCGTGCTTTTCTTAAAGATGGCATTTACTGCCTCTATCCGGATCCTAACCATAAAAATAGAAATAAAGACCCTAAAACTAACCGTAATCAAAAGCCTAAACGAGTACGTTTCCAAGCCTCAACAGTTCAAAAAGATGATTTTAAACGCTGGCATAGACGCCTTGGGCACATCAGTTCCACATTAATGGAACATACTTTAAAATGTAATGGCGTTAGGGGCTTACCACCCATTAAATGTAAAGATTTTGAATGTGAAACATGTAGAATTAATAAACACAGACGAACATCATTCCGCCCAATAAACCAGATAAGATCTAAACGACCTCTAGAACTGCTACACACTGACCTGTGGGGTCCAACACAAATAACAGGGCGAAACGGGGAGAAGTATTTCCTAACTATAACGGACGACTTCTCTCGCAAAGTGTCAGTATACCCCTTATGCAGTAAAACACAAGTGTTTAAAGTATTTACTAACCACGTAAAAAGAGCAGAAAGGTTTTTGGGTACCAAAGTAAAAGAGGTTCGTAGCGACAATGGGCGGGAATTTGATAATGAGGCATTCACTAAATTCTTTGAAGACAATGGCATAAAACACGAATTTACCAACGTGTATTCTCCTGAGCAAAATGGAGTTTCAGAGCGTTTAAATCAAACAATAATGGACGGGGCTCGCTCAATACTCAATGAAAGTAAACTCAGTCTCAAATTCTGGCCTGAAGCTGTCTTATACATAGCATACACTCTGAACCGAATATGTCACAAAACCCAGAAAAAAACTCCTTTCGAATATTATTGTGGCAATAAACCATCCATCAGACATTTACGACCTTTTGGTACGGTGGCATATGTGGGGGTACCTAAACAACAAAGAAACTCTAAATTCGATCCGAAGGCTAAAAAGGGTGTTTTAGTGGGTTACGCAATGTCTACAAAAGGCTACAGGGTATGGATTCCCGAAACCAATAAAATAATAGAGACAATAAATGTTAGGTTTGGTGACGAATCTGTATCCACAAGTATCCCCAAACACAGTGAACAAGGTCCTAGCTATTCAATAGGCACAAACCCATTTACAACTTCGGAGCAGCGCAACGGAAGCGACCTGGGACCCTCTTACATCCTAAGTTCTGAACCACCTGAAATAGATCCTTTAACTGATCTTCAACCTGACAGATTTACTTCAGTAGCACCACCCACTCAAAGTATTAGACCAAGTACCTCTGAATCTTCCGACTCCGCCTCCTCACACCCATCTGAGGATGACACTGACGAGGATGGCGAGGAGTTTACTAGAACTCTCAGGGAAGCCGTCTGGTTCCGTAAGCCTGTAACCAGGCCTGACAAATCGAGAACCGACGTCTACTATTACGAGTTGGGTGAAACACAACGTCTAAGATCACTGAAGGAAGTAAGAGATTACTGTCATTCTAATGGTATAAAATTTAATCCGTCACTGTTCAGTTTTAAAGGAAGCAATAAGTACGAAGGCATTGTAAAGTCCACTCCTAGTCCTAGCTCAAGTCCTGGTTACACACCTCCACACATCTCTTAAATCTCCCATTGAAAAATTACAGAACGAAACACATTGATGTAAAATTATTTTTTTTGTTAGAGACCTTTTAAACCAAGAGATTTTTAATGTTAAACACGTAGCCAGTAAATCTAATCTCTCAGACATTTTCACTAAACCTTTAACAAAATTTGATCTTAAGAAATTTATTGATGTAATTTTTAGTTATAAGTGATTTATATATATATATACATAATTTTTTAATGCTATGAAAAAAAAACTCCTCCTCCTTTGAACTTGTGTCAAGCATTAAGATGCTTGTTTAACTTTTTCATGTTAAACATTGAAGTTTAGCATTTTTTTTTTTACTGAAATTTTTGTATATTTCAGTATTTTTCTTTCAAAAATGTTTGAATATGTGATTATACTCTTGTTATTTCATATTTGTTTCATATGCATATGTTTTCATAATGTCATTTCATAGGTTTTGATATACCCTCATTTCCAACATCGCGGACAATTTAACTCCCGCTGGAATGTGGTCAGACCTCAGGATCGTTCATCCTCCGGGACCCGAGCAGCCTCGAAAAACGTCTCGTGAGGTGCCCTTGTAAATAGCCAGAGTGGTCTGCAGGGGGTAGCGGCGTTTCTTGAGTGTTCTGATCACAGGAAGGCCTGTCGCGGGCATCGTTCTTTTTAAGTCTGTAAGTCCCTGTTTTTGTATAATGGAAATGTCACATAGGTCCCGTCCGAGGTGTTGAAAATCGAGTTGTATTTTGTTTTATTGCATATGTAAATATGAATTTTTTCTTTCTCTTCTTAAGAGTATATATATAACAAGTTTTTTTTCCATATTGAAATTGGCCAAATCATTTGCAAATGTATATCGTTTCAAAAGCTTAAGCATATTATTATTTTTTTTGTGTTGTCTTTCATGTGAGCGCTCACAGTCACAATCATTTAACTATGTCACTATCATAATCATAATTCATAATTGCTATCATGATCATGATTGTTATTGTTCTCATTATTGAAATTTTCTCATTTACATAACATGTGTCTTTCATATATTGCCAAAGTATTTTCATATTGTAGCTCATGTATTCTTCATATTATCCTGAATTTATGTTTATGTGATAATCATTCTCTTTCAGGATAAATATTCAAATGTATGATTGTTTAAAATTCATGTGAATATTGTAACAAGTCAAGACTAAAGGAAAAATCATCATATTAAATTTTCATGTAAAGGTAACTCGTAGTCACTTGCATGTGACGAGGTAATTGTAATTTTTCACGGTTTTTTTCAGGAAAATGTTATTTTTATAGACTTTTGCTATTGAACTTTTCCGATGTGGAAAAAAAAATCTTTCGTTAGAGTTACAATTGTAACTAAACTTTCATGAAATGAAAAAACTGTTAATCTAATGTTATATATAATTGTTAAAAATTGTTGTTGTTGTTGTTGAATATTGTTATTAACATTGTTGAAAATTGATGTTTTAGATTAACCATGTTGAAGTTATTGAATTTGTTGCATTTATACTTGTTAAGTTTCTGTTTTACTGGTAGCTATCGAAGTGTGATAGTTTATATTCTAATGTTTGACTGTATTCTATATATACATATATTTTTCAATATCTGGTAATTATCCATTTTATTTTTAAGTACGAGTGTTAAGGGGGGGGGCGATTGTCAGCCATTTTTCTTCCTTAACACTCTAAAATACATAATTCTAATTATATATATCGTAATATTGTAAAATGGCATGGCTTACTATCTTATGTTTTATTCCAACTTCTATTTCTTTCCTTTGCCGGCATTTTCCATCTTCCATCTTCCGTATCCAGTTTCCGATCTTTTGTTTACACGTTCAAATCAATCGCTTATCTTTTCCGTGGGTACGTTCATTCTGGTTTTATCGCTCCGTTCGATCTCAATCCGCAAGCATCGCGGATCGCATCTCGCAAGTGGCGGTCTTGCATTTCTTCCGTCGCAAGTCAGGAGCTCGCTTACTCAACTCGGAGGGGCGTATCCAGTTTCGGAATTGCCGCGGCTATTTAAAGCCGGCTGAGATATGTTGTGCGGTGGATTTTGAAGTGATGTTATGTCTCTAGACAATTGATGTTAACGTCAATATGATACAGTTTCAGAAATGTATTTTTAACTCATACAGTTTCAAAAGTTTTAAAGTTAACATCTAGTTGAGTAATTATGCTAAATCCATTGCTGGACATTTGATTTTGAATATGGTTTTATCAATTTCGCCGGTGTTTCATTTCATTAGCAGTAGTAACCCATTTGTGTTTGTTTTAATCAAGTCATCATATGTATGTGTGGACATTATTAGCTTCAGTTAAAAACTCTGTTTTCTTAAGACTTTTCATCGAGTTATTTGATGTACCGTATTGCTGGAATTTCTTTATTACGTCGATAGCTGTCGTCCATAAGTGAGTCTGTTTTGCTTTTTCATTGCTATCCTAGTATTGTTATATGCCATGCCATGCCATTCAATAAGTAATATTATTTCAATACATAGAATGATTTTAAGTTAAATTTGGAGTTGAACTCATTTTTCTGTTTACATTTTACCAGTTATTTTTTCATCTGAGTTTATACTTATTTTTCATTTAAACTTGAATATTATTTCATGACTTAGAATAATTTTAACTGAACTTGTTTTCCGTTCACATTATGCCTGTTATATTTTTTCACCTGGACTTATATATGTTTTGATTTAAACTTACATTTATTTTTCGTCAATAAACGTTAGCCTGATTTTACTGAAAAACAGTTTCTTTAATGTCTTATACTACACTGTCACAACGTCACCAATTACTTACTCTCTCAGGTCACCGTAATTACACTGTTATAAGCTGCTAAATTTTACTCTGTTTTAGACGGTTCTTGTTACAGAACCGATCACAATTTTCATTATTTTTTAATTCTGATTACAGGGTACTGTGTGCAATGTTGTTTGTTATATTTTCTGAAAAAAATAATATTTTATATTGAGAACGCTGAAAATTATAAGGAAAAAACTTGGAAAAATTTGGGATCATTTTTATAAAAACCTTAATTACTCTGCGAGTATGCATGCTATTTGCATAAAAATGAACAAGGCTTATAACAATAAGGCATTCAATCAGAATCTAGAGTTTGAGCGCTTTTGCTACATTAGTTTTGACAGGGTTATTCAAAAGATATTCATTCTTTTTTAATTTGTTGACGGTCCCCTTTGGAGTTTCGGGAAAAAATCCTCACGGAGATGTATGACTTATACCATTATATTTATACACTAAGAGTTTCGAGATGATTCCTCATGTATTTTTCTAGATATTTAGTAAAATGTCTAAAATCGCAAGTGTCCCATAATCAATGGCAATATAGTGTATAAGCACCGGGTTTGGCGAGATATTTTATGCCAACTAGGCGAAAACATCGTTTTGATTACCAGATACATATAGCATGCTATAATAACGTTATTTATTTATTTCAAAATGAAAAAAAGGGAAAGAACGAAACATTTTCTGTTATTAAAAAAAAGAAATAACAATCAATAAATGATAATGTTTTTAGAACAAACAATTTATTATAACATTTATATGATAACCAGCATGTTAGGCAACTGAACGCCATTTTGGCACCAATTAGGTACCTCGGTGTGTATAGGGCATATATGTGCCATATTTATTTGTAAAACTGAGCATGAACGTTTACCAAGTGTGTTTTCATAGTCGCTTATATCTTTTTGCAACATAGCGCACCTTTCGAAGCCAAAACTGCACAAAAGAAGAAAAAAAATCAATACTTGGAGTTTTTTTTTTTTTTTAATGTAATGCACATTTTGTAATAAATAGGCTCGATAATCAGACCTCGTGTTTTTGCTTTAAAAGATGATATTTCATACGTCTTTTTTGGATTCGTCGTTTTTCAATATTTGATAGTATGCGTCTACTCGTTTTGTAACTTTTTTTTGTAACTTCCTTCTTTATTAACAGCGACATTTGGATTTCCTATTTAAATAAAAATTCTTCTAAATACAAAGAATTTTGTTAAAATAAATTAATAAATGAAATGCGGACATCTATTGCTCAAAGCACAAAATTTTTCCTATTGAGTTAATAAAAATCAGTAAAAACACAATTTTTATGATAATAAAAAGGTGACTTGTGTAATAACAGAGTCATATATTATGTACGTTATGGATTAAGTATGAATATTTCTCCACCATTTATAAATAATAATAATAATAAAATAAAATGCGGACAGAATCAAAGTCTATATTTGACTGAAAAAAACAACCATTTTCTAAATGCTTTAAAAAAATGGCCAATGAAAAGTGATATTTCAAAAGTATTATGAAATTAGTTAAAAAAAATTATTTTAAACTAAATGAATAAAAGATTTATATTTTTAATGAAATAAATGGGATTTGAAAAATTATTGGAAATTTATCACCATAGATGTATCAATATTACAATCAGTACTTTGTATGCAAAATGGAACAATTAGCAATACTTTTTGTACCCGAAAAATGGTCGTTGCTTTTTTTAAGGTTAAAAAGTAGATTACGAAATATTCCTATACAGGGATGCCAAGCCCCCGCTTATTGCACAGCAGAATTTTCTTATAGGAAAAGTTATTTTTTAAATCCGCAGAATGTTCCAATTTAATAAAACATTTTCTGTATTAAAATACCGGTATCCAAAATGCCGGAGACTTGGCAGCTCTGCCTATAACATTTTAATTAATCACGGTACAGTAAAACCTCCACAACGGACACTCCCGAATAGCGGACACCTCTATTTAAAGGACAGTTTTCCAATCCCCACTCCCAAAACTTTAATTTTTGTATGTTTAACCTCTGAATAACGGACATTCCGAATAGCGGACACTTTATTCGGAGATAAAGAATGAAAAAGTATTTTTTAAACACAAAAGAAAATGCAAAAAAGTAAAAAAGCCTCTGAATTTATCAGCACAGCGTGTCAAAAATTTTGTGATCACAATTAAATGTAGATAAAGAGCTGGGGAGAATCCCCCCCCCCCCCCCCCAACATTCAGTGCTAAATTCAATGGGTTTCCCGGGAGAAATAATCTCTCAGACTATTGAAATGTCATCCAAGAACATTTTGAGGTTTTATGATTTTCATTTTATTTTGAGATGTTGCCATTTTTAAAGATCAAAAATCCCTCCCTCCTCGCCCAGAACTCTACAATGTCCAATAACATCACACAGAAAAACAAACTACATGTAATCGCAAGCAAAAATAAACTTTTGTAACAGATTTGTTTCACAATAATATAATAAATAGTGGATAAAAGTGTGCACAATTTTTTTTTTTCAATTTTATTGCTTAAAAACTAATTTTAATTTCTGATTAATTATATAATAGAGGTTTTAGGACATATAAAAGTAAATTAATGAAACATCAAACATTTCTTAGTGGTTTTTGAACCTCTGAGGTTTTCCCCAATAGCGGACACCTCCGAATAGCGGACAATTTCTGCGTTCCCGAGGTGTCCGTTATTTAGAGGTTTTACTGTACTTTTTTTATTCGGATTCAAATTTAGTGAAGACAACGTTTTTTGGCCAAAAGCAGCTTTTTTCCACATGTGTAACTACGATACAATTCCTTGATGCTGAAATAAAATGTTTTGACTTATGCTATTATTGCTTCCTCTTATTTATTTATTTGAATTTTAAATAAGATGACTCAAAATCGTGTTTTTTAAATGTACGGAAAAATTCATTTTGAGAGAGGGCGGAAAGAACAATATTTGGCTAAGTGTCTTACTACCTTGTATTTAATACTCTTCACAATACTTCGCTGTTATATGGACTTGGGCGCTTTTATAAAAAGTTTGACGCAATTCGGGCTTAAGAAAGTGAGTTTTTTACTGACTAATACAAGTAAATGAAAAATGAATACTAAGAAATACTAATAAAAGAAAAATGAAGCATTATATTGATCTATGTATATTTAAAAATGTATCTGCTAGCACTAATTAGATAATTTATGTGTATATAATAGGAGATAAATAGCTTTTGATTCTCATTTCAAGAGAGGGTGAAAAGAACAATATTTGGCGATTTATTACCTGCATTTGGCTAAGTGTCTTACTACCTTGTATTTAATACTCTTCACAATACTTCGCTGTTATATCTTACTTAATATACTTATCACAATACTTCACTGTTTATGCTATAAAGCATTAACGTTTGTGTGTTTTTCGTTATCATTGGGAGTTCGTAGCCGATTTAAAAAATAATGTGGGCAAAAAATGTTAGTAAACATCTTTGCTGCAAAATATACTATATTTTGCATAGGAACAATAATCACCACCAATGCACAAGCAAAAAAAGTTCTAAAATTGAGAATTCTTTGATGCTGATATGACTAAAAATTTTAAATCTTTTTTTTTTTTTTTTTGTGGCAACTTTTAAGATATAATATTCTCGTTATGAATGATTTCTAAAACATTCAACAATTTAATTTCACAAATTAAAATTTTTTTTTCTAGAAAAAGTTTTAAACCCAATTTATTGAGAATATTGCAATTTCTAGGATACTGTTGGGGTCAGAAACTATAACTTTGACGTCACCGTTAACTTATAAGATGTAAGTGCTTGTTTAGGACAAATTTTTAAAAAAGGATATTCCTTAACTCTTATCGACAGCCTCATTGCATCCGTGGAAAACAAATATTCAACATTATAAACTATTCGGACGGGTTTCACACCATATAAAATACACTCCATTCTCTTCAAACATAATAGTTTATATCATTTATAGTTTCTCAAGTCTGTGCGAAGCTTCTGTTTATGCTCATGACATCATTTCAAAGAGTTATATTTCCAATATAGGAAAATTTGGTGTTTTATTTTCTGTATTACTTTTAACATTTTGCATATTTCCAATTTTATATCCATGCATGGTTTACTTTTCTTTTATAAAAATAGTATATGCAACTTTATATATAAGATTTTACAATTCTATGATTCGATATGCTTATTTTCATCATTATATTTTATCACAATGAATGACCAATTAAAGGTAACATCTCATTTTCTTTACTTATCGCAAGTTATTAAATGTGCATTCTCAGCAATATCGCTCAGACTAATCCCTCTGAGGGAAGTCCTAGTGAAATAAACAATGATTCATTTGGATAAGTGTTCTTTCAAGTATTATAGAATGTCTATCAAAACAGTTTTCTACAAATAGAAATTATAAAGATATTGATATTTAAATTAGTTATGTCATCTAACAAGAGTTTGCATTTGTATAAGCAACTTTTTATACAACATTTTATCCAATTTTTGTAGCAGAAACAAATACTTGTGGTTAAAAAATAAGTATTTTTTAAGGATAGGATAAAAGCTTCGCGATATTTATACTAATATAACTGCAATGTAAAATATATCCAATATTTGAAACTTGAGTAGCATAAAATTGTGAATGTAAAATTAAAGTGGCAATCGGTGAGAGGGGAGAACTGTTGAAGAAATGCACTTTGCACTGTAAACAAATTAGAGGAAATAATAAAAAAAAATTTTTTTTTAATATTATGCATATAGCTTATTACTTATAATTGGCATATTAAATATTATGTAAAGGGACATTAAAAAATGACTAGCAGATCTGATTTAAGGGCCTTAAGATGCCACTCGGGTCACTCAAAAAGACCGGATTATAATGTTAAATCTATAGGGGCATATTTTCCAATACCTTACTTAAATTTTAATATTTTTAAATGATTTTTTTTCCATAGGATAGCTGAGGATGATCTACAACCAGGCTAGTTTTTACCTTTTCGATTTTGATTATATATATGTATATTTATATTATGATAATTTCAATTTCAGAACCAGTTCTGAAATTTAAAGTTCTTCAAGAAAAATCTTAAATCAAAATCAAAAAAGTAAAAACTAGCCCAGTTGTAGATCAGTTTCAGCCATTCTATAAGAAACATGTAAAAATATCAAAATTTGAGCGAGATATTTGAAAATAACAACCTCATAGACTTAACATTATCGTCTGGATTTTTTTGAGTGACTAAGGTGGGTTCTTAATATGTAGATATACTACCAATATATCATGAGTATGAACATGAAGTCATTTCATCAAATTATATTTTAATTGGGACCTGTTTGAGATTTTACTTTTAGTCAATCATTCAGTTTTAAACTTTTCTATAATTTGTTTTTCTATATTTTGATATGAAACTACAAAATATGTGTGATATTTTCAACCCCCATTCCCCCTCCCCCCACCCCCCAAAAAAAATCAAAAGTTTAATTGTAATTGTGCAAGGTACCTATTTTAATTTAACAATACACAAAATACCCTTAATACATAAAATGTTTTAAACAGTAGCAACTTACAATCTATACCACGATTTTTCATATCATGTAAAGCTACATGATATAGATGAGAGTTGTGAAGTAAAGCTTTGGAAGGTATGCATCCTACATTTAAGCAAGTACCGCCTAAAGTAGCATTTTTTTCTATGCAGGCAGTCTAAAAAGAAACCAAAGAAATTTATTATTGCAGTTAATTATACACCACATCTGTCCTTTCAAACAAACAAACAAAAACAATACATTATATAAAATACATTTATAAATATTTTATATATCAATATTAGAGATGAGTTTGGATTCATTTTTCAAAGCCTCGAGCGCTGCCTCAGCCCAACGATCTTAAATCCAAGTTCAAAAAATTTTCTATCATCAGAACCTGACAAGTTTAGAAAAGGGTAAATTTGTGTAAGTGCATCAGAAAGAAAAGTTAAAAAACTTCATTGGTGAAAGAAGTCAACAAGGGTTGCCATCTGTATGTTTTCCTCGCATACTGTATGTTTTTCAGGATTTTTGTACTGCTTCTATATGACGACAGCTTCTGCTTCACCCCCAATGTATATGACTTTTAATATAAGGGCTTTTTGAAAAGTTAAGATACAATGCAGCATACACACTCAAAAAAAAAAATTATTTGATAACATGTCTATTAAGAATTATTTACAGCTATACACTTTATTTTTCGCCACATTGTCCAAATATTTTTTTAGTCTGGGTGCAAGCTTCTGTACCCCATTACCACAGAAGTTTGCTACCTGTTGTCAAAACTACATTTTAACATTAATTTTGATCTCATTATCATCATAGAAATTGTACCCTTCAATGTGTATGTTCAAATAAAGTAATAATTGGAAGACATTGGGGGCAAGGTCCAGACTGTAAGGCGGATGGCTTAAAACTTCCCACTTGAAAAAGGTCAAATGTCAAAGATTACAATCTGTTTTGCCAATGTGCTCATTAAAAATTTTTTCTCTCTTTATCATCTGTGTTGTGTTGTATTTTACTTTCTGAAAATCCCTCATATTCTTAATTTGCTTCAAAAGTTTCATCTTATGATTCAAAAATCTCAATGTTGAAGACACCATTTTTGTGACACAATTGCCCAGTGTTTCATTGATAGATGACAGGAACTAAGACTGATGATTATTTCATTTTCTTGTTACCAAACTTGACATAACTATTGTAAGCTAAAAAAAAAATCTATAAATAATAAAATCTTTAATTTAGTATATTTATCTTAATTTATCTATCTATACATATTTAAAATACAGTATTTTGGTTCTAAATAACTATTAACATATTAATTAAACTACTTCAAAAAGAATATATTGTATGTTCTATTAATGAAGTTTTGTAGAATGTGGAAGATGTAAATAACATAAAAACAAAACTAACAAGCATCAATCTTTTTTTTAACACATAAAGAAAAAGAAATCTGGCAACATCAATGATGTAATGGAGGTATATGCTGTATACCTTCAGAATTCTTTTAAGAAGTGCAGTATATCCTCTGTTCCTGAAGTAAATTTACAGCGTGTTCTCTAGGTATAACTTTCATGACTTGAGCATACATATGCGATACTACGATAGTTTCATATGGTTACAACTCTGGACAATATAGTCAATGCTCATTTTTCTTTTAAAGGGCTACTTCATTAAAACAAAAGAGCCTATTCACTGATGCTGGTATTCGGTGATTCGGCATGTAAACCGAATATTCGGTTTAGGCCAACTTTTTAGAATAATTTTTGAAAAATAATAGGTAAAGTATTACTCTAAAAATAAATGATGGCTAATGCTCATTTAATGTTATTTATTTTTATAGTATGCTTCAATTATAATATAAGTGATAATTCATAAAATGATACATTATTATATGTAATTGAAATTTAATATGGACAAAATATGATGTAAAAAAAAAAGAAGCTGTTTGGCACTATCCGATTGTAATCTGTTTCTTTTCTGTTTATAAATCTGTCCTGCTTCAGAAAATAAATGTTCACTGTAAACACTGCTGTCATCTAAAAATATTGAAATGCAACCGAGATATTTTTATAAATTTCTCCCATAGGATTAGCATTAGCGAACGGGTCTTTTCATTTGAGTAAAGTAGCCTCTTA
Source organism: Maratus speculifer (assembly GCA_964019185.1). Classification (NCBI taxonomy): domain Eukaryota; kingdom Metazoa; phylum Arthropoda; class Arachnida; order Araneae; family Salticidae; genus Maratus; species Maratus speculifer. The sequence goes on from OZ025298.1 coordinate 269,181,337, forward strand.
AGCATTTTCATTCAGAGTTAATCAATGATTTCAATTAAAACTGAATTATATTTTCAATATTTTAAATTTTATTTGAAATCTTTTTAAATAGAGATAAAAGAAGGTTACAAATGGATCTTACATTATAAATGTATACATAATTGTATACAAATAATACTTTATAGTTTTTTTTTTAAATGGTAATGTCCAGCAAATTTATTATCTGTAATAAAGCCTGTTCATAACAGAATCCTGCTATAAACAGAAAAACAACAAACATATGTATCATATATATATATAGTAGGCTCCCTCATATCCGCAACTCTCTAAAATCGCACATATTTTATGGATGTAAACAATGAAACTTTCAATTTGGATACTGGGAATTTGATTTTTTTTTAGTTATGTATCAATTCCATATGTTTTTTATTTTGTAATTTTTGTTAATATGACTGAGTTCATGTTTTTTCATGAAGGAATAAATTTATTTTGGAATAAATTAAGATATTGCTGATATCACTGGTATTCACAATATTTTTACCAAATATATTTATGTATTAACTTTTTTTGTTATTAAGTCTGGCTAAACTTAAAATAAAACTTTCTTATTTAATGATTTTCATGTGAATTAGTAATGTATCTTTATAAAGCAAATTTCTTATGAAGAATGAATCTTACCTTTATAATACATATTTAATCATGCATTATTGATTATTAACTTGACCTTTGCTTTTAATATTTTAATCATGTTAAAAATTATCTAAATTATTGTTATTTTAGTTTATTACTTATTTTAATGTTTTATTATATTGTAAGCTTACAAAATAGTTTCAATTTCAATGTTAATTACATTCAAATTAGTATTTAAAAAATATAAACAAAGCAATGACCATAAATCTGCAAAACCTTTGGTCCCAAGTTGTGCGGATTTGAGAGAGTCTACTGTATTGCAAAAAGCCACTAACAACTTCATATTTGAACTATAATTACAGAAAGGCGACAGCAGTAAGAGATACAATATATCCAATTATAAACTACACGTCTATAAAATACATTGATAAATAAAAAATATTTAACAAATAAACTGAGAAAATGGAATGAAACTCACAAAAATGCAAAAATGACAAGTTTGCTAAAAACAGCTGCAAAAGATTTTATAACTAAATTTACTGCATTTTAATCCACAAACAAAGCAATTGTGAAGGGTAAATTTCTAAAGAAATCAATCTAACAATATTTTAATAAAAAGATATAGTAATTTCATTTATTGCAGAAAAATCAACTAAAAAATAAATAAAAAGTTTAAAGCACACTTAGCATACTTTAAGACCAAGTTGTGAGGCTTTTATGGCTGCAACATAGCCTCCAGGTCCAGAACCAATTACTACTATATCAAAATCCCCTGCAAGATAATAAATATAATCATAAACAAATTAAAATATTTATAAATATTTAATAATAAAGAAAATTTGTGTTAATTAAAAATAATATTAAGTTTTTACTAGGTATCAACAATTTTCATCAGTTAATTTAAATTGCTGATTAAATCATGATTTAAACCAAATGATTTTTTTTAAATCATTGATTAAAATAAAAATAATTTTTTTTTTTAAATGTTTAAACTGACATAAAAGTATTAAAATCTAACATTAATTTGGAATTTTTCTACAGGTATTTTGCCTTATAAATAATAATAAAATAGCTTTATTATTATTTTTTTTTATTTAAATCCTGACAATTGTAAAACATTAAATGCAGTAAGTTTGTAAAGGCATAAAAAGCATTTTATTTAAATTTAAATATAATTTTTTATGTCATAATTTCTTTTAAACAATCAAATTATTCATTCTTTTATACAAAATAAGCATGGCAATGGCAAATATAATAAATTTCTGCAAAGTAAGCGAGCAAATAACCAGCATCTTATTTTCAAAATCTACTTTTGTGATAATAAATTTTATACCAAATATTGGAGCCAAAGAAGAATGAAAGAATAACATCTGATCAGCTGTTGTAAAAGAATGTGTAAGAGGAAAAAATTAATTGGTATAAAAAGGTTAAGCACAGCAAGAGATCTTGGTTAGCATATAATATATATATATTCTGTAAGTTAAGATTTAAGCGATTAACATTAATTTTTCTTAGTACGAATGCAAAACAAGCTGTCAATAATATTTGTTACTTTTGTTTACTTATGCTGATAACTAATGAAATTACTTGCCGTTTTTATTAATTCTGCAATTAATCGATTCTTGTAGGCCATTTTTAAGGACTCCTTTAAAATTGACAAAATACATTCTTGCCTTTTTTAAAAAATAGGCAAAACTTCTCCATAATTTTTAAAAACACATAATCCCTTAACATTCATGAGTTTTGATTATTCACGAAATAAAAAATGCAGAACATTTCTACATTCGTAAAGACTGAACTTGGTTATTCACAAATTTTATTTGTAAAGATTTTTTTACAATGTAAACTCACTTTGTTTTACTAATTGTATTAACTATGTGGCACTGGACACTATTACAGTGTAGCCAATTGTATTACTGTAAGGCCTAAGTTGTGAGAACTTTAGCCCTAATGTTGAGGGAAAATATAGATCAGTAACTTTCTTTGTGTTATGCAGATTTTCTAATTTTTTTTTTTTTTTTTTTTTTTTTTTTTGAAATTTTTATTGTAGATGAAATATTTTCAGCAAAAATTGTCAGGGAAATTTTAAAACAACAACTTATTAAAAAAGCAATCAAATAGGATTCTTCACTAGTGAAGAGTTTTAAATTTAAAATAGAAATTGAGGCCTCAACTTTTCCTTATATGGAAAATCATAAACACGAGATGTGTTCTGTCAAACATTCTTACATCACTAATTTTTTTTTTAGCATATTTATTTTTATTAGTAAGCATGTATATTTTTATTTTGAAAATTCAATATACTGTTTCAATTGATTACTTCTGAGAAATATTTTTAATGTGATGCATTAATTGTATTTATAAAAACCATTCATTTGCTTTTGTAAGGTTTTCAGATTTTTTTGTAAGGTTTTCAGATTTTTATTAACAAAATATAGAACCTACATTTTATAAAAATTATTACTAATGCATTATTTAAAAAAAAAATCTTTCCATTACTTCAGTGAGATTTGTTAAGCTGAAAACCAATCAAGGGACCAGAAGTATTAAAAAATATTTTGAAAGTATATGATCTTAGCAAAAATAGATTTTTTTTAATTATTGTTAAACTTTTAATGCATTTTAATAATTTGTGAATCATAAAAAATAGTATATGTAGATTTGTTGCAAAATATTTTTTGAATAATTGAAAATCACTTATCAGGCAGAAATTTTTTGTTAATTCACAGATTAATCATTTGAAAAATGCACTTAAGACGATTATTTTATAGGATTCATATGCAGAAGATTTTATGAGTTTTACTACCATAAATTTCTTAAAAAACTGGTAGATGTATACAAAGGCAGAATTTTTTTTTTTAATTATTAAATAAGGTAAATATTATATAAAAATTCTGGTAAAAGATGCTCGAAAGTGGTATAATATGATGAAACAATGAGTGACACTTCAGTTCTTTTAATAGATAATGGACACTACCTACTTTACAAAATATTTTTTACAAATGCCGAAAATATATTAATAAATTTCATGTACATAAATATAGTACTTACCTCCTGCATCACTCGATAGATAGCGACAATGAACATTAGGAGAGAATGATACTTTAGCCTTTGAGGAAGATCCCTAAGAAAAGATAAAAATGTCATTGAATAGTAAAAGTGAAGTACATTGTTTATATTTTAATTAATAAAAACATACCAGGGTTTATACAGAGTTGGGAAAATAAAATCCAAGGAGTACAGAAAAAATCCAAGGAGTCCAAAAAGTTTAAGGACTTGCCACTTTTGTTGTTATGTATGTGGCATGCACTTGCACACCCCAATTTTTAATGCCCCATTTGGAGAGAAGAACATTTCAAACAAACTTTTCTTTGTATTAGAATCTAATTATTGGTGCTGAAACTACACAGAATTCACAACCTTGGTGATTTTGTAAGTTTGAATAAAAAAATACACAATCAACTTTCCTATGCAGTGACCAATGGTCATATACATAGGGATCAGTCAAACTCGAAACACTTATATATATTGCATACATCTTTAAATTTTTTTTCAAAGGTAGAAAAAAAAATGCTAATGGAAAATACACGAAAAAATATAATAACTTCTGGATTTATTCTTTTAGAGCAGCGATAAGGTAAAGTGTCCTAAAACTGACATCTAACAAATATTTAAAGCATTATCAATTTTCTAAAATAATTTAGAATGAGTTTTTCTTTTGTCTTAAATCAAAGATATTTTGGATTTAGAAAATTGAAAAATCATTTTACAATCATAATTTTTTTTTTTTTTTTCCCTATGAGCAATATTGTTTGTATGCAAAACCGCAGTACAATTAAAGGAGTTTCTAAGGAGTATTTTGTTTATCTAAGTAGTTCTAAGTACTACTTGGTGTTAATACTCGCACAACACATCTTAAGAAAGGGGGAGATAATTAAATTAATTCCACACATTAACCATAATGACCACAAACTCTAATCATTTCGCTAGCGCAATTTATTTACATGTTCCATCATCGCTGTCCAGAGCGCATATGTACAGGTACATACAGAATTAAAACAGATTCACTACAGGCGCCATCTACAGGCTCTTTCACATAACACTCAAGATATAATATATTATGATGTAACATACTGGGCGTAACATACTGGGGCCCCATGACCACGTCATCATCATAAATAAAATAAATATATAACAAATTGACACATTAATACAATACAAAATGTAAACATAAAAAATATATAACAATAATATTACACAATAAATTCACATTTATATCTAGAAATTTAAATAATTTCACAAAGAAAAGTAAATTTTCATTTATTGGCAGTTTGACTAATTTGTGGATTGGTCTTTTAAGTTCACCTATGGCAGTTTTTAAATTCACTGATCTTACTCTGCTGTCAGAACTTTTGAAAATGTCAATTATTCTTGCCATTTTCCATTTCAACGGTGGCAAATTATCATCTTTGATGAGCACTAAGTCGTTTATACATAAATCTTCTGTCGGAAATTTCCACTTGTTGCGCACTTGCAACTGTGTAAGATAGTCCTTAGACCATGCTTTCCAGAATGACTGGGAAATATTCGTAATCAATTTCCATCGATCTCGAATTGAAATTTTCATATTTGTAATGTCTGATTCGGGAACACTCTTTAAATCTGACCCAATGAGAAAGTGACCTGGAGTGAGGACTGAAAGATCATTTGGGTCCTCCGAAATAGCGACTAATGGGCGAGAATTCAGAACTGCTTCAATTTCCGCCAAAACTGTTGCAAATTCCTCTTGAGACAAGATCTGCGACCCAATAATTCGTCTCATATGGTACTTCATTGATTTAACCGCTGCCTCCCAAAGACCTCCAAAATGGGGAGCAGATGGAACATTCGTAGTCCATTTTATACTCTCATTGTGCAAGTAGTTGCCGATTGCTTCTGATGCAGCGACTTTCAAATAATTCTTTGCTCCTATATAATTAGCACCACAGTCACTGAAGATCTCTATTGGCTTACCTCGACGTGCAATGAATCTTTTCAACGCAGCTATACAGGCGCTGGCACTCAGATCACTAACAAGTTCCAAATGAACTGCTTTGGTAGAGAAACATACGAAGATACAGACGTACATTTTGACTGGCTTTACTCCCCTACCACGTCGAAGACTTATTAGAAAAGGTCCACAAAAGTCGGTGCCACAACAAATGAACGCTCTTCCTTGGCTCACTCTTGATGTTGGTAAATCAGCCATGATTTGTTTCGAGAATTCGCTGCGAAATCGTGCACAGATAACACAATTTTTTATTGCTTTACGAATAAGAGACTTCGCACCCACAATCCAATAGGTTTGCTTCACGGCAGAATTTATTAGCTGTACTCCTCCATGTAAGTATTTTAAATGATAAAATTTAATTAACAAGGTCGTAACTGGGTGATTTTTAGGCAAAACTAAAGGATATTTTGCAGTCTCTGGTATGTTGGCATTTCTTAGCCGTCCACCAACTCTTAAAAACCCACGATTGTCCAAAAAAGGATTTAAGGAATTTAAATTGCTGGTTTTTAGAATTTTTCCCTTCTCCAAGTTGGCTATTTCGTTTGCAAAATTCGCTCTCTGGACTAACTTAATTATAATATCATGCGACCTTTTCAATTCCTCTGTTTGCAAAAACGGAGCTGCAATTTTATTTCTCTTTGCATTATCGATGAATCGCAAGCACCACGCAAGCACTCTTTGCAATTTAGTCCACGATGAAAATTTACTCCACAATTGTTCAACTAACTCTAATTTACCGACCAAATTTTCGGCAAGCTTGACCTTCTGTTCTTTCAATACATCTACACTATTGATTTCCGTAGACGTTCTCAATATCTGTTTGGGCCAGCTCTCATTATTACTTCGAAGCCAAGCTGGACCTTGCCACCATTTCTCGTTGTTAACTAAACTTTCAGCAGCAATTCCTCTTGTTAGTATATCGGCTGGGTTGTCTTCCGTAGGACAGTAGTACCAATCACTAGGGTTGGTTTTCTGTTGGATTTCTAGAACCCTATTACCTACAAACTGTTTCCACCTTTTCGCACATCCTTTAACCCAATATAATGCAATGGTGGAGTCACTCCAATATACTACTCTTTGAATTCTATCCTTAAAAATATTCTTCACATAATTTCCAACTCTAGCACCTATTACAAGACCCATCAACTCTAAACGCGGCAAAGTTAATTTCTTTAACGGTGCTACTCTATTTTTTGACAAAATAAATGACACTTTATAATTTCCACTATTATCACAATATCTAAAATAAAGAACTGCTCCATACGCACTTAATGAAGCATCACAAAAAACATGTGCCTCTACTTGTTCATCTTTACAATCAACTAAACAAAATCTGGGAATAGTTATATAATATATTTTCTCAATTTCGTTGCACCACTTAAACCATTTTTCCCGCAAATCATCGGGCAACTCTTCATCCCAATCACAACCTGTTTCCCAAATTTCCTGTAACAATAACTTAATACGAACAACAAATGGCGAAATCAGGCCTAGAGGATCAAAAATACGAGCTGCTGTTTTCAAAACACACCTTTTACTGTTTTGCAACGTTTCCCTAGATTCTATTAAACCCTTAACTTCCAATGATAATTCATCTTTCTCTGGACACCAATTTAAACCTAAAATCTTCAACTGCTGAACACTTTCTTTCTCTATATCCTTAAAGCCATTTTCTATCCAGAGTTTTTCCAACTCTCTACTATTAGACCTCAGTTTTCTCAAATTAAATCCTCCACTCTTTAAAATATTTACAGCGTCCGAAGATAATTCGAACGACTCACTCACAGTACTTCCTCCAAAAAATAAATCATCTACATATAGAGCTGAATTTAACATTTCAAATGACTTAGGATTGCTATTTTCAAAATTTTTAATGTGATGTTTTATAATAGCACTCAAAATAAAAGGAGACACTTTACAGCCAAATGGTAATCTTTTCATTCTCATGAATTCGTAATCTTTATTAGGATCATCCGAATACCAAAGAAATTTTAAAAATTTCCTATCTCTCTCTGAAATTCCTATCATTAAAAAAGCTTTCTCTATGTCAGCATTAAACGCTATTTTATGTTTCCGAAAATTTAGAATAACATCAAGAATATTAGGATTTAAATTAGGACCAGTTTCTAGACAATAATTCAAAGACAAATTATTTTTAGATTTTGAACTACAGTTAAATACTATCCGAACCTTAGTTGTTTCTTTATCTTCTCTAACAACTGCTCTATGAGGCATAAAATATTCTAGCTGATCCCTCTGACATTTCTCAATAATCCCGTTTTTCAATTGATCGTTTATTATTTCTCGATATTCATTAACAATCCAATTGTTTTTAGAAAAACCCTTATTTAACTCATCAAATCTTTTTTTTGCCAAAAAATAATTACTTTCTAATTCATCACAACTAATTTTCCATAATAAATCAGTTTCGTACCTCCCATTCACAAATTTTAGATTTCTTTCAAATTGATCTATCAATTCTTTATCCGCTGAATTTAATTCTTCATTTTCTTTAATACCTAAAGTCTCGAGTTCCCATAAATTTTTCATTGTTTCATTTAAATCTGAATCCCGTATTAACCCACAATGTATATTACCATCATTTATCTGTTCGATACTTCCACTAGCCACGTAGCCAAAACAAGTATTCTGTAATAGAAGTCGCGGATTTTTTAAATATATTTGCCCTGGTCTCAACAACTCATAAAATATTTCGGCCCCTAATAATACGTCCACTTTCCCAGGGATATTAAATGTATGATCAGCTAAAGCGACTGACTCAGAAACATCCACCTGTATTTGAAATACTTTATGTGGAATAAGATCTGTTATTTTGTTCACTACCAACATATTTATATCTCTTTGAAAACTCTTATCTCGGTTAGAAATCGTAGTATTTACACACCCATTAACACTTAAAGATGAATCATTTAAACACGATATTACCGTACTCGTTTTATCTGGTTTCAATTGCAAACGATTCACACAGTCTCTGCTTATTAAGCAAGTTTGACTCCCGACATCTAACAGGCATCTCGCTTCATACCACTGAGAATTTTTATCTTTAATCAAAATCAAAGCTGTACTCAATAAAACATTTTTTGTTTTATTTTTTGCCAAACTACTAGCGACCACAGACCTATCTGACTGACTAGGAGGGATGGAAGGAGAAAGCGCATCGTTACTTTCCCCTCTCTGATCTACATTATTGGAAACAGATGTGAAGCTGGGCGATTTTTCTTTACTCGACTGAATATTTATATTTTCTTTTGGATAGTGGATTAACTTATTATGCGGTTTTTTACAAAAACAATTTTTGCTCTTACAAACTTTTACACTACAATTGGGATGCAAACATTTAAAGCATAGTCTATTTATTTTAACAACATCTACTCTTTCCGGAATTGTAAGACTTTTAAATTTCGGACAAAAATACAGTTCATGATTTTCATTTTTGCATAAAACGCAAGTTTTTATTTCAGAAAAGAACACATTCGAAACTTTCTTTTGAAACGTTGGATTTGGCGATTTATTTCCAAAAAATCTTTTATTTTCATTTCCGTTTTGTTTCCTAAACACATTGTCAGTTTTTATTTTATTTTTCGTAGAAAGAAAAATATCACATTCACGACCTAATTGTTGCGGTTTAAAATATGATTCTCCCTGTTTTGCTCCAATGTGAGACATTAAATCACTATCTAATGAACCAAAAATCTTATCCGAAACAATTAGCTCACACAAAGATTTAAAATCATTCACTTCACGTAACTGACAGTAATATTCGAATGCTGCACTTAATCTTGACGCATATTGGACATAACTTTCTGAAGGTAATTTTTGCGCCTTATGGAAATTATTCAAACACTCCTGCGGAGTTGGTTGAAACTCCTTTAACACTACATTTTTTAATTTATCATAATTACACAAATCTTCCTCTGACAAATAAATCATTATATTGTTTGCTTTTTCACCTAACATATTCAAAAGTATTTCAGCTTTAAATTCCTCAGGTACATTTTTTGTTCTGAATGCTTTTTCTAAGGACTGAAAGAAAAGGCTAAATGACTCTACCCTAGATGGCACAGGTATCGTTAAAGTTTTAATGCTCTTAATAAAACTTTCTACATTATTTATTGACTCCATTTCACTTTTTACCGATGAAAATGAATTATTTTGAAGCGATTCCTTCCGAATATTAGCGATTTCTAACTCCTTTTCTAGCTGTGCTAATTTTATTTTTTCAAACTCAGAGTATTGTGAAGATTCTTTACGAACATTAGCTAGCTCTATTTCTTTTTCTAACTGAGCAAGCTTTATTTTTTCTAATTCTAATTTTGATTTTTCCGATTCTTTTTTAATTTTAATTTCTTCAACCACATATTCAACAACACTTTTAACTAAATCCAAGTTATTTAAAAAAGAGTCACTTTTTTCAATTAACTCTTTTAATTCAATAACTTTAGCTCCTTCAGGAATTATTAACCCTAACTCTTCAGCGACGAGTTTTAACTCGTCTTTTTTCAACTTATCTATCACTGACATGATTAAATATATGAATATATTTACACTAATAACACAAGAAATCACAAAATTATTGAAACAACACTGCAAATCTACCAGAAATAACTAAAATAATTTTCTTAAAATAGTTCCTACAACTGACACAAAATCAATAGTTACGAATAAAATACAAAATCACTAGCTACGAATAAAATATACAACTCAATACACAACACTAATTAATTAACATAAGAAAACCACAAAACCACAATTTATACAACTAAACTAAATCTCCGAAAAACCAAACTACATATTACTCACCCCTTTTCTTCGCAACAAAGAAAGCGCGCAAATATTCTGCGCCGTTCTATAGACAAACAAATCAAAACGTGTGGCTCTTACCAGCACTCGTGACACCATGTTAATACTCGCACAACACATCTTAAGAAAGGGGGAGATAATTAAATTAATTCCACACATTAACCATAATGACCACAAACTCTAATCATTTCGCTAGCGCAATTTATTTACATGTTCCATCATCGCTGTCCAGAGCGCATATGTACAGGTACATACAGAATTAAAACAGATTCACTACAGGCGCCATCTACAGGCTCTTTCACATAACACTCAAGATATAACATATTATGATGTAACATACTGGGCGTAACACTTGGAAACATTTTAATTTCTAAGTAGTTTCTAAGGAGTCTGTATGAACCCTGCATACTATCCTGATTTACAGAAAATCAATTCGATACAGAAAAAAAATTCGAAAGATAACATTGAAAAGAACATGAAGTTATACATAGAACTGAATCAAACTTGTATATACATTTTATGTGACCATGGTCAGTCAGGGCGTTAAGAGCCTACATCACTCAAACCGGAACTCAAAATCCTCTCACGAAGCTATGCGAGTTGCCACCGCAAGGCGTATCCCAAACACAAAGATTGACACTTTAAAAGACCAATGATATTTCCGAGGCTTATAATTGACAAGAAAAATGGTCATCTCATGTCACCCTTTCCCTCCAGGCAAAAAATAAAGGGGATTTGATACCCCATCTGGAAAAAAGTTATTAGCAAATACTAAACGAAGACAACATTCTCGCACCTTTTCAGTCCTGATGGCCTGAGGCAATTTACATTTGGAAGCTTCTTCTGGCTTATTTCTGAACAAAACAGTCGGATCCGTCTTAAAACAAGTCGACTCCGACCTAATATATTAGACAGATTGAAGTGAAATTAAACCATTTACATATAATTTTAAATCCATAAAATTATTATTATTATTATTATTGGATTTTTTTTACTGACTCCGCAGCTTTGTTTTCTGTGGGGAAAAAAAAAAAAAAAAATCCTACAAAATTTTTGGATTTTTTAATTATTATTCCTAAATATCTCGAGACATGTAGCCATAGCTTGCTATTTGTCAAATAGAATATTAAAGAGGATAAAATTCTATATAAAGGCCGTTTTTTACTTTTCTATTTTTTACCTATTCAATTTTGATTGCAGAATATTTTTATGGAAATTCATTTTTAAAACCGTATCGAAAAATGAAGGTCTCCAATCCAATGAGGAAAAAAAGATATATATTGAAATGCAACTGCGATATCTTTATAAATTTCGTCCATAAAATTAGCATTAAAAATGGGTTCTTTCACTTGACTGAAGCAGCCACTTCTCAGTTACATTTCAAAATTTTTAAATGATTGTTTTCATTGAATAGCTGAAATCGATCTGTTAGCCATTTATTGCTCATTTGACATTCATTCACAGATATTTTTATTCGAGCCATTTTCTTTTTCGGTTCCCATTTCGAAAGTAAAAACATCACCATAAAAAAAATTCTTAAATGAATATCGGAACAGTAGAAAATGGCTTTTGTACAGATCCATCTACGAAAAAAAAAAAAAAAAAAAAAAAAAATGTAATGGAACCGACGTATTTGTATAAATTTCTCCCATGAGATTAGCATTAGCGAATGGGCTTTTTCGCTTTACTGAAGTAGCCTCTTCTCGATTGCATTTCAATTTTTTTATTTACTTATTTGTTTGTTTGTTTATTTATTTTGCATTGGATGTTTGAGATCAATCAGCACAAAGGCTGTTTTCTACAATTTGGATTTTTTGTTTAGATATTGGCTTATTTAGTCAAGCAAAACCAGGGCCGAAACTAGAGGGGGACAGAGGGGGCACATTCCCCGGGTGCCACCAGAACAGAAGCTGAAGAGGGCATCAAATTAAGATTTTGTTTGGTGTGTTTGATATAAAGAACGCATACATGTCGGGGGTGGGGGGGTCGCCAAAATCCATATTTGCCCCGGGCGCAAAAAAGGCTAGTTTCGGCGCTGAGCAAAACAACATACTTGCAATTGGTAGTCTTACAATAGAAATTTATAAACGTATATAGTCGACATTTTAATATTTTTAAATAAATAAATATATATTAACTTACACATATATATCGAAGTCAAGTGAAATCCATTGGTAGAAATTTATAAAAATATCTCTCCTACATTTTAATATTTTTAAATGATTTTTTGGCATTGGATAGCTGAGATCTTTTGGTACAAAGATCATTTGTACTTTTTCGAGTTTGTTTAGGGGAATTTTAAAAAAGCTACTTCAGTCAAGTGAAATCCATTGGTAGAAGTTTATAAAAATATCTCTCCTACATTTTAATATTTTTAAATGATTTTTTGTCATGGGATAGCTGAGATCTTTTGGTACAAAGACCGTTTTGTACTTTTTCGAGTTTGTTTAGGAGAATTTTAAAAAAGCTACTTCAGTCAAGTGAAATCCATTGGTAGAAATTTATAAAAATATCTCTCCTACATTTTAATATTTTTAAATGATTTTTTGGCATTGGATAGCTGAGATCTTTTGGTACAAAGATCATTTGTACTTTTTCGAGTTTGTTTAGGGGAATTTTAAAAAAGCTACTTCAGTCAAGTGAAATCCATTGGTAGAAGTTTATAAAAATATCTCTCCTACATTTTAATATTTTTAAATGACTTTTTGTCATGGGATAGCTGAGATCTTTTGGTACAAAGACCGTTTTGTACTTTTTCGAGTTTGTTTAGGGGAATTTTAAAAAAGCTACTTCAGTCAAGTGAAATCCATTGGTAGAAATTTATAAAAATATCTCTCCTACCTTTTAATATTTTTAAATGATTTTTTGGCATTGGATAGCTGAGATCTTTCGGTGCAAAGACCGTTTTGTACTTTTTTGATTTTGTTTACAGGTGTTTTGATGAGGCTACTTCAGTCAAGTGAAATCCATTGGTAGAAATTTATAAAAATATCTTTTCTACATTTTAATATTTCTTAATTTTTTTTTTCTTTTTTTTTTGTGTGTGTGTGTGTGTCATGGGATAGCAGAAATCGTTTGGTACAAAGACCGTTTTGTACTTTTTTGAGTTTGTTTAGGGGAATTTTAAAAAAGCTACTTCAGTCTAGTGAAATCCATTGGTAGAAATTTATAAAAATATTTCTCCTACATTTTAATATTTTTAAATGATTTTTTGGCATTGGATAGCTGAGATCTTTCGGTGCAAAGACCTTTTTTGTACTTTTTTGATTTTGTTTACAGGTGGTTTGATGAGGCTACTTCAGTCAAGTGAAATACATTGGTAAAAATTTTTAAAAATATCTCTCCTACATTTTAATATTTTTAAATGATTTTTTGGCATTGGATAGCTGAGATCTTTTGGTACAAAGATCATTTGTACTTTTTCGAGTTTGTTTAGGGGAATTTTAAAAAAGCTGCTTCAGTCAAGTGAAATCCATTGGTAGAAGTTTATAAAAATATCTCTCCTACATTTTAATATTTTTAAATGATTTTTTGTCATGGGATAGCTGAGATCTTTTGGTACAAAGACCGTTTTGTACTTTTTCGAGTTTGTTTAGGGGAATTTTAAAAAAGCTACTTCAGTCAAGCAGTGGTGCAGTCCTGGGAAAAAAAGTGGGGGGATGCTCATATTCTCGAATATTAGGCTCTCTATCAGCCATAGGACTAACTTGATTTTGAATTGAAAAATTCAAATTTAATTAAATTTACATTTAAAAATTGCTACATACTTAATTTTTATTAAATCTCTATAGTAGGGATGTACAATCTATGACCCGTGGATTAAAGTGTGGCCCACGAATTTCGTCAATTTACAACTGAAAAAAAATCACGATTTTGTGCATAGCACAATCGAAAAAAAAAATAAATAAAAATGTAAATTTTGTCAATTTACCGTGGGAAAATACAGTAGACTCCCTCAAATCTGCAAACCAGAAATCCGCAACTCTAAAATCTGCACATATTTTATGGATGTAAACAATGAAACTTTCAGTACAGATATTGGGACAAAATTTTATTTTTTTTAGTTTTATATCAATTCCTTATATTTTTTAATTCGTAATTTTCCTAATAATACTCTATTCATGTGTTTTTCATGAAGAAAGAATAATTTTTTTTGGAAAAAGTTCAAGATATTTCTGATATTACTGGTAATCACAATCTTCTTACCAAATGTATTTATGCATTAATCAAGATTTTTTGGTTATTAAGCTTGGCTAAACTTGAAAAAAAAATTATTTTTTATGATTTTGAGGTGAATTAGTAATGTATAAGTTTTGTTGAATGAGGCAAGTTTTGTTGAATAATTTTGGAACAATACATTTAATCTTTATAATGTATATTTAATCATACACTGTTCATTATTAACTTGAGCTTTGCTATTAGTACTTTAATCATTTTAAAAATTATCTAATTTTTTTATTAACTTAGTTTATTACTTATTTTAATATTTTATTATATTGTAAGCATTCATTACAGTTCCGACTGCACTATTAATTGCACTCAAATTACTATTTAAAAAATGTAAACAAAGCAATTACCAGAAATCTGCAAAATTCTAAAATCCGCACAACCTCTGGTCCCAAGCTGTGCGGATTTGAGGGAGTCTACTGTATAAAATTTTGTCATTCACTTAAGAATTGCAATAATCAATTCAAATAATAAAGTGCTGGTAAATAGCGAATTTTGCAGATGAGGCTTGTAAAAATCGCAAATTTCGTTGTTTAGGTATGGAAAAAATCACAAATTTTTCCCATGGGGCTCAGGAAAAATAGCAAATTTTTACAATCAGATACGGAAAAATCGCGAGTTTTATCGATCAGGCTCGAAAAAATGCGAATTTTGATGGTTGAATGGAAAAATCCCGCATTCATTGATTGGTAAAATATAGAATTTCGTCAGTCACTTATGAATTGCAAACTTCATTGATTGAGCACGGTAAATTCGCGAATTTAACTAATCAAGTGCAGAAAAATTGCTATTTTTGCCGATGAGGCTTTAAAAAATCGCAAATTTCGTTCATCAGGTATGGAAAAATCACAAATTTTTCCCATGAGGCTCGGAAAAAATAGCAAATTTCGCCAATCAGACACAGGAAAATCAGGAGTTTTATCGATCACGCACAGATAAATTGCGAATTTTGTTGATCAGGCACGGAAAAAAATGCGAATTTTGTTGGTAGGATGCGAAAAATCGTGCATTTCGTTGATTGGGAAAATATAAAATTTCGTAAGTCACTTAAGAATTGCAAATTTCATAGATCGAGCGCGGTAAAATTGCAAATTTATTTAATCGATTTCAGAAAAATAGCGTATTTTTCCGATGAGGCTTGTAAAAATTGCAAATTTCGTTGATCAGATATGGAAAAATCACAAATTTTTCCCATGGGGCTCGGAAAAAATAGCAAATTTCGTCAATCAGACACGGAAAAATCACGAGTTTTATAGATCAGGCACAGAAAAATTGCGAGTTTTGTTGATCAGGCACAGGAAAAAATGCGAGTTTTGTTGGTCGGATGCGAAAAATCGCGCATTTCGTTGACTGTTAAAATATAAAATTTCGTCAGTCACTTAAGAAATGCAAATTTCATAGATCGAGCACGGTAAAATCGCGAATTCAATTAATCAATTCAAGAAAAAATAGCGAATTTTTCCGATGAGGCTTGCAAAAATGGCGAATTTCGTTGATCAGGTATGGTAAAATCACAAATTTTTCAAATAGCAAATGTAGCCAATCATAAACGGAAAAAATGCGAGTCTTATTGATTAGGTATAGAAAAATTGCGAGTTCTGTCGATCAGGCACGAAAAAAAAAAGCGAATTTTGTTGGTCCGGGGCAAAAAATAGCACATTTCGTTGATCTGGCAAAAAAAAAAAAACGTCAGTTTTATTGATGATGCACGAAAAAACTGCAAATTAAATCCATCAGTTGCGGAAAAATCGCATATTTTCGCGGTTTATTGCGTAGAAAACGCGAATTACATTGATTGGGTACAAAAAAAACCACGAATTTTGTCGATTAGAGAAAAAAAAAATCGTAAATTTCGTAGATAAGGTACTGGAAAAATTACGAATTTTTTTCATGGGGCTTGGAAAAAATAGCAAATTTCGCCAATCAGACACAGAAAAATCGCAAGTTTTATCGATCAGGCACGGAAGAAAACGGGAATTTTGATGGTCGGATGCGAAAAATCGTGCATTTTGTTGATTGGGATAATATAAAATTTCATCAGTCATTTAAGAATTGCAAATTTCATAGCTTGAGCACGATAAAATAGCGAATTTAATTAATCAAGTGCAGAAAAATAGCGAATTTTGACTATGAGGCTTGAGAAAATCGCGAATTTTGTTGATCAGGTATGGAAAAAAAAATCAAAAAATTTTCAAACAGCAAATTTAGCCAATCAGACATGAAAAATCACGAGTTTTATCGATCACGCACAGAAAAATCACGAGTTTTGTCCATCAGGCTTGGAAAAAAACCCGAATTTTGTTGGTCTGGTACGAAAAATAGCGCATTTCGTTGATTGGGCGAAAAAAAACATCATTTTCATTGATCATGCACATAAAACTTGCAAATTAAATTCCTCGGCTGCGGAAAAACCGCATATTTTCGCGGTTTATCGCATAGAAAACGCGAATTACATTGATCGGGTACGAAAAAACCGCGAATTTTGGCGATTAGAGACTAAAAAAATCGCAAATTTCGTGGATAAGTAGTGGAAAATTGCGAATTTTGCGATAATGCGGGAAAAATTGAAAAATTCCTTAATCGGCCGCGAAACAATCGTGAGTTTTTTCAGTTTATCAATAGAAAAAAATATAGAATTTCACCTTGCCTCGTAAAAAAAAATCCAGATTTTGTCAAAGTTTGTTAAAAAACATGAATTCCTTTGATTCAGCACAGAAAATGCGTATTTCATCTGTTAAAGGCGGAAAAAGCGCAAATTTCGTCCATCGTCCATGAAAAAATCGCGATTTCTATTCATCAGGCTCCAACAAATCGCAAATTTCGTTAGTCGGACATGGTAATGTCGTGAATTTTGTTGACCACACGCGGAAGAATTACAAATTTTGTTGAACAGGCTCAAATAAATTCGCTAATTTCGTTTATCGGATGCAGAAAAATCGCAAATTTCAACAATCGGCTTTGTAAAAATCGCGAATTTCGTCAATCAGGAGCTGAAAAATAGTAAAATTCGTCAATCTAGTGCGGAAAAATTGCAAATTTTATCGATCATGCGAGGAATAATCTCAAATTTCATCGATCGATTTCGTAAAGATTGCGAATTTTGTTGATCAGACGCGGAAAGATCATGAATTTTCCCGATCGGCTTAAAAAAAAACATACATTTCGTCGATCATTCGAAGAGAAATCGCGAATTTCGTCGCAAAATCAGTTATTCTCAAAATGAAGCAAAAAAATTGAGGGGCTGTATCCATTTATAATTGTCAATATAGAATACATAATTTGGCACGTACTATACTTGGATACAATCCTTTTTTTGTTTCATTTTGGAAACAGCTGATTTTGAGCTTATTCTCTCGTTTATCACTTTCAGAATTTTCAAGCTATGTTTTTGAGACTTTCATAAAAGTTGCTCTATACATTTAGCTAACACAATATGCAAATGAAATTTTGATAGCTTTCATGCATGCTTAATAAAAAATTATTTAGTAAACCTACTCATTTTTCTTACAATTTTTTGTTATCTTTTAATTCTGATTACAGGATATTGTGGACAATGTTGTTTGTCATGTTTTCGGAAAAGAACATTAATTTATATTAAGAGCTCTTTGAATTATAAGCAAAAGAAAAATTTGGGACTGTTTTTATAAAAACCTTAATTTTTCTACGAGTATACATGCTATCCACATAAAAACGAACACACTTTATTACAATTAGCCACTTAATCATAATCTATAATTTGAACGCTTTTGCTACATTAGTTTTGACAGGATTATCCAAAAGATATTCATTCTTTTTCAATTTTTTTACTGTCCCCTATGGAGTTTCAGGAATAAATCTTCAAGGAAATGTATGACCTATACTATTATGTTTACGCATTTACTTAGAGTTTCAGAATAATTTTTCATATATTTTTCTAGATATTTAATAAAATTTCTAAAACCGCAAGTGGCTGGTCACCTTTGGCCATATAGTGTATAACTAGTTCAATATTAAACAACATGTTACCTTTATACATGCAAATAAGATGAACGAGTGTTGAAATACTTATTTTAGTTATAACTTAGTATTTTTGCAAAAGTGTGAAAGGGCTTCAAAACTAAATTAGTTTTTTGAACAGAATTTAATTTGGATTTTCGGAAAATAAATTCATTTAGTGACCTTGGAATATTTTCCAAGGGAGGCTCTGTTTATAGGAGATATGACTACCCTTCCCCCCCCCCCCCCCTCCTATCAGTCCTCTAGCTACGGCTTTGACGACAACTTGGAAGAAATTGTAAAACTTTCCAGTTTTGGCTGCCTACCTTTTCATTATTATTTTTACTTCAAAAATTGAAATTATGATACAAAATATTTATGGCAAGAACAAAAGGCAATTTAGAGAATTTACACTAGTCCAATGCTTGTAGTTTTTCCTGCCTAAAAATTTTTTTTTGAAACTAATCAGGAAATAATTGTCAATGTGAATGGGAAAAGGGAGGATAATGATTTTGGTTTAGTCTTTCACTAAAAAATAGCAGGAGTTATTGATCTGCGTTGATGCTCTTTTACTGATAATGCTCATTACTGAGGATCCCTACTAATTAACGGTATGTGACAGCTATGATAACTACCCCGATCCCTGAATGTCTATAAAGACCATATTTACTGACTATAATAGAAACAAGTTGGTGTTCATTGTCGGGTGAGAAAAAAAATGACCAGGCCTTTTATAATTGAAACACCTGCGTATTTTTTTAACTAGGACTTCCCTCAGAGGGATTAGTCTGAGCGATATTGCTGAGAATAAACATTTAATAACTTGCGATAAGTAAAGAAAATGAGATGTTACCTTTAATTGGTCATTCATTGTGATAAAATATGATGAAAATAAGCATATTGAATCATAGAATTACAAAATCTTATATATAAAGTTGCATATACTATTTTTATGAAAGAAAAGCAAATCATGCATGGATATAAAATTGGAAATATGCAAAATGTTAAAAGTAATACAGAAAATAAAGCACCAATTTTTCCTATATTGGAAATATAACTCTTTGAAATGATGTCATGAGCATAAACAGAAGCTTCGCACCAATTTGAGAAACTATAAATAACATAAACTATTATGTTTGTAGAGAATGGAGTGTATTTTATATGGTGTGAAATCCGTCCGAATAGTTTATAATGTTGAATATCTGTTTTACACGGATGCAGAGTTGAGGTTGTCGATAAGAGTTAAGGAATCTTTTTTTAAAAATTTGACCTAAACGAGCACTTACATCTTATAAGCTACTGTGATGCCAAAGTTATAGTTTCTGACCCCAACAGTATCCTAGAAATTGCAATATTCTCAATAAATTAGGTTTAAAACTTTTTCTAGAAAAAAAAATGTTTAATTTGTGAAATTAAATTGTCGAATGTTTTAGAAATCGTTCATAACGAGAATATTATATCCTAAAAGTTGCCACCAAAAAAAAAAAAAAAAAAAAAATTTTTAGTCATATCGACATCGAAGAATTCTTAATTTTAGAACTTTTTTTGCTCGTGCATTGATGGTGATTATTGTTCCTACGCAAAATATAGTATATTTTGCAGCAAAGATAGTTACCAACATTTTTTGCCCACATTATTTTTTAAATCGGCTAGGTACTCCCAATGATAACGAAAAACACACAAACGTTAATGCTTTAAAGCATAGAAATACAGAATCAAAAGCTATTTTTCTCCTATTATATACACATAAATTATCTAATTAGTGCTAGCAGATGCATTTTTAAATATACATAGATAAATATAACGCTTCATTTTTCTTTTTTTAGTATTTCTTAGTATTCATTTTTCATTTATTTGTATTATTCAGTAAAATACTCATTTTCTTAAGCCCGAACTACGTCAAAATTTTTATAAAAGCGCCTAAATCCATATAACAGCGAAGTATTGTGAAGAGTATTAAATACAAGGTAGTAAGAAACTTAGCCAAACGCAGGTAATAAATCGCCAAATATTGTTCTTTTCGTCCTCTCTCGAAATGCATTTTTTCCGTGCATTTAAAAAACACGATTTTGAGTCATCTTATTTAAAATTCAAATAAATAAATAAGAGGAAGCAATAATAGCATAAGTCAAAACATTTTATTTCAGCATCAAGGAATTGTATCGCAGTTACACATGTGGAAAAAAGCTGATTTTGGCCAAAAAACGTTGTCTTCACTAAATTTGAATCCGATTAAAAAAGTACCGTCATTAATTAAAATGTTATAGGCAGAGCTGCTAAGTCTCCGGTATTTTAATACAGAAAATCTTTTATTAAATAGGAACATTCTGCGGATTTAAAAAATAACTTTTCCTATAAGAAAATTCTGCTGTGCAATAAGCGGGGGCTTGGCATCTCTGTATAGAAATATTTCGTAACCTCCTTTTTAACCTTAAAAAAAGCAACGACCATTTTTCGGGTTCAAAAAGTATTGCTAATTGTTCCATTTTGCATACAAAGTACTGATTGTAATATTGATACTTCTATGGTGATAAATTTCCAATAATTTTTCAAATCCCATTTATTTCATTAAAAATATAAATCTTTTATTCATTTAGTTTAAAATAAATGGTTTTTAACTAATTTCATAATACTTTTGAAATATCACTTTTCATTGGCCATCTTTTTATAGCATTTAGAAAATGGTTGTTGTTTTCAGTCAAATATAGACTTTGGTCTGTCCGCATTTTATTTTATTATTATTATTATTTATAAATGGTGGAGAAATATTCATACTTAATCCATAACGTATATAATATATAATTCTGTTATTACATAAGTCACCTTTTTATTATCATAAAAATTATGCTTTTACTGATTTTTATTAACTCAATAGGAAAAATTTTGTGCTTTGAGCAATAGATGTCCGCATTTCATTTATTTATTTATTTTAACAAAATTCTTTGTATTGAGAAGAATTTTTATTTAAATAGGAAATCCAAATGTCGCTGTTAATAAAGAAGAAAGTTACAAAAAAAGTTACAAAACGAGTAGACGCATATTAAATATGGAAAAACGACGAATCCAAAAAAGACGTCGTATGAAATATCATCTTTAAACGCAAAAAAACGAGGTCTGATTATCGAGCCTACTGATTACAAAATGTGCATTACATAAAAAAAAAAAAAAAAAAAAAAAAAAAAAAAAAAATACTGCAAATATTGATTTTTTTTTTCTTTTGTGCAGTTTTGGCTTCGAAAGGTGCGCTATGTTGCAAAAAGATATAAGCGACTACGAAAACATACTTGGTAAACGTTCATGCTCAGTTTTACAAATAAATATGGCACATATATGCCCTGTAAACACCGAGGTACCTAATTGGTGCCAAAATGGCGTTCAGTTGCCTAACATGCTGGTTATCACATAAATGTTATAATAAATTGTTTTTTCTGAAAATATTATCATTTATTGATTGATATTTCTTTTTTTTTAATAACAGAAAATGTTTCGTTTATTCTTTTTTTTCATTTTAAAATAAATAAATAACGTGTTATTATAGCATGCTATATGTATCTGGTAATCAAAACGATGTTTTCGCCTAATTGGCATAAAATATCTCGCCAAACCCGGTACTTATATCTCTAGTATATTATCTCAAGTATTTTATTTATGTATACTATAATTGTTTTTACATACCACTTACTTCTTCTTGTATATAAAAATAGGTAAGTGGCTTCTTTATGCAGTATAAATCTTTAAAAAATAGCCCCCGTTGCCCCTTTTTGGATCGAATTAAAAAAAAAAATCAATGTCTAATTCCAGTATTGCTCCCAGGTATGCATACATATTCCAAATTTCAAAGTTGTATGCCAACAGGAAATGGATGAAAAATGGAAAAAGATGTCACATATGCACCAGGGTACATAATTGGCGTCAAAATGGCATTATTTTACCTCAGATGGTAACCCGGCTTTATTTATTCATTATTTGTTAATTTACTCATTTAATGTTTATTTACTTTCATTTCCTTTTTTTAATTAAAATATTTCTTTTTATAGTTATTAATTATTATTATCATTTTATTTACTGTAAGTTCTTTTTGAAAATAGAAAATTATTTAAAAATGTTTATGTAAGCGTTATTTGAAAACGGAGTTTTCGCCAAATGGGCTTTGAAAAAAAAAATTGCGCCAAATCTGATGCGCTTGTAGTATCCGTGCCGAAAAATTAGTGACCAGGATTGACTTCCACACACAAACAAAATATAAGTTAAAAGAAAACATGCAATAAAAATAAAGGGAAAATGATGTCATAAAAGAAACTTTTTATTTAAAAACGTAATTGTTTCTAATTTTCACACGCGAAATATATAAAACATTCTTTTAGCGATCAAAAAATGCTATTAAGAGATTATCACAAAATCTCAAAATCAAAGTTTTTATGACATTTTTTTTAATATAAAAAAATAGCAGTTTTGTTTTCCTGCATGATTAAATTTTAAAATGTTTTACTGCATTCAATATTTTTGAGTGCGTTAATGATTACTATTTACTCCATGTACTGATTCGGTTATCTACGAAAATATCCAGCTGGTTGAAATCACGCACACCAAATTTCTGTGACGTATGCAAATAAATTGTGCTTTTTTATCAGTTTTTTTAATATAACTTTTAAACTATTTGGAACTAAATTTTCGTATGTAGTGCATTCACCAGATTACCTTCATAGGTACCTATTGGTACAATCAGAATCAAAATCCGACAAGTACTTTTTGAGATTTGCTTGACGAAAGAATTTTTTTGACTTTTAATATCGTTACGTATCTCTGAGTATAAAGACTTCGCTTCGCTCAGACAACTAAAGTAAACATCAGTGTATCAAGATCTTTTTCGGTGAGCATGTGCAGTCTTTCTGTCAGAATGGGAGGCGGGTACAAGTTTTCGATTAGGGAATTCCAGGCAAAACTAATGGATGCCTCTGAAAGAGCTAATGTTAGCATATCGCGGTATTTCACTAGTGGTAATTACAATGAACAGCAAGTGACCACCCCTTTCTTCCCTATTTCTTTTAGTTTGTTTATTGAGTGCTCTTGTTAAAGAAAACTAATATGGTTTAAAATATCACTTCTTTATTTTATAAAATTGTTTTTTTTTTTTGAGTTTTTTTTTATTTTAACCATTTAATAAATCAGGAAGAACCCCTCTCGTCCTTAGCGTCCCCCTTGAGAAAAAAAAGTAAGGGGATGCTTGAAATAAAATAAAAAAGTGAGAGGACGCTGTCCCCCAGCGTCCCCCCTCGACTACACCACTGCAGTCAAGTGAAATCCATTGGTAGAAATTTATAAAAATATCTCTCCTACATTTTAATATTTTTAAATGATTTTTTGTCATGGGCATTGGATAGCTGAGATCTTTCGGTGCAAAGACCGTTTTGTACTTTTTTGATTTTGTTTACAGGTGTTTTGATGAGATTACTTCAGTCAAGTGAAATCCATTGGTAGAAATTTATAAAAATATCTCTTCTACATTTTAATATTTTTTAATGTTTTTTTTTTTTTTTTTTTTTTTTTTTTTGTGTGTGTGTGTGTGTGTCATGGGATAGCTGAGATCTTTCGGTGCAAAGACCTTTTTGTACTTTTTTGATTTTGTTTACAGGTGTTTGGATGAGGCTACTTCAGTCAAGTGAAATCCATTGGTAGAAATTTATAAAAATATCTCTTCTACATTTTAATGTTTTTTAATGTTTTTTTTTCTTTTTTTTGTGTGTGTGTGTGTGTGTCATGGGATAGCTGAGATCTTTTGGTACAAAGACCGTTTTGTACTTTTTCGACTTTGTTTAGGGGAATTTTTAAAAAGCTACTTCAGTCAAGTGAAATCCATTGCTAGAAATTTATAAAAATATCTCTTCTACATTTTAATATTTTTAAATAATTTTTTTTGTCATGGGATAGCTGAGATCTTTCGGTAGAATTAAAGAATCTTTTTAGAAATTAAACTTCAAATATATGAAAGAAAAATAATAAAAATGGTAAATGTGTTTTTTTTTTTTTTTTTTTTTTTTTCCGAAATCAATAATGCTTTTAAAATACATTTGAGATTACATGTTTAGTTAAACATACTTTTTGAAATCAACATCTATTTACATCATTTCTGATCCAATTTCTTGCATGAAATATCATGAAGGATTTTTTTTTATTTTGCTTTTTTGCCTACAAGTAACCAAAAGTGTTTTACTAATAGCCAGAGGCAAGAAATTTCTCCCACTTCCCTTTCAAGACTCCCCGTAGAGTAAACCCTTATCACCTTACACGCTAATGGGTTTTAGGGTGTTTCCCTTTTGGAGGTGGAGTTTTACGGCCTTTTTAACTATTTTAAATCAAAGTGTTTCAACTTTTTATACAAATAGCATAGATTAAATTTTCTTAAAAATCAAAATAAAAAACATTTTCTGAAAGCTAAATAATTAAACTCTGCATGCTGTTTTACCAAATTTTAAAATGTCAAACAGATTTTTTGTAATAAGACATTAAAGGTGAATTTTAAAGATTATAAAATAACCTTAATAAGTATCGCCTTAAAATTAAAAAAAGAAATAAAATTTCAAAATGACGTGCATAGTTTAAACCTACAGGTTTTCAAAACAACAAAAATTATTAAATTTGAGTAAAATGCAAAGGAAGGAAAGTGATAAATTTCTTCCATTGAAATAACATTAGCCGTTCTATCTCGGAGCGTTACTGATGTAGGGCCTTAAGCTAAATGCTACCAAAACTAGTTTGCTCAGAGTTCAAACTGATTTAAGTATCAAACTTAGCCAAGTATCATCTTAAGAATTAAATGCATAAAGCTGAAGTATGGCAATAAAAGTAAAAACAAAATAGCAATGACAAATAACTTCATAAACCAAGTATCTTAAATAAGGAACAAGTGTGTAAGTGTGATCGCAGATCGCACAACAGGTTTCGTTTAACATATCCTTCAAAACAATTTATCATTAAATTAACAATCGAAAATTAATCATTCCTTGCATAAATGGCAGCACCATTATATAAAGGAATGCGCCTCCTGGAAATTATCCATTATCTTATATCAAAATTTTATATTTAACTAAATTATTCTTGAAAGAGTTTGCTAAATGTTTTTCGGCATTATTTTGGATTTTTTTTGCCAATCATGCCAACCAGAACAGAATACTGAATTCTTCCACTAAATGCTGCCTGGATCGCATAAATTTGTTGATTTCTCTATCAGAATCTGCAGATTTAGAAGATACAGAGGTAAATAAAATTATGACTAAAAGTAAAATACAGTAGACTCCCTCAAATCTGCAAACCAGAAATCCGCAACTCTCTAAAATCCGCACATATTTTATGGATGTAAACAATGAAACTTTCAGTACAGATATTGGGACAAAATTTTATTTTTTTTAGTTTTATATCAATTCCTTATATTTTTTAATTCGTAATTTTCCTAATAATACTCTATTCATGTGTTTTTCATGAAGAAAGAATAATTTTTTTTGGAAAAAGTTCAAGATATTTCTGATATTACTGGTAATCACAATCTTCTTACCAAATGTATTTATGCATTAATCAAGATTTTTTGGTTATTAAGCTTGGCTAAACTTGAAAAAAAAATTATTTTTTATGATTTTGAGGTGAATTAGTAATGTATAAGTTTTGTTGAATGAGGCAAGTTTTGTTGAATAATTTTGGAACAATACATTTAATCTTTATAATGTATATTTAATCATACACTGTTCATTATTAACTTGAGCTTTGCTATTAGTACTTTAATCATTTTAAAAATTATCTAATTTTTTTATTAACTTAGTTTATTACTTATTTTAATATTTTATTATATTGTAAGCATTCATTACAGTTCCGACTGCACTATTAATTGCACTCAAATTACTATTTAAAAAATGTAAACAAAGCAATTACCAGAAATCTGCAAAATTCTAAAATCCGCACAACCTCTGGTCCCAAGCTGTGCGGATTTGAGGGAGTCTACTGTATTACAAAGCTTAGCATAAATTTAAGGGCGATCAAGCTGGTCGCCAGACACAGGTGGTAATTTAAATGAATAGGAATTTAATAAATAAAAAATTTATTTCACTTTGCATGTCAAAATAGGTGATAAATATAATGTAATATGATGAAATAAAAACAAATAAGTAAAATTTTCATGCGATTTATTAAATCCATTGATTTATATTACATACATAATAATTTTTATATTGATTTAAACTTGCGTGCAACAATTAGAAGTAGAGATTGACCGAATACCGAATAGTTGATTCGGTATTCGGCATGTAAACCAAATATTCGGTTTCGGCTGAATATTTTTAAGTATTTGGCCGAATTTTTAAAATAGTTTATGAAAAATAATAGGTAAAGTATTACTCTAAAAATTCATGATGGCCAATGCTTATTTAATGTTATTTATTTTAATAGTATGCTTCAGTTATAACAAAAGTGATAATTGACAAAATGATACATTATTATTTGTAATTGAAATTTAATATAGGCAAATTATGATGTAAAAATAAAAGCTGTTTGACGTTATCTGGTTGTAATCTGTTTCTTTTCTGTTCATAAATCTATCCTGCTTCAGAAAATAAATGTTCACTGTAAACACTGTTGGCAGGTGCAGATAAGTATTCTTTAACTAACATGGATAATGTTGGATACTTTTTTTTTTTTTTTCTCAACAAATTAACAGATTGCCTTTCCTTGATATAAGTGATAATATTATGTATACAGCCAATTCGTCTAAAGTTTTAATGTCTGATGTGATTCTATCATTTTCTGTAGAAGAATTTTTACTTTGTTTTTTCACTTGTAGTAATATCAACAAAACACTCCCAAAATGATGAATGCATAGTATGTTTTTAAAAGGTTAACAAGCCAATGGGGAGTGAATAAAATGTGTTACAAATTTTCCTTGCATTTAGCAATTATATCAACAATTGTCCTTTGAGACCCTAATCCTTCGTTCACAAGTAGCTGTAAATTATCTAAAAAGCAGGATTCACTATCTATATTCATATTATTTGCACCTTTGACAATGTTTGAATCACTATCATGTATCAATAGATGCAATTTTTCAAGAGTATTTCATTCATCATTCAATTCTTTCAAGATCTGGCATATATTTTAACCAGTGTGACTTCCTGGAAAATATTTTGCACTGAGAACTGCATCTTTTAATTAAAAATCATCACTTATCCAGTGACGAGCTAGACTAATAAATTTATTTTGGGTATTGACTAGTGATAAAGTAACAAATAAGTGATGGATTAATGAATTTGTCAGTGGAAAG
Organism: Maratus speculifer; assembly: GCA_964019185.1. Taxonomy (NCBI): domain Eukaryota; kingdom Metazoa; phylum Arthropoda; class Arachnida; order Araneae; family Salticidae; genus Maratus; species Maratus speculifer. Next base: position 269,209,320 of record OZ025298.1, read on the forward strand.
AAGGCATTAATTTTTTTTTTTATGTACTAAATATATATAAGAATAAAAATATAACTGAATTAAATTTTATTAAAAAAAATTAATAAATGCAAAAATATTTATTAAAAAAAATTAAGTATTGGGTTGCCGAATACCGAATATTCGGTGTACACTTTGACCGTATATTCGGTATTCGGCGAAATTCCTGATTCGGTCAATCACTAATTAGAAAAAAAAATTAACTGACGATATTAAAAAAATATTTTAATTAAAATAATAGTCTTTTTCAAAATTTTATGATTTGTTGTGCGACAAGATGTATTCAGCTGTAACTGCAGAAAATTCTCTGACTTATATAGTTTTTATGTACGACTCTATGACAGACAGACAGAGGACAGAGACGAATTAGGTTTCGTCGGATGAACGAAACCCTAAAAATATCAAAGATCTTCTAAAAATTATGTGGTGCTATAGCATAATTTATCGCAGAAAGCAATAAAAACATTCCTGGAGGTATGAAATATGCGCCATCGAGATAATAATTATTATTAGTTTTAATAGAGTCACTTTATTAAATGCTAATACTCAGTAACTAGAATATTTCTTTTTTAATAATATAAAAATAAATTTATTAATTGGATTGTGCACAGGAACGAAGGAAGTTTCACTTAAATATAATAATCATATTTAACAAAACGTAATAATTGTCAGCCATACATTAAATAATAAAGAAATATATGAATTATCTTGATTTTAAAAATCGTTACGTACCCGCAATATTACGGGAATTATTCTTTTAACACTCAACCCGGCATGGAAATTCATTGTAAGAAACTGAAACAGTTTGTGATGTTTTTACAAGGACAAGTAACTCAAAAGTGTTGCCAACTCCAAAGTTGCTTGTACCGTATATTTTTTTTACTGCTATTGTTTTTTTAAACTAGCATTCGCAATTCAACCAATTGATTGCGCTGTATTGGGGTTTTATTCGGGGCACGGAGTAGGAATCAGGAGTGGAAACTTGACGCATGATTCTTCGAAAATACAAAGTGAAATTTTGGTAAATAATGAGGGCGCTGAAATACTTGGTAGGCTGGTTTTTAGCAGACTTTCATTATGATTGTATGCCTAAGATGCATATGTTCGGATTAAAAGATATTTTATTTTATTCGTTTATGTTTCATATTGATATTTCATAAAATAAATTAAGATGGGATATAAGTGCTGTGTTCCTGGATGTAAAACATGCTGAGATAGTTTTAAAAAAAAAGGCGAAGGGGAAAAAATTAAATTTATTCCGTGTCAACAAGTGAGTGATGTTTTTTAGGCTTAAATATAAAGTTATTTGCTTGTAATTATATTTAAATTGAGAATCTTTTATAGTATATAGATCTTAGTGTATATATGTTTTTAAATGTTATGTGGAATAATAAAGCACAGACTTTGTTTTGTGTCTAAATACAAAGTTATTTAATGTGCAAAAGACTTGTACATTTTACAAAATATTAATTAGCCAAAGATTTTTTATGCATTTTTATAGCATTTATAAGAAGTATTTATTACTTCTTATTCGTTTTTTATCAGGTACTAACTGAATCTGAAGTTTGATGAAAATTCATGCATTTGATTTTGGGATACAGCTATTGCGAAATCATGAAAAATGCAGCATAACAGCGCCATCTGTAAGGCAATTTACAGAAAATACTGAAAAATATTAATCTATTTCAGGGAATAACTAAATCTATGGTTTTATAAAAATCCATGCACTAGTTCTTGAGATATGGCTATTGTGGAACTTGTAAATAATACAGCTTAACAGCGCCACCTGTTAAGTGATATAAACCAAAAACTAATAAGATCTATTTTATACCATTGTCTAACAGAATCTAAAATTTTGTGCAATTCTGTGTAGTTATTCTTGAGATAGAGCTAATGGGATAACCACGAATAATGCACCATAGCAGCACCACCAGATGAGCAATTTGCACCATAACGTAATCAGCACCATGTTATATCAAGTATTAACTGAATACAAAATTTTACGAAAATCCATGCATTAGTTCTTGAGATAATTGTTGTGGAAATTGTAAATAATGCTGCATAGCAACGCCACCTGTTGAGTGATATACACCAAAAACTAATCAGATCTAGTTTATACCAGGGTCTAACAGAATCTAAAGTTTTGTGTAATTCTGTGTAGTTATTCTTGAGATAGAGCTATTGCGATAATCACTATTAATGCACAATAGCATAAACACCAGTTGAGCAATTTGCACCGTAACGTAATCAGCACCATGTTATATCAAGTATTAACTGAATACAAAATTTTATGAAAATCCATGCATTAGTTCTTGAGATATGGTTGTTGTGGAAATTGTAAATAATACAGCATAGCAGCGCCACCTGTTGAGTGATTTACACCAAATGTTAATCAGCTTTAACTTACATCAAGAACTACCTGAGTATCATTTTTTAAAATTAAAATCTGTGCATTAGTTCTTGGGATACAGCTGTTGCATAAATCATAAAAAATGCAATATAGCAGCGACACCTATTAAGCATACTACACCAAAAACTAATCATCATCAATTTATATCAGTGACTACTTAAGTATAAATTTTTATTAAAATCCGTACGTAGTTCTTGAGACAGCTGTTGCGTAAACCGCAAAAAATGCAGCTTAGCAGCGCCTCCTGTTGAGCGATTTACACCAAAAACTGATCAGGATCAGTTTAAATAAGGGACTACCTAAATATAAAATTTTATTCCAATCCGTGCGTAGTTCTTGAGATACAAATATTGCGTAAACCGTAAAAAAATGCAGCATAACAGCGCCACCTGTTGAGCGATTTACACTAAAAACTGATCAGCATCAATTTATATCAGGGACTACCTAACTATAAAATTTTATTACAATCCGTGCGCTAGTTCTTGATACAGCTGTTGCGTAAATCATAAAAAAATGAAGCATAGCAGCGCCACCTGTTGAGCGATTTACACCAAAAACTGATCAGCATCAGTTTATATCAGGGACTACCTATCAGACTATACTACATACATTTTTATTAAAATCCGTGCATTAGTTCTTGAGATACAGCTGTTGCGTTAATCGTAAAAAATGCAGCATAGCAGCGCCACCTGCTGAGCGATTTACGCCAAAAACTAATCAGCAATAATTTGTATCAGGGTCTACCTAAATAACAATTTTTATTAAATTACGTGAATTTTTTCTTGATATAGAGCACCCACAAAATATCTGTCATAGACAGATATTTTATAAAAACATGTTTTTTGGATGTTTTTTGTTTGGTTTCTAAAACGTGTACAATCCGTCGAAAATTTATACGAATCCAATACTTTCTTCTTGTAAAGATAGAAGGAAAAAAAAAATTGATGCTGGTAGAATAAATTTGGTGCTCAACCCTCAATCTCCTCGGACGGGGCGACCCCCCCCCCCTCCCCTTTCACATGGGCCTGAATGTCCGGATGGAAAAGATGGGGATTTAAAAGCAAAAATTCCTGAATGAGCAAAGAACAATTTTGATTAATAGATTTATTTTTATTGCACAAAAACAAATAAAAGATAGAAGCAAAGTTAAAAAAAAAATAATTAATAAAAAAACAATGTTTAAATTATTTTAAACGTGTATTCTGCAGATCCTATAATTTACACAATTTTTTTCCCTTCAAATAATTAAAATAAAAATTTGCTTTAATTCTACATGCATTAATTGCATAAATATCCAAAGTTATGGATTATTAAAATATTCTAAGGTTATGAAAACTATACGCGAAATTAAAATTTACTCCAAAATATTTGATTAATACTTAATTTCTAAAAATCATAAGTCTATTTCTTTGCGATATTCAATTTTACAACAGTCATACAACTACATACTTACAACAGTCATTTTAATTCGCGATATTCAATGTTTTTAAATGGCCTGCCCTTTGTTTTTTGTCAGAATGATCTCGTATTTTAAATGGCTTAAAAAACAAAATGAAGCACCGAATACCTTTAAAAAAATATGTATGTTGTGAAGAAAACTTCAATTAGCCAGATTTACATTTCTACAACTTTCTAAAAATTCAGATTTTTCGTAAATTTTTTTAATGACCATTTTTTCCATTGAAAAGCATTGCAGAAGCATCGATCGACAGCCCACATTTAGCGGTCTCGCCCCCTATCATCAAAAAATCCGCATGGCAAAAATTTTACACTACTTTCCCCTCCTGCTTTTTACTCCGTGATTCGGGGACTACGCGCACGAGTTCAGGAGGCACACTGTTAAAAATTTGACCAATTTGCTGTAACATCACTCCACCGCTTTTATAGAATATCTCTTTTATGACCAATGAGAATGCTCCACAACACTGCAAAGTAACCGCTTTCTATATAAGCAGTGGAGTGACGCTGCAGCAAATGGGTCAATTTTTAACAGTGCATACTGAAAAACTTTGACCTTTTGGCTGTATCGTCACTGCCCCGCTTTTATAGAATATCTCTCTTTTGGCCCATGAGACTGCTCCATAATAAGCTGAAGTGATCGTTTTCTATATAAGCAGAAGAGTGACGATGCAGCAAAAGGGTCAAATTTTTAACAGTGCAGGGACATTGGATTCGCGGAGGTTCCGTTCAGCACTCACTACTGTGCTGTTTCCGAGCGACTCCCAGATAGCCATACACTGTAAAAAATATGACTAATTTGCTGCATCGTCACTTCCCGCTTTTACAGAATATCACTCTTTTGGCCAATGAGAATGCTCCATGATAGCCTGAAGTAGTCGTTTTCTATAAAAACGGTGGAGTGACGATGCAGCAAAATAGTCATTTTTTACAGTGTAGGATAGCGTCGTGTATTAGCACTTTAATACCGTTTACACTGTAAGTCTGAGAATTAATCTTAAGTGAGGCACCGTAATCGCAGCCTTGATCCTGGCGATTACGGACAATTATCGCATAACCAATGGACAGTATTCTCGTGACGTATCAGCGAGAATCACGTGGTTAAAAATAGCGGCTGCTAGAGCGTTTGTTTTGGTATCGATTGATGTCGTACGGGAGGTCACACCTAGAAATAGACAGTTCTGATTGGTGGAACTACCCCGACCTCCACTTGAAATAAAATGGCTATCAGCTGATTACAAGTTCCCTATAAAACTACAGATAAATACATGTGTAAAATAGAATAGATTTACTCTATTCGTATTATTTTTGTCTCAATAACTTATATACACACTAATAAAATCCATATATACTTATTAATTTTTTATTTTATTTTATAAATAAAAAATTTGCATACAATCGCTTTAAAATAGAGAAAAAAATTCATGCATAACTCATAACTCTGTCCCTGAAAAAATATAAAGTTTCATATAAAAATAAAATATAAGCATAAATTTTCTAACTGTTTTTCAAAGGCGCGATTATGAAGCAGGCAAATTTTTGTAGCCCTCAACCGAAGAGGAGAATATGTTCGATTCAGGTAGATTTTGCGCTAGTAGCGAAACAAAATTAAAAAATCAGACTTAAAACAACAATGAAAAGGTCTCAAAAACGCAGGCTTTCATTGGTTAATCTAGTTTCGCTAACAGTGCAAAGGCTGAGATAGTGCCTCACTCATGTTTGCAAGTTTTCCGACCACAGGACGGAATTCCGTATTGCAATTATTCCCGAGGACAGAAAAATATCAGAGGTTGGAAAAAAAAAGAAACCCGTTTTTAAATTTATCAGGATTTTCGCAAAATGTTTAACAATCGGCCTTAAAAGAAACTCCATTTTATGATCATCCCGTTTTAGAATCATGAAAAAATGCGATCTCCGCCAAAGAATCGCAGAAAAGACGCTGTTTCTATTAGAAGTTTGGGGAAAAGATGCCATTTTCATCAAAAAATCTCGAGAAAAAAAAAAAAAAAAAAAAAAAAAAAAAAAAATGCTATTTCCGTCAAGGGATCGCAAAAAGACTATTTTCATCCAAGTATCACGAAAAAGATGCAATCTCTGTCAAACGATTACCAAAATGACACGGTCTTGTCAAAGAATTTCGAAAGAGATGCGATCTCCGTTAAAGGATTGCGAAAAAGTCGCAATATTCGTCAAAGGATTGCGAAAAAACGCGGTTTTCGTCAATTGATCATGGAAAAAGTGCTATTCCTGTCAAAGGATCGCGAAAAAGACTCCCATTTTCATCAAAAGATCGCAGAAAATCGTGATTTCTGTCGAAGGATCGAAAAAACCCGCTATTTTTGTTAAACGATCGCGAGAAAAGACGCTATGTCCGTCAAAGGACGCGAAAAATAAGTTATTTACGTCCAAGGATCGCTAAAAAGTCGCAATCACTATCAAAAGATTTCTAAAATGATGCGTTATCTATAAAAGGATTGTGATGTATGCGATTTTCCTTTAAGCATCGCGAAATAGACTTTATTTTCTTTAAAAAATCGCAAAAACAGAATTTTTATCAAAGGATTGCAGAAAAAAAAATACCCTGACTTTCGTTGAATGATAGCGGGAAAAAACGCAAATTTCGTCAAAATATGGCGAAAAAAATGCGATTTATCGTCAAAAGATCCTTTAAAATACACGGATTTAGTCAAAAAATCGTAGAAAAAATTCTAATTTTGACTAAAGATAGGTAAAAAACGAGAATTTCATAAAATGGTCGAGGAAAAAACGAGCATTGGAACAAAAAATCGAGGAAAAAACCCAAATTTCATCAAAGGAATGCGAAAATAAAAGCAAATTTAGCTAAACGATCGCGAAAAAACGCAAATTTCGTCAAAGATTGCGAAAAAGATGCACATTCAGTCAGAAAATCGCGAGAAACACGCAAATTTACCAAAAAACAGAATGTTCGCCAAAAGATACCGAAGAAAAAGCAAATTTCGCCCAAAGATTGCAGAAAAGCCCCACTCTTTTATCGGCTGTAACCTTTCAGAAATTTTTTTGTGAATTTCAGAAAAAAATGTTGCATTCAGAATCCCCCACCTCCCAGATTTTATGTGTCGTAGCATGTCAATTTCATTGATTTTAGCTGTAGCCTGTATGAATTAAACTTTCCAAATACTGTTGACATAAATATGAATGTTTTACTTTTAAAATTCGGTTTCAATATAATTGAACTTTAAGTGTAGAGTTTTGACTAAGTAGTGCATCGGTGTGTGCATATGTACTCTTTCAGGGGGAATTTAAAATATTTTCAGTCTTAATCAAATTTCAAATGACAAACAATGAAACTTTCAGTTCAGATAGAGACAAAATTTGACGTTTTTATTTTTTATAACAATTCTATACATATACTAACCTGTAATTTTCGTTAATATTACTGAATTCCGGCTGTTTCATGAAAGAAGAACAAATTTATTTCTGAAAAAATTCAAGATATTGCTAATAATTAGTAATTATTAGTTATTATTTCAAAACATTTTCAAACAGTTATTAATGTATAAAAATGTATCACAGTTATATAATTTTCCTTTCTTGAGATTTTAAACTTGTGCATATGTGGAATGTCTATAAATATTTTTTCCTTTAAATATTTCATTTAAATTTTTTTTTTTAATTAATTATTTTATGAAAACATTGTAGTTTAAGTAACCATGCATTTTTATTGAATGCAACGTAAATTATTTTCACATTATTCAAGGATCATTTTAAAATTTGTTTAAACAAGAAAAAAAAAAAATTCATGTACCAAAAAATGTATATCTAGACAAATTTATCAAAATACTTTTAAATGCCTAATAATACTTTTAAATACTTTTAAATGTAACAGAACTAAATATGCTATGTGCATTCTTTTGAACAGGAAGCATGCTTAAATGACCTTTAATAACTTAGAAATATATTTTGTAGCAATCCAAGTATATTTATGGAGGTTAAAGTCAGGGTAGGCACTCAAATGGAAAAATTTTGTCCTAATGAAGATTTTTTTCAAAATGTTTTTTCTCTTTTTAAGACTGTGGAGATGTTTGGTACAATACAATTAGAATATTTTCATATTTATATGTTAATATCATACTACATGCTTACTATTACAAGTATACTATTTCATATCTTCCATATGTTTTCTTATTCAAATGTAAAGAAATTTTCTGTTTTTTCTTACATAACAAATTTTCTTAAAAAAAAAAAAGTGAAATGCACACTGAATTTTAGTCGATTGTTACATCAATTTCTCATTACTATCATGTCTTTAAAACCTACTTTGGTTTCTATAGGAAAAAATAAAATGCAATTTAATTCTTAGAGACTTCATTAAAAATATAAAATTTATATGCAAACACATGATTTCACAAATGTAACAAAAGTAATACAGTAGATCTTCAATCAATAAAAGCCTTGTGTGGAAAACGACAATCATTAAAATCCAACGTTTGAACACACAATAATTTAAAAAAACATAACAGATATATACGTTTCGCGAGCACTAGGAGTCACTTCCTCAGTGTTCAAGCGGTAAAATATTTAAAATAAAAAAAACCTTCCAACTGACAGCAAGTCAGAAACCCAAATGATTGCAAACACAGAACCAAAATACCATCAAGCTTCAGTAACCAATAGAATCAAACCGGAAATGAGATTTCATAACATAACAAATCCAAACAGAAAGTTCAGATGTAGGATACGCTGGTTTGGTTTGTCCAATGTAGGACAAACCACACTGACATTGCATATTGTAAATATCTCAATAATCCAGAGGAGAAATTTGATCTTTTAATTGAGAAAATGATAGTTCATCGACTGGTTTGAATACCACTTTGAAATCTTAATGTTTTAAAATATTTGCAACTTTAAAGCTAATGCTATGATAACATTAGCACAATAGCATATTAATAAGCATGCATAGCATTAGCATATTTAGCATTAATATCATTGCCAGAATTTATCAGATACAGCACTAAGCCTATACCTGTCAAATTTCAATGAAAATTAGATTTTAGACAAAAGATCAGAAAGAATAACATCCCAAAATTTTATAGAACACTTTTAGTAAAAATTAATTGAAGCACAAGATGAAGAACTTTGAAAGACAAACAACAATAAAACGATATAGTCAATTTACAACTAACAATCTGTGTTATGTGGAAAACTGATATTTTTTCTATATTTCATAAAAAAGACATTTGAAATTTTTACACAAGGTCAATTTGAAAAATGAAAAGATTTTAATTTGAGATTATTTAGATTTAATTAAAGCATTTTGAATCATTTATAGGAAGCCATAACCCATGCAAAATATACAGTGATTTTTGGGGTCAGTTACAGAGGAAATTAAGTAATTTAAAAAAAATCATATCAATTTATTGTTGAAGTAAAAAAAAAAGGTGAGGATTAGTACGAAGATATTTTTTGTGAATAAAAATTCCTTTCTTTTAATCAGTAAGAAACTAGCAGGAAAGAAAGTTTCATTCAGAGTCATAACTTAAAAATCTTGGTTGCATGAATTAAAAGAATAATAATCCTCATCAAATTCATATGAAGAAAGCTACAGTGTAATTTTTCATCAAAAAGAAATCAAGAAAATAGCCTTTTAAATCATATTTTCACATCATTTAAGAGTTTCCATGGGAGCAACTACTACTGACTTAAAAATCAAATAGTCAACATTTTAAATATTCAGTAAAAGGACTTTCAAATAAAAAACATGTGGATTGGTTAGCTCTACTCTAGATTTTAAATATTGTGTTAAAATTGAACAATGTAGTTTGAAATATAAGAAGGCCAATTACTTTAAAAATGTACAACTTCATTTTCCATTAAAATAGTTACATGCATATCCTTTTATTCTTAAGATTTTGACTAACTGAGCATAAATTTTGAACATTATCTTTTGGGTTGTAAATGTTTAATCACTGTAAAATTAAAAACTAAAGAATCAATCAATTACCCCCCCCCCCCTCCAATTATGGCACATCTTTAAAATAGACTGATAATTCATCTTACACTTTTCCAAATTCTCTTTTTTAAATACGGTTCTGTTGGTTTAAGAAAATGGAGTCCAGAGAAAATAAACTATATTTATTCAGCTTGATAAATAAATGTGTAACAAAACAAACAGAAATATTTATCACAGTTTAAATTTTTTTTACATAAATAGATGTTTGAAAAAATATGCAATACACTAATAAGAAAAGTAAGATTATCAGGACATAAGTTAGAAATTTTTCATTTTAATGGACATATATAGTTCGTAGGAAGCTCTTTATTGTTTTCAAATAGCTGTCAAAGATGCATTTTCAAAATATAAACAGAATTAAAAAAACTCATTATATACAACTGAAAAATCTGTTTAACATGATAGAAGATGAACTTAAAATTTAATAGCATCAAATTAATATGACTGAAAAAAAAAAATCTTTCATCTGCATAAATATAATTAGCTTTTCTTGCAAATTTGTTAATAATTCTGCTATGGGAAATATCCAATGCAAAAACGAAAGCTTGAAGGGGGGGGGGGGGGGGGGGAGAATAATTTATAGACCATATAAAATTAAAACAGATGGAAAATAAAAGCAGATGCAAATTAGAAACTTAAAAAATATATCAGTTGCAATCCATGTCAGCCAAGTGTTGATCATTGCCAAAGATTAAACTAAACACTAAAAATTAATAGATTGTTTTCTCTTATTTTGATTAGTATTTGTTTTAAAGTAGATGAAAAAAAAAAAATAAATAGTCTAAATATTAAGTATTCCCCCAAAAGTGTAAAAATATTACATTTTAGTGATGAGGGGATTTTAAAACTTAAAATATTACATCTTAAAACTGCAAAAATAAGTTAATGTTAATTTAAGGGAAAATTAATAAAAACTCAAAGTAAATAATTTATGTAATAAGGCCTCAATTAAGTATAATTATTATTTCAATGAAATTTTAATCATTAAATATGTGCCAACAAGATGGTCAATATATATATATATATATATATATATATATATATATATATATATATTAATGAAAAAAAAGGAATTTTTATAATATTGCCAAATAAAAAGTGCAAAACAAACTCCTTGGCATAGACTGGCAAGTGTTATATTTATTCTCATTGAATCTTGATATTATTCTAGCTTATAAATAGTGTGTTTCTGCACTAAAACTTTTATAGCATAATAATAAGCAACTCTAAATTAAAAAAAAAAAAAAAAACAGTAGGAGAGATTTTTTTTTTCTTTGGGAAGAAGGGGGATAAAATTTATGACATAAAATGGAAAATTAACACAACAATGAGGAAATTTGTAATAGGAGGAAAAAATGGAAGACAAATGCTGCAATAGAACACTGATTGTTCTTCCATTCAATGCAAATTGTAAAAAAAACATTTAAGATAGCAGAAATTAAATATTTTATGTAGAAAATAATGTAATCTAATTTTCAGTGTTGTCTACAATCTTCTTTTTCCATTTAAAGACAATCTTATTTAAACAAACTTATCATTAGCAAATTGAAAACTGTATAAAAGTATCTTAAATTGCATGATAAACAAATTAAGTAGATAAACAAATATCATTGCCACTTTCCAATTATCTTGGAAAACATAATAACTATTTTTGCACAAAAATTATTTTTTTCACAAGGAATAAGAAAATTAAAAATAATATTCCATCCTTAATGAATTTTTTTATTCTCAGTACTTTCTATGCTGTTCTTCACAAGGATCAATGCACATGCTATTTAATACACAAGAATTATTTTTTAGTACATAATTTAAATTTATCAAACTAAAACGATAATACACACCTCTGTTTCAATAAGTTCAGGGACAAAATATTTGTAATCATACATTTTAAAAATATTTATACAATATAATTTAATACAATGATAAAAATATTTATACAAAACAAAATTTAAAAAGTAAATGCAAAATATAGCCAGGGATGCCATTTCAGAATTTTCTTGGGGGTGGGAGATTTTTTTTAAGGAAGTTATATTGGAAGATAGGATCCGGGAGTATAACTTTGTTCCAAAAAATGAACGATATGCAAGTAAAAAAATTTTTTTTCTAATATCTTCAAATTTTCTCATTGATTTAAAAAGATTTGTTTTGGAATATAAGAAAATTGTATTAATTTATTTTAAGTAAGAGAAAATAATTATATTAACTCTTGCAATAATTGTATTAAATATGGATTAAGTTTCTTTTATTTCAAGTTGGTTAGTTTTTCACTGGAATATTTTCAGCAGTTTACAAGTTTACATGAATTATACGACATATTTTCTATGACATGACTTTTCATATTATTTATGACATATTTTCATCATTGCAGGTGAGGCAGACTTTAAAATTTATGTATTGCGCTTTATTTTTTTCGGTCAGAATAGGGATACCCTGTTTTTTCAAAAGGAAGTCCTGAATATTTCTTAGACAAAAGAACCATATATTTGACTATTAATGGATGTACATGTATCGTTCACTTTGTACATAAGGGATAAAATTAAAGACTACTTTGTTATGATTGTGCTAAAATAGGGAATAATTTTCTTTTACTTTGGCAATTGTTTTGTCAGGTATGCACAGACTCCAGTCATAGGCATCAGAAGAATTTTGAGAGTGTACCATATATAATATAATTTAATAACGCAAATAAGGTAAAATGCCTTAAAGCTGAACCCAAAAAAAACAATTCCTAATGCTGATATCCTTAAATAAAACAAATATTTAAAACAATACCAATTTTCTAAAGTAATTTAGAAAGAGTTTTAAGAGTCCTCATTTTAGAAGTAAGAAAAACTCAAAATTGATAATGCCTATAATATTTATTTTATTTAAAGATGTCAGATTTAGGGCACTTTACCTTAATTAAATAATTTAATAAAATTACAATGTTTACAGCAAATGCATCATTAATAATCCAAAAAAGTAAAAAAAGTTGGATAAATAAGAACCTGTAATTATGCCCTCTAACCTCAAAAAAATTCTGCATTTTTCAATTTTTTGACCAGAAGGGACAAGTTTTCCTATGATCAAGTTGTATACAGATCATAAACAATTGATAAATTAAAAATCTCACATTTTTAAAATTAGCCAAAATACTCATTAACAATAATGTCTCACCCTATGAAAATTCGAATGGTAAGGTGAATTATTATTATTATTTTTTAATAATTATTAATTTCTATGCATAGAGCATTTATTTAATGCACATGTTTTTATTGCAATCAAACATGATAAAATTATTTTAGCGTTTGAGTAATTTTATAATTTTTGTCTGACATTTGATGATTGATAAATTTCCTGAAACATCAAATTCATTGAAAGGGGGGGGGGGGGGTGTGATATCACCCCCCCCCCAAAAAAAAAAACAGAGCCCCTAAATACAGCACATTTTTATATCTTTTTGGCTGTAATATAATCAATTTAATGCCACAATTTTTTTTGTGAATGGAGGAGGATTTAAATACTGTAAAAGCATTGATGCAGTATTTGATAGCAGATTGTTAGTAAAAACTTTCGTCTATGAAGCAAAAAATTCATGCCCAGTTGTCAAAATTTTAATGATTATGGGGTAAAAAAGTACCCCCCCCTACTAATTCCTCAACAAATTATTGTAGAAGAAAGTTACTGGTATCAAACAATTGAAAATAAAGTCGACTATTAAATGACATGTAAAATTTCCTTATGTGACTAACTACATATAAAAACAAACCCAAACTTCTTTTTTGTTATGGCAACACTGAATTTTAACAAGATATTTCAAATCTTTGGTTTAAACTATACCTAGCTACCAAATTTCAAGTCATTTGAATGATAAGTTTTTGAATTATAAACATCCAAAATTTAGTGCTTCTAGTGTTAAATTACATTTTTATAAATATCTCCTGAAATTATAATCCTAATGTGCTAATTTTTTATGTAGCAATAATACTAAAATATCCAAACATAAATGTTAAATTTGCAATTTTTATAATTTTATGATAACAATTATGCAATATTAAAAATTGCAACCTACATTTTTTTTAATGTATTTTAATTTATTAAGTTTTGCTTTATAGAAAAATAAATATTTAAAATTTTTCTATCCAAGTAATTTTCAAATTATGCTTAACAAAATTCACATTATGAATTTGGATACAGACCCTAAAATATGATCATTTTACAATAATTTCTTGGAAACTTATATGAATTTTATGAAAATTCCTTTTAAACTAATTAAAAGGTTTATTTATACTGTCAGAATTGGGAACTGCTATTAATAAAAAAGGGTTTGTTTTAATATGTAGATGGTCCTTTAAGCAAATTTTATATACATCATTTAAAAGTAGATTTTATTTCTAACTACTTGGTACCAGTAACTTTCTTCTACAATAATTTTTAGCTGAGTTAATAAGGGTGTTTAATTTTTTTCCTCACATGACTGTACATAATTTCTTGCTTTACTTTTTATGTTATAAATTATGAAAAGCACTTTTCGTGAAATTTTAAAACTACATTAGAAGTTTTACACAATCATTTAATAAATTTTAAAAGAATTTTACCAATTAAAATTATTTAAATCTGATTTTAAAGGAATTTTGTGTAATATCTAGAACTCCATTCAATATTTTTAATATTTAGTATTTAATAGAATCAGGAAATGTACAAATGTACTCTTATAGTAGAAATATCTTCATATTGAAACTTTTCACCAACAATCTTTCAACATGAAGAAAACTGAACAGGTGATAATGAAAAGAAATCATCCTTTTAAACATATTTTTATTTAATGTAATCAATAATTCTGTTAGAACAAGATAAAGTGTCTATAACTCATTCAAAACTTTATTACTGCTAATCAATGTATTAATTTCATAACAAGTTATTTTAACAGTACTTTAAATTACTATCTTGGCATAAAAGGTTAAACACAACAATCACAGACGGATAGCCTTTTAACATAATAGCGAATTTTTAAACATATATGAAAATTGAAAAACTTGGAAACAACATTATAAAGCAAAACAATACAATTAAAAAGAGAAAAAGTGTGAAGATTCAGAAATCTTTTTACATACAAAGTTTGTTTAGAATTCCCTAGAAAATTACACAAGAAAAATAAATATTCAAGATGGACTGAGGAGCAATTTATTCAAATTATTAATTTAGTATCCATTAAAAAAAAAATTTGGTCTCATTGTTAAGCATTCTTAAATGCCCTTTTGTAATGGGAAATATTTTCATATACTATTGGTCATTTAACACTAGAACCGCGGGAAAATTCATTAAAGGTTTTTAAAAAATATTTCTCACTGGAATTTTCATTTAGAACTGTTTAAGTTATGTATTGAAAATACTTTGGCTCAGCATATATTTAGCTTATTTTATTAAGAGTTTTCTGATTTGAATGGACGTCTCTCCATATGGTACAGGTCAAAATGACCCGTCGCCGCGGTTCTAGTGTTAACCCTCTGAGCGTCTTCCTAATGGGTAAAATTGTAATGTTTTCTCTGCATTTTGCTTTAAATGCTTAAAAATATGATTCATTCAACAATATATTAAAAAAATTTAATTACATATATGAATGTAATCCTTGAGAGAATAATTAATTCTAAAATGTATGGAAAATTCATTAAATCTGTAGAATTATATTATCTTATATATTCCATATATTGCAGTGAAGCCTGCAGCTTAGTGAACAGAATATTACGTTCCAAACACTTAGAGGGTTAATGCAAAATTAAAAAATATATACTAAATACAGAAAAATTATAAAATGGATGTTATACAAGATAAAGGATAACACTACTTTATCATACTAGCAAAGCATAAAAACAATGTACTATAACTTGAAAAAAAGACAAATGTAATTTTTTTAAATGCATTTTCCTGTTATTTTATCATATTTCTAAGGAGTTTTGTTCTTTATGAAGTAAACAATACATACATACATTTTAGAAAAAAATTTCATAAAACTTTTTTTTTTTTTTTTTTTTCCCCAGACAGCACAACTAACTTAAAATTAAACATACTCTAAATTGCCAAAAAAAAAAAAAAAAAAGACAATTGTGTTTTTAGCAGCTTTAGTGACAATGACATGGAGAAGAACCTCCCCATCCCTGAGTAATATATTTTTTTATTGAATATCTACCTTATTGCGAGCTTTATTTTTTAAATGTTGCATGTTTACGTTTTCAATAGAATCTTAATTATCATTTTGCTACACCGATTAATGAACATAGAATAGATATTCTATTTCATATATCTAATATCTATTCTACGTTCATGCACAGATATGTTTTTTGGGGATACATGTTGAGTGCACTATTTAAGTGCAACAAAAAACAAGATAAAATTGCATCTTGAATGCTAGGCATCAAAAGCAATGGTATAATATAAAAATATATGAAATATTGCACCCTACAAGTCCCAGAAAATCTCATAAAAATTCTCATTTAGTAGGAAAATTTTTATAGCCAATGTTTTGTTAATTTATAAAGTTTAACAAATTGTCACAATAATCTTTTAAAGTTTACACATTTTCACTTACAGATAAAATAAAAACATTTTAAAAGTAAATAACATATAAGAAATAATAATAAAATTACTGATGGGGAAAAATTCTTTTTGACAAATTTTTAGAATTATATAAATCTAAAAGTTAATAGAGGTGCTGGCATTACACTCAATAATATTTTAATTGGTATGAATAAATTAACACAATACTTAAATTTGATTTTTTACAATTTAATTTCATTAGCTTAACGGAACTTTCTAGAGTTTTTCGTTTATATTATTCCTATAATTATCATTTTGTAAGTAAAAGGTGAATGATACAAGTAAATTAAAAAGAGCCAGATGAATTAAGCATAACATAATACAGTGGAGCATCGTTTATACGACGTCAAAGGGACTACCGAAAAACGTCGTATAAACGATAACGACATATAATCGATTTTCACTTCCAAAAATAGAATTAATTTTGTTTTCACTTAATTTTAATGTTTAACGTGATGATTTGATTTTTATATTAAACAAACCAAAATAAACAAATAATCTTAAAAAGGGGGGGGGGGGAATTAGTAAGCAATTTAAGTACAGTAGACTCCCTTAAATCCGCAAACCAGAAATCCGCAACTCTCTAAAATCCGCACATATTTTATGGATGTAAACAATGAAACTTTCAGTTCAGATTATTGGGACAAAATTTGATTTTTTTTTAGTTTTGTATCAATTCCATATAGTTTTTAATTTGTAATTTCTTAATAATACTCTATTCTTGTTTTTTTCATGAAGGAAGAATAAATTTATTTAGAAAAAATTCAAGATATTTCTGATATCACTGGCAATCACAATCTTTTTACCAAATATATTTATGCATTGATCAAGATTTTTTGGTTATTAAGCCTGGCTAAACTTGGAAAAAAAAATCTCTATTTTATGATTTTGATGTGAATTAGTAATGTACTTTTATGAGGTAAGTTTTGTTGAATAATTTTGGAAAAATACATTTAATCTTTATAATGATTATTTAATCATACACTATTGATTATTAACTTGACCTTTGCTATTAATACTTTAAACATTTTAAAAATTATCTAAATTTTTATTATTTTAGTTTATTACTTTTTTTACTATTTTATTATATTGTAAGCATTCATTATAGTTCGATTGCACTATTAATTGCATTTAAATTACTGTTTAAAAAATGTAAACAAAGCAATGACCAGATATCCGCAAAATTCTAAAATCCGCACAACCTCTGGTCCTAAGCTGTGCGGATTTGAGGGAGTCTACTGTACCTTTATTTATGTTTCACCGAAAGCTTTCTCATTTGCAGTACATCGTTTCCTTTCCATTTAAAGTTAAAGATCAAAAACCCCACTTGGCCAACTAAAAGTCGCCAATACTTATAACAGTTAGAAGGATAGTCTATTTGCAACTTAAAACAGGTGAATAAAGCTGACCATCCCCAAAAAAAGAATGACCCCTCCCAGTGTAATCTGTTGCACGTAAGCTGATTTTTCAGACTAATCGAACACCAGCCCACATTTTTATAATGTGGAGTGCATTTAAACACGCACTTTGGTGTCATTCATAGCTGCCAACTTCCGCTCGTTCGTAAAATACACAAGAAAAATGAACAAAAATAAACCTATACAAAATCAAAAAATCGACGTATAAATGATTTTGGGCATCGTATAAAAGATATATTTTTACATTAAAATGAATAGGAATGAATCGGGACCACATTAAAATGTCGTAAAATGAATGTAATATATAAATAAATGTAAACGTTGTATAAGTGATCGTCGTATAAACGATGCTTTACTGTATCTGCTTTCGCTTCTTTTTAGGGAAAAAAAAAATTTAAAACAGAGTGTAAACATATTTCTCCAGTATAGATAAATTATAGAGTCTTATTAATTATACGCCCTTGTTGGTAGTGATACTAGTACTGTTGTCGTTACACATTTTGCTGTACATGTCCCATCTTGTATGGTAAATCTATGTTATACAACTTTTTTTTTTTTTTTTTTTTTTTTTTTTTTTTTTATTCAGATTAAAAAGAAACCTTTCAAAATGGTAAAAAAGAATCAATGAAGGACTCTTTGTAGTGTTAGTGCAATTTATGTGTGTATGTACCTTTTATTTAAACATATATCACAGTTCAAATAAAATATTTAACCAGAAAAGAAAAAAGTTAAAAACAAATAACTAAATGAATTTCAAAATAATATTAATATGTTAGTGATGAATCACAATTGTTTTACAGAGCAACAATTCATTACAATAAATAAAAGCATTTGACTAGTTTCTTTTTATAAAAACAAAGTATTTAAAATATTGGAATGTTAAAAAGAATTTACAATAAAATCTTAGATACTAAGTACAGAATTTTTGGTTTAAAACTTTTTTTTTTTTTTTTTTTTTTCACATATATAAAAACATATTTACAAATTGTTGATTCTTGCTTAATAATTTGCTACTAAGTTGCTGAAACGGAATCCACAGTAAAATTCAATTCAAGCATACTCATTTCTAATTCAAAAATGTAATAAGCTAAATTCTATTAACAATATTACAAGGGAAAATTGATAAGTCTGTGACTTAGAAATGAAAAAACCAATATAGATGCCAAAATGAATTTTATTTCTTGACATAACTTCCTTTCATAATGATATATTTTTTTTTCAATGATGTTCTAACTTTTCTTATTCTTCCAAAAAATAAAATTTCTCAAAATAGCCATTTGTGGCATTAATGATATCTGAATTTGAAAAGAATCTCTGTCCACCAAGCCATTTTTTTTTTTTTAATTTAGAAAAAGAAAAAAGTAACTAAGTGGGAGAAAGTAGCTACTCCCTCATCTACCCTACTGAGTATCGTATAATTCAACCAATTTAACAGCTGCGGTTGCAGATGAGTGCGCTAGTGCATTATTGGGGTGAAAAAGCACTTTTCTTGGACAAATGGGGCCGCTTTTCTTTCAATTTTACATTAAAACGGTCTCATAAATCAGCATAATACTGTCTGGTGATCATTTTTCCTGATAGTCAATGAGGATTACACCCTTTGAATTCTAAAAAAATGTGACCATAATCTTTCTGCACGATGGAACTGCTGAGCACTTTCATTAGAAGTCCACTGTTTAGAATGTTCTTGCATTTCTAGTGTGTATCCATATTTCATCAACTGTAACATAAAACCGCAAAAATTTGCTTAAATTGTGTTCAAACTTGTCCAAAAATTGCTTTGAAATGGTTACACCATTCTGCTTTTAATCCAGGTCAGCAATTGTGGCACCCATCTTGCTGATAACTTTTTCATGCCCAAATGTTCATGCATGACATTTGAAATGTTTATCTACCTAGCTATCTCGAGCATTTCACACGGCGGTCTTTTAACATGATATCATAGATTTTGACGACCATTTCTTCAGTCATCATCTCAATTGGATGCCCAGAACATTCTGCATCTGTTGTGCTCATACAACCGCAACAAAATACTGTTAACCACTTGTGAAACATTCCATGTGATCAAGCAGAGTTCCCATGATATTTTTTCAACTTTTCTTCAGTTTCGGTACTTGTTTCTCTATGCAAAAAATAGTTTTATCAAAACATGAAATTCTTTTCCTTCCCATAATCAAAACAAATATGCCAATCATTTGCTTTGGAATCTAATAAAACACAGTGTATTTAAAATGTCGTTTGCAAATTGTACGAATGTTGCCACAGATAATGAATTGAAAGCATAATCTTAAGAGTGCAATCAAACCGCCACCTTTTTTTAAAGTCATGGAGATATCAAACTGCCCTTGTATTGTAAAAAAAAAAAAATTAATCAAATAAATTGATAAAAATAACTACTAGCAATGTACACTTCCTTTTTATCTGGATTCCTACATAGTTCTGGTAAAAAATATTCCTAACTTTTCTAGGTTTTTCCTGATCTTTCTCAAAAATTTCCTCACCTTTCTCGATAAAAATTCATATATAGTTATAAAGCCCTCCACAATGGGCAACTTTAATCTAGATAAATGCTAAGAAAAAAAGAGCATGCGTTATTTGAATTTCTAATTTTTGATATTATGCTATTGTTGCACAGTTTAAAATAAATTTTATATAAAATTTTTAGATAAGATGAATAATTAATTCAATTTCTTCATTTATAATAACCATGATTTAATTGAAAATAGTATATCAAAACTCCCCTAATTTTCCCTTCAAATATTTAAAATTTTTCCTGATTTTTTGACCCATAGTGATTGATCAATCATTTGATGTTTTAAAAAATATTTATTTATTTATTTATTTATTTATTTATTTATTTTTTGTAAGAATTATTATTTAAAAAAAAAAAAAAAAATTGAGCAAAATCACATTTATAGTTTTACAATGAATCCAGATTACCATTTAATATTACAAAAAAATAATTAAATGACTAAAAAAACTCAATGTCTTAACAACATAATCACATCTTTTTAAAAGGATACAAGAGAAAAAAGTGCAACATCTTTAAAAATAAATACAAAACTCTTAAACAAAAAAAATTTAATACAAATAAAACCTATATTATATAAAGTATTATATAAACCAACATGAAGTCTTCCAAATATGTACGTTATTTCAGATGAGGTGAGGTAAAAAACATTTTTCCAGATTTGCTAGATCTTGAATTCCTAAAATTTGAATAATTTCATTATGAAAAAAAAAAGTCCAACTTACATATAAAAGAAAACAATTTAAGCAATTATTTTTATTAGTAAAACATAAAAAATATTTGAACATTATTTAGTGGAACTCTAATAACTAAGGATGGATGTTGGCCGGTAGAAACCGCTTTATGCCGTACCAGTGGCAGAGAATGTTAATAACTGGTTTTAACTGATAGAAACTAGCATGAACACATTTTGTGACAAAATTTCAGACTTATTTTAGGAGGATTAAATTCTTTAAGAACATTTTATTCGGGATATAAGTAACAAATAAAATCCTGTGGATAATTTTAATAATGAGAAAATAAAAAAACCTTTTGTATCAGGAAAAATGAGTAATGAAACAGATAAAATTTTTGTTATAATATGATTGCGTAATTTTATAGATAAGCAATTACTATTATTAGAATATTTTAAAATCTCAGTTTAAAAATAATAGAATACTATATATCCAATACTTAATACTCTGAAAAATGATTTGTTAAAATACCATAGAACTTTGTGCAAATTTCTTTTTTACTTTTAAACAGAAATTCAACTGTAAACATGGGTGCAAGTTTGAAATTTTGCCAGGACTGAAAATATTTTGAATTACTCCCCCCCCACCGAGTGAACAAATATACGCGTGCATGATTCATGTTTTTTTCATGACCGTTTGACGAAATTCGCTTTTTCCCACGATCTTTTGACAAAAATTCGTGACTTTTTCGCGATCCTTTGACAAAAATTCGCTACTTTTTCGCGATCCTTTGACAAAAATTCGCTACTTTTTCGCGATTTTTTCGCTATTTTTTGGCAAAAAATCGTGTTTTTCCACAATTCTGAAAAAATAGCGTTTTTCCTGGTATCATTTGACAAAAATCGCATCTTTTTCACGATTCTTTGAAAGAGACTGCGCCATTTTCGCGATCCTTCGACAGAAATCGCAGTTTTTTTGCTATTCTTTGACAAAAAATGCGTCTTTTTTGCGATCTTTTGTAAGAAAAAGTGCTTTTTTTCCGCGATCTTTTGACAAAAGTCACGTATTATCAGTAATCTTTTGAAAAAAAATCGTGTTTTTTTTTACGATCTTTTCGACGAAAAACAGATTTTCCTCGATATTTTGACAAAAATCGTAGTTTCTCTGCCATTTTGACAGAAATAGCGTTTTTTCCACGATCATTTGAGGAAAATCGCGTCTTTTCTGCCATTCCTCCACAGATTCTTTGACAGAAATAACGTTTTTCTTGAGATCCGTCGACAGTAATCACGTTTATTCCGCAATTTTTTTGACAAAAAACGCGTCCTTTTGCGATCTTTTGAATGAAATAGCGCTTTTATCTGCGATCTTTTGATAGAAATAACGCCTTTTTCCGCGATCATTTGACAAAAATCACGTTTTATTCATAAAATTTTGACGAAAAATCGTGTCTTTTTTAGCGATCTTTTGGCAAAAAACGCGTCATTTTCACGATCGTTTTTCATCGTCGGAGATTTTTCCGTCCCGCTTCCGTCCTCGGGAATTTTTAAAAGACGGAAATCCGTCCTGTGGACGGAAAACTTGCACCCATGACTGTAAATATTAATAGTTTATAATAATAAATTTATACAGCATCAGATTACCATTATGAAATTTTCTGTTTTTAAAGTAAAAGGAAATTAGTATTATATAAACAAAGTATATTTATTTGATCATTTTAAAACTTTTTACTACTTTATAACATTCATAATCTTTAGTTTTAACTTACTTGTTTATATATCAACTACGTATATGAATTATGAATCTTTGCAGATTAAAGTTTTTAATAGGCTTTGAAGTGTATAGCTACATATATAAAGGTACCTAACCTACATACCAAATTTTGCAACTATATGTACAGTAATTTCTTGAAAATGCATCTGACAAACAAACATCCTTTTCTCATTATTATAGATACCATTTTCATATGTTAAACATTTGTGAGAGGAGTTTGAGATCTGACTGACTGATACAGTGAAGTAATCTCTCAAACTGATTAGGTGACGAAATTCAAAACTAGAGATTTCAAAAGGGAATTCCAATTTATATCAGAAATGTTCCTGTATTTGTGGATGCGAATTAACAAGTTATTTTGTTTTGTCTGTCTGATGTTGCATAACACAATTGTGTTTCAAGTTAAATAAATTACTGATCATGCAAAGCAGAACCATCTGTTATGTTGATTATTTTGGGTCTAAAATAATAGAAAAAAATAATATTAAATAAATAAATAAAAAATAATAATAGGTTGTTTTATTTAAATAATTAGTTTTTACATGCTAATAGGATATATCTTTTTATCAAACAATTTACAAATTACTCCATATTATATCTGGTGAATGTCTAATAACTTTTGAGGAGGTTTTGCTATGTTGGCATGGTGCCGGCCTATAGAACAATCATTCCTCGGAAGATATTTAATATAATGTATGTGAAATTCAGATTTAAAATAATAATTTGAGAGAAAAAAAAAATGATTGTTTTGGAAATTTGTAGAAATAGGTGATTTGAAAATATACAAAGATATTTTATATTTTAATATTTTGAGATACACGTGGTACAGACATCAAGTATTGTATTCATACACGGCAGGTGTTCGATGTTTTGATGGACAATTTTGTTTTCTTTTCATAAAAATTTTCATTTAAAAAAAAAAGCGTACAATGTAAATGCCGTTCAATTAATTAAATGAGAAACTTTGTTGAATAACCCAAATAATTAACAATACATGTCGGCAATCAAACAGATTCTTTTGTCTATGCAACGGAAATGAAGTGATCTGGCATGAGCATAAAAAAGCAAACGCACGGATCGGACGGGGGATTTTTGGTTTCGGTGAACGGCAGTGTGGAGTGATGATCGTTGGTCAGCACGAGACGCCAAGAGCAGCAAAGAGTATATAAGCCGCAAGGAAGGGAGATGAACGAAGAATAGCTGAAGATCGATGAAAGAAAGTAACTTTTAAGAGGATGTCCGATTCTACAAGAGAGCACCATTATCTTCCTAATTGGAGTGGTCATTTTCAAGGCCTTGATGTTGTTTCAAATATTAAGATGTAAAATTTATAAGGTACCTATATATTATGTTTTATTTTCCCCGGGGTCATAAACAATTGTATTTTGTTATTATGAGTTAATAATTAGAATTACTTTGTATTCATTAATGATAAATTAATTTAAGATTAACATTTAAAAAAAATGGAAATTATAATTTATGACTTAAGTCATTAATTATTTTTATTCCACAGCAGCATATTCATTTTTATGTTACCTTTTTGAATTTCAGATGATGTACTTAATAATACTATACGATCCTATTTTTTGAATGTTTTCCATTGAAGTTTTAATTAGTCTTCATGTTTACGATCGGTAGAATGCATTATATTCTACCACGTGTTGGTGTCTGCCTATCTTAATTTGGGGATCGACACAACACATTCTTAAGTTTTATTAAATTAAAACTATTTTTAGTGAAGATTTTATCAGAGTTGCATAATATAGACACGCATGCCGTGCGCAGAAAATTTTTAAAAATGAACAATTTTTATTTTTTTAACTTTTTTTAGTACCAAAAAATAAACATATTTCCTCAGTTTTATAAACGAATTATTTACTGTTAACGAGAATGTCATCAAAACACCTTGAAAAAATCATGGATTTCAACAAAGAATCGTGTAAAAAACATGCATTTTGAAAAAGAATCACGTAAAAAACGTGCATTTTAGCAAACAATCCTGTAAAAAAACCCAACATTTCAACAAAATACTGCATGAAAAACGTGAATTTCATACAAAGGCTGGGTAAAAAATTCAAATTTCGTCCAAAGACCACACTAAAAACGTAAATTCCATCCATGAATTGCGTAAAAAACATGAATTGCATAAAAAACACAAATAACGTTCATGAATCGCGTAAAAAATGAGAGTTACACCTATGAATCGCATAAATAACACGAGTTACGACCATGAATCGTGTAAAAAATGCGAATTACATCCATCAATTGCTCAAAAAACACGAATTATGTCCATGAATTACATCCATGAATCGTGTAAAGAAATGCCAGTTACATTAATTGCATAAAAAATGCAAATGACAATCATAAATAATGCAAAAATGCAAATTGCATCCATGAATTGCTCAAAAATGCGAATTACGTCCATAAATCGTATAAAAAACGCAAATTGCATTCATGAATCACATTAAAAACGCGAGTTACGTCCATAAATCGCTCAAAAAATGCAAATGGCATTCAAAACTCATGTAAAAAAAGCGAATTAAATCCATAAATTGCTCAAAAAACACGAATAACGTCCATGAATAGCGTAAAATACGCGAATTATGTGCATAAATTGCTCAAAAAAAAAAAAAAAAAAAAACTAATTATGTTCATAAATTGCATAAAAAATGCGAATTACGTCCATAAATTGCTCAAAAAACGTGAATTATGTTCATAAATCGCATAAAAAACACAAATTACGTTCATGAATCACATAAAACTAGCAAATTACGACCATAAATCGCATAAGAAATGCGAATTACATTCATGAATCGCATAAAAAACTCAAATTACATCCATAAATCGCTCAAAAAATGATAATTACATTCATCGCATAAAAAATGTGAATTAATAAGACCATGAATCGGGAAAAAAAAACGCGAATTACACCCAACATTAAATGTATTTGCAGAAAGTTTTTAGTTTTATACAAGTTTGATCAATATTAATATTCAGTAACTTTACATATTCATTACTAATTGTAGATACAAAGTATTGTACATGCACATATGTAACTCAAATTGTTGCAAAATGCTCGTTCACTCAGTACCTGGAAAACAAATCACCCAACAAACAGTTTGATTATTTTTTTTTTATGAATTTAAGAGAAAGTAAATTTCAAGTAGACACAATTCATGTATTTTAAATTGTCAATTTTTGGTGGCAACTTTTCTGCACTATGCAACATTGAAAATCGAAGAAGTTTTTTTTCAATCCATCATAATGCATAGTTTTCCGCATGGAAATAACATGCAACTAACTAAAAGTTATTTTAATGTAACATTAAATTCTGCTAAGAAATTTCTTAAGATTAATCTAATCAACATAATAAATGCACAGATTAAAAGTATTCTTACTCAGATAATCAACAATGCAAAATTGATTTCTACAGATTGGAAAAATTACTTCTTAAAAAGAGTTCAAGCTAATACTTTTAGGAAATGTTTCTTAAAAAACTTACCTAGAAGTAGGTGTTCTACTAAAATTAGTACTTTTAACACTTTGACCAGGAGGAGCAAAAGGTCCAAGTCGATAACCTCCTTTAGGGCCTACAGTAAAAATATAATTTTAATTATAATGGAATTCTCATGACAATACTAAATTTATTACACATGAACAGTTCATCAAGAATAATGATGCCAGGTAATATTTTTCTGGAATTAAAATTTATAGAATTAATAATATTTGTCTTTTCATATAAATAAATGAAGGAAAAAAAAAAAAAATGCATAAACAGGCTGTGCAAATGTAGCAATCAACTTTTTGGTAATTTTGGACCTCTTCCCTGTTAGGCATTATTTTAATTAATCTCTAACTTTCATTAAAACTTAATTATATAAACATTTCAGAACATTCAATAATGCATTTAATTTTTTTCCCATATTTCTTCCCATCCTTGGAGTATTAATTGGACCATCCCTCTGAAGAACTGTCAACCTGGGTACTGTTAATCTGTGCAAGATTTGGACTATCCCTCAGCAGATCTGACATCTTGTAAAATCCAGTTAAGTCTCAACACTGATACTTAGGACACTTCAAACTACATCTCATCAGAGTAGTTATTTAATAGGTGATAAAAATTCTAATAAAATTATTAATATAGAAAATTGTGTAATTGTGTGATCTCCGGTTGGCCAGCTGGATTACTAATATAAATAAATAAAAAAGATGTTGATCTAATTGGGTCTCTTCCTTTGCATCAGTAATAGGTTTTAGTGTTTTATTACCCTTTTCTTATATAGTTAAGTTCTTTTATTTTTTTTTCTCATATTTTCTAACATTAAATATCAGTCAAGATTTATAACTTTACCATTTACTCAATTAGTACAAAAGTTATAAACAATGCTTTGTTTTGGCCACTCTACCACTCGGTCAGATTTTGTTTAAGGAATTATTCTTCGAGCAGTGCAGTAATTAAATTTAAGTTTAGTGCTGGAGTAATTTTGAATTTTTGCAGTGCTTGAATGGTGGTTCTCCAGACAAAGTCTAGCACTCCCTACTCCCCTTTTGATATCATACATTATCATCCCTCGACCCCCCTCCCTTCTGGTAATGATATCGTTATCAAAGTGTAACTGTTTTTTTACTTTTAGAATTTAATTCTTTTGTTTGGAATAATATACAAAACTTATTAAATTTATTCTTTACATACTTTATTGATTAAAGTAAAGATAAATTTATAAAATATCACTTTATTCAAATAACACTTAAAAGAAATAGTTACTATTTAAAAGTATTTTATAATAGCTTTTTGTTACATAATGCATTCAACAACAATAAAGTCTTGTTGCATTTATCCCAAACAGAGGTGGGGTGGCGACAGGGAGAAATTCTTATGGTGGTGGTGACAAGTGGACAACATTTTTTTTCTTTTATTTATTAGTAAACACAAGTTTTATTTCAAATATACTTCACATAGTTAGATAGAAATTCTTATCAGCAAACAAGAGGACAACATTATTTTTCTTTCATTTATCAGTAAACACAATGCTCATTTCAAATGTATTTCACATATGGTTTCTCAAACAGTGATTGCATATGCATACACATGTGAAGAAGATTAGGGATATCAAATGTTGGGGTATTCTATATTTTAGAATTAAATAGTTTTATTATAACTTAGTGATTTTAATAAAAACTTACAAGGGGACCACCAGACATGGTGCTCACAGATTTTGATGATTTCAAAGTATCTTGTAGGGGTTATATCACTAATTATTCTGGTGAAAGGGTTCCTTCAAATGGACCTTGGTTTTTGAGAAATTGGGGGTCAAAGTTCAGCGTATATTTCAAATGCTTATTAGTATCAACGCTGTATGTCAATTCGTGGCGTCAAGCCAAAGCACGTGTCTGTGAATAGAAAGGTGAGTTCAAATCCATCCTCGACTTCTATTTTCTTTTTTACTTATATTTATATTTTTTACACGTTACAAATTTTAAGTATTTTTATTACTAAAGAAATTGCTACAACTTTTATATTTTCTTAATAAACTGCATTTACATTTTTGAATTTTTTCATGAAAATTTATTTTTTTCTGCAATTTTTAAACTAATATTTCTTTTGATAACACAGCAAAACTAATTTAAGCCTAGAACTTACTTTTTCTTAAATATTATCTATATTTTTTACTTTATGCACAATTCTGAAATAATGATTTCTTTTTTCTATCGCTTTTTTATTTTATTTTATAGTACTTTAAATGCAAATTTATCCTTTTTTGTATAAATAATACAAAATAATTTTCGCGTGAAATTTCTTAAACGTTTATAGGATTAGATAATTCAAGTAATGCATATCTTTGAAAAAGTAATAAAATATTAATACAGTAATGCTAAAATGCAAGTTGTTACCAGCTATCCAAATTTTCAATTTTCCAATTTTCTGTAAACACATTTATCTCACAAGTTCAATCTCACACAATTGGAGTGCAAAAATCGTCTGTTTATATAATTTACGATATATATATATAAATACTATTTATTTATTTTTTTTTGTCTGCTTTCCTTTTCTCCGTGGAGTCCGTTTTACAAAGATTTCTTTTTATTGATCATATGTTTGCACTTATACAAAAGATGATTAAACATTTTTTTAAAAATCTTTTAATGTATTTTTAAACATATTTATAACGAATTAAGTATTCAAGGTATATAATTATGGAAGTTTCAAAAAATGAAGTTTCACATAAATTAAATCGGATTTGCGTTTAGATTAAAAATTTTGGTAAAAAATACTGATTTTCTCTAAAAGTTCATAGACGTAAACTTTATTTTTTTAGGGGACAGTTTACTCCAAAATTGATCAAAAAATCGATTTTTGTTTTGAAACATTAAATGAAAGCTTGTTTCATTGTGAATAATTTAAAACCTCTTTTTCATCCATACGACAATCATATCTTGTCATGTTGTAAATTTTGTTAATACACCTAACGCAATTCCCACACTAATGATAACTTTAAACTTTTTTTTCCTTTATGTTTATATTTACTTCGCTTTCATGTTTTAAAAATGTTAAGGGTTTTTTTGTATTTGATACAGATATTTAAAATGTTTTGTACAATTTGATTGTTATACATGTATTGAATATGCGCATGAAAATAGACTTAACGTTGTTATTATTATTATAATTGTTATTAATAAAAGTATATATGAAGATGTGTTAGATTTCACCACTTTGCACAACTTATATCAAATAAAAATATATATTAAATGTAGCATTACATTATCTAAAAATCCATGCACAGTATTGTGTAATACACATTTGAAAAAAAAAAGGGTGATTGATTAATCTAAAAATATTATTTAAAATTGTGGTGATTTTAAAATATTAAAATTTTCTTATACTTTTTCAAAATTTTAATTAAATACGCATTTTTATTTAATTATTTCTTGCAAAATGTACTTTTAGTTGAACCCTGAACTGCAGTCAGTTCACCAATTGAGCCATATTTTTTGAAATAATAGTAATAATAAAATATTGAAAAAGTAAACTGTCCTCTTCAGAAAATATCAAAAGATTCAAAGCTGTAGAATTCCCAATTCTGCTTAAAATTTATAACATGTAAAAAATATAAATATGAGTAAAAAAGAAAATAGAAGCCGAGGATTCGAATTCACAACCTTTCGATTCACAGACACGTGCTTTGGCACGACGCCACGAATTGACATACAGCGTTGGTACTAATAAGTATTTGAATTTTGAAATATACGCTGAACTTTGACCCCTAATTTCTCAAAAACCAAGGTCCATTTGAAGGAACCCTTTCACCAGAATAATTAGTGGTATGACCCCCACAATATACTTTGAAATCATCAAAATCTGTGAGCACCATGTCTGGTGGTCCCCTTGTTAGTGTTTTCCTAAATTTAAGTGACTAAAAATCGATAACATACTATTTTGAACCAAAAATCATGGTAGAAATAAAAAAAGAAAATTGTGGTTTGATCAAAAATGATACCAATATCAAAAGATATCCCCAAGATATTTCATACAATATCATTCAGAAGACCCCCCTCTCCTCCTAAAATGTTAACATTATATTTGCAGAGCCCCAAATATCCATTTATATTATGAAATCAATCATTCAACATTGCTAAAAGCATGAAAATAAATTTATTTTTCTTGGTATTTAATCTTTTGAAAGAATTTTCTATGAACTTTAATTATTATTGCAGGAGATTTTGTCCTGTTGAGAAAAATGAAGGTAACATTTGGAATAAATATTTTAAAGTATAAAATTAAAGATTGTAAGAAACATTCAAAATAAATTAAATTTAAGTGTCAGCAATGAGAGATACAGACCTCGAGAACACAGATTTCAGTAGTTTTGGGTTGAAAAGACCACTTGAAAGAATATAAAAATCTAATTTTTTGATTTCGAGTTTTTTTTTTTTCAAAATTTTAAAAATAGCAAAAGTTGCCAAATTTTACAATTCTGCCATGCAAAAAATATTCGCAACAATGATACTAGAAAGGTCCATCTTTCATTTTAAAGCTCTTTTTTAAAGACTCGTGTTGCATATATCAATATGCAATACATGCGAGTTACTACATAAGTTTTTTGACAATTTTTAAAAGTTTTAGAACTTAACTTTTAAGATAACACGAATATGGTTTAATGTGTATATACACTCCTGGACAAAATTATAAACTCAGAAATTTTTTTATTGGTTTAAATCGTAATATAAATAAACTTAGCTTTAAATTAATAAAATAATAATGAATATTTATAATAAGACAGCTAAATTTAATATAACTCATAAATAAAAGGGAGCAAATAATTTAAATAAGAAAATACATTACTTAAAAAAATAACATTATGTGAGACCTGGACAAAATTATAAAGTTATGAATTTCTATATACTGGCATATTTGATGTAAATAAATGCATTTTGTGATAAGAAACTAATAGATGAAGTCATTATAGATCAATATATTTCAATACATCAATACAGATTTTAATTTTTCTCATAAAATAACAATATGTGAGACCTAGACAAAATTATAAACTCAAAGTTATGAATTTCTACACTCTGGTATTTTTGTTATAAATAAATGCATTTTGTGATAATAAACTAATAAATGAAGTTATTAGGGATGAATATATTTCAATACATCAATTCATTTTTATATTTTTTTTTCAAAAAACATTAGTAATATAAACATAGTACATTTGTAAACTGAAAACATAAAATTAGAAAGTTTAAGAAGTGAACTTTTGAGTCCTGGTGCAAAGTATTAATGCATACATTCAAAAATGTGTTGAACACAATCTTTTGAAGGATATGCGATACTTTGAATATGCGACTCGGCAGAGATTAAACAAGTTTTCCAGAGGCTCCATAAACAACTCTGGTTCCAGGCTGAAAGTATAACCATCTTTAAATCACTTGCACTTTGATATAGACATCCATTGCGATTGATTATTTGAACCACTGCACCTCAATAGTTTTAGATCAGGGCTGTGGGCTGGCCAATTCAAGACATTTACATGCCAGCTCTGCAGCTATTCTTTTATACTATTTGCAGAGTGTATTGTTGCATTATCTTGCTGAAATACCCAGTTTACTCCAATGATCAACGGTCCATATGACAAAAGATTATCTTCTAACTGGTAGTCTTCAACTTTTTGTTTTCCATTAAGAAAAGCCAGAGCAGTTTTACCATTCTGAGAAAAAACAGCTCACTCCATCACGGATTTTCCATCAAAGTTACGACTAAAGATATGCCGTTCTTCATGTTTGGTATCATGCCAGTAATATCGTATGCCACCTGGGCTGTCTAAATTAAACTTCTTTCATCTGATCAGATGACTGTGCTCCACTCTGTTGTCCATGGCATGTGCTGTTGTACAAAGTGAAAGTGAAGTCTGACTTTCATGTGATAGGGCTCAAGTTTTGGCTTAGCTTTCATTTTCTACAATTTCATATTTGGCACTCGTTGAAGAGTTCATCTGATAGTTGGAGAGCTTACATTTAGCTTTAAAGTATTTACAATTTGGCTAGAAAAAACTCCAGTACAAAAATCTCTTCGTAAGATAGATCTTTCTGTTATCTTTGGACATCGACCGCTCCGTTTTTTCTTTCTATACACTGACAAATTTTTTAAAATGTTTTTTAATGCTCCTTGAGAACATTTAATTAGCAAAGCAATTTGACGTTGCGTTTTTCCAGAAGTTCTAATGCCAAAATTTTACTAACTTGTACCTCTGTGAGAACCTTTCCTTGAGGCATTAGAAAAGTTGGTGATTTTCACTGTTCTGAGAATAACATGTAATGACACACAATAAACAAGGTGCATTAAAAGAAAACAAAATTATTCTAAAAGTAATTCTCAGGTAGATGATAAATGATTTTTAATAAAATCATGGAGAGAATTGAAAATATGAATAAATATCATTTGTATTAATACAGGGTTGCCACTCTAATCTTGAAAAAAAATTCCCTGTATTTTCCCTGTACTGCAAAGCATTTTTTCCATGTTGAATGTGAAAAAATATGTGCGTGTATGAAGGCTAATTAGAAATATTATAATTTGCCATTACCAAATTCCCTGTGTTTTCCAGATTTTTTAAAAAATTCCCTGGATTTTCCCTGTTTTGGGAGGAGATTTAAAATTCCCTGTGTTTTCCCGGTTTTCCAGGTTCTCCAGGTGGCGTGGCAACCCTGTAATACCAATGTGAAAAATAATTTCAATGAATTAGTTTCTTATCACAAAACACATTTATTATTTAAATAAATAAATAAAAACAGTATAGGAATTTATAACTTTGAGTTTATAATTTTGTCCAGATTTCACATGTTATTTTATGAGAAAAATTAAAACATGTATTGATGTATTAAAATGTATTGATCCACAATGCCTCCATTTATTAGTTTTTTATCATAAAATGCATTTATTTATATCAAATATGCCAGAATATAGAAATTCATAACTTTGAATTTATATTTTTGTCCAAATCTCACATAATGTTATTTTTTTCAAGCTTTGTATTTTCTTATTTAAATAACTTACTCCATTTTACTTATGAGTTATATTAAATTTAGATGCATCATTAAAAATATTCATCTTTATTTTATTGATGTAAAGTTAAACTTATTTATATTATGATGCAAACAAGTAAAAAATTTTGTGAGTTTATAATTTTGTCTAGGAGTAGATATATATATATACACACATTAAACCATAAATATCATATATATTATAAAGCAGAAGTTCTGAAACTTTGGCTCGAGTGTTTTAAAAAACTACCCAATGGATTTTTTTTCAGATTGCATCAATCAATAGGAAATATTTTTGTGGAGGTTTGTGATTCAAATATACAGGGATAACTCTGATTTTTGGTAATAAATTTTGTATTTTCCGATTATTTTTGACAAAAGGGTTGCCAGTAGTTATTTTTTGGCGAAAATTATCATTACTAAAAAAATTAAAAAGGATATATCTGTTAGAAATATTACAAACATCTTGCAAATAAAAGCAGAAAATAACTACTGATAATAATAATAACATTAAAGAAAAGCCATTTAATGAAGCATGATATTATAAAAAATATTAATCTTAAAAATAAAAGAAATATTTGTAATACTTAAAAAAATAATTTAACGTGAAACATTACATTTGATGCAACATTTGGCGACTTATCCTTGCGTTAGAAAAAAAATAATAACTTGAAAATTTGATTAAATGAAACTTGAACGATATTTATTTTCCTTTTTATTTTCTTTCTCTTTTTTATCGAATTTCGATATCATATAACTTACTCCAGAAAAAAGCAGATCTAATTATAAAAGTAATTGTGAGTTACAAATTTGTTTCTTTGAGATTTTTTTTTTTTTTTTGCTATTTTTTTTTTTTTTTTTTTTTTTTTTTTTGCTTTTGTTGGCAAAGAATTAAACCAAAAATGCATATGTCTGACATTAGGTTGCAATAATGTTGTTTTTATAAAGTGAAGATAATTTCTGGAGTATATTTTAATATTCAATTGTAAATTCAACAAACATAAGTTAATATTTTAAAAATTGGAATCAAATATTTAAATTTTAGCTTTAGTGTGAAATTTTGCCACACACATATACATTGTAAAATTATGTCATTCTTTTTCAAAAGTTTTTCACTGTAATTTTGAAAATTCTAATCAACAAATATACTTTTTTGTGCCATTTTGTCAAATTCTATTCCAGGGAAAATTAGTTTTAAAATTTACAAACTAAACAAGGAAATCTATGCAATTTAAATGAAATTTATGCAATTTTGTGTTGTTACTATCGATAAATTCAACATTTTGAAATAAAAATTGCCTGCTGAAAAAAATGACACAGATGTCATATATGCACCACATTGGCACGATTGCAACAAAATGTCGATTTTATGTTCATATGGTAGCTTGGCTATTGCATATTTATTAATAAACTATTTACTCTTATTTATTTTTTTAAATGATGTAAATTGTTTTATTTTATAATTATTAACAAAACATTATTTATGTTTATTTCCTTTTTAAAATAATAGAAAACAATTAAAAAATATGTATGTAACCAATATTTAAAAATAAAGTTTTTGCCAAATTGGCGTTAAAAAAAAAAAAAAAAAAAGCACAAATGTTGATAGACTGTCAAAAATTGTGTTGAAATTTGTCACATAAATGATTTACTGAAACTGTAAACATATATCTTATTTCATTTAATCAAAGTACCTTCACTTTCAATATGTAATCGTGTTTATTTCTAAATAACAATGACTTTTTTCCTTAATAATTATGTATTTCAGCTTAGTGATGCAATCGATGTGACATTAAGGTGAAAGTGCATTTTCTTTGCCAGTCTTCTATTTTTCTCTGTAAGCTCAACAACAAAACTAATGTTTCTGCATTTTAAATGTTTTTTTACTAATCCTTTTGTTTAAATTTTATTAAATGTAGTGATCCAAGAAATATAGATTTTTCAAAAGACTTTTTCCGCAATATTGGATTATTATGTGTGTGCTGTGAATTTTTATCAAGTAGGATAATGCTGTTTGGATAACTTATGAATCACCCAAGGTAGACCAGACTACTTTATTGTTATTTTTGATTGTTGATTTATGATGAGAAGCAGAAAATATTAAAGTTCAAGTTAAACATTTAATAAATGTGGTGCATATATGACATTTGTGCCAAAATATTTCACAAGTCTGTTTTAATTTGCCATTTCTTCATATTTTTCCTGTATTAGATAATATTTAAAATAATATTGGACTAATCTTCGATAACTGAGCACCGCTAAATAGCATATTTATTATATTATTGAAAGTTTTATTGGCACAGATATTATATATCCCCGAGGTAACTAATAGACATTAAATTGGCATTATTTTGTGTGATATATTAACTCAACTATTAATATTTATTTATAAATAAAATGTTTATTTACTTTATAAATTGTTTTGTTATATACTTATTAATTAAACTTCTAGATCATCAACAAGATTATAGAAAATTTGTCAGATCAATTAATTTATGATTTTTCATAATGAAACAAACAAAGAAAAGAAAATTTACTATTGGTGCAACTACAGAATTAACAACTGCTTGATGTTATTTAAAAAAAAAAAAATCGAAAAGGTGATTTTTTAATTGTTTACTTTTTTTTTTGGTTCTTATTATTGTAAACATTTTTCCATTTTTATATACGCATCACCTTGGCTTTTTTTTTTTTAATTTGACATTAGTTTGGCGAACACTGTGTTTTCAAATACCAGTTACATATTATATTATTTTTAATTATTTTCTATTATTTTAAAAAGGAAACAATAATAAATAAGTGAAGTGAAGTTAATTAATAATTATAGAACAAAGCAATAAAGAAAGCAAAAAATAAAGAAAAGTAAAGAAACACTTTATTAGTAAATAAACAACAATAACCAGATTACCATACAATCCATAAAATCACAATTTTGTTGCAATTGCGCCAACGTGATCCAAACATGACACCTGACCAAAATGTTGGCTATATTATTATTTATATTTTTTTATATATTATTGTTACTACTTGATTATCCCATTGACAAAAAAACTGCCGCCAAAGTATAAGATTAAATGTCAATAATGGATGATCGTAAATATCACATTCATTTGACGTTAAACATGTTATACGCGTTTGTTACGTTATCAACTACTTTTTAATTTGATATTTTATTTGTATTTCTTTTAATATTTTAGTAATTTATTGATTTTTTGGTTATTTAAAATAAAAGTTACATCCATTTGTACAATTTGGTGAATCGTTTTGCAGTATGTATAATTTGACGAAATTGATCTATGGAATAATAAAGTAGTACCTATTATTTGTTAAAATTCTATCTGGGTATTTAAATTGACAGAACTGGTGTACTTTTCAAGTCTCCATAGAGGCATTCGCCAAGCTGTCGTTAATTCTGTGTTTTAGCCTTATTATGTATTTTTCATTTGCAGTTATTTTACTATCACAAAGTGCAGGAAAAATCTTCGGCATAACAATGATATAGAATTTTTTTAAAAAATTGCAATTAATTTATCAATCATTCACATTAAAAAAAAAAAAACTTTAAAATTGGCCAAGAAAAAAATATACATGAAATCCCGACAATAGAAAATTTTGTTTTTGATGTTTATGTTGCAGTTTTAATTAACATTAAGCCCTATCAACAGAATTTTATCAAAAATTAACTATTGAATACTACTTTACTGCCCCGTCGAACAAAAAACTATCGCCAAGTTATAAGATTAAATGCCAATAACAGATAATTGTAAACTTCACTTTCATTTGACAATAAACACGAAATAAGTCTGGTACATTTGTAACAAATCATTATAAGCAATACTAATGTTTGACACCAAAAATTATAATGGAATTGATTACAAGCTGAAGGTTTATTTTTCTACAAAATTTAGCATCAAGATTATTCCTGATTTAACAGCTACATGTTTGCAACTGGTTTAAAAGAATGAAGAGGCAGTGAAACTGGTGTAATATTAATTTGACCCAAATAATTCAACTTTAAAACACATTTTTTATGCTTCATTGTTCTAAAAAATATATAAGTTAAACACCCTTTTTTACATTTTAGCTATGTACTTTGATGGAACAGACCAAGGTAAATAGAAAACTGTAGTAGACCTGCCAGAAGAGGACGGTTATTAAAAAATGCAATGCAACATGTAATGAGATTGTATTTAGGCTACCAGATCTACACATAGTGCAAGTTCAGATTCTGGAGTTTAAGAACTAACAAATGATAATGTGCTACTCAAAAATTAATAGAGTTTGATAATCATTGCAATGCTTTCTAACAAAATAATGCGATGAGTAGAAAACATTTTGATTCGTGCTGTCATAACGGTCTCATTTTCATATCAAACTCTACTATAAATGATCAAATAAGAGAGATGTACTTTACTCAAATTTTCTCCAAGGCATACAATAGTGCAATATCGCAATGGCATTGGCACTGGCCCCATTTTCGGCATTGCGGAATAGGGTGGGCCAAAAAAAACTTTTTTTCGATAATGGCGGGTGCAGAAAAGTGGCCACTGGTGGCACTCAGTTCGTACAAAAAATTTGAGATTTTTTGGATATTTCCTTACCCTGCCGCAAACGGCTTGAAGTTTTGCAAAAATGCTCATTTTTGAACTTTTTTCGAAAAAAATTTTAAAATGTTAAATAAAATTTATTTTGGTTGTATTTACTTGAAAAGGCATATTTACTGTACCAAACGTTTAAATAACGTTTGATCATGCATTATTTAGTATCTATGTGTATTATAACTTAGCCTATTTTTATAGCTTTTTCGCGTATAACAGGCAAAAGTTGTATTTGTT
Source organism: Maratus speculifer (assembly GCA_964019185.1). Classification (NCBI taxonomy): domain Eukaryota; kingdom Metazoa; phylum Arthropoda; class Arachnida; order Araneae; family Salticidae; genus Maratus; species Maratus speculifer. Next base: position 269,247,540 of record OZ025298.1, read on the forward strand.
TGAATTGATCGTTAGTTTCTCTCTTATTTATGTCCCTTGGTCTTATTTATATTTTTTCTATGTATCAAAGGTCATATATTTGGGCAACGGACAGCAGTATACTTCAAAAACAAATCTGGAAGCAATAGGAATGGCTCTGGAAACAGCAATAGGCTCGAACAAAGTGATTCGTAAAATTTTCACACCCCATTAGTCTAGCACCGATTGATTTGGAAAAGGTCTTAGGTCCCGTGGTTTCACCATCAAGTTTAGAGAGTAGATGTCGATGTGGGATATTGTTCGTATCAAGAATACATATCAAATGTTGCAGCTTTCTTCCTAGTTTCTTTTTTTCAAGACAGGCAATGACACCTTTGCGTTATCCTGTATTAACAGTGGTGCCATCACACCCAAGTGATGTCAGTTCAGAAAAGTCTAACTTGTGGTGACTCGGAAGATTATATAATGATTTTGCTATTTCTTTTCCGTGACAGGAACGAGTTATCAAGTGACCCAAGCATTCCTAACCAGGTTCAAACAACACAGTGATGTGTTCCTCTCCTTTCTCTCGACGATGCCGCTTGTTCTTTTTTGCCTCTGAATATACTTTTCTCTTTTCTACCATCAAAAAAATATGCTTTTAATTTTTCTTCTTTCAAGAACTTTTTCTGCCTATATCGTCTTTCTAAGTTTCTATTTCTCTCATCTGACTTTATTTTTACCGATGACGAGATTCGTATCCTCTGCTGTCACAACTTCTACATGGTAAACAACCAGTAGTAGTGGCACATGATGATCGGCATAAGTTGGCAATTGTAATACTTTCAATATGCATGATGCCTCCTAAAGGCTACTTTTCACGCTATCGCGTGTCTTTACATTACCATAGTCCTTCATACTAGCCATTTCTAAGCTCGTCATAATAAAACGCACAAAACACTATAATGGGACATTAAACGATCCTAAAATCACTGAATCTCACTAGAAAAAGGTTTCACATTCACACTGAACAAATGTCGCAGGTTACTGAGCATGGAGAAACAATAAGAAACCTTTATCGCATTTTGGCTCTCATCTATTTCGTTCTTCACTCCCTCAGTATTACGACGAGTCATCGTGCTTGCTTAGAGTCCTGCTTCAACCCCTTCTCACCTTCCAGATTTGTTTTTGAAGTATACTGCTGTCTGTTGCCCAAATATATGACCTTTGACACATAGAAAAAATATAAAGAAGGCCAAGGGACATAAATAAGAGAGAATCTAACGATCGATTCAAACAAATACTAATTTTGCCTGTTATACGCGAAAAAGCTATAAAAATAGGCTAAGTTATAATACACATAGATATTAAATAATGTATGATCAGATCTTATTTAAACATTTGGTACATTAAATATGCCATTTGAAGTAAATACAACCAAAATACATTTTATTTAACATTTTTAAATTTTTTTCGAAAAGAGTTAAAAAATGAGCATTTTTGCAAAACTTCAAGCCGTTTGCGGCAGGGTAAGAAAATATCCAAAAAATCTCGAATTTTTTGTATGAACTGAGTGCCACCAGTGGCCACTTTTCCGCACCCGCCATTATCGAAAATCGAAAAAAAGTTTTTTTCGGCCCACCCTATTGCGGAAGGACATTCCAGGTGATGGTCTACACTGCTTTAAAAAAGAAATTTCAAATGTGATGAGTAGAGAACATTTTGATTCCTGCTGTCATAACGGTCTAATTTTCATATCAAACTCTACTATAAATGATCAGATAAGAGAGATGGTACTTAATTACCCAAATTTTCTCCAGGGCATACAATAGTGCATTATCTCAATGGTATTGGGACTGGCACCGTTTTCAGCATTGCGGAAAGACATTCCAGGTGATGGTCTACACTGCTTTAAAAAAGAAATTTCAAATCACCATTTTGTTTGAGTCAAAATTCTTTTTTTAAAAATGGACCAGCGCAGCAGGCATAGCCTGCTAGTAATATATAAGTTAAGTTTCCTTTTAACACTTTTCCAAATTATATATTAAATGGAAATTTCATCCTCCTCAAGTATTTTTCGTGGATTTTTGAAAATTCATTTGAAGATTTACACAATAAATTTTAAAAGGATATTACTAATTATATAGTTATATGTATACAAATACTTCTGCCACTGCTTTTAATATGGCAACTACTCAATATTTTCTATGCACTCAAAAGATTATAAAAGGTTACTGTAACTGACAGTTTTGATATTATTGCTGATGTAGCGAATATGACCAGGTAGACATAATGAACATCCCTTATCTTAATACAGTCGGCCCCGCATAAACGAATATTGGCAGTTCCAGAAAAAATATTCGATTAAGCGGGGTATTTGATTAAACGGGGAGGCATATAAATGTAATATTTAATGTGTAATAAAATGACAAAATTATTAAATATAGTATATTTAATTACCAGAGTAAGAAAATCGTTAAAAACTTTAATAGAATAATACAAACTGAAATTAAAACAAAATGACAAGTAAATACGCAATAATTCAATGACACATGCATTTTGTTTACATTACATTTAAAGCAGATCGTGTGAATTGGGTCCAAATTTTGTTATTAGAATTTAACGTAATTTACGTAATTTATACAGGTTTAAAAAATAGATTAAAATGGTTTATGTAAAATTTTAAAGTAAAAAATGGACGAGTTTTTTTTTTCGAATGGTATTGCAATTACCATCTTGAACCTCTAAGTGACAACTCATTATTAGTAAAGGGCTACTTCGATCACAGGAAAGGATTTGCTCGCTAATGCTAATCCTATAGAAGAAATTTATAAAGATATCTCTATTGCATTTCAATATTTTTAAATGATCTTTTTTGAAATGGATAGCTGAGATCGATTTGTACTGATCTTTCGTTTTTAACATTCGATTTTTATTGCTGATATTTTTAATGAGACGATTTCAGTTTCGGAACCGATCTTGAAAGTGAAAGCGTCTCCATTAAAAATAACTATTAAAAAATCGAAAAAATGAAAAAAAAGTCTTTTGGCAAACGAAAGTAAGCAAAATACAAAATTGATCGAAATTACTGTTCAATTTATTTCACCATTTTTGAAATTAATTCGAAAAAATGAATAGGAAGAGAACTCTCTTGACCAGTCCGTTATACACCTGTCATGCGAAATCCATGCTGGGAGTTCTGGAAAATTGTTTTCTGTGTAACAACCGAAAACGACAAAAAGTGTGGAGGAAATTATAACTGAAACGTGTTTTTCACGCCCATTTTTCAAACTGTCTCACTCATTTGTTATTTGATTAAGCGAGGACATTTTGTGAAAAGTATTCGGTTAAGCGGGGAAAAATAACATTAGCCCAATGGGATTAAATTCGGTTCCGGAAGATTTTATTCGAATAAGCGGAGTATTCGATTATCCGTTACCCGATTAAGTGGGGAGGACTGTAAAAGAAAAAAAAATTACAAAATTAATAAAAAAAATACAATTTTTTTTTTAAATCTGAAATTAATTACCTGGAATATTTTCAGGAGTTTTTTTTAAACAGTAGGTAAAAACATCTGGTTCAATGTTCAACAAATTATTCCAAAACTCTGATTGTATAGACAAAAGCCGTCCCATTACCTACACATAAAAAAATATACTTTGAAAAATAGAACACATAATGATGAATAAAAATATTTTTTAATTAATATGCATTCAGGGTGTCTACTTATACAGGAGGATGAAATTATTTGACATTTATAGGTGTACTTTAATATAACGTTCTGCATTCTGAACATGTTGTGGGTAAAATATAGTATCACTCAAAAACACTATTTTCTAAATATGATGACATTATTTTAGGAATTACTATCTATAATAATTTATGATCATTAACAAAATGTACAAATAATTATTATTATAATCAGATTTAAAGTAGAACATTTATAGAATTTTAAGTGTTGACAAGAGCTTAATTTGAGATAGTATCGAACTTCAAATCACTGTGAAAAATCTAATTAAAGGAACATTCACCCCATACAGTTTTAGGTTCTTTCAGGTCTTTTTAAAAGAAAGTAAAAATGAAATATCTTTAATCTGAATTGTGGAACACAGATATATAAAAGATGATTCAATAACAAAACTTTGTGAATAAAAAAAAATAAAAAAAGATGTAAAACTTTAAAAGTAACCTTCTAACTCCTTTAATGATAGCTAAACAAGTAATTTAAAATGATAAAATAAATAAATGAAATGATTCCAATGAAGAATATTCACTACATCTTTCAATATATATTCAATATGTATTATATTTAAACAGAACTATTAATAATTTGCCGCAGTACTTCTTATTTCTGTTCTTAAATTCTATGATTACTGTTCTGAAAGTTCAATCAGAAGCTGAATTCGCAGAAAATAAGTTGACTACGAATACAATGGTCACATTGAAATAAATACAAATCAATAAATTTTATGGTTTTCTTTCCAATTAAGGCAAATTCTACACTTATTACAAAAAATCAAAATACACTAGATGCAATTTTTTTATTACATGAACAATAAAAACTGTTCAAAATCTGAATTGGAATAAATCTTACGAAAGGGAAAATAAATATTATCCAAAACAAAATATCTAATATCAATCATAAAGCAACTTGATTGAAATAGAAATTAAAACAAGGATAAACCTTTATTTACATGCAAAGAACTGAACAAGATTATATTGCAAATAGTCTGGCAACATGAAAATATAATGCAGTTTATAAAAAATCAAAATGCACTATATACCTTAATGTTTTCATTTCCAATTCATCATGAATTTATAGACATGCATGTGATAATTTATCAAGTGATGTATCTGATAAACTGGTACTGTATGGCACTTTTTCTGGGAAGATTCTGACAACAGTTTATTGGAAATATGACTGTGGATATCTGATTTCTGGATAAACTCTACCATATCATATGCATGTTTTTAGATTTTTATTAGGCTTTTGTATGCAAAGGTGGAATTTTGTAATTTATTTTAAATTCATATTGACTTAAGAGTACACAACTGAAGAATTTAAAATTAAATAAAAATGTAAAACTTTTTAGCAGATATTTTTTTTTAAAAATGAAAACTGAATAGTCAAAATGTATTTTAATTTGAGCAAAAATTTTGCACATAATATTATAGCCCATATTTTACTACAGTTCTAAAAAAATCTTTTATTAACAATGAATATTTTTAAATTGGGATATCATAAAATTTATTTTGATAGGATTAAAATATGAATGGATCGAGTTTATTGACACAAGATCCTAAAAACATTGCCAAATGAAGTTAGAAAACTCAACATACTACAGTAAATCTACATGAGTTACAAGCAAGTAATATAAAACCACTAACTATGAAATAATACAAGAAGTAGTACTTAATGATAATGCGTTAAGAAAAATACAAAGAAAACCATCTTAATGAAGTTTTCTCCATTTGTTATATGACAGAAAGTATGAAATAAGGAAATGCAATAAAAACCTAAATTATTTCTACAGAAAAATTAAAAAAAAAAAAAAGGAAAATTAAATAGATGGTCCTAAGACAATCAATAGCCACAAACAAATACTTCCCAAAAGAAAATAATAAACACTGCTATTTGCGTGATATACTAAAGTGAAATCTCATACATACCTTACACTGGTCTTTAGTTTCTTTAAGTACATTCAATTCAGCAGGATCAGGCACTGAATAACCAATTACAGTAGGACCAAAAATTTTTGCAAGACTTGAAATTGGCATTTTGCAATCAGGGGATACTGCAACTCTAAAGTTTTAAAATAAATATAAGTTTATTTTAAATAAACAAAAATTCAGCTTCTTATAACAAAAGATAAATTTTTAAAGCCTAAAATTTTGTTTATGTAAATTGAAATGCTATAACAATGTTTAATCAAAAAGACTATTTTATTAAGACTGTAGAAGTTTTTTTAAGCAATTAGTAGACCTGCGTGGTATTTGCTTGGATTACTTTACAGCAAACTGCTAATTATCTGTAGGTGAATTTTCTTTTCTTGTGACAATACTACGTACACATGTTGAAAGAAAATGTATAAGTCACAATCAGTAGGTGATTCTTCACAGCATTTATGACACTGCTTGGGAGTGAGCTAAGCAATAAACATTGGTAAAATCAAAGAGGAAGATTCACTAAATGTGGAAAATACTTTGGTAAAGTCTACAGAGAAAGAAAAGTTTTCTCAATAATTCTCTAATTTAGCGAAATCTGACACTGGAGGAAATAATGTCGATAAAGATGACATTATTGATTGGTTTGACTGTGATGCCAGTAATCCAGTCTTTGAACATTTGACGTATGAACAAATAGGTGGAGTATTAAGTATGGTTTTGCAAGGGGAGAGAGAAAAAGAAAGTGAGCCACAAACAGCTGTAACAAACATTATTAAGCCCATTTAATATCGGGAAGAACAAGACTATGCAACTATTTGTGGCAAAATGTTGCTAACAAAATTTGCAATCACAAAGAAAATGTGTTTTAATACTGTAGAACAATAGCAAAACACACCCCTTTTCCTTTGTGAAAAAGTAAATCAACAAACTTATAATCAAAGAAATTTTTTTAAAGTCAGAATTGTATGTCTAATCCACAAATGTAAATAAAAACTGCTCCAAATCATTTTAGTATCACATTTTATAATCCACAATACAACTTTATAAAAATAAACGAAAGTGCTTTTGCAAGAAGAAAACCATAAAAACTATCCTGAAAGTTTCGACTGCATTAAGGTCACATGATGCAGAAAAAGAATATTAATCATAAATAATATTATTGGAACATTAAACAATCAAACATTTTATTGAAATTGTAATAAATACAGGGGTGCAGAATATGCCGGATCCGGCGATCTAGGATTGGGGGAAATTTTAACCACCTGGGGGAATTTTTCTGAAAATATGCAATTAATTTCGATTTTAACAATGAATTCCATAATTTTCTGAGATAGAAAAATTTCACCACAAATAAAAAGATTTGTATGGTGAGGGTGACCCTCACAAAATCGATCTCAGAATAATATGGTACTGTATATTATGGATGATTCTGTTTGAATTTTCCGAAAATTTAAGGCAATTAGTTCCAAAAATATTTAAAAAAATTATTCGGACATAAAAATGCCACAAAATTTGTCGAAGAATTACAGAAAAAAATGTGAATTTCATCACAAAAAGATCTTGAAAGAATCGCAAATTTCATCAAAAGATCCCGAAACAATTGCAAATTCCACCAAATCATCATGAAATAACTATACATTTCATCTAAAGATCACGTAATAACCATGAATATCGTCAAAAGGTGTGAAATAACAGAGATTTTTATTAAAACATGGCAAAATAATCATGAATGTCATCGAATTAACACACACACACACACAAAAAAAAAAAAAAAAAAAAAAAAAAAAAAAAAAAAAAATTCAAAATATCAGTAAACAACCGGAAAAATTCTCAAATTATCACAAAACAACTTATTTTGTGAAAAGGGGTGAAGTAACTTAAAATTTCCTCAAGGGAGCCGCGAATTTCATTATACGAGGGCAAAACAACTATTTTCATCAAAGAATCGTGAGATAACTGCGAATTTTGTCAAAAGAGGGCAAAACAACAGCAGAACTGGACAAAGGATTGTGAAATAAACGCTAATTTCATTTTTAAAAAAATGCTAAAAAACATAAATATCAGATTTTTTTTCATTCAGAATCACCTCTACCACATATACTCACATATAAGTTGATACATTTACCAAAATAAATTTTCTATACCAACAGTAATACCGCATTTACCTATAACATACCGTAAAATGTTGGGGGAAATTTTCATGTGAATTGGGGGAAATGTTGAGAGTAGGAACATTTTCTGCACCCCTGAATAAATATACATTTAACCTTGAACTCTTTTGTTTTTTTATGGGAACTATGGTTGGTTGTTTAATTACTATTTTTTTTTTTCAGTTTTTCAGCAGCTGTTGTAAGGCAACTATCAGATCAAAATGTAACTTTCTTAGTGCATGTAAATATAATTTTTGTGTATATGAAAGTTTTAATCTGAGTTTATGAGTTATTTATTGATTGATGAACACACCATGCTGTATGTTCAATGCCAAACTTGAAAGATATGAGCTTAATTTATAATGATTCTAGAATGTAAAAAAAAAAAAATTACAGCCCTACAAATTTTGAATTAAAAAAAAAAAAAAAAAAAAAATCACACTTGATGTAATTATTTCTCACTTATAAAGGAATGCTGTTGCCCTAATAAAAAGTTTTTTGGTGATAAAGGGTATCAATGATTTGACAGCCTTTCCACAAACAATTTTAGTTAAAGGACGCTGTGAGATATCCCTTGTCTATTGACACTTTGAAGACCTCTCCCAAAATTAGTGAAAAACAGAATTCATGTCTTTCTGTCATTGTTGTACGATCATATATATTACTAGAGACTCCACCCATATCAGCTAAATTCATTAAATTCCTGTCAAGATCTAGCAGGCTCTACAAACATTATAATTTGCTCTATTTTAAAATGATTACCCAATTACAAAAGATAAAATGATATCACAACTACTGTAATTGGGTAGCTATTAATTTCCCTTTAATTGGGGGGGGGGGGGGGGGGAGGGATTTTTGGTGCACAAGGCCACATCAACTGTTATCACTGTTTTCTTGATTATGAAGATCAATTAGATATTTTATTCAAGCTGATTTTCAAATGTGTAAGTAAAAGAAGAGTGCTGCCTTCTAGACTTTCAGAACTTTGAGAAGAAAAGTTTTCTTTTATATGTTATTAGAAAATAGTTTTAAATATGATTTTTTAAACATATCATTTTAAATGTGGCATAATTTTCACTATCGATTGCTTTTCATATGTAAAAATTTAACTATTTTAAAGTTAAAAATTTAAATTAAAAATACACTGTTTGGAAATTGTTGTAAATATAGCTTTAAATATTAGACAATTTTATCATTTAAAACTTTTTGCACACAATAGTTTAGTTATTTAAAAGTTTTTTCTTTTATAATACTCACATGAACATACATTTCAAAACAAAAAGGATTTGTAAAAATATTATTTTGGTTTCTAAAATTTGGCAATAGTAAGAAAAAACTAACTATTTGAAACTATGAATTAAATCTTTATTCAAATATTGAAATTTTAAATTTTAAGATAAAAAATTAGGCAAATTTAAAAAATGAATGAACATGGTACATCACAATTTAGTCAAGTCTCAAATATTGCTACATTTCTATGTTCAAATAGTAGCTTTAGTAATCTCCAACAAAAAACAATAACCAAAATAGTAGCATTTGTTCGAAAATGGTAACCAAAATAGTTTCTGATATATAAAAAATCCATAATAATTGAAAGGACATGAATGTCCACACTTTATTTATAGATTCTGATCAAAATCGCTGAATAAAGAATATAGTGATTTCTTCAAATTAGAAAGCAATTATTCAGAAAATAGGCTAAAATGCTTTGGTTATGAAATAAGATTGGATTAAAATGAAGCATTTTTTAGTAGATATGAAATGATCTCATCAGGATAAAAGAACCACCTTCCCTAATTTGCCACTGAAAGCAATAATTTACTGCTTTACTGGTAGGAGAAAGAAATGACTGACCAACTGTATTTGGGAAGATAACTTTACAGGTGCTTTTATTAATATATATATTTTCCCCCTGTAAAAATAGTTTCTGAAATTTAAAAAATGTCGCATTTTTTCTTGAATTTCACATTCTTATTCTTCTTTGTAAGCATATAAAATCAGAGTTCGAGAAACGATATATGAAGTATGTTTGAAATGAAGCTTGTGTTTACTAATAAACAAAAGAGAAAGAGAAGGGATATTGACAACTTGCTTTGTTGATAAAAATTTCTATTTGCCCCCCTCCCCTTTATAACTAATCTTCTGTAATTGGAATTCTCGGCAATATTTTGGACATTGATCATCAACACAATTACACACAATAGGATAATCTCAAAGATAGTGCTAACTATTTTTATAGAATTTGCCTACTACACTATATTAGAATTTAATAATGGTGTAGCCAGAGTTGTATAATACAGATGCACGTGCACATGACATGCACAAAACATTTTTTTGAAATTTGCTGAAAATTTTAGGAAAGAAACAATTTTTATTTTTTAAACTTTTTTTAAATATTAAAAAATTATAAATATTCCCCAGATTTATGTACCGATTATTTATTGTTCGCGCACAATTAAAAGAAGTTCTGATTTTTGAATTTTCCAAAAATTTAAGGAATTTGATGTTGAAAGCTTTAAAAATTCATTAGTCCGATTTTTGGACACCAAAAATCGTAAATTTTGACAAACGGTTATCTTAAAAAATCAACTTTGTCAATCGTTCACAGAAAAAAAAATCTCCAATTTTGGCAAATTATCTCGGAAAAAACATGAATTTAATCAAAGTTACACGGAAAAGGTTAGAAATATCCTCAAAAGGTCATGAAAAAAAGGGGAAAAAAATTCATTTTTGCAAGAAGATTTGCACAGAACATTTTTAGCATTCTATTTCCACTTTTATTACAAGATATTTTACATCCTAATGGGAATGTTTCTACTTGCTTTTAAGCTCTTCTAGTTATGTTAATTAGTGATAATAGTTTAAGTTGGGGAAACTTTATGACTTAGGTCAATTTTCCCTAACACATTTCAAGAAAGAACTGTGTAAAACAAGTTGAATGTAAATCTGCCATTGCAGAATTCAGTTTTGCCTCTGATTAGGAAAAAAAAAAGTTGATACAGGTCTTTCAGAAGGACGACCCCGTTTAGAATGCAATGAACTAACTTCATTTTTCTTGTGTTTATCAATATAATAGCAAACAGAACTGCGTGAAATACACAATTGATTAGCAATTTCTCTCTGAGACATTGGAATTGCGGAATAATAAAGAGATACAATTTGAAGTGCTACTTCTTCATTGACTAGATTAATCAAAAACGGATTTTTTTCTTTAGTTTAAACACTTTTTTATAGACTCTGAGAAAAAGAAAATGCATTTTGACAATAAAACAAGTGGAATCCCGTCGAATTCGACAAATGAAATGTTTAAAAGACCCGATCGATTTGATTTAAAAAAAAAAGCAAAAGTAATTACATTATTGAATCAATATATAATAAATATATTTCCAAATTTAATGTCAAGTTTGCCAGTTACAATTTTGCATGCAAATATTTGCACATCTTCAGTTAAAATTGTAATCAAGTGCCGGTGAAATCCAGAAATTTTATTTTATATGCACTCACAGAAAAATAGTTTTATTTAAAAAAAAAAAAAAATTCATTTTTACTATGACATTTTCACTAACTGTCATCTGAAAGTAAAATCTCAATCTCAGTGTCCATAATGAAAAGAAATATTGAAATGTAATATCGTTATGAGTAAAAATGCAATGTTTTAAATAGCGACGTCATTTTCTCTTCAAATGTTTTTTAAAAGTTATTGTTATTAGTAATATGAAAAAGGCATCCGTAATATTATTGTAATTCCCATTTATCTGGTTGCTGAATGACATCACTTTCCTCATTTGAAATTTTTCTTATTTTGCTTTAGACATTAATTTTTATCATAAATTATTTTCTATTATTTTATTTACATTATTAATATTATTTCTCAGTAAATATATATTTTTTACCTAAATTAGTGCATAATTATATGCTATCATTTTATTGTGGTTAAATTTTATGAAAACAATTAACTTTTTTCTTTTAAATGCGAGGATATGTTCACTGATGAAATAAAGCTTTTGACTGGTGGAAAGTGATAATGGAAAATAAATTTTTATTATCGAGAGAAAAGCTAAACTGAGCTGCCACCATTTTGAAGAAATATTGTAAAAAGCAATGTATAAAAATGAATGTATAAAATTGGGGATGAATAAAATGAATGTATAAGATTATGTTAATTTAACTAGAATTTGCTTAACTCTTACTACTTTTCAATTCGATAATAAATTTTTCAAACAGTTAGAAGGCTTAAGTATGGGTAATCCTTTATCTCCCATTCTTTGTGATATTTATATGCATTACTTTGAAGATAAATTATTAAATCTGATCAATTTTAAATGTTGGATACGTTATGTTGATGATACTTTCGTCCTATTGGATAATCCATTTGATATTTCTACAATTCTTCAAACTGTCAATTCTATTGATCCTCATATTCAGTTTACTTTTGAGTTAGAGAATTGTAATAAACTCCCTTTCCTTGATGTTTTAGTTACCAAATGTGATTCTTCTTTCAAAACTTGTGTTTATAGAAAACCTTTTTCTGTCTCTAATCCACCCCATGCTCTCTCAAATCATCCTGTCAATCAAAAGATCGGTGTTTTTTATACTTATGTTTATCGTGCTCTCAAAATTTGTTCCGATTTTGCATCTCTTAAGAATGAACTCAATTACTTAAAATCTGTTGCTGTAAAACGTGGGTTACATCCTTCTATCATTAATACTGCTGTGAGCAAATTCAATGTTATCTTTAAACCAGTCAATAAATTAAAATTTCCTTCCGTGAAATGTCCTGTCCCTGACCTCCAAAAATGGGGTATTTATAATGTTCCTTGTAATGGCTGTGATTTATCGTATATTGGTCAAACTAAAAGAAATCTCGAAAAACGCCTAAAAGAACACTCTCGTTATGTCATTAATCAAGAAATTTCTAAATCTTCTATTGCTAAATTGCTCTATTGCTTCTATTGCTCCCACTCTTGGGATTCCGGCCATAGTTTCAATTTTCAAACTGCTAAAATTATCTTTAATGCCAATAGTTCCTCTGAGTTAGATTTTCTAGAAAATTTAGCTATTTATATTAATCATGATATTATTGTTAATGATAAATCTGATTCTAAAACGCTCTCCGCTGCCTGGAAGAATCTTTTCAGCACTGCTTCTTAAATAAGTTTATCATTTAATTATTTTTTTATATATTATGTATACAATTTTCAAGTTTATATATGTGTGTTTATAATTGTAAACAATTTTTTATTTTTATTATTTATTTATTTATTTATTTATTTAATTATTGTTGGCTTTAAAAGTTATATGTTAATAGTTTTAGATGCTTTACGTTCGCAACTTTTATCAATTTCGTAGTTTTTCCAGTTTCACTTGCATTAAAGCACAATCTGACGTCATTGCAAGAATTTCAATTGAGTATATAAAGGTATTTTAAACTGTTTGACGTCATTATGTAATCAATGTTCGGCCAATCATAAAAATTGTTTTTTCAGAGATTCTTCGCAGTCCCGTTTTTCCCCACTAGTGGAAATTATGCAAATGTAATATAAGATTTTCTTTGCTTTTTAAGACGTTGGCCGAGGATCGAAGGTTGGTGATGTGTTTTTCTAAGAGCTGGTTTATTACGCATTCATTTAGTAGTGCCGGTATGCTTACCGTGTGTATAGATGCTGTCAGCACAGTTAAGATTTGTTAGTTTTTCATCATGTTTAATTATTTTAGCATCAATGTTAGTTTAAATGTTTTTTTTGTGTTGTGTGGAGATTGTTATGTTAAAGTACTGTTAATAAAATATGTCTCCAAGAACTTTTGTTATCTCTCAGACTTCCATTTCACAACTCTGCTAATTTACGTTTAAGTTTATGAAAGAAAGGGGGTCATCAATCGGTTACGGGCCCAGCGCCTGTTAACTTAAACCCCTAGTAAGCAGAGAAACTGAACTGTGTTTGCTGGACTGAATTGTTTCGTCATGGATATAGCTACGTCTATTGCAATTTTAACTCCAGATAACTGGTCAACATGGAAAGTTGACATAAAAGTATTACTTATGCAATATGGATGTTGGGACTTTATTGAAAGTGATAGTAAAGAATTTGATGAGAGTAAGCTAACTTATAAAGAGAAACTTGATCGACAATTACGAAAAGATCGTTCCTACACTCTGATTTATCTTAATATCAGCAGTGACCTGAGACCTTTGATTTCTGCAACTACTGACGGAGCCCAGGCTTGGACGGTGTTAAAAGATCATTATGAGCCAGTCACAAGAGCTCGAGTGATAAAACTTCTAGATGAATTCTTCGATACCAAGTATAAACCCGACGAGGATATCGGACTTTTCTTGTGCAAAGTTAAAGCAGCGGCTTCACGTTTAAAAGACACTGGTTACCAGTTGGACAATCTTTATCTCAGTTTCCAAATGATTCGCTATTTACCAATGGAATTTCAAGGTACCGTGCAGCAGATTTACAGATGGAAAGACGCAGAGTTCACGCCTGATAAAATTGAGTCCGAGCTGATCCTGGAGGCTAACAGATTACAGTTACTTAAACAAGACTTGGACAAGACTCAGACGGCATTTTTAAGTGATGATTTCCAGGACGTTGCCTGTTCCAGTCGATTCCAGAAGGAGAAAGTGCCAAGCAGTTTTTGTAAAAGTAAAGGTAAATCAAAATTTAAAAATTTGTACAGTAAAAATTTTAAATTTAAGAAATCTAGTGCTAGTAATATAAATTCTAAGCAAATAGGACCTTGTTTCCGTTGCAAAAAATATGGTCACTTAATTTCAAAATGTAAGGAGAAAATACCTCATCATGGGTCTAAAATAGAAAATAGTAATGTAGAAGTAAAATTGGGGAATACATTTAAAGAATTTGAATGTAGTTTGTTGGAATTCTTTTCCAAACATGAGGAGGCTAATAATGTTTTGTCTGATAATTATAAGGATATATGGGTTATAGATACAGCAGCTACTGCTCATTTCTGTAACAATAAAAATCTATTTTTAAATTTAAAGCCGGTTACAGACATTCATATGACACTTGCTGTTGGGGAAAAGGAAAGTAGTGTTGAAGGAATTGGCACAATAAATTTTTTTGTAAAATTAAATGGACAATATAATGAGGTTCTTTTGAGAAACGTACTGTTTAATCCTAATCTAAGACGAAATTTGTTATCTGCTTCTAAATTAGAGAAAGAAGGAGCGCATTTTGTAGGTACTAAGGGTTAACTTTGGGTTTATAATACTGATTGGCAAGAAATATTTTTTGCAGTTCGGCATGATAATTTGTATTTTCTAAAACCTACCAAATATGTAACTCGGTTAGAATCTGCTAACATAGTTAATTCTGCAAATGTTGTTAATATTGATTAAAGTGCAGATAAGTGAACTTTGGCATGAACGTTTTTGTCACATTAATCAGCAATATTTGGTAGATACTAGTAAAAATGGTAGTGTTAGAGGCTTACCCGTTTTGGCAGAGGTACAAGAACACTGTATCCCTTGTAAATTAGCAAAATCTAAAAGAATTTCGTTTAAACAGATGGGGGCCGTAAGATCAAAACAAGCATTAGAGTTATTACACATGGACTTGTGTGGTCCATTACCTGTACTGTCTCAAGGGGGAAATCGATACTTTTTAAGTATTATAGATGACTACTCTCGTAAAGCAACGGTTTTTCCAATAAGAAATAAATCTGATACGTTTCAAACTTTTATAAGGTATCAAAATCGAGCCGAACGTTTTTTAAAGAAAAAAATTATCGCCGTAAGGACGAATGGAGGACTTGAATTTTGCAACCAGGAATTCGATATGTTCTTTGAGAAACAAGGTATAAAACACGAAAAAACCAATGCGTACAGCAGGCCCGTAACCAGATGGGGGGCAGGTGGGGCTGAGCCCCCCCTATCGTCCTCTAGAGCCCCCTCTAACGATTTCTTTACTCTCTATCTTTTTAACAAATGCATATTTTAACTTACCTCAAAAGAAAAAAAAAAGCAAGAAATTTTTTAATTGTTTTGAACAAAATGGGAATACACCAAAAATTTTGTATCTGGAACCCTATTAGATTAGTTGTTTCCTGTTATCTTGCTAGCGGTATAATACATTCTCGAAAAGCATTTTAGCAGAACATTTCTTTCCTCTGAAAAAAATTAAGTCCAGGTGCACTAACTGGTCACCACATGTGTTAGCACATCATTATATTTACAAAACAACGATCTTACTCAGAAGGAATGAAAATGGACACATGTTGCCGATAATTAGTTAAGCAATGGTCAAAGTCTTGGCTAAAACATAGTAAACCTATGTTTCTAAATTTTAGTGCTTTGCCTGTTATATACATGCTTTTCAGTAGATCTAGTTAACGATGAAATCACTTGGAAACTAGAATGTTTAAAAATTAGAAAGATAAAATATGTCAATTTATACACGTGGAATAAAAAAAAATAATTGAAAGCAACTGATTGTTTCATGTTATGGGGGTTGGCAAGGATATATTAGGAAAATAGGAAAAAGGTATTTTCTTTTCTTTGGTTTTTGAATTTTCGTCTAATTTTTTTTGAGTTCAACAAAAACTTTTTTTTGTTTAAATTTGTCATATAACTTAAAAATATTAAGCAAAAAAAGCATGATTAAGGTTAAGTTTATTATAAGATTACGACAAAAATATCTTCAATTATTTGGTGCATATGGTACATTAAATTTATTTTTCAGTATAAATTTTAACATATTTACAGAACCATTTTTATTTACAAAGGCATAAAATTAGCAAATATGGTTATTCAGTCAATCAAACAGCATTTTACATTTTTCTGTAAAAGAAAAATTATCTGTCAAAAAATGATGGCAGATTTGACGTCGGTTAATTTTCATGCCATTTAATGACAAAACAATAGTTGTTGAGTAGTAAATGAATATAACTCGTAATATATGGTATTTATAAGTAAACAGAAAACAGTATTCAATTCATAGGCGTCTGAATGTGAGAAGATGGAATTTTTAAACAAATGGAAATAAAATCATTTCTTGAATGCATCATGAATATTCTCGTTATTGAGTGAAAGAAAAGTATTTTTTAAGATCAATTGAAACGAGAAAACACTTAATAATAAACAGTCATTTTACATTTAATGAAAGTTGTTCACATCTTTCGAAAATGGGTGTTTATGTCATTGTGCTTTGTTTTGTTTTGTTTTAAAATGACATTGGACAAATTTTAGGAAAAACGTGTAAAACATATGCGGAAATAAACAGCATTCAAGAATATAAAATTAACATCACAATCTTAAAAAAAATTTTTTTTTTTTTTTTAAACAAAATCGTTATTAATTTCTTGGGGACGAGCGACCCATGTACATGCTGCCAAAAAGTACTCAGCATCCTTGTTTATATCCACCAGTAAAATTTTACTGAAAAATTTGTCTTATTTAATCTAAAAGACTACTGTCTCTAAGGGGCAAAGTCCAGATATGTTTCAAAAATATGAAATAAATATATATTTGAAATAATGATTCATGTTTGAAATTATATAATTATATACAGAATTCTAAATCTAATTAGTGAATTGTTAAATAGCTGCTTTTATAAATCCTATTATTAATAAAATAAGGTCAGACAAATTAGTTTTAAAGGGAAACTTACATCATCACTAAATTAAATCGTATTTAGAACAGCCGTGACTTTAAAATGATCTGATAATTTAGCAGAAAACTAAATATTAATAAAATTAAATAAACCGCGACTTACTGTTAGTTAAAAATATGAAATTAAAATAAGAATAACAAATTAGGTTTTATTAAGTCTGTAATTTCAACCAAAACAATCATGCAAAAACTGTAAATTTTTAACTACTTTTTTTTTTTTTTTTTTTTTTTTTTTTTTTTAAATACCAAAAATAAAATTGACTTCAAAAACTACTGCAATATATACACTATATGGCCATTGATTATTGGACACTTGCGATTTTAGACATTTTACTAAATATCTAGAAAAATAAATGAAAAATCATCTCGAAACGCTTAGTGTATAAATATAATAGTATATGTCATACATCTCCGTGAAGATTTTTTACCGAAACTCTATAGGGGACCGTCAGCAAATTAAAAAAGAATCAATATCTTTTGAATAACCCTGTCAAAACTAATGTAACAAAAGCGCTCAAACTCTAGATTATGATGGAATCCCTTATTGTAATACACTGTGTTCATTTTTATGCAAATAGCATGCATACTCGCAGAGTAATTAAGGTTTTTATAAAAATGGTCCCAAATTTTTCCAAGTTTTCCCCTTATAATTTTCAGAGTTCTTAATATAAAATAATATTTTTTTCAGAAAATATGACAAACAACATTGCACACAGTACCCTGTAATGAGAATTAAAGAATAATAAAAATTGATGAAAAATGAGTAGGTTTACTAAATAATTTTTTACTGTGCATGCGTCAAAGATATCAAAATTTCATTTGCATATTATGTTAGCTAAGTGTATAGAGCAACTTTTGTAAAAGTCTCAAAATCATAGCTGAAAATTCTGAAAGTAATCGTCTATAGAAAAAGGACAAAATCCGTTGTTTCCAAAATGAAGCAAAAAAATGAGGAATTTTATCCAAATGTAGTAGTACATCCCGTATTGTGTATTCTATATTGACACTAATCAATGAATATATGGATACAACCCCTCTTGTTTTTGCTTCATTTTGAGAATAACGGATTTTCAACTTATTCAATTGACGATTATTTTCAGAATTTTCAAGTTATGATTTTGTGACTCTCACAAAAGTTGCTCTATACTTTTAGCTAACATAATATGCAAATGAAATTTTGATATAGTTGACGCATGCGCAGTAAAAAATTTGGTAAACCAACTCATTTTGTATACAATTTTCATTATTTTTTAATTCTGATTACAGGGTACTATGTGCAATGTAGTTTGTCATATTTTCTGAAAAAAATATTATTTTATATTAAGAACTCTGAAAATTATAAGAAAAAAATTTCAAAAAATTTGGGACCATTTTTATAAAAACCTTAATTACTCTGTGAGTATGCATGCTATTTGCATAAAAATGAACAAGGCGTATTACAATAAGGCATTCAATCATAATCTAGAGTTTGAGCGCTTTTGCTACATTAGTTTTGACAGGGTTATTCAAAAGATATTCATTCTTTTTTAATTTGTTGACGGTCCCTTATGGAGTTTCGGGAAAAAATCTTCACGGATATGTATGACTTATACTGTTATATTTATACACTAACAATTTTGAGAGGATTCCTCATGTATTTTTCTAGATATTTAACAAAATGTCTAAAATCGCAAGTGTCCAATAATCGATGGCCATATAGTGTATATATTATATATGTATCTATATGTATGTTGCTATTTTTTCCATAATGGCCAGTATAAACGCACTATTTGATATTAACCATAACTATAGTTGCAAATCTCACTTGAACATAAACATTTATAACATGAGAAAAAATGCAACAAAAATACTAAAATTAAATTTTCTAAATTAAATATTAAATCGTAAAAAATCTCACGGATAATTGGAGGGCGTATCTATTGGACACTTATATTGAACTTAGCTTCACTTGCATTGACACCAAAAAGTCAAATTAATGTTCATAAAAATGCATATAATACGCATGGTAAATACGCATGCTCTTAATTTCTTATTAATTATTATGTAAAAGTATGTTTTCACCTTGCAATAGTTTTTGAAAAAGTTTTTATTTTTAATAAAAAAGAATATATATATACTTATTTTCCGATGATCATGAAGTATTTTGTATTTAATTATTTCTTTATAGAAAAGTTCCGTTATAGAGAGGTTTCAGTTTAGACGGGTTCCTCTATAAGCAGGTCCATTTTATCAGTTTTTGCAATATTTAATTTTTTTAAGGTATGGATTGTTAAAATATGTTAGCCCCCAGAAAAATTTCAGAGCCCCCCCTGGCATGACTCGCTGGTTACGGCCCTGGCGTACAGTCCAAAAATGAACGGAATTTCGGAGAGGTACAATTTAACAGCAATGGATGGTGTTAAAACACTATTAAATTCTAGTGGAGTACCGCAAAAATTTTGGGGGGAAGCCTTGTTGTGCTTCACGTATGTTTGGAACCGGGTGTGTCATAAAGGTAATAAACAGACGCCATTCGAATTGTATTCAGGCAGAAAACCATCCGTAACTCACCTAAAAATTTTTGGCTGTTTAGCATATGTCGGTGTGCCAAGGCAAACTAGAAGAAAATTGGACATGAGGGCTAAATTGGGAGTTATGCTGGGTTATGCTCAACAAACTAAGGGTTATCGCATTTGGTTAAAGGACGAAAATAAACTAATAGAAACTATGAATGTTAGATTCGATGAAACGAAAAAAGGTTTTGAAGTAATTTCGGCTGCAAAAGTGTTAAAAGGTCCAATATGTAACTTTACTGTTCCAGAATTTTCAGATGACGAGGACATTGATCCGGTAACTGACACATTAATAGATAAACTTGAAAAATTGGATTTAACCGCGAGTACATCTACACAAACTGAAAAATTAACACCGTGTGCTGATATACAGTGGATTCGTAAGGCTGTTCCACGATCAGATAAAAGCAGAACTGACATACACTGGTGTCCAAAATTTAAGCATAATTGGTAATTAAATAATTATTTTTAAGTAATGAAAGAAATATGAATCGGAATGTGCTGAAACTCCAGGTGTGTAAACAAAATAGTACGCGTCACATATTTTCGCGAAGAGTTTTCCCCGAAATCGAACAGGGGACCGTCAACAAATTGAAAAGGAACGAAGATCTTTTGGATAACCCTGTCAAAACTAATGTAGCAAAAGCGTTCAAACTGCACATTATGATTAATTGGCTTATTGTAATGTACTGTGTTAATTTTTACAAGGATAGCATGTATACTCGTAGAGAAATTAAAGTTTTTATAAAAACAGTCCTAAATTTTTCCAAGTTTTTTGCTTATAATTTGCAGAATTCTTATTATAAAATAATGTTTTTTTCTGAAAATATGACAAACATCATTGTACATAATACCCTGTCATCAGAATTTAAAAATAATAAAAATTGTATGAAAAATGAGTATGTTTAGTAAATAATTTTTCATTGCGCATGCGTCAACGGATATCAAAATGTCATTTGCATTTTGTGTTAGCTAAATGTATAGAGCAACTTCTGTAAAAGTTTCAAAAACATAGCTTGAAAATTCTGAAAATGGGAGCCTATAGAATCAACTCAAAATCCGTTATTCCTAAAGGAAGCAAAAAAATCAGGGGTTTTACCTAAATATAGTTGTACGTGCAATATTGTGTAGGCACTAAACAATGGAATATGGATACAGCCCCTCATCTTTTTGCTTCATTTAGGGAATAAAGGATTTTGATCTCATTCTATCAACGATAATTTTCAGAATTTTTAATCTATGTTTTTGAGACTTTCACAACAGTTGCTCTTTACATTTAACTAACATAATATGCAAATGAAATTTTAATAGCGTTCACGCATG
Organism: Maratus speculifer; assembly: GCA_964019185.1. Taxonomy (NCBI): domain Eukaryota; kingdom Metazoa; phylum Arthropoda; class Arachnida; order Araneae; family Salticidae; genus Maratus; species Maratus speculifer. The sequence continues at coordinate 269,268,827 of OZ025298.1, forward strand.
CGCAGTAAAAAATTATTTAGTAAACCTGCTCATTTGTCATACAATTTTTATTATTTTTTAATTCTGATGACAGGGTATTGTGTACAATGATGTTTGTCATTTTTTCAAAAAAGAACACTATTTTATATTAAGAACTCTGCAAATTATAAGCAAAAAACTTAGGACTGTTTTTATAAAAACCTTAATTTCTCTACGAGTATACATGCTATCCTTGTAAAAATTAACACAGTACATTACAATAAGCCAATTAATCATAATGTGCAGTTTGAACGCTTTTGCTACATTAGTTTTGACAGGGTTATCCAAAAGATCTTCGTTCTTTTTCAATTTGTTGACGGTCCCCTGTTCGATTTCGGGGAAAACTCTTCGCGAAAATATGTGACGCGTACTATTTTGTTTACACACCTGGAGTTTCAGAACATTCCGATTCATATTTCTTTCATTACTTAAAAATAATTACTTAATTACCAATTATGCTTAAATTTTGGACACCAGTGTATATTATACTATAAATGGCACAAATACTTGCTTAAGATTGCACAATGATGTACAGACTTATTGTGATAAAAACAAAATTGAATTTGACAAAAAAATGTTTGATTTCAGTGGAAAGAATACTTTATCGGGGAAAGTTTCGGAACTCATGGATAAAGATGAGGCAAATTTAATCGAGGTTCAAATTCCTAAAAATTATAAGCAAGCAATTAAATCACCGGAAGCATACGAATGGATAAATGCAATGGAACAAGAAATGAAAATAATGAACGATCGTAAAGTTTGGACTTAAGTCGACCCTCCTAAAAATGTAAAAATATTGGGTAATCGATGGGTATACACGTTAAAATATAATGAACGAAATCAAATTGTAAGATACAAAGCCCGTCTTGTCGCTCAAGGTCATAATCAAGTTAAAGGGGAAACGTATGATGAGGTGTTTTATCCCGTGGTAAATTTTTCTGTAATTAGACTCTTTTGTACCATATTTGTATGTTTGCTGAAATGGACTGATATTCAGTTAGATATAAATAATGCTTATTTGTATGCTAATTTAAATGAAATAATTTATATGAAGCAACCAGAAGGTTACGAGGTTAATGAAAGCAAAGTTTGTTTATTACTAAAAGCTATTTACGGTTTGCATCAAAGCGGCCGTCAATGGTTTTTCGAACTGGATGAATTTTTGCAGAAAATGAACTTTGTTAAACTATCTTGGTGCAATTGTGTGTATTCATTTAAAAATAATATCATACTAATGTTTTATGTTGATGATATCATTTTGTTTGGTAAAACTAAAAATGACATAGATGAAATTCTAGAGTTATTGAAACAACAGTTTAACTTTAAATTAATTGGTAAAACTAGAAAACTCCTAGGAATAGAATTTGAAGAAAAAGAGGGAAGATTATTTATCCATCAACAAACTTACATAGATAGGATTTGCACATTTTTTTCAAAATATAAATTTTCAATAAGTTCACTTCCTATTTCAAAGGGTCGTGTTTTTTCTAAATTAGACTGTCCTCAAACTAGTGATGAAGTAGACGAAATGTCACGTTTACCGTATAGAAATTTAATTGGATGTCTTTCTTTTATAGCAAATAGAACGAGACCCGACATCATGTATGCGTTAAACATATTTTCGCAGTTTCAAGCGAATCCTGGCATTAAACATTGGTGTGGTTTACTAAAACTTTTAGGGTATCTGCAGTATACTAAATGTTATAAGCTGGAACTTCCGAAGATAAAATGTTTAAGACTTAAGTGTTTTTCCGATTCTGATTTCGCCGCTAATAGAGACGACAGAATTTCAATTGGGGGGTATATCACTTTTATAGATGAAACACCAATTTCATGGCGGACGTTTAAACACAAATCCATCAGCTTATCCACAATGGAAGCTGAATATATTACACTTACGGAAGCAGCGAAAGAATTAACGTGGTTAAAAAATATACTAGAAAATGAAAGCCTAAATTTAAGTTTAAATGAATGCTTACTCTATTGCAATAATCAAGCGGCAATCAGTTTTTCCCATTCTCCTATTGAAAACGCTAGAACGAAACATATAGATATTAAATATCACTTTTTACGAAACTTGGTTTACGATAGCATATTTAAATTGCAATATATTAGAAGTAACGTTAACCCTGCAGATATTTACACGAAACCTCTCACAAGAGATAAACTTTTGAAATTTTGTAAAATGATTTTTGAAATTTAATATTGTTTAATTGTATTTAAAGTACGTGAATGTAATTGCAGATAAAGGGAAAAAAAAAAACTAAAGTTTACTTTGGGTTAATGCATTATCAGTTAAAGCATTCCTGATCTTGTACTAAACCAATAAATATTCTTAAATATGAACTTTTTTTGAAATGAGAACTTGGTTATAATTTTTCATTTAAAGGAAGATTCCTTTAAAATATTTTCTGTGTTTTCAAATAAATATTTTGTGTGAAATATTATGTGTAAAATTAATGTTTAAAATCTGTTTAAAATGAATGCAAAAAAAAAAAAAAGTAATATAATTTAATTTGTTTTTAGCATTGTAGTAAAGTCTTACTACATTTGTATTTGTATCATGACATGCAGTAACACTGGAAAAAGGAGGCCGATTGTTGGCTTTAAAAGTTATATGTTAATAGTTTTAGATGCTTTACGTTCGCAACTTTTATCAATTCCGTAGTTTTTCCAGTTTCACTTGCATTAAAGCACAATCTGACGTCATTGCAAGAATTTCAATTGAGTATATAAAGGTATTCTAAACTGTTTGACGTCATTATGTAATCGATGTTCGGCCAATCATAAAAATTGTTTTTTCAGAGATTCTTCGCAGTCCCGTTTTTCCCCACTAGTGGAAATTATGCAAATGTAATATAAGATTTTCTTTGCTTTTTAAGACGTTGGCCGAGGATCGAAGGTTGGTGATGTGTTTTTCTAAGAGCTGGTTTATTACGCATTCATTTAGTAGTGCCGGTATGCTTACCGTGCGTATAGATGCTGTCAGCACAGTTAAGATTTGTTAGTTTTTCATCATGTTTAATTATTTTAGCATCAATGTTAGTTTAAATGTTTTTTTTGTGTTGTGTGGAGATTGTTATGTTAAAGTACTGTTAATAAAATATGTCTCCAAGAACTTTTGTTATCTCTCAGACTTCCATTTCACAACTCTGCTAATTTACGTTTAAGTTTATGAAAGAAAGGGGGTCATCAATTATTATTATTATTATTATTACTAATTTATAAGTACATTTTATTTCATTTTAATCTCTCCTTTTAGTTAATTTTTTAATTTTCCCCGCTATTTTCCCATTTCCCTTCCCCCCTTCTTCCTTTCCTCTCCTTCATTGTTTATCTTGTTTTGTTTATGCTCTTCCGTGATTGGCTGTTGCCTTCTACTTTCCTACTGGCTGTTCCTTCTGCTTGCTCCCTCTCCCTCCCGCATTCCCCTTCAGTCGTGCCGCTGCATTCATTGTAGACGCACGTCTTCTTTTTTGCGCCTGACGAAGAAAGACTAAGTTCTTTCGAAAGGCCTCGCGCAGTTAACTTATTTTATGGTGTTTAAAGAAGTTTTTTCACTTCAATTGTAAAAAGCATTTAAAATTAAAAATAAAATATAAAAATGGAAATAAATTAAAAAATAGCTAAAATGGGCACAACTACAAATAAATAGCTTTCATTTAAAAAAATAATTATCAAAATCGGTTGAGTAGAAAATTCAGGGCTGATGACTAAAAAAACAGCCAGGTCTTTTAAATATATAGATTGTATGAATGTCTCGTTTTAACGGCCCGATTATGAAAAAGTGGGCCACAATTTTTGACACGACACTTTATAGCTTGTCTGAAAGAAATAACATGGGAGGTTAAAAACTCATTTCAATAAAAGACAGCGTAAAAAGATTTTTTTTTTACAAAAGACTGCACAAAAAACAGTAATTTCGACAAAAAACTGCACAAAAAACAAGAATTTTGTCTAAAGACCGCCCAAAAAACGCCATACTTTGTCCATGAATCGCATTAAAAATGTGAATTTCATCCATGAATCACATAAATGCTAATTTTGTGCATGAATCTCGTAAAACACAAATTTTGTTTTTAAATCGAGTAAAAAATGTTACTTTTTCCTAAGAATTGCATAAAAAAAACACGAATTTCGTCATTTGATCACTCAAAAAATGCAAATTACGTCCATAAATCATGTAAAAAAAAAAAAAAAAAAAAAAATTATGTCCATGAATGGCATAAAAAACAAATTTTGTTCATGTTAAAATAATAATATAACACATAATTTTTATTAAACATTGAATTAATTTGCAGAAAGTTTTTGACCCAATATTTACATGTGCAGGAAGTTTTGGGTTTTATACAAGTCTGAGTGTAGCTAAGTCCCAAAGTTGACAATATCATGGAAGACAGTAATATCTCTATGACGCAGCCTTAAACTTGAAATCATATTGTAGAATGAACGAAGTGCAGAATTCATATATACAGCTAACTTGATATTGAAGGAAATGCGAAAAGCCGTCTTTTAATAACTCAACATATACAGCTCGTTGTTCTGATTTTTTTTAAAACAGCCTTAGATCTGCAGTCTAATCTTATTCTGAAATTTTTAGAATTCAGCGTGAGAGTATATTTCGAGATCTGTAAACCCATTTTTAGACCCTTAGCGATAGTGTAATTTTGTCTTTTTTTTTCCCCCGAAAAAAGATTTTTTTAAAAGTTAATATAAGTCTGTTCCTTATGAAGTGAATAAAACTTACCTAGCTTCTAGAAAAACTCTTGTTTGTTATATAATCCTCATGAAAAATTGAACTATATTTTTCGCATTTCTATGGTAATTTCAATGCAAATATCCATGAAGTCATTTACTGTATTCATGCGCATGCTTGCTTTTTCTTTATCTTCTTTTTTCTCCACTCCTTCCTGCAAGTTTCTGGCTCAGTCGGTACATTATTGTGCTGTAGACCTAAAGGTCTGGTGTTCTATCCTCTCCGACACTTTAAGTTTTGTTTTGATCTTTTTTTAAAGTCAATTAATAAAGTATAGTCGACTTTTATTATTCGTTCCATTGTATTTTTTAAATTATGAATCAGATGATTAAATGAAATTTTAATTTAAAAAAAATTTTGGCTCAAGCAACTTACTTTATTTATAATAATTTATGTATAATATAATTTTCTATGATATATGATCTTACAAGACAACAGGTACAAGTAACAAAAATTCAATTTCGAGTAAATTGTATTTAAAGATAATTCATGTTAAATTTGAGCATTGATAATAATTCATTGAATTGAAATAGGAAACTGTCGCTTGTTTCATTGTGGTCTTTCAACTCCTATTTCAATAACTGCAAAAAAAGTGTAGTGTAATTTTCTTTAAATTTATAATTAATATTGATTATTATTCGACAAAAGTGGTTTATTTCTTTAACACAGCAGATAATTAGAAAATCAATTATACTTCTTCACATGAAAAGAAAAAAGCACATTTCCAGGTCACCTGTGCATTTAGTCTATTTTTTTCAATTTTGTCACCTATACGGCTTTAAAAAAAAACTTAGAAAAAACATAGAATATTTTTTTGGGGGTGTGGGAGGGAGGCATGATGTAATTTAAAATAGTCAAAATAATCAAAAATTTCAAGGCCAAACTTTAGAGTTTGTTGCAGTGCAAATCTCTATTTTTATGCACAAAATGCTCAGTGGTTGCTTTCTTTAAGGTTAAGAGGGAAGAGAAATTATTCTTCTACTTACTTTTAGTAACTAGAAATGAAATTTTTATGCAGAAATAAATACACTGTGCTATTTTAAACATATACAATAACCACCGCTTAATAAAATCATATTAGTTCTGACCCAAATTCATTTTAATTAAAGGCTGATTTTTATATCCAGCGAACATTCCCGAAGTCAAAATCGATGGTGGTACCCAAAATTCGAATAGAAATGGCAAAACATAATATCTAATGCCAATAACAAACAGGATTAATTATTTTTGTCCAAAATTACTTAATCATTCAGTCAAAATTAATAAATACCTCGTGTATAAAATTAATAAATACTTAAATATAGAATTAATTTAAGCAGTATTATTTTCATTATTGAACTTTCTGAAAAACTGAACAAAGATGCTTTGTTTGGTCGGAACAATTAAATGTTCAATGTTTTTTACAAAAGAGTAATATTGACTATATAGTTCTTGTCCTGCACCCCTATTCTTTAGTACTTGTTTATAAAGAGCTTTTGTGCATCCATAGCAGTGGGTGAAGGACTCTTTGTCTATGTCGGAATCTTCATCTTCACTAGCTGATCTGCTTGAAACATGCAAAGACAAGACCTGCTACACTATTTCTGTGTCTGATATTTCAATGAAGGTTATGAGGTTTTTGTCAATTTCAACATATTGGAGGAATTTTTGTCAAATTCTTCCTCACTTTCAAAAGGTAGCGGTAATTTCTTGTGACTTTCCCGATTTAAATTTGCAAGTCAAGAAGCAATTTTTTATTGTGTCTTTTGTCACAGTGTCCCAAGATGTTTTAATGTAATGCATTGCGTCCAACAGACTGATAGATTTTACTACACAGCTTACACAAGAACACTCAGAAGAATCCCAATTTTCGATTTCTGTTACTATCTTTTCGGACATCTCCTTCTTATAACATTTAAAAGCTTTGATGATTCCTTGATCAAGTGGATATATAACACTGGTGATGTTAGGTGGAAGAAACATCTTTTTTATGTGCCTCAAAATCAAAGTTTGAGAATGTGTGGCACAATCCTTCATAACCAAGGCAATATTTTCTGTAAGTTTTTTTGTCCCACTATACAAGAAAATCTATGAAAATTGGAAATATCATCCAAGATTTTTATTGTTTCAGTAGTCAAAAGGAAGACTCTACTCATTTAAAACAAAGCGGTTTCTTACATCCTCCAATCACCAAAGGTGTTTTCTTGATAGACCCTGTCATGCTGCACATCAAAAGAACAGTTACACATTGTTTAATTTTCTTGCATCCATCACTGGATTCTGTTTTAAACATATGAGTGTGCTTTGGTAAAGCTCTGTAAAAGAGCCCTGTTTCATCAGTGTTAAAGATTTGAGAAGGATCATAGTCTTTCAACAAATCTGGCAAAACCTTTGCTTTCCAATCTGCAGCATACAAATCTGCATCCTGCTTTTTGCCGTACATTTTGCGATAAACAATATTGTTTTGTTCTTTCCATCATGACAACCAGCCATCAGTGGGCCTGAAGTTTTTAACTGTCATCATTTGCGCGAACTATTCAGCTTTCTCACACAAAATTCCAAAATGGGAACTTTATTTAACCTGGCCTTTCAAAACCAATCTAAAAGTGCTGCCTCGATGTCTTCTGTTGTCCCGTTTTGCTTTCATTTGTGGTTCAAATTTCCATTTGTTAGAATTTGAGACTTAATATTATCTCTGTTCTTAGGCAAACTGCATACAGCAGATTGGGAAATCCCAAACTTTGACATTGCTTGTCTTTGGCTACATTTCGATAAATTATCATAATTCTCTAAAATTTGCTTTTTTCCCCTTTAGGCTTAAATCCTTTCACTTAGACAACTTAGTCATTAACAAAAATTTTTCAAAGGTTTCAAAAGGAACTAAACTGAATTAAATTCTCTTTTAAAAATTACAAAAAAAGCTACTTGATCACTGTAACAATAATTTTTGTAACTCACGACTGCATTAATAATCTTTGAAAGAATGCATTCATTTATTATATCCACCATAAATGTACCTACATCTTATCCCCATTCCTCTTTAATACACCGTTTCTTTCTATACTAATCTTGTACGAAATCCCCCCAAGAGGGGGAAAATTGGTTGTTATGACCAGTGATGGGTATGTTTGTTACCAAGCAGGTGAGACTGTGGAATATGAAAAGTATTTTTTTTGTTGTTGTTCTGAAAAAGAAAGCAAAAATTGAAATTTTTAGTAAATTTTAAGCTGATTATTTTGCTCTTGGAGAAATTTAAATTTTTTAACCGGCGATGGAGATTTTATTAAGCTGCAGTCTTAACAGAAGTTTGTACTGATTTGATTCCGGTCCTCAAAATTTGATCAGATTAAGCAGCTGATTATATTAATGAGTGATTTTATTAAACGGCGGGTACTGTATAACATGAAAATCATGAAATGCTGTCCAGGGTGTGTAGATAGGATTAAAGATTATTTACATATACGCAGAAATTTTTAAATAAAATTAATCTAGAATTTTTTTTTTTTACTGAACACATTTGGTATTGGGCTTTGATGTCTTAATGGGATACATTAGGGCTTTGGGTATTATCCATTTCCTCAATAAACTAGTCGTTGGGGGCCACTGTAATACTTACCCATCATGGATATGTATATGAAAATAAAACATGTGAAACTATTTATACAATGTATTGCAATTCATAAACAAAATTTAAATATTGTTAATATACATAGTAATGCTATATTAAAGAAATGCTGATGTACCAATTTTGACAAATTATATAAAACGCCAAACTACTCAAGTAGTACCGAACTGCGTAAAAGAAACATCCATATAACTCCAAAAATAATAATTATATTAATTAACAATTAACTGCGTCGGATTAAGCGTCTCATTTCCAATTAAAATATACTTCTGAATTGAAATTTGAATGAAATACAGGGTCATGAAAAATCGAAGAATGTGGAAAACAAGATTACAAATATATTGGCAACTAATAATCCGACCGACTTCGTTCTATATGCAAAATATGTGTTATTTTACTGCCTTTTATGTCCATTCCTTAGAAAAAAAAAAATGCGAAAATTTTTATATACGTTTCATCAGAACGAATTTTTCGAGAGTCCAAAAAAAAAAAATTCCGGATAATCGAGGTTGCTGATATTAAATAGGGTTCGTCCCATGCTTACATACTAACTACATACAAAATTTCAAGTCTCTATCTCAATTTGTTCGGGAGATAGAGCGTTTACAGACAGACAGACAGACGGACGGCAAATTTTTTTTTCTAAAAATATGTTTTTCGGAATCTCTACTATCTAAAACGTGTAAATCTGTCAAAAAAAAAATTTCGATTTTCAAAACGATTGCAAGACTTACCCTGTACTACGTATGATGGGTAAGTAAAAAGGGCACAAACTCAATGTTTTTCTTTTGTTATTGCAGATATTCTTTATTAATAATTACTGCATTTTTATCTAATAATCAAATAAAGCTAGAAATGTGTTTTTCACACCGAATTTTGCAAGTTTAAAAATAACCGAAAAGATTATCACAATGTCTGCCCGTCCTGATATTAGAGTAAAATATAAAATCATAAAATTAAAAATGGAAGGGAAAAAAAAAAAAAAAAAAAAAAGAACAAGTTTTTTTGCTATTTTCACTTTTTAAAAGTCAAAATCAACATTTTAACCACTTCACTGGTGACGGGTATAATGAAACAGTGCTTTTACCCCTGACTTATCTCAGAGCAGACGGTGAAGTGGTTAAAGGGAGAAAAAAAAAAGGATGAAAATTATTTTCTAAGTTTATTGTTCTTACAAACTAGAAATAATTCACATGTATGATGCTAGGATGTGGGGAAGATTTTTAATTATTTTTTTTTTCTAAAAAAATTCAGATCATTATTTTAAGAAAAATTAATTAATTAATACTCATTTCAAAAAAAAAAAAAAAAAAATTTATCTTCCATAATTTCATTAATATATCCTATAAATCCAGTATTTTCATTTGATACATCGCAGCTTCCCTATTTGAATAATAGCAATATACAAAAAATATATTTGTCTAAATTATTTTATTATTAATTATTCATTCTTAAAATTATATTAATCAGTCTTAATTTTAAATGTAGACCATTTTCATGTAATCGCCCGGTCTTTTAATCGTATAATTCGTAATTTATGCTATCTCAAAATTTAAGATAATCTCCATATTTTTTATGTGACGATAGCTAATTTTTCCTTTTTGAGCATCGCCATTTTCTTTCCTGATACTTCCTAGATGCTGGACATGAGTCATCGGGGCTTAGAATGTTCTACGACATTCCAGAAGCGTCGTTTTGAAACAAATTTCCCGCCGAAATATCAGCGTCCAGCCCTTGATGACGCATGTTTGTTCTAGATCATTCCTAGCATCGGGTGATGCGAGACCCTGATTGGCTGAGCGCACGCGCGCTGCCGTGAGAGGAAGATTCTCTGATTTATTTGACACTTCTACAGAGACCAGCGTTAGCAACAGACGTCCGTGGCCCGGCGCTGCCCTCTCGGGGGTTAGCATCGGAAGAGTTAAGGATTGTTCTCAACGGCAGAGGAGAACGTAATTTTTTTTGTCTTTGTGGCTAACTTTGTACTTTAAATTTTTTGGTCCTGCAATATAATCATCTTTTTAATAACTCTCCCAGCCTCCATCCTAATTAAAAAACTTTAAATCTATTTCAACAACATTCTATCTTGAAAGATCGGCTATGTGGGATAATCTCCCATGCTTTTGTGCAACACAAGTCACGTATTTTGTATCTGCGGCCGTCACTCAATAAGCCAACAGTCCTTCTTGTAATCTTAGTGGGATCCAGAAACCGGTACTCAATCGCCGATTCCAGCTTTCACTAAAGAGTGCTCCATTGCTGACTCCAGATTACACCTAAGAGTGTTCCATCGCCGATTCCAGATTACTCAATCGCCGATTCCAGCTTTCACTAAAGAGTGCTCCATCGCCGACTCCAGATTACACCTAAGAGTGTTCCATCGCCGATTCCAGCTTTCACTAAAGAGTGCTCCATCGCCGACTCCAGATTACACCTAAGAATGTTCCATCGCCGATTCCAGATTACAGCATAAAGTACTCCGTCGCCGATTCCAGATTCTATTAAGGAGTATTCCATCAACGAATTCAGATTGCATCATAGTGTAATACCAAAGAGTGAGATATGACAACTACAATTGGACCGAAAATTTCCCTAGTATAAAAAAAATCTACGCAGACTATACTCGATGAATGTTTTTATTTAATTTCCTGATTTTGTGCACAGGAAGATTTGATGTGTATAGAAAAGAAAAATTATTAAATAGTTTGTAATCTTATCGTTGGCCAACGTTATCTGCAGTACAATGGTAAATAAATACATTCAAATTTGATTCATCTAGTCTGTTTTCATGAGGGGTGAGTGTTTCTTTTATTTTATTTTCTTTAATTTCATCTGTCTCAAGTAATAGGCTTAATTCTGAAGAATTTTAATTAAATTTTTTTCTTGACACAACGCAATATGTACTTACGTTCACGCGCTGCTGGTTGTATTTGAGGAATTGTTTACCGGTAATATTATTGTTTTGGGCCGACTTGTTCGTTCCCTCAAATTTTGGCTGCTAAATATTGCTGGGATAGCGATTCCCCAAATACAACGTATAGCATATGATGAAATTACTATCAACATATGAAAAAAAGAAAATTCTTTTAAATTATCAGAATAATGAATTATATTGTATTTATTTGCACCGTTGAATAACTGATTGTTATCCTGAAATAAAATAATTATTGAAAACATGATAAAGAGCTTGAAATTCATTTTGTGAAGTGGCCTAGATGAAATGTAGTAAAAAGAGTAATTGGGAGATTAGTATATAAAATACTATTAAAATTCCCTGCTTAAATATGGTATCTTTTTAAAGCTAAAGTGAATAATAAATATTAAAAGTAGTAAAACAAACCTTTGTAAATGTAAAATTAAGAAAGCCAAGGTATCCCGATTAGGTTGAGGAAGAGAACATACAATGTCATGCATAGCCTTTAAGCTTTTGTTGGTATCTTCCAAATCTAAAAAACAGAAAATGATATTTAAATTATTTGAATTCAAAAAAATAAAATTTTCTATATACTTTTTAAAGCAAAATAAAAACATGCTAAAATTTGTCAAAAATGCTGCTAGATTATAAATAAATTTCAAGATATACAGTGTGCAGTCAAACTTGACTGACAAAATCCCAGACCAACAAAATATTACAGTAGGCATCAAATTGATGAAAATTTCTCATAGAATATGGGGTCACAAACCAAAATACCAAATATCATAACAAAATTTGGGCTTATGGTAATAACTTTCAGAAACTAAGTACATTATGATAAAATTTTTAATAAACATTCTTACTTTTGTTGTAAATGAGATAATATACACATATACATATGAAACAAAAAATCCTGTTATCGCAGAGGGACAGACGATTATATGACTTAACGAAAATGATGATACGAATTGTGTTGATTGATGACATGAAAATTATTTATCACAGAAGAATTTCCCGTAGATTTTGTGGCTGGAGAAATATGGCAAATGGAGATGAAATGAGAGGTAGTTTCTCGAAATAAAGCAAGAGTTAAAGCCATTAATACTTTATTGTTGTATAAGTTCACCAAGCTACTTCATATTGCAACTGGATCTCAATAAATCGGCCACTCATGAACGATTGAATGATCAAACTTCGCATCTTGGAAACAGAATAATAAAAATGTTCTATTTTAATACTTCTGTTGGCAATTGAAAAATCAAATTCTGAACTCTAAGTCAGTGTCAGCCTGTTTTAAGGGGGAGAAATACGCAGAACATTACAGCCTAAGAGCTGAATACCAATGAGCGGGCATCAGTGGGCGGTAATAGGACGTATCCAAATACTATAAAGTAGGACATGGCCGACAGGTTCGGCCGACAGGTGAACCGAATACCGAATATTCGGCTAGCCGAATAGTAATTGTTGGGCCGAATAGTTAACTATTCGGCCGAATACCGAATATTCGGCTTTCCAAATTCTTTTTATATTTTAAAATTTAAAGGTATTAAAATGTTACTTTTTAAAACAGTTTTACATAATATTTAATAAAAGAAACTTACATTTTGATAAACAAAAGCTTTTTATAAGAACATATAGTATTGAAAAAAAAATCTGCATCGAGTTATTTTAGAAGCACAATTATGAAATGTTAATAAATTTTTCTACGAATCAAAACAAACATTTTAAAATCAAATAATGTAAAAAAGGCCGAAGAAAAATTTTACAGTCTGATAATTGTCCTTTTTAAATAACTCAAGGCAAATTTTTTTCAATATAAAGTACAAATACTTTCAACTTAATTTTGAATAAAGGCATGTTTGGCTCATAGTTCTTTTCTTATGAATGGTGGTATTTTCCACCCTTCCCATCATATCATATTTTACAGAAATCAAAGCATGTGAGTTGAAAATATGTTATCTTATTTATTGTTAATATAATAAATGAACACACAAGTTTTGACTTAGAGTGAGATGAAATACAATGTACTTATGACTCAATAAGTTGATTATGATTATGGTTTCATGAACAAAAATTGTCTGCCTTGATAGCTATTACTAATCTCAAAAGTTGTTTTTTTTTTTCTTTTAAAGGGCTTTTATTTGGGGGAAAGCAAGAAACAGATTATTTGCTAAACAAAATTTAGAAACTTGTATCTGCACATAATTTATTCCTAAGGAGAATCCTAATAAATCACCATTTTAATCCTTCTCATGTTTAATTTTTTTTAAGTTATACTTTACAAACAGCAAATAAATAATGTAAAAACATTCTATTTTATTTAAAAATGATTTTGTATCTAATTGTTTTAAATATAAATTAAAAAATTGACAGTTAAAAGTAGAAATAGTGAAAAGTTTTTAACAGTTTTTATTAAGTATTGAATGGCCGAATACTATAGCCGAATACTTTGATATTCGGCCATACCGAATATTCGGCAGGCCGAATAATTTCATATTCGGCTCAACCGAATAGTTTAATATTCGGCCTAACCGAATATTCGGTAACATGGCCGAATAGGCCGAATACCGAATAGATACCGAATATTCGGTGCATCCCTATCACAGACCTAATACGTACATAAAATAAGTAAAATTTGGTTTAATCAATATTTTTACGAAAACATATAAATTTTAAAACCGCTTTTATTTTACAAAACAATAAAAAAAAACTTTAAAATTTATTTTTTTTTAAGAATAGTATATTTAAATACTAAAAAAATTAAACAAAATAAAACCAGAGAAAAAAATCTGCCTATGACGGAATTCTGTCTTAAACAGAAAATGTGTTGATCTATGCAAAATAAATACAATAATACCTGAGAATAAAATAAAATCCATTTAACCTTCATAGGAAGGGCATTTGTCTATTACGTATTTTTTCTTTCCTACGTGATTCCGTCTTAAAAGGTTTTACTGTATAACATTTTTCAAATTCTTCAACGCACAGGATATGGATTAGTGATAATAAAATATAAGTGAAACATTTACATTTAAACATAGATTCATTGATAAAATAAATATATCACAGGCTTTGGCGCCTCTTTAATAATAAAAAGTATAAATATAAAAAACGAAATTCTATATTAAGTATTTTTGGTCCGAACTCCTCTACGCAAAACAATTTTTAACTATACTGAAGTAAAAAACTATGTAGAAATTCACGGCTGAGCCGGCTGTGATTTAAGCTTTTTTCCTGGCTGGTCCGGATTATGATTTTAACATTATTTCATGTCGGGCTGAACTTCTTTCCCTATGGGTCGGTCTAGGACCGGACCTAAATATTACGACTTATTCAGACCTCTAGTGCTATAGATCAACATGTTTTAGAAACAAGTTTCAATTTTAAATCAATACGCTGCTTTATTACGGCCAAATAAGAGGCACAATCTTATAAATACCGAAATATATATATATAAATATTACAATTTGTGGACGATCCCTTATTTGCTTTGAAAATTGATGAAATTCACTTCGTTTACAGGCATGGTAAAGTGGTGTAAGTCACGAATTTTTGAGAATTTTAGATTTTGATATCTCTGTTTGGTTTTCAGATAGGGAGATGAAATTTTTTTTGTTCAATTTAAGAATGGATAAGGAATAATTTTCTAATCGGGAATTTTGCTCTACGGGGGCCATATAAAAATTTAATTTTCGTATTTTTTCAACTAGACCCCCCCATGGAGTTGCAACTTATATTATCAGAAATTTCAACTTTTTTTATGAGTTTTTGCAATTGGAAGCATGGGTCTAGAGGCAATATTTAAGGAGATAGCCTATTGTTTCGATATTTATGACTCACCCTGTATGTGCATATATGACATCATACTAAAACCTGTATTTGTATTATCACCCTGAACACCAGCTGGCACAGGTGTGTCAATTTATGCCAGATTCCAGCATTATCTTTGTACGCTTGACATGTATGCAGTTTTCTTATAAATTAATAAGCATACATCACAAGCTACAAAATTTAAGAAAATCAGAATGCATTTTGTAGCACAAGGAAAATTAGACTACCCTTCTATTATGAGAATCAGCAGACTAATACTTGATAATATTTGATTATTTCCAAAACACCCGTCTTTACTAAAATAAAATTATCCAGCTTTTGTCAGAATGTGTTTATATAAGGCAGGTGTAGAAACATGTTTCATCCAGAAGAAATGAACTTGGCTTTATTAAATATAAGATATTTAAACCATAAAAAACATATTTAAAGTGGTTAAAAATATCCAAGATAATAAAATAGAAAGTTTTCAATAAATAAACAAATACAAATAATTTGCATACTCTGTTTTAAACATACACTATATATATATATATATACTGGGTGTCCCAAAAATGACTGATGGATTTTAAAATTCAATAACTTGCAAACGATGACAGCTATTAAAAAAATTTTTGCAGGAGAGTTATGTTTGATGTCAGCTTTTTTTTACCGTGACAATTGATTTTAGTTTGAATTTCAAACAATAGATGTCACTGACGGAGACTGGCGCTCAGTCGATGTCGAAATTGACGTCACTCAGCATTGATGCAAAGGAAAGAGATTAAGGATATGGAGTGCATTTTATTTGCCAGTACATTCTTGTTCTCAGGCCCCGATAAGGAAAGGGCATGTTTACAAACAAACGCATCCTTCAACCAATCTACCAATTACATTTTTGCTTTAGCGACCATTACAGGAATCATCATAGCTACATTGACCAATCATACAACAGAGCTTTTAATTGCAGACAAGTCAGACCAATCGTAGACCAATAAGATCGCTTTGACTTCTTGTGTACCGTAGGAGTCAAAGATGGGCAGGAAATTACTGTGGATCCACAGTAATTTTGCCCACAGTGACGTCAGCTGCCCTTTCTTTATTCTAAACTCATTCAATATGATTTCAATGGAATGCGTTGTTGCCATAGAAATAACAGATTCTTTGACAGGGGAATACAGCGTTCAGAAGTGGGCATAAATTTCAGAAGCAGCATTTGAGTTTGCAGGGGATTTTGCATTTATGAAGTTTTATTTTCCCGGATTAAATTACTTTTTATAGCATGATTTAAAGAATATTTTACGCATCGTATTTTAAAAGTATACTGTTAAAAATTTGAAACCCTTGCTGCATCGTCACACCTCCGCTTTTATAGAAAACGATTACTTCACTGTATTATGGAGCATTCTCATTGGTCAAAATAGAGATATTCTATAATAGTAGAGGAGTGACGATGCAGCAAAAGTTTCAAAATTTTAACAGTGTAGGTGAAGATATTTTGCTACAATCTTGCTCTTTGGGCCCAATTCTGAATTCATTCCATAGGATTTCAATGACATGTTGTTCCCATGGAAATAAAAATTCTTCCATAGAAAAATACAGTGTACAGAACAGGACATGAATATAATAAGCTGAATCCAAGTTTGAAGGCTATTTTACATTTATGAGTATTTATAGGAATTTTATCGAACCACTTTAGAAATTTAGTTAAAATTTCCAAAGTGTTAGTTTGGAAAAAAATTCCAAACTGAGTTACGAAATTCCTAACTTTCCTATTGGAATGTTCAAAAATTTAGTTAAAAGATCTAAAATTTATTAGAATATAACAAAAATTATAAAAATTTTAACAAAAACTCTTTGCTTAGTTTTAAAATACATGCATAAAATATTCTTTAAATCATGCCATAAAAAGTAATTTAATCTGGGAAAATAAAACTTCATAAATGTTAAACCTCCTGCAAACTCTAATACTGCTTGCGAAATTTATGCCCACTTCTAAACACTGTATTCCACTATCGAAGAATCTGTTATTTCCATGGCAACAACGCATTCCATTGAAATCATATTGATTGAGTTCAGAATCGGGGCCTGACAACAAGATTGTACTCGTGAATGAGACGCACTCCATAACCTTAATCTCCTTCCTTTGCATCAATGCTGAGAGACGTCAATTTCGGCTTCGACTGAGCACCAATTGCCATCTATTGTTTGAAATCCGAACTAAAATCAAGAATTTCGCTAAAAAAACTCCTGACATCATGCATAACCCTCCTGAAATTTTTTTTTAAAAAATAGATGTCACCGTTTGCAACTTATTGAATTTTAAAATAATTTTTGGGACACACTGTATATATATATATATAAACCATTAATACTATTACAATATATGAACTATTGAATTTAATAACTTACAGCACATTGAACATGGAAGGAAAAAATAGTTAATATAAATACAAATGGAATTTGTAGAACCAAAGCAAAATCTTCAGGTCACAAATACTGTTTGGAACTACAAATGAAGTGTGTGGTTTCATCTTCGTATTTGCCATGAAAAAACAAAGCAATACAAATTTGGTACTACCAACATGCACAAAACCAAAGCCATATGAAGAAAAAACATCATAAACAAGACACATCAAAACTACCACATTGGATAGCAAAATGAAAAGGGAAAAATAAAAATAATTATCGTCAATATGATAACAAATAAATAAATGAATTAAAAACAGAGTAATGTGATAGCAGAAAAATTAAACCATACACCATAGTTTATCCTATTAAGATTTAAAACAAAATCATTTAATTTGACTATTCTAAGCTAAACTCAATATCTTAATATAAGATGATTTAAGATTTAAAAATAGGTAATTAATATAATTACCCTATACACTTAGAAATATGTCACCAATTTATTAAAAGTAATGTACAATTTAATCATGTAAATTAATTAAATTATATTAATAGAATTAATTGATGTAACTATACAGTTATCCATTCATTTGTGTCAATTAAACATCCATTATAATATGTTTTTCAATTTAACAAATGCATTTCCCATTCTGTATATATATATAGGGAATGTGATTGGTAATTGTGATCCCTTTTAATTTCCTTATTCCATATCAACAAAAGCTTTTCTGCTTTCAGTTATACAGTATAAACAAAATTACAAGATTGATTAAATAATAATAAAATGCTTATAATACAAGAAAGTAAATGAATTAATAAATAGAGGAAAGATAAGAATTTGCAAAATTTAAGGGAGGGAAGATATACTGCAGTCATAGACTTTGTTTTTCCTTTTATTCAGAAAAACAGCAAAAATTTTATTTTGCAAAAGAAAAAACAATAATAAATTTGATGAGTTATAGGAACTAAAGTAATAGTTTATTTAGGTATCATAGCTAAAATTAGACAGAATTTTTTTAATTGGTGCAATTTTCTAAAACAAGGTAAAATTTTTATATGAGCCATGAGAAAGACATAATTTTTATTTCATAACTAGAAAGCCCAAAATGAAAACTTATTTAAATATAAAATTGAAAAATTCATTTTTTTTTTTTTTGTGTAGAACCTTTTTTGCAAAGTCACAAAAATTTCGGAAAATAACTATAACTTTCAATTTTGGTTTAACTTTTTAGCCCTAAATGTAACAAATAAATTTTCCATATTTTTTTTTTTATCAAATGTGCAATTTTTTTTAATGTACATATAGTGATATTTTTTAAGATTATTCACATTTTAGATCCAGAAAAGCAATTTATTGAAGATGGAACTGCAGTCTAAATACACAGATTAACAAATGTGCGATCTGAGAAATATCCAAGATCCTGTAGGGGAAGATGGAGGGCAAATTAGTACATTTTTTATTGCTTTAGGTAGTTTGAATGAAAGACATTTCAGTCATGAAAGAATTAACATGTCACGTTTTCATTTTGAAGTCGATATTAAATTGAAATCATTATAATGTGTAGATAACTGATAAACTTTTCCATCAAATAACAAATATAGATAAAACTTGTTCTTGAAGCAAATTCTGTGTATACATGTATAAACTAGACTACTTTTACAACAATTTTCATTAATGGAATTACATTCAACAGATCAATGAAGTCAAGCTTTAAAAATAATTGGAAACAGAAAGTATCTTCACAATGCAGCAGAATACCGAAAGCTAGAAAGTTTTTCTTTCCTAAAAATTATTAATAAATATAGAGGTTATTTTTAAAATCTATAACATAACTTACCAATTTTAGAATTTAATGAGTGATTTATTAAATTTAAAAAAGAAAATTAATAGATTATTTTTCTAAAAAAATAAAACATGCTGTCAAAAAAAAAAAAAAAAAAAAAAACATATATATATTTACCAGCTGCATTTACAAACTCTTGCCAAGCACTTCGAGTAACCAATGGTTCACTTAAGGATCTCAAAAATTCTTTGATAGCACTACAAATAACATTGATGTCAACTTTATGCTACAATGAAATAATAATAATGTTTAAAAAATGCTATTTAAAAAAAAGAGGATAACTGAAAATACATAAGCACGATATAAAATTTTTCACAGAAAAATACAAGCACAGAATAATTAGACTTTAGAATAACTTCTTCAAACCCAAAGTTAAAATAATTCTACAAATAGTCATTCATTAGTTTTTCACAAACAAAATAACATCATAGATGACAAAAAAAAAAAAAAAAAAAAAAAAAAAAAAAAATCTTTTGAAATTTATCATTTAGGGGACCAGTTATTTATGTTCAAAAATACAGATATAAAAGCACAAATCCTTTTAAAATACCAATTTAATCATTGCTGACCAAAATCCGCACAATTGCAAGTATAAAGGCTTTAAACTAGAGATAGATATACAAATCCTCAAAAATTTTCACTTTTCTGAAGGCATTTTGCGAACTCAGATGAAAATAACATTTATTTTATGAGGAAACTACAGCATAGATGTTGCCTTTATTGATTTGCCTTTAAAGCAAAGAATATTCAGATATTAAAAGGTAAAGTCAAAATGTAAAAAAATCGGATAGTTTAGTTTTTATCATGAAAAGAATAAATGTCCACATATGTGTAGTCAGGTAGCAAAGAAGTTATATAAGTCACACAAAAGAAAATTATTGGAATAGAACATTTATTTTCTCCTCTTTACATATTGTCATCTAAGAGTTATAAGGTTCTAACAACTTTTCTTTCTAGAAAATTACCTTCTGGCACAATAAGGTTTTACTTATATCTATGAAAGCATTCCTGCATAGAAATGACATTATACCTAACTTACTTCCACTTACAATAAAGAATAATTTAGTTCAATCGGATATTGTCAAAAGCAGCCAAAATCAGATGCCAAAGAGTCATTTTTTAAAGCAGCTGTTAGAATCTTATTATTCTCAGGTGGAAATATATAGCACATGTGTGTGTACAGTGACAAGGCTCCAAGATAGCTCTGTGAATGAGGGCTTAGTTCAGTTAAAAACATATCAGCATTTTGTTGCATTCTAACTATGTATATATTTTTGACTTGGGGTTTATAAATACAGTGGAACTTCTGCTTGATAAAATCCCTATTTAACGAAGTTTCCTACTTAAAATTTTTTGCTGAACCTTAACTTTTAACACTATTATCATGCAAATTAATCACTATATAGCGACAAAATTTACTCTGCACAATGAGGTGCATTTCATTTTTGTGTGTGTACAACTGTCAAATGAAATAGGGTTATGATGGATTTATAAATTTATTTCAATGGATTGCATGAAAATGAAATTATTTATTTAATCATTTGCAATCAAAAAATGCTAAAACTTTTCCCATACAACAATAAGGGGATTCAAACTTCATGAAAAGGTAACAGATCTATTCCTTAAATCATAGCAAACGCAGTAGCGTTTGGTATAATATGTTTAAGAAATGGAAAATGCAAACATCTTTTTGAAATTTCTGGCGAACCATTTGCTGTACGACAGTGATTTTTTTTCAAAAGATAAAACTCAATGAGACGAATAAAATGAAAGAATTCAAAAAATTATTGTAGTTTACTGTAGTATTTTATTTAACTTTTAACGAAAAAATGAAGACCTAAAATTCAACAAGCTATAGCTAACGATCCCATGGATGGATTTGTTTCATTTTCGGTTTATTTTAATTCTTTCGGTTAAACTTAAAATAGATTTTTTTTTTCCATCTTTGTATGTTTGACGATCGTTGAGAAAATGGATTTTGTGTCTTAAAACTCCAGTTGAACATTGTTTCTTTTTGTTGCTGTTGTAGTTTTTTTTTAATTCATTGCCACCAAATTTAAATAAGTTTTTTATGTATGTAACATAATTCATTCAAATTAAATAAATCTCATGAAAGACAATTATTTGTTTTTATTGCGAAAAATTTAGTTTCAGTTCTTTGAATAAAGTTGTGAACGCACTGTAATTATTTCGTTCGACTCCTTGGTTCATTTTACAGCAATCATGCATTTTATATGACAATGCAATAACTTTCTTAATTATTATAATACAATAATAAAATTTTGGCAGCAAATATTTTGCTTTTCAAAATATAAAAAAAATCTTCAGTTTTTATCAAAAAATTTGAATGACAAGAATTAAAAAATAGTCTGGTGAGCAACAAAAAAGGTTAATATGTTTTTAAGTATAAAAAAGTGTTTGACAAGTGCTTCTAATTGAGCATGAGAGAGGACAAGGGGTCCTTTCTTGGCTGTAGATCACTGTCAATGGGAAACTTGAAAAAATCATATTCGAACTTTTTCCATGTAAAATAAATTTGAGTAAAACTTTATCTTTCTCTTTATTAAAATTTTTAGTCCTGCTTTACATGTAAATTGTGCTGTTGACTCTGCACTGCAAACTGCACTGTTGACTCTGCATTGCAACTGCATAACAAATCAGTTTTCTGTGCAGTTCTATGCTGCGGGCATGAGTGATGACATTGCATGAGTATGCTACGCTACAGGAACTAAGGTTTCTGGTACTATTTGCCTTACATTAATGTTTAATTACAGTGTTTTTTTTTTCTGGCTGTGCCTTTGCGCTACACATTTTTATCGTAATTGCGACTAATTTCCTTTACATGAAAAAGCACAAATATGATTTTTTCAAATTTGGCATTGACAGTGAGCTGCAGCCAAGAAGGGACCCTTGTCCTCTCTCATGCTCAATTAGGAGCACTTGTCAAACACTTTTCATACTTAAAAACATATTAATCTTTTTTGTTGCTCACCAGAGTATTTTTTAATACTTGTACTTACAAACGTTCAAAAATTTTTTT
Organism: Maratus speculifer; assembly: GCA_964019185.1. Taxonomy (NCBI): domain Eukaryota; kingdom Metazoa; phylum Arthropoda; class Arachnida; order Araneae; family Salticidae; genus Maratus; species Maratus speculifer. Next base: position 269,291,219 of record OZ025298.1, read on the forward strand.
TAAGGTACCTGTACAAAAAAATTACATTTTTTTTTAAGTTGTTGTTGTTTACCTCTTTTTATTATGTATTTATTTATACACAATATCTAATTAAAATTTTCTCACTTCTATCTTGCATAAAAAAGTTATTGCCCGAATTAAAAAATATGTCTTCTATTTCTATTTTATGTGCATTTTTTATTTTACACATGCGTATTTTTATTATAAAAATCTCATGAATTTAAATTGATTTCTATTTAACGAATTTTCTTCATAACAAAGTTTTTAAGTGTAACACAGAGACTTTGTTAAATGGAAGTTTCATTATAGTTTATGTTCAGGTACTCTACTAACTCTGTGTCCCCATAAATCAACAATGCAATTATCAGGCATGAGATTGCAAAAAGTTAAAAAAAGAAGAAAAGCGCGTGAATCGGAAAATGAGAATTTTTTTTAAATAGAGTGCATGTAAGACAATTAAGAAGCTTATTTTATTCACAACAAAATTGTCAATACTTTTGTTTAAATCCTGTTTTTATTTTATTTTTTGAGGAGGAGGGGGGGGGGGGGGAGAGAAGGTCAGAGTGAATCCATTTATGCAAATATTATAAGTAGTTCTGAAATTAAAGTTTCTATTCAAAGTTCATATTTCTGAAGCAATGTTTTGCACAGCAATTTTCGCTAGTTGTCTAATTTAAATTGTAACATGTTTTCACTTTAAATATCAATTAAAAAACATGCAAGCTAATGTTTAATTTGCCACTCAATTGCCAAAAAGTTGTTGAAAACATTACAGCAAATTTTCTGCAATTCTATCATGAAATTCGTAATTTTTCTGAGATTCCTTCAAGAAATTTGTATTTTTTCCGCGATCTTTTGTTGAAAATCTGCATTTCCCCCACAATCTTTAGTCGAAAATCACAGTTATTTTAGCAATCTTTTGAAGAAACATCGTGGTTTTTTAGCGATTTTTTGAAGAAAAATCGTGGATTTTTAGCAATCTTTTGACGAAAAGCACTGTATTCTCGCAATCTATTAACAAAAATCATGTTTTTTTGCGATAGTTTGACGAAAGTCACGGTTTTTTTGCGATAGTTGGACAAAATTCATGGTTTTTTTCGTGATCTTTTGATGCAATCCGCATTTCTTCGCGATCTTTTGACGCAATCTGCGTTTTTCTCACAATCTTATGACAGAATCTGCATTTTTCTCGCTATCTTATGATGAAATCCGTGTTTATCTTGTGATATTTTGATGGAATCTGCATTTTTCTCACGATATTTTGACAAAAACCGCGATTTTCTCGCGATACTTCGACGAAAGCTGTGTTTTTTTGTCATATTATGATGAAAATAGCATTCTTTTGCGATCTTTTGATGAAAATAGAATTTTTTTCAGCGATCTTTTGACGAAAATGGCTTTTTTTTCTGCGATCTTTTGGTAAAAAAAAATTGTATTTTTCTCTCGATATTTCGATGGAATCGCGTTTTGCACGCGATGTCTTGTCAAAAACTGCATTTTTCTTGCTATTTTTGACGAAAATTGTGTTTGCCTCACGATATTTTGACGAAAATAGCTATTTTTGTGACCTTTTGGCAAAAATCGTGTTTTTATTCTGTAATATTTTGACGAAAATTGCTTTTTTTTTTAAAAGTATTTTGTCAAAAATCTTGTTTTTTTCTACGATCTTTGAAGAAATGAAAAAATTGAAAACGCGGAAAATGACAAAAAAGTGGAAAACCGCGGAAGAATCTCTTGCCTGACTTATAAATCTTCTTGAAATATAAAAACAGATACAGAAATAAGAAGTAAACTTAAACTTATAATTGTCGATTTGTATTTCTTGTAGATCTTCTTATTTTTCTAAATCTCATTTTTGCACTATCATTATCGCATTTTAATATAACAAAGATCTGTTGCTGATTTTTTAAAAATAAAATGTTGTAAATGGTTATGTCAAGGCATGCATTAAACAACACAAATTTTTCATTCCTGAAGATTATAACTGTTAACTATAGTCTATTCAAAATTATGAGAGTAAACAAGTAAATAAAAGTATATTGGCAAATTGACAGTTTTCGTAATGTTTTAGCTACACAATGAATGGCAGCCAAACATTGATGGATGTCAAAGCAACAACTATTGCTTTGACTAAAATAAGCGTAAATGGGTCATTCCAAAAATAAAGGTCCCTTTTGAGAAATTTTTTTCATTTAAAATGAAATAAAAATATCATTGAGAGGGTTGTATACATATTCAAGAGTAGAAATTGAATATCAGCAGCACACTTTAAAATATTTATCACTACTTAGAAACACAGACACACTGGCTGAAAAATGTCCCCCGTGTTACCATATTTTAAATAATCTTCTCTTTTTTTCTTATTAAAATAGAGAATTCCTTTTACAATATTAACACTTTGATATAAATGCTCTTATTCAGTGCCATATAGTTTTTTGTTTATGTATATATTTTTTCATGATATAGGCATACTATGTCTCCCGTGTTACCCTTTTTCCATTCTCCCTGTATAAAACTTTATATAACTTGGTAAAAATTAATATAATAAAATTATAGTAAAACTTATTTATACATACAGTGGCTCACAAAAGTGTTCGTACACTTAGGAATTTCAATGAAATAGTGCTCTATTCATTAATTAAAATTAATATTTTAGAATGTACATTTAAGAGTAAAATCTATGACTCATTCTTAACAAAATTACATAAAATATTTTAAAAACATAGCAAAACTTTATTTTGAAAAAATCGTTAATCAAAAAATAACAAAAAAATTACCTCACAAAAGTCTTCATACACTTAAAAAAATCGCTGTGTATTTGTAAATATTGTACTATTTCGCTAAAGTTGCACTTAATGGGATATTATTTAGCACCTATAACAGTTTTTTAAACACCTAGGAATAGATTTAATTTGTATTTTTTTAATTTCTGCATGAAAGTTGATTTTTTCATCGAACCTTGCTGTTTTTACTTCGCTTTTTGTTTCAATGCTGTGTCTTCGCATTCTAACTTCCAGTTATCTCCAAATATGTTTTACTGGGTTAAAATTCAGCAATTGAGGTAATGTTTTCAGAACTTGTGGACAATTATAGAGACACCAGAGGTGAAAGTTGAGAGCCATATCCTTTGTATCATTATCCTGATAAAAAACAAAGTTGTTTCTATTACCCATATTTTGAGCTGATAACTTAAAATTGACTTTTAAAACATTTGAATAACTATAGTGATTTATTATGCTATCAATATATACCAAATTACCTAATCCTGATGCTGGTATGCACCTTTACAGAAAGACAACTCTCCTACCATGGTTAACTGTTCCAACTAAGTTCTTTGAATTAAATTCTTATTTTTTTTTTCTCCATACTACAATGCACCTATTGGAGCCAAGAATGGCATAGTAGTTTTCATCTGTAAATAAAACAGTATTCCAATACGATTCGGGTTTATTTATCATTGATTTTGCCAAAGAAAGTCCAAGCTTTCTGTTTTTCGCCCGAACAAAAAGTTTTTTACAGGTAGAACGCCTATATAATGCAGCTGGGCTTACCACTCGTCGAACATATCAAGTGAAAGTGAAGGTGAAACTGTTACATTAAATTCCGTAGCAACTTTTACAACACTTAAACGTGGATTTTTTATGACTTTTCTAATTGTAAAGTATTTGATCTCATTGCTTTTACTTAGATTGATGACCTTTTCATACCTAGTTTTCAATCTAATTGTTTTGTATAAAGCCTTTTATCGCATACTTCACCATAGAATGGAATAACTGATTTTGCAATATTTCGAATTGATTTACTACTGAAGAAAATAGCTATGAAGAAGTAATAATGAAGAATAATGAAGAAAAATAACTTCGAACGCTATTAGTCATGACATCACGATTACAAACCATTTTTTTAATTAATAAGTAGAATATTACGGACCAATTCTGCAAAATATAAAGCCAAGTGATTTTTTTATATGTCACCAGAATGCAAAAATAAAAATAAAGTGACAAACAATATATTTAATTATGAATTTATCCGAAAATGTTTCTGTGTACGAAGACTTTTGTGGCGTGTTCTTTCTGTAGAATCTTCCATTTTCATTTTTAGATTTTAAAAAAATCTCTTAAAGTTAAACAAAAAGGTTTTGTGTTATTTAGAATAACTTGGAGATAATATAAAAAATTACTGGACTTCATATCCCAATTCAATTTCAGAGAAATTTCTTTTTAGTACAAATTTTTAAAGTGTACGAACACTTTTGTGAGCCACTGCATTAGCCAGTGCATATTATAAAACTGATTCATAAGAAAGTTTTTTCGCTTTTGTTCTGATAAAGGAAATGTCAGTAACATAGGGGACAATAAAGTAACAAAGGGGACATCCTAATTGAACATAAAAAAAGTAACAATTTTAAAAGTGTACTTATGTATTAATTAAAAATGTATTTCGATACAGACCAACAAATGCATTAAAAAACAGGATATTCTGTTGCATTGCATTTCTAAACTTGGGGTTTTTGTCTCTTAACAACATATCAACCAATATCAAGGTAACACAGGGGACTAGTAACACAGGAGACAAAATGAAATAAATTATCACCTATGTATTGCTATTTTCATAGAAACAGTATAAAGTTAGACGGAATATTTTCTTTTAACTAAGACTTACAATTTAAATGCCAATAAACTAGAAAATTAATAACTAATCGAAATAAATCAATAGTAACACAGGGGACACACAAAAAACACACCCACCTTCAAAAATCACCTTTACTTAGATAATATTCTTCAAAATTTAACGAATGAGGAAAATGACTACCTACAATGAATGCTAACTCTAAAAGTACATTAATGACTGCTGTTAACAACATTTAGTTTGCAAATTCTTATTTTAATAGGAAGAAAAAAGTGGCGGTAACACAGGGGACAAAATTAAGGGACACAGGAATTTTTCTTATAAAATGAAGAAAAATATTTACAAAAAATATTTAAAGTATATAGGGATAATATAAAGACTAAAAAGACATAAAAAATATCCTGAAAGATAACTTAAACGATACATATAGTAAAAAAAAAAAAAAAATAGGGTTTAAAAAGTAAAAATTGTTCTATAGAACATGGCTTTTTACAGGACACAATTATTATGAAAGTTATTTGAATAACAATAAATGGAATTTATCTCAAATTTAAAAATTGCATTAAAGAAAAATATCTTTAAAATATATTTTCCAATATTTAAATTTAATTTTGAAACAAAATTTTAGAAAATATAGTAATACAAAGCGTCGGGACACCAAAGGGTGTTTTATTTTTGGAATGACCCAAATATAAGTTTAATTTATATGATTTTGTAAGAATTAAACATAATTGTTATTTTGATTAGTTAAAATATAAACATTAAGTATTTTTCAACAACGTTTTCTTTTTCTGAAAATCAAATTTTATTTATTTATTAATCTTAAAATAATCACAAAATGAACTGTCTGGTGGTAATTAATAACTTTTACATTAATTTAAATTCGCTCAATTTTGAATGAGCTTGATAAGACATGCAATAAAACACTTTTATTAAATAGCTGTCACAATATTTTATTAGAATAATTATGAATTTTTAATTTGAGAGCATTCATTTAAAAATAACTGCACAGAGTATATCATACTTTTAACACCAAAATTGAATACAAAGGATAATTATACTAACCAACGGTGGTATTGAGCGATTATTATTTAAAAATCTCTCTTTCAAGCTTTTAACCTCTCTATCACTGCCAGATATACGATATAGACCCTGCTCTCCCAAGCCACGAGATTCAATTTCATTCACACAGTGAACTATTAGAGGAGGGATCATTGGTGCTGCATTAGATGTATAATCAGCAATTGTACCCTAGATGAAAATATATAAGCAATAAATATCATAATTATCAGCAAAAACAATTACATATTTATGTGTTTAGTGCTGAAATGCTGCACAGTGAAACACACAATTAAAAATAATCTAGCAAGAGAATATATGGATTAAATTAGCAGCCCCTTCGACACCAAACAACTAAAAAAAATCGCTAAATATATAACTTAAAATGCAAGAAATTTTAACAATAGAACACTGAATGCTTGGCTGCTTTTTAAAATTTAACCCACAGTGGACAAGGCCACAGTCTGCTTTTTGTTTTTGTTTTTCTTTTTAGTGTTTTATTGTTATAATTTTATACATTTTAAGTTGTATATTTTATGTTTGGTGAGAAAGTGATGGTGCTATTTCAAGTCAAATACACTCTCTTGAAAATTATACATATGTATCTTATGCATAAAAGAAAGAAACTTGCTGAAAGTTGAGAATAAGGATTTGAAAGTTAAACATGATTCCTGTATGAAAAGTAAATTAATTTTTAAGCATTGGAATAAATACAAGGGACACATTAGATATCCCTCATTTAGTATATTTTAATTTCTAACATATTTAGATATCTGATCGGATATCAGGCACTTTTTCCTCCACTGTACATATAATATTCAATTTTAATGAACTCATAGTAAGAAACTATAAAAAAATACTTTCATTTAGTTTTTGTGCAAGCAGGGTCATTACTTATATCTAAATATTTAGTGAAACATGATGTCCTCATTGATTTAACATATACATAATAGATAATAACACTTACTAGGGAACTGCAACAAGTGTAAGTCACCGATTTTGACAAAAGTGATATCGTTGGAAAGATTTCATCGAGTGCAGTAAAAAACTCAATGGAACTACCTGTTGCAAATAAGCCATTTTTGAGATATTCGACAATTTATGTCACGTAACTAGTGCATACTTAATATAGGACTGCAAAAAATTTTATTCTCGATTTTAACGACAATGGTATTGTTGAAAAGATATCATCATGAGGATTAAAAAGCTCAATGGAATCACCTGTCGGAAATGAGACGTTTTCAAAAAATCCGACAATTTGTGTCACATTGCTAATACACACTGCTGGGAAACTGCATTAAGTGACATAAATTGTTGGATATTTCGCAAACGGTTTATTTCAGATGGTTACTTCCATTGAGTTTTTTACTTCTAGCAATGATATCTTTGCAACAACACTATTTTCATCAAAATCGGGAAAACAATTTTTTGCAGTCCTTAATTAAGTGTGCACAGTATGCACTAACAGTGAACAGTATGCACTAACTACGTGACATAAATTATCGGATATCTCGAAAACGGCTCATTTACGATGGGTAGTTCTATTGAGTTTTTTCTCCCTCATGATGATATCTTTTTAATGATGCCACTTTCTCAAAATTGAGACTAAAATTTTTTGCCGTCCCCCATTAAGAATGCACTAATTATGTGACATAAATTGAGGATATCTCGAAAACGGCTCATTTGCGACAGGTAGTTCCAGTGAGTTTTTTACTGCTCTCGATGAGATCTTTCGAACGATACTACTTTTATCAAAATCTGTGACTTATACTTCTTGCAGTTCCCTAACTAATATATCAGCAATACATCATTTGATTGGTACAAAATGCAAAGTTTTCCCCAGAGGGTTTCAGGGGGGCGCTCCGCCCCTCCTACCTTTTAGATTAAAAAATAGCGCCCCTCTTGCCCCTCATCCAAAAACCAGCGCCCCTCTTGTCATTCATTCCAAAAAAAAAAAAATAGCGCCCTTCTTTCCCCACATTTGAAAAAACGCAGCCCTCCAGCGATGATCCGAACGCGCTATAGCGTGTAAATTACACAAGAGATCGGCGACGGAATGCAAAAATAGTCTCATACGCGTCCCGTGGGATGGGTAATTTCGTCATAAAATCGCTAAAAAACAGCAATTTTTGTTAAAAATTGCGAAATAATGATTAATTTCCGGCAAGATTTGAAAAAAGGCTAATTTTGTCAAAAAATGTCACAAAAAGGGAGATTTTTTTCAAAAAATTGTGGAAAAACGACAAATTTCTTCCAAAAATCGCGATAAAACGAAAAATTTTGTCAAATGAGTCACAAAAGACGACAACTTTCATAAAAAAAATAGCGATAAAACGGTAGATTTCGTCAAAAGATTTGCGAGAAAACGTCAAATTTCGTCCAAAAATCACAATCAAATGGAGAATTCTGTGCAAAGTTCTGTTTTTTCGCTATATTTTCACGAGATTTGTTGTTTTTTCCCCCGATTTTTTTTTTTTAGCAAAATATGCCGTTTTTTGCGATCTTTTAACAAAAACTGCTGTGTTTACGATCTTTTAACAAAATTGGCTGTTTTTTCAAGATCTTTTATCAATATTTGCCGTTTTTTCGAGATCTTTTAAAAAAATTTATCTTTTTTTTGTTTTTCAATTTTTTGATTGAATTTCTGTTTTTTCACGATTTTTTGAACCGCTAGATTTTTGATTCAACTCTATAAAAGTGCCCTTAAAAATGAAAAAGTGCCCTTTTCAGAGCAGTAGCACCCTGCCCTTTTTTAAACCTGGGGAAAACTTTGCAAAATGAAAATAGTTTGATTCAAACCAGAAATATTTTCATAAAATAAATAAAATATAAGTTGCACATAAATAAGTTAAATTGAAATTTGTATAGATTTAAATAAAAATTCTGGGTATGTGTAGTGTTAAAGACTTTATTTGAAAAGAAAAATCTTAGATTATTTATATCATTTGCCAAATGAATTTTAAACATTGTCTGAGAAAACAAAATAATTTTTATTTTCTTTTCAATGATATATGACTGGGAAGCATGATTTTTGGTTTACACTAAAATGAAATATGAAAGTTTTAGGCAGATTGTCCACAAAACAGACAAGCGACAAAAAGGATGAGGTAAGAGACAAATTCTAATTTTTAAACTGGCTTCTTCTTTATTAACACGGTGAAGTGTCTCTTAACTCACATTTTTTTGGTGTCTTGTCAGTCAGTTCAGTGTATGATCGCTTTAAATGTACAAGCAGATATTTGCCTGCAATCATCAACAAATGGACAGGAATTTAGACTTTTGTGCAGAATAATACAATCAAATATCTTACATTAAAGTTTTCCCATTATTGTTCAATGTGTTAACAATGTACAATTTATTATAATGCAAATGTTACAATTTCTTGATTTTTGGAAAATTTTTAAACAGGTAAACTTTTGAAAATATCGGTATTGATGGTAATTAAAAACTGAATATTATAGCAAAAGTTTCAAAAATTTTATTTTATTCCAAAGACAATGCTATCCATTCCTTTTCCCTGTGCTAAGTAGCAATATACATAAAAACCATTACTTTGTAACATAGGGTATGGTAAAATTAAGGCGCTCTGTCAGAGAACCCATTGTAAAAAGGACTCCATGAGTCAAATAGGTAAGAAACCGTGGTCAGTTATGGTCCCATTGATTTAGGTCATGATGTGCAACTGGTTTCTGTAAATGACAGATCTAGCATTAACAATAAATTCAAGGATGAACAAAATAAAAGTTTCTATAACAGGATCAATTGTAGATTTTTGTTTAGCTGATAAAGTGGTATCTGAATGATGAAATTAATGATCACAAATACCATGACTTTATAAGTATAATGAATTTTTATGATAAATCAAGTTTGAACATAAGCTTAGAATTTGTTTTGAAAATGTGAACCATCTTGCATGAGATACTTTATCAGGTGATTTTTTTGAAAACAGCCCTGACATAGTAGCAGATATTTATATATATTATACAGATAGTTTGTCTGCACTTAATTATTTCTTAGATATTTTCAATCACTGCCTGGCAATTTCTTTAAATTTGATGAGTTTTTTTTTTTACAATTTTCTAATAAACTACCAAAGTTACCAGAAAATGCCTGATTCTAATGCAGAACTGTCAAAATTTGAAATCAAGTGTCAAAGAGATTAATTATTCATGTGAAATAATCAAATTATTCATTGAAGTAATCCTATTTACTGCTTTTAATTTTAACACATATTAATATTACTGTATACACTCGTGTAGAAATCGACCTCCCCCCCACCACCAATTTGCAACTTTAGAACAAACATAACAGAAATAGCTTCAAAAATACAATCTCAACCATCATATTAATTGTCTCGTCTGAGAAATAATTATATATGTATATTTGGCTTATTAAAATTGATTTATAAATGTATATATATTCAGAATTGAGTATGTTTTCATCAAAGTGGTATATTGACTTTTTACATTAGATTAGAAAAAAATGTTTACAAATGAAACACTACATTGGCCCCAGGTAAGGTACTTTTTCGCTTTTTTGGCCCACGAGTTGAAAAAGGTTGTGCGCCCCTGCTGATGCATGAGATATTTTATACCTAATGTTTCATTAAAAATATCGTAAACAATGGAAATAAATTGGGAGCCCAGACCTGGTCTACCAAAAAAAGTGAAATATTTAAAAAGTGATTCAAAAACTCTGTAAGCAGAAGTTTCCTTTAAAGCAAATAATTCCATATGTCTAGAAAAGTGATCTGTTACTGTTAATACTGAATATCCATTTCTGAAAGGTCCAACAATGTCGATTGATTCTGTAAAAATATTTATATCTCATATTATTATTATTTTTTTTAAAAATAAAAATTATGTAAGAAACATAAAATATAATTTTACTTACTTGATATGCTCATTTGAGTGGTAGGAAGCATTTTCTACATCCATTGTTTTAGCATGCTCGACTTTTGACAACAATGAAAGATAAAAACTGTGCAAGCAAAATGAAAAGCATGTGTTGCCATAAGTTGATTCTTTTGAAAAACTGATTAGGATCTCATAAAAGGCTACTATGTATTTGAAAATCCAATTTTTTTTTAAATCTCACAACCTCAAATGAGGTTTTAATGTATGAGAGGGTTTAAAAAAAGTTCTTTTTTAATTTTAATATGATTGAAAAATTTAAATAAAATTATTTATGTTCAGTGATTAGTGAGTTTACAATGTATGACACAATTCTAAAACTAAAATTGATTTTGTTGGTTGATAGATCTGAACAAATTTGTATTTTGCCTCGGGATCTGACATCTATAAAAATGAAACAGGTAAATTTTCTGAACTCACTTTACGAATTACTACCTTCATGGTTTAACAATGTATACTGTACGCAATGAATGAATCTCTATAGTTTATTTTCATGGAATGAGATATTGAGCTTCCAGTCTAATTGCAACTGAAATTATCCCAGAGCACATCTCTATTCTAATGTAATTTTTAGCTCAAACAATTACTTCTGAACAATCTTTCTAAAATTGTTACTTTTACACTGTCATATTTGTTTATGACAATCGCATGAGCTATCCTCTCTTCTTTATTTATTTATTAGAGATGAAAGAAATATGTTTTAAATGTATTTGATACTTTCATTTTAAATGAAATGTTGGCGATGGAATAATATTTGGCTTTTTATTACATGTGCCCAGCTAAAATAAAAGCTCTGAAATGGTGGCTTGGTATATAAAAAGTAAAGCAGTCAGCCAGGAACCATTGATGATAGTCACATGCTTTTGGCTTTTATTATAGAGATTTGTTTATATGATTTTAAGACATTATCAAGTGTAGTTTCATTCTTACCACAAATTGATAACATCCAGAAAAAAAAGACAGTTAATTTTTCTCATATTTTATAATTTTTAAGATCAAATTAATGACTGAAGATGTTTATACAAATATAATGAAAATGTATACCCATTAATAAACCACCACATAACATCCTTCTATCATAGTAAAAAAAAAAGCTGTATTTTTCTGACACACCCTATTATAAAATTAAATATAAATTGAATACGACAATGTGGCAGTTTACAAACATTAAATGAACATATGTGAGTGAACATTAAAAAACATATATTGTCCACAATCTATTCAATAGTACTTACAGTTGCCTTTTCAGTCGGTGTATGAACTTTTGGAATACATGGAATAGGGCATTTATCTTTACATTCTGTGTGACAGATTATAGCACAATCTTGACACTTCAAAGCACTACCAAATAATCCAATATTCATCCGACACGGATTACATTTCTCTTGACGAAATGAAATTTTTTGAACAAATATATGCTGCCTACTTAATTTTCCACCTGTGCTGTACCTAGCATTTGGAGTGCTAAAAGTAAATGAAAATAAGAACATTATTCAAATATTTTATTATATTAAATGGGATTTCATTAAATTAAAAATAGACAAAAAGAAATAATAATAGTAACAATTAATGTATTTTAAATTTTGTGTAATGTGCAAGAAACAAAAATTTTCATGTGAAGAAATTTAGATGATTAATTAATTTATTCTTACTGTGGAGAAGGACATATATATTTTTTTCCACCTTACATGAAGGTATTGAATGGCTGTGAAAAACTAAGATTTCAAAACAATTTAGGTAATGAGAGACATTTTCATGATTTAATTGATAAAGTTATAATTAGAAAGTATTAAAAAAATGCAAACAAACAATTTCATTAATTAGAAGCATCAATAACTAAAAATAAATCATGGAAGCATTAGTACCTTGCAAAATCACAGTAATCACATTTGACTTACACAAATGAATGCTAAGAAAATAATAATAAAGACAGTTACAACCATTAATTCTTACACATAAAGAGTTACATTTGCAAACTACATTGACTTCCTAAAATAGTGAAATCAGCATTATCATTATTCAAATCTAAAATAAAAAGAATATTGCCCAGTTAAACTGATGGCATTGAGCTCACAGGCTACGCATACTAATTGTACATTACAGACTTGTATTTTCGTTAATTCCGTTCGAAAAAAAAAAATTAAGAAGGGGAAACAGCTCTCCCCTTTCTCCTTTTTTATACTTAATCATTGAACTTCCTAAACTATCAAGTACATGCTTTATCATATTAAAAAATCTATATCCAAAATTCAGAGCAAATCGGATAATTCTTAATAAAAACCCATTTAGCATTTATATAATTTAAGAGGAGTTATTCCCTCTTTTATACTTAACCATTAAACTTCCAAAACTATTCAGAGATTTGAACGAAATTTGAAAATTCTGCTTGAAAAACCCATTTATATAAATTAAGGGGGGGGGGGGCATTAGAACCCCTGTTCCCTCTATTTATACTTATTCAATGAACACCTAATAACAGCCACAGTATCGCCTCATCCGAATGATCCTATATCTAAATTTTGAACGAAAACTGTTAATTCTGCATGAAAATCCCGTTTATATCAATTAAGGGGGGGGGGATGAGCCCCCCGTTCCCCCTGTTTATACTTATTCAATGAACACATAATAACAGTCACGGAATCGCCTCATCAGAATGATCGTATATCTAAATTTTGGACAAAAACTGTTAATTCTGCATGAAAATCCCGTTTATATCAATTAAGGGAGGGGGGGGGGGAGAGCCCCCCGTTGTACCTGTTTATACTTATTCAATGAACACATAATAACAGTCACGGAATCGCCTCATCAGAATGATCATATATCTAAATTTTCGACAAAAACTTAATTATGCATGAAAAACCCGTTTATATCAATTAAGGGGAGGGGCATCAGCCCCCCGTTCCCCCTGTTTATACTTATTCAATGAACACCTGATAACAGCCACGGTATCGCCTCATCTGAATGATCCTATATTTAAATTTTGAACGAAAACTGTTAATTCTGCATGAAAATCCCATTTATATCAATTAAGGGGGGGGGGATGAGCCCCCCATTGCACCTGTTTATACTTATTCAATGAACACATAATAACAGTCATGGTATCGCCTCATCCGAATGATCCTATATCTAAATTTTGAACGAAAACTTAATTCTGCATGAAAATCCCGTTTATATCAATTAAGGGGGGGGGGGCATGGGCCCCCCGTTCCCCCTGTTTATACTTATTCAATCAACACATAATAACAGTCACGGTATCGCCTCATCAGAATGATTCTATATCTAAATTTTGGACAAAATCTGTTACTTCTGCATGAAAAACCCATTTATATCAATTAAGGGAAGAGGCATGAGCCCCCCGTCCCCCCTGTTTATACTTATTCAATGAACACATAATAACAGTCACAGAATCGTCTCATCCGAATGATCCTATATCTAAATTTTGAACGAAAACTTAATTCTGCATGAAAATCCCGTTTATATCAAGTAAGGGGGGGGGATGAGCCCCCCGTTCCCCCTGTTTATACTTATTCAATGAACACATAATAACAGTCACGGAATCGCCTCATCAGAATGATCCTATATCTAAATTTTGGACAAAATCTGTTACTTCTGCATGAAAAACCCGTTTATATCAATTAAGGGAAGGGGCATGAGCCCCCCATCCCCCCTGTTTATACTTATTCAATGAACACATAATAACAGTCACGGAATCGTCTCATCCGAATGATCCTATATCTAAATTTTGGATAAAAACTTAATTCTGCATGAAAAACCCATTTATATCCATTAAGGGGAGGGGCATGAGCCCCCCGTTCCCCCTCTTATACATATCGAATGAACTCCAAAAACTAATCAGGGAAGCGCCTTATCAGGATATACCTATATACAAAATTTCAAGTGGATCCGATATTTTTATCATGAGTTATCGCGTTACGCACGAACGCACATACATACAGAACGGACGGGCACATAAGCTCTCAGGCTATGATGATAGTCTGTGAGCTAAAAAGCAGCTACTAGCTGATTCTCACATATTCCCAGTGTCAGGTGGTCCTAGCCTGACTGCGTTGTGCCGCAAAATAATTTAAATTAATTGAATTAAAGTTAAATTTTATAGATAGGTAAAATAATTATAATATTAAAAGTTATGTTTCTTAAAAAATAATTATTGTTTGAAATTGTAGATCTGAAAAATAAAACATATAAATAAAAGTAGAGTACTCACCCCAAACATGTAAAAAAACACACTAAGTGAAATCAAATTCTAACAAATATTTATTTGACTTAGACATATCATGAAAATTAAGTTTCAGGATCCTGAAAATCGATGACAATATATCCAAATCCTTTCATTGTGTATTACATACAGTTGCATTCCAGACTTTATTAAGTAGGAGTATTATATTTAAAAAATACAAACTATTGTAATGACAAAAGTTTCAATGCTGCATCACACATCTGATAAAGATAAATTAAGAATATTCTTACAACTATTGTTCAAATTAATAGGTCCAAATAGTTTGAATAACTGTTCATTTCTTAGTAATATTTTGTGTAGGTCAATTTTTGAAATCTTTATTATATGGAAGAAATTTATCGAGATCTGTCCGAATTAGATAAAATTGGATGAAGTCCTGAATATTGTAGATTAATCAGACATAATCTTGCTGCCGGTGAATAATGGCTGCGGTAATGATTCCTGAGAATCCTTATCCTTCTGGAACGAAGAAAAATGGAGGTAGGCAATGTTGTTGCATACACAATAGAAATATTTCTGCTCACAATGAGGTGGCTGCTGCAATATTTCCTCCGAATCAGGATCGAAAAAAATTAGAATAAAGACAATGCTGTAGTAGACACCATCAGAAGGGAATGTTGATGACACTTGATCGTTACTGATTTTCTAATATTTCCTCCGAATCAGGATCGGTAAAAATTTGAATAAGGCAATACTGTTGTAGACACTATCAGAAGGGAATGTTGTCTCCGAAAGAATTTCCTGAATTGAAGTCCTACGCTACGGGAAAAAATTCCCGAGCGAGGAAGTCGAAAAGACTGCGTTCTACTTCCTCTAAGAGCCAGGCAAGAATGAGAGAGAATTGAATGAGACGCGGGCGAAAGTTGGTACGATTGCTCCACGCTCAGCCAATCAAAAAAAAGGAGAAGAGGTTGTTAGCTGAATTTAGAGAAATTCTTAAGGGGAGTTAGGTGAAAAGTATTAATTAGTGGCAACAAGAAATACGCGGGTTTTTAAGCGACGCTACAATTTCGTGGAAAAGGGTGAATCATGAGATTGGAATTTCCGTTTCTCCCCAAGATTCACTAAAAAAATGTGCGCGGGTGTATAATGGCGATGTTGGAAATATAAAAAAATGGCGCGCGTAATTTTAAAAAGAGAAAAAGCAAGAAAAATATTAAGACACATATCTGGCTAAATAATGGCTTAATCTTGCTGAAATTTAACCAGAGTGTTAAGAAAAAAGAGATTTATTGAATGAATAAAGATTTAAAGATGAATATTAAAAATAAAGGTTTTAGAATTTATATATTTAGGACTTAGTAAATATTGCAAATAGAAAACAACATCGCGAATCTTTAAAAATAAAAACAAGTTAGCATATTGCTAAAAGTAAATATTATTGATTAAATTAATGACTATTAATGGGAATATTAAATAGAAATAAAATTTTGAAAGCAAATTAGATTAAATTTTAAAACGGAAATGTTATGGAAAGTTGTTATAACATAACACCCAGTTCCATAAAAAATAGCAACAAATACAAAAACTTTTAAAATCACAGCACAAATAATGAATAAACTTTATTAAAAAACAAGATTTATTATATTAGGCTGGAAGGCAGAAACTGGATTCTTTTCAATAATGTGGGGAAATCACAGCAAATCACAAGAAAACACTAAAAATCATGAAAATGTATTTCAAAATTTTAAAGGACAAAGTATACTGGACTAACAGATTAAAAGGGGATTTATATTATTTTTTTTTATTTATTTGATTTTTTTTTTCTGAATGATGAAAAAAAATCTCAAAACATGAAAATGTTCCAAAAATTTCAGAAAAGATTTCAAAAAATAAAGGAAGAAATACATAAAAATTTACTGCATGCATTCAGATTAAACATTATTGAAAGAGGTTGAAATTTATATTATGCTAAAAAGATAGTAAATATTTTACAATAGTTAAAACAGTTTTTTTTTTTTTTTTATGTGAAAATATTGCAATGAAACTATTAAGAAAATAAATAAAATAAATAAATAAAAGAGCTAAAAATCTCATTTCCCCCCCTAAAAATACAAAACTTGCAGAGGAGAAAATTTACTACAATGAACATTGTAGCCAGAATTCTTTCACATGCTCAAAAATCAACACTAAAAGTCGCTGAGAACTCAATTTTTGGAGAATTTTTATGTGAATATCAGCTTTTTTTCTAGTAATTTTTTAACATATATATATATATATATATATATATATATATATATATATAAAAAACATCCGGATCTTTTTTTTTTTCAACATAGTAAATTTTGCTTTCTATGAACTTTGATTATTTTTTAATGCAATTTTTGGTGTTCTTCCGCATGGAGATTTGACATTTTTTTTCTTTAAACGGAACAATTTTAGTTAAATTTCTCCTGTAAATATAAATTGTAAGAATATGAAATTTGATAATTTGAATCTTATCTGGATAAAAATAGAAAATTATAGTAATTCAAGGTTCATTTTTGATTCGATATCGGAACAGACACATCTTGCATGGGTGTACATTACTGAAAACTGTGCAACTCAACTATAAATTCTGTTAATTTAAAAATCCTTTTGGAAGAACTGAACAGTGAAGCTCCACTAATCTTATTATAAAAGGAAACTTTGATGGAAAATTAAAATTACCTATTTCTTCAAAATTTTAGAAGGGGGGGGGGGGGCTTTTAAGACCTTGCTACAGCCCTGAGAATGTGTTAATCTTGATCAGGATATTTATTAAAATAAAAAAATTTCATTATACTGTTATACATCAGATGTTTGCAAATACCGAGCTTAGCAGGATGGAAAGTTCCTGTTGTTGCACAAGCTGCCAATACATCGTATAAAAGAATTAAGATAAATCGAGAAAATTTTACAAAAATTGCTATTACAGTACCATATTTTGCTAAATTATTTTCTAGGTGAAGGAAGACCTGCTGGCCATAGCCAAAAACATACCAAAAAAATTTTGGTTCAATTGTATGCTTAACTTCATATGCTTTTCAATGATACGATGGGGATACATGGACAGACAGACATCTTGTATGAATATGTTTTTGGGGTTCTCTGAACCCTAAAACCTATAAATATGTCAAAAACCAGAAGTTGAAAAAAATTTCGATTGCAATACTTTCTTCTATTAAAGATAGGAGAAAGTAAAAATACATCTGTTTACTTTTTTAACTTAAAAGAAGGAAAGAAAATTAAAAGTCAGACATTAATAAACAATTTTTTTTTTTTTTTACAATTTGAAAAGTGTTTATCTTGCATATTATATTTTAAACTTTATTAACTACAAATAGGAATAAAGTTTGAGCACAAACCTTACAGACATAGGAGCTGAACTACTTTTCCGTAGTTCATAAGGTAATACAGTTTTATTCTGTATCGAATCTGAAAAGAAAAAAGGAAAATTTAAATCTATCATGCAACATTTTCCAAACACAATAAGAAAAAAACCCAAATATAAAAAAAAAATTAAACAGTTGTCTTTAAAGATGAACATTTTATCAAACAGCATTTAAGTAAAGATATACACTATAGTGTCATTAATGAATGGATGGTTTCAATTTTAGATATTTTGTTAAATATTTAAAAGCATATTTATTGAATTCTTTTGCAACTTCAGGATTATAAAGATTACGTTTGACCTCATATTTATCAATGTCCATTTGATAAAGACAATTATGGGACTGACAAAAAAACTACGAAAAATAATAATTGATATCGCCCTGTATATTAAAATGCACAAAATGATCTATCGCTGCAGAATACAAATATGTGGATACTGTACAACATGCCCACAGAATTTTGTAAGAATACCACATATACTCATGGATAGGGGTGGGGAATATTTCAAAAATCCTACCAGCCAAGGATTTATTTCACCAGCCTGCAAGATGCAACAAGCAATCAATTGAAAATAGTTATGACAAAATCACAAACAAAATTACTATTACAACAATACATTTTTGCAATTCTTTTTTCTTATAAAATTAAGAAATATATGCAACAGAGGTAAGCTTAATAGAACTTATTGAATAATACCATATTTACACTGTAATAATTTGGAAAGTTGAAATATCTATTTGAAGCCTACAGTTTTTCACAAACTAAAAATGCACTTGCCTTGGTAGAAAATCCACTCGCCCACTGGTGAGCAAAATGATGTATTTCCCCGCCCCTGTTCATGGAGATATAACAATTCTTTTGAAAAGCTAAATATTCTTGCATGTTTTTAGCTGATATCATGCAGGGTTTTCAACCAATTTAAGCCAGTTCAGAAAAATTGACAAAATGTAATAGAAACAGTTTAGTGCAATTGGAATATAAACATATTAAATATTTTTTGAAATAGGAATAGTTGTTGAATTTTTATCTGCCACATGCACAAACAATAATGATTTTTTTGCATAATTTAATAAGTCAACTCTATAGAGGAAGTCATAAAAAAATCCAGTCTAATATAGTGAAAATTCAGAGAAATATTGTTGACAGTGGAGCTTTTTTAGTTGCTCTCAGGGTTGGCATGATTTAAATCAACTGAGTTAAATCTAGATTTAAATCAGCTGATTTTTTAAAAAAATCATTTGATTTAAATCAATTTTTTTAATGTTGGAAATTAGTCAGCAGAGAAGTAAGAAGCAGCTGTAAATAAGTAGCAAACAGTAATGGACTTTAAAATATTAAAAGAAATGCAGAACATATGATTGAAGTTTTGAAATCCATTGCTTGTGCACTAGATACAATCCAAAAAGAGGATTGTTCCCTTGCCGAATCCACACATCAATGGATAATTTTGGGTAAAATGTTAGAAAATATATTAGATAAAGATAGAATTATAAAATTTAAAGCAAGATATAAACAAGCTATTAATGGCTGTCATTTTGCTGGAGTTTTATTAAGTCCCTCTGTTTTAAATTGAAAGGAAACTTCACTTAGTGTAGAGGAAAATAATGAAGGTTTGGCATTCATTAAAGAAAACTGTCCAAATCTTCTCACCACTGTAGCACATTTTCAAGCAAAAAATGGCCCATTCAAAAAATTACCATTGCTTGAGAAAAAAAGTTTCAGATATTATAACAGATTATGATTGGTGGAAGTCCTTTTATGTAATGGGAGCTAAAGAGAGAATCAGCAAAATTGAAATTGAATTTATTTACCAAATAACAACAGATGTGACTTCATCTGCTGTAGTAGAAAGACATTTTTTTTCTTTTGGACTAGTTCATTCAAGTCTTCGTAATAAATTAGAAGTGGACAAAGCTTATATATTAGTGTTTTTGTACATAAATAATAGTATAGTGTTTTTGTTCAAACAATTAAATCCCTGATTTATTTCTATTTGCTTAAAAAATATTGAATTAATTGTGATTTTTATTCCTTAATAAATAGCTTGCATTAAATGAATATTTAATTTGTTTTTTAAATTTTACCATTTTCTATTCAATTAAAAAATAGTTAAGTTTACTTCTTATTTAGCGTGCACAATTCAATAACAAAATAATAGAATGGCTTTAGATTAAAGCCTAGATGTTTAATTTTTAGTACCAATCAGTAACTAGAATACAGTAAAACCCCGATCTATCGTTCCCGCATCCATCATTTTCCCGCATTGATCGTTTTATTTTTACGGTCCCTGCACAAATTATACTTAAATAATGTTAACAAAACCCGCATTCATCGTTCTTTAAAAAGTCGTTTTCCCGCATTCATCGTTGTAAAATTTTTCTCCTCATCAAAATGAAATTGAAAGTCATGCGAATTCTTATCAAACACAAACTGGAATTACTTATTTTTATCTTAAAATAAGTCATTTGAGTTGTTTGTGTTGATAATGGCGACAATAATGCGGATGAAGAGTGGTTGTATATAGCAGAGGATGCAATTATGTTTCCACTGATCAAGATTTTGCGACATGTGGCGTCCTAAACTTAGGAGAAATGTTTGATAATGCAAAAAATCAAAATAATTGCGAAGAAGCAGAGAATAAGGCTCATGCCGATGAAGCTGAACCATCATGGTTCTAACTCTGTCTGATGCAATTACGACTTTTGAAACTGTATTAACTTTTATATACGCATATGAAATTACAGAAAATGACCAGAAAAGAGTTGTATATCTTGAAAATTTATTTTTTGACTTTAAAAAAATGAACAGAAAACCAAAAATATATTTTAATTTTTAAAAATAAATATCAATTTTCTGTAACTTCGATTGATTTATTTTACAGTTTAGTAAGCAACAAATTAATATTTATTAGTACACTGTATACATTGCATGCATTAGTAAGGCATAAATATTGTGTTTTTTCCTATTTTGATGCTAACCCGTATTCATCGTTTTCCCGCATTCATCGTTTTTTTCTCCGCACCCCTTGAAAAACGATGGATCGGGGTTCTACTGTATAGTATTTTCTTAAGTATATAATTATTTCTTATATTATTTTTATAAATTATTATTTATTCTTTTTTAGTTATTTATTATAAAAAAAACTGCTCCATGTATTGTAAAAACATAATTAAAAATAGAATTCTAAAAAAATCAAATAAATCCAATTAAAAAAAAACTGATTTAAATTTAAAAAAAAAATCAGTTTTTTTTTTTTTTTTAATCATGATTTTTTTTCGACCCTGGTTGCTCTATATAAAAATACCTAAATGATAATGGATTTTCTACAAATTGTATTTTTTATTAACTGAATTTTAGGAAAAATCAGTATATAATGAATATTAATGAGACAATTTGAAACAAATGCTTTATTTTGATATTTATTTTTATCAATGGGACAGGTTTGCTTTGGCATTTATCCAAGAACTAAAACAAATTTAAAAAAGACAATTTGTGGAAAATCTCTTATCAATTCTGATGCTTTTAGAGAGAACTAAACATCAGCTCAATCCTATTGCTGATATTTTTCTGAATTTACACAATATTTGACTGGATTTTATTTTACGGGTTGTTCCATAGAGTTGAGTATTAAATTATGTAAAAAGATCATAGTTGTCATGCATGCACAGATAAAAATCATTTCATACAACTACTCATATTTAATAAAAAATTTAATATATTGCCATTTTTTCTGAAACTGGCGTTAAATTTGGTCAAAAAACCTGCAAGATATTTTTTAATGAAAAAATAAAAAAAAATTACTTTATCTTTATGAATATATTTGTTATTCTTTCAAAAATCAGTGGACATGTTGTACAGTATCCACATATTTGTATTCTACAGAAATAGATCATTTTGTGCATTTTAATGTACAGGATGATTCCAAATATAATTATTTTCTTTGATTTTTTTTGTTGGCCACCAAATTATCCTCCTTATCAAATGAACATTGATAAGTTATGAGATCAAACAATTTTTATTATCCTGAGATTACAGAAGAATCCGACAAATACTTTTAAATGTTCAGTAAAATGTCTAAAACTGAAAGTGCCCAGTTATTAATGACCATACAATGTATGTGATAGCTAAAATCAAATGTTGCTACTGCCAAAAAATTACTACAGGTACTGGGTGAAAAAAAAATTGGACTAAAATATTTTATAAAGTTAATTTTATATTAGTTTTCAGATTCATGTTCCTATATTCTGTCCCCCCCCCCTCCAATCTGTATTTTTAAAGTTTTTTTTTTTTGATAGAAATGCAAAAATAAATATATTTTTGAAGTAATTTTTATTTATTAAAATTACTCAATACTCAGAGTACTTTTCAGCTTTAATGGTAAATTTGTTTAAAAATAATATTTATAAATTAAAAAATGTATTTGGAAGTTGATTTCATGTATGATTCATCTTTTCTGAGTTTTTTTTTCTGCAGTTTTAAAATGCTATACATTTTACAGAATGGATGTGGGTGGGAGGATTTATTTAGGGGTAACTTTCCAATTCCATTAATGTCTTTGATTTAAAAAAACATTAATACTTACTATTTAAAAAAATATATTTAATAGAAGTCTTTTCAGAAAATTAGA
Organism: Maratus speculifer; assembly: GCA_964019185.1. Taxonomy (NCBI): domain Eukaryota; kingdom Metazoa; phylum Arthropoda; class Arachnida; order Araneae; family Salticidae; genus Maratus; species Maratus speculifer. The sequence continues at coordinate 269,314,059 of OZ025298.1, forward strand.
CTCCCCCATCCTCTCCCCCCCCCCCTAGCACCTAAACAGATATAGTTTTGCATTTTAAGAGAATTGTACTTTAGCGCATGCTGCCGAAGACATTGGGTCACAATTTTAGACTCATTTGGATAGATTTTCATAGGACAGCTAGTAATATATTAAATGAATACAAACATATATGAAGAATCCTATTTCTTAATAAATTGTAATATATATATACCTGATTTGAGAGCAGAACGTGGGAATACATCACTTTCAGGTGAAGTCGAAGCTGGTTCACTATTACAACGAACAGTGACTTTTTTCTGAGGAACATTATTTATTTCACTTTCATCACTTGTAGGTTCCAGGCATAAACTCTAAGAAATAATCAGGGAATAAATAAAGTTAAACAATATACGAGGAAAAATAAATATAACACATAAAAACTTCAGAAGAACATAACACAGTAAAGCTTAAATTTTATGATTCTGAAGAGAATAAGAAAAGGTAAACAACAGTTGTAAGAACAAAATTCAAATTTCCACAACTGTCTACCTTTGTAAAAACATAGCTCAATTTTAGCAAAAAACTAATAGCAACAGACTTCTTTTCATTTATAAAAAAACAATCAAACACTGACATGACAGGCATTAAAAACTGAACTAAAAGGAGATATGTTTCTGCCAAGCCCTCAATGTAATTTTGGAAATGAAAGAAAGTAACTGAGAAAATTAATAGGATATAGATTTGAAAATTTGAAAGTACGAATTGAAAATATTTTACATGAGTGTATATATTTTTGTAAAAATCAGACGAAATTTTACTCAATATCAGCAAAAAACTAAAGATGAGAGATATAGTTATTTAAAAAATCCTCAAAAGGACAATGACAAAATTTTGAATATCAGATATAAATTTCACATTTGTATAACTCAAAGGTGAGGAGAGGGGGGAAAGGGAGAGAAACAGAATTACAAGGAAAAATAAAATTTTAATCTAACATGACATTTGTTATATGTAAATGTCCTACATTAAAGTTTTCTCCAAAAACTGCCAAAGTAATGCATTATTTTCTGTGCAACAGGTAGCTTTTATGTCATACAAAGTTTAATACCTTATTTCATCCTTAAAACTTGAGAAAAACCCCAAACATTTGATTTTTCAGGTTTATCTAGCTCCTCTCTTTATAGTTTGGCACCCAGACCCAAAAATGCTTAAGTGGGAGACATCTGCTGGCCATTTTACAGTGTCATTAAAAAAATCATGACACTTGCAATTTCAGACGTTTTGTTAAATATCTAGAAATATACATGAAGAATGATTCTGAAACTCCAGATGCATAAACAAAATAGTACAGGTCATATATTTTCACAAAGTTTTTTCTTAAAATCCAAGAGGGAACCATCAACAAATTGAAAAAGAACGAATATTGTTTGAAGAACCCTTTCAAATCTACTGTAGCAAAAGCATTGAAACTGCAGATTATGATTAAGTGGCTTATTGTAATATACTGTGTTCATTTTTATGAATATAGCATGTATACTCGTAAAGAAATTAAGGTTTTTATAAAAACTGTCCCAAATTTTGCCAAGTTTTTTACTTATAATTTGCAGAGTTCTTAATATAAAACAATGTTCTTTTCAGAAACTTTGAAAAATAGCATTGTACGTAACACCCTGTAATCAAAATTAAAAAAAAATAATTTTATGAAAAATGAGCAGGTTTACTAAATAAATTTTCACTGCACATGCGTCAACTCTATAAAAATTTCATTTGCATATTGTGTTAGCTAAATGTATAGAGCAACTTTTGTCAAAGTTTCAAAATCATAGTTTGAAAATTCTGTTTATTTTATTTGAATAATAAAGAATACAGATTTGTTCATTTATCTACATAATACATAAAATTGGAATTAGAGATATAACTGCAGATTACTTTTCATAATTAAATTAAAAACTTAATTATTTTACTTTCATTTTGGGTATGGATCGGGCGGGTTGCCAAAAATTATTTTGGAGGGTTCGGATCCGTGACCCAACCAGTGTGACTGTAAGTCCCCCCCCCCCTCCACTGGGGATATCATGGCCCCCTACAGCCTAATGTGTGGCTGGCTTTTTTTGACTGATTTAAGATCTTTGTAGCTGACTAAGTGTTCTATTTTAACAGGCTCTAATGATGATAATCAAAGTTAAAATTTTGATGTAAGTTTTACAGTAGTAATAGAGAATTAAAGATATTTTTCTTTGATGTGTTGGATGATATTCTCATAGGCAAATTACTTTATTGAAGAAAAGAAGGCTCAGTTTGTATGCTGGTGTGCATTATGAATTTAGATTGTTGTCTGAGTAAACTCAAAATAAGAAAAATCAACAGAGAAAGTGCGGAATTAAACACATTTTCGAGCTTCAGAATGAGAAAGTTTAGGTTATTTTAACAACAAGATTTTCTTTTTCACAGATCCAGTTTGGAAAAGAGCAAGAGTATGCTGCATGATCATCCTTACAGTTTATTCAGGACCATCATGGTCTACTTCTGATCAACATGGACAGATTTTAAAGAAGCAGGTGAATGAATTTTTCTACACAGTTTGTGCTCTCCACATGGAAGAGAAATAGAGAAGAGTGAAGTACAGTAATCCCTTAACATTCTTAAGGGTTATGTTCTTGAAAACACATCATGAACGCTGAGACTATCTTCTTGGACATATAAGGGGATTAGGTTCTGATTTTTTCAAAAAGAATAGCAGAAGTCCAAAAAATATATTTGTTAAGCATTATACATTAAAAGTACATGCTTTAAATAAATTTGAAAAATTATAAACATATTGTAAAAAATTTATTTGCTAGTGCATCATGGAAAAAAATTACTAAATGTGCGATTGTTTGACCAAACAGATCTCTTTGTTTATAAATTGCCATGTAGGGAAAAGTTACGGCTTCGATTTCCATTTTAAATTTAAGAGTCTTCACCAGTGAAGAATCTCATTCTATTGCTTTTTCAACAAGTTGTTCTTGATGTTTTAAAATTTTGCCGATAATTTTTGCAGAAAATATTACACCTGCAATAAAAATGTAAAAAAAAAAATAGAAAAATAAAATTACATTAAAAGGAAATTACTTGTCTATATATTCTCTCAACACAAGGGCTGAAGTTCTCGCAATTTAGGCCATACAATAAAATAGTAGGCTATACAGTACATAAGTGCCCAATGTCACGTAGTTAATAGAATTGGCAAAGCAAAGTGACTTTACTTTGTAAAAAAATATTCTTTATAAAACAAAATTCTGGAATAACAAGTTCAATCTTTGTGAATGTTGAAATTTTTCAAATTTTTTATTTCACGAATAATCAAAACTCACGAATGTTAAGAAATTATTGTATTGCCATCCATATTAGAAATAGATATAATTCAGAACAATCCCTTCCAGTTTTTCCCCCCCTAGCAACAATTGGAAAAAAAATATTATGCATTAAGCATAGATTATGAAACGCTTTAAAAACCTTCCCGAAATCCTTAACAAAAGTAGCAATAGTAGAAATTAACAAAAATTCACAGTTAATTTCTACTTCTGCCTATAGAAAACAGACTTCAACAGGTCAATACACCAATTTTAAGTCAGTTTGCCCACTCAGTCATAAGATTTCTATTATTAAAAGTTTAGCTTATAGAGCGATAAAATATTGCAGTAGCATTGAAGCTTTCGAAATTGAAAGAAATAAAATTTATGAAGATTTAAAGAATAACGGTTTTCCTAAAAATCTCATTAGAAAAATTTTCAAGAATACTTTAGATTTGATTAATTCAACTCCCTCCCCCCCTTTTCAACAGATTAAACCAAAATTATTTGTTTACCATATTATATTAATGTTTCGGAGAAAATTTCATCAGTTAACATTGGGGTTAACAACATTTAACATTGGGGTTTCTTTTAAACCATTAAATAAATTAAGTTCTTTCGTGAATAGCCACAAGTTTAAATATGAAAAAGAAAAATTAAGTGGCGTTGTATACAAGATTCCATGTAATGATTGCAATAGTGTTTACATAGGTGAAACCGGCAGATCCCTGGAAATATGGCTTAAAGAACATATCAGTGCTTTCAAAAAAGGTAGACTAAATTCCAGGTTAGTGCAACATGCACTTGACAAGGACCACACCCCATCTTTCACTGATTCTTCTATTTTGAAAAATAACTGCATTGACTATTACTACAGAATTTTTATGGAGGCGTGGTTTACTAAATTACATCATTTAACCTTGAATGAATCAAGTCCTGTTCCGAATGAATATTTTGTTTTCTTAAATCCTTAATTTCAATTTTGATTCCGGTATATGCACATTGTTTTTGTTGTGAGTTGATATGAATACTGATGAGGCTATGCGGTGCATAGCGAAACGTTTGTTCTCATTTTGAAATATGAATGAAATATTTTGTCTCTCTTTAAATGCTATGCACTCCATGTTACACATGAAATAAATTATATTAAGCCTCAGCTATGTATATCAATTCTATTATACATGATATAGTTTAATGTAATTAAAATATGTCGCAAACAATGCCCCATATAGCATTATGTAATGAATTCTTTGCACTGCATATTTTATAGAATGCATATTTTAGTACACTTTGTAAATGCATATTAATTTTGGTGGTCAATAATTGGAGGTCTTCTACACAGCAAATAAATTTAGATAACATATTTTAAATATGTTAATGCATGGAAGACAGTTAACAACATCGGAAATGGGATAACATAAAAATGTGCTGTGATGGGGAATGTGGCCTTCTTAAAATTCATAAAGATGAAACTGTTGAAAAAGTGAGAATTGTGTGTTGTGTTATTCATAGAAAGTAACTTTAGTGTCCAAAGCTTTTCAACAAACTCTTAATAAATTACAAAAATGAATCACAAATGTGTGAATGTTGTTAATTTTAATGCTAAAAGTAAATCTCACTTCAAGGTATTTTATGAAGACGAAAATGACAGCCATATAAACACTTCTTTAAACATCGAGATAAATTTGAAAAATATAACAAAACTCTTTTTTGGCACAAAAGCAAAGATGCATAAAATCATTGCATTTATAGAATTGTGCCAAAAGTGCATTTGTGTCAGAAGATTCATCTTTTAAAAGTTAAAAAAATGTGAAATGAATAATTGTTTTTAACACTATTATTCTTCCACTATGCAAAAAAAGTTCATTTTTAAAGTAAAGAAAGACAATTTACAGAGTGAGGGAAGGCTGGGAAGGGAGAAGTTAGGGATTTTACAGATGCTTTGGTAGGACTTGGTCAATAAAAGGTTGGGACCCACTGCTTCTAGACCAGGGTCGGCGAACCTTTTCACATCCGCATGCTAATTTTCTTCAAATTTTTTTTCAAATGACCATGGTGTGCCAACAAGTGTTAATTTCCTTTCATAGAGTTTGTTATCACTCTCATTTAATTCTTTATCACAAATTTTTGTTTCTTCTATCGATTTGTGATTATCATTTACTAGATGGAACCCGTCAAAACTTGACGGCACCGAAGAAAGAAAAAGGTATTTTCCAGCTATTAAAGGATTTTTTAACGACTAATCTTCAGCAAAAATTTCAATAAATAAAAAAACAACCTGCATTCTACATCCAGGCAAATGACCCGCAATTGGCCGAGTTACATTCAAACATGCTGTCATAGAATTAGAATCTCTCTCATTTGATAATTTTTCATTTACAAATACAACACCAATAAATTGTACATAACATGAATAAATCATAAATTACTGTCATCACTCATTTCATACAAAATATACATACTTCACTTACTTCGCAGCAAAATAAGACTGAATTTATAGTTTGCCATTTAGCAACAACTATAACAATGATCCTCTCCGTGGTTAATTTGTTGTTACATTACCCACCCCATTTAACAAATAAACATTTGCATTTTCAACTACTTTTCTATTACCTTTTCATAAATCAAAAATACATGCAAATTTCACATATTAAAAAAATTAATGATAATATTTATTCTGGCTAGGTGAAGCCCGTCAAAACTTGACAGCAACAATATGAAAGAATCAAAGAAAAAAAAGTATTTTGCCACTATAAAAAAATTTTCAAAGAAAATTTTTTTTTAAAGATTAATATTTATTAAAAATTTCAATATGCTTTTCCATTTACCAACGTAACACCAACATGACATGATCCCGGGTGCAGAATTGGTGCAACGCTGCGACACACGTCACAGACTTGAAAATGTTTGCAGATTATTTTTCAACTGTTTAAGTTTTAAAAAAAAAATGCTAAAAATCATTTGCTATGTACCAAAGTTTGTCTAGGTACCATAAAAAACACAAATTCTGGCAAATAATCACAAAAATTAGAAAATTTCATCAAAATACTCCCCCCCCCCAAAAAAAAAAAAAAACATTGCCCGGAAATTTTATAAATAGATGTGGGAAAATAAAACAGCAAATTTCGTCAACAGATTGCAAAAAACAACAAATTTCTTCAAAAGATCTCTAAAAAATTTGTCAAAAAACTGCAAAAATTGTCTAGATATCCCAAATAAAACAAATTTCGCAAAAGTATTGCACAAAAATAAAAATTTTGCCAAAACGTCTAAAAAAATGGCAATTTTCATGAAAATTTTTTTTTAAAAAGGCAAATTTTGACAAAAAAAAATCCCTAAAAAATGGCAAATTTGTAAACATATTATGAAAAAAAATTCAAAATATTGTGAGAAAACAACAAATTTCGACAAATGATTGTGAGAAACAACAATTTTCGTCAAAGGATTGAAAAAAAAAAGCAAATTTTATCAAATAATCACAAAAAAGATAAATTTTGCAAAAAGATCTTCAATAAACGGCAAATTACATCGAAAAATCATGACAACACGACAACTGTCATCGAAAGAAATCGAGAAAAACGATAAACTTTGCCGAAAGACCTCAAGATGACGAATTTCATCCAGTTATCATAAAAGATGTGAATTTCGCCCAAAGATCTCAAAAAGCACATAAAATTTATCCAGGTAATCGCAAAAAATGGTAAATTTAGCTAAAAATAGTGGAAAAAAACGACAAATTTCTAAAAAAAAAATAACAAAGAACAATTTCACAAACAAAAATCACGAAAAAAAGATAAATTCGATAAAACAGCAAATTACATCGAAAGATAGTGAGAAAAAATGACAAATTTCACTGAAAATCCCCGAGAAAACAAATAATTTTATCCTGGTACCATAAAAGATGTGAATTTCGTCAAAAGATCTTGAAAATACTTTAAATTTGTCTAGGTACTTCAAAAAACGCAAATATTGGTAAACAGATTGTGAGAAAACAACACAGAGAGACTGCATTTTTGCTATCACTGTTTAATGCAATGCTATGATAATTATATTTTTTTTCTTTACTTGTCTTATAATGATTGAAATACATTGGTTTTTTCACTTTACATAAGTTATTTTATTTCCAAGTGTTTATTTATGTTCTTGGCCGATAAAGCATTTTCTATATTGTAATTTTCAAATCGTCTAGGTACCACAAAAAATGCAAATTTTGCCAAATAATCATAAAAAAACCCAGCAAGCAATGAATATGGTATATAAAGACTGCTTTATCATGATTGAAAGCTATGCAAAAAGAGGGATCTCTTCTGATAATTTTATTTTTCTTTGTTGATTATAATGATCTTCATATTTCTGAAAAAACATTGTTGAGAGATCAAGATCAAGCAATTAAAAAAAAAAAAAATAGCAAATTTCATCAAAATATTCCCTCCTCCTTCTCCCCAAAAAAACTCAGCAAATTTTGTCACGGGAACACTTTAAAAAAAAAAGTGTACTCAAAAAAAAGTGAAACATTAAAGAAATATTAATGATTTACAAAGCTGTTTATAACTGGGATTATTTTCATTTCATATGCAATTTTCTATTATTCGGTGAGACTATGAGATGTAATGTAAATACTTCCTAAACGTTATGAATTTGCTCAAAAATGAAATTATAAGTGGGAAAAAAATCACCGTTTTTTGACATGAGTATAATAAGAAACTGAAGCAAAAAATAAATAGTGATTTGCGAATCTGTTTACATCCATGAAGTCAAACTATCCGTCAAAAATCGCACCATCAAAACACGAAACAAAGAACAATTTGATTTTCAGCCTTTTTTTTTTTACACATACTAATAAATAAATTTGAAAATTACAATATAGAAAATGATTTATCGGCCAAGAACGTAAATAAACACTTTAATCATTAACTTATTGAATGTTTCAATTCCATATGAAACATCTCTACAATTAAGCCTAAGATTGCCGGCAATAACATTGCAAAAAAAGAATACAGATGGAAATAAATTAATTAACTTACGTAAAGTGAAAAAAACAATGTATTCCAATCATTATAAGATGAGTAAAGTTAAAAAATTAATTATTATAGCATTGCATTAAACAGCGTTCTTATCCCATATTTACAAACGCGCTTTGCAAATGCTCTTACAGACAGTAACTACTCTCCTCCGATTAACCAATAGAAGGAGACTCTCAGAGACCGGCGCAAGTATCGATGCGTAGAGACGCAATTAAACCACGATTACTTTTTCTGCCTTTCGTTTTAATATATAGATGTATAAAAGGTGAATTCAAAGCCTAAAGTGACAAACGTCAAGATTTATTAGGATTTTTTACAGCGATATTCTTATCACTTTGGTTAGAATTTTAATAAATTGGCATTTTTAGAATTGTACTTTAAGTGAGTAGCGGTTTAAATAATTAAAATATGAAATGAGTAAAGTAATTAAGCAAATTAATGTGATTTCTGATGTTGCATCTTGGATGCTAAATGATTGATATCGGGCCCACAATTGGTTATTTTTAATAAAATGTATGATGAACTGAAGTCATCTGACAAGTTCATTTGAATTTTTAATATTGTTCATCTCTGAAAATAATGTTTCCCATGATGATTATTTCTCTGTGAGTAGTTCAGTGGTATGACAAGTGCACTAGAATACTTATGAAAAAATAAAGCTATTTTAAGTTAACAGGCCTAGAAGTGACATTCTTCTAAAATATTATAGGAAATATAGGATTTTTTTTTTTTTTTTTTTCAAGAAAATATAGAAATTTTATTTAGATGCAAATGTACGTACATGTTTTATTACACTTTCATATGTATGCAAAGACTATAACATAAGTAAACTAGTTAAATTCCACTGCCGACTATTTTAGAAATTTTTAACACATTTCAGGATAGAAATACTAGTTTCAGGAGTTGTAACGCAATTTTCTTTTCCAACTATATTTCATATAATATTTTTTATAATTATTTTCTGAATCATCACCATTTATAGAGTTTGCCTTTACAGGGGTCACATTCACTCAAAGATTTGGAGCAGTCAAAAACTGTTTTTGGAGCAGGAAAATCCATTTTTGGAGCAGCAAAAGAGTAATAATGAAGCAAGAAAATTTATTTTTGGAGTAGCAAAAAACATTTTGGAACAGGAAAATTAGGTTTTGGAAAAAAAGAGAAGAAAAAATAAACAATTTTGTAGCAACAAAGTCAGTATTTCAGTAAGTAGCAAAAAAAAAAAAAAAAAAAAAAAGATATAGAAGCAAAATTAGTTTTTATAACAGAAAAATCTACTCCCATCAACAGCTTTTTTTTTTAGTGTCCCTCTGAAGAAATGTACCGTTTTCGAAAATCTTTTGTCAGAATTTGTTGCTTTTTCGCAATCTTTCAACGAAATCTGCCATTTTTTCCGAGATCTTTTGATGAAATCTGCCATTTTTTAGAGATCTTCAGATAAAATCTGTGGTTTTTTCAAGATCTTTTGAAGAAATCTGCTATTTTTTTTCAAAATGTACTGTTTTTTCACGATCTTTCGACAAAATCTATCATTTTCCCATGATCTTTCGATGAAATTTTCTGTTTTTCCACAAATTTTTGTTGAAATCTGCCATTATTTTATTTATTTATTATTTTGAGATCTTTAGATGGAATTTGAGGGTTTTTCTGACGAAATCTGCCCTTTTCTGCAATCTTTTGAGGATGTCTGCTTTTTTTCTTCTGTAACCTTCTGTCGAAAGTTGCCCATCCCCCTTTTATATTCTATCTTTTGACGAAATTTGCCGTTTTTCGCGATTCTTTGATGCTATTTTTTTTTTTTGGTGACAATTTGTTAAATTCGCGATATATTCTATGTTCGATATTTTTTTATTTTCAGAAATTCTCTGCTTTTAAGCGTTCTTTCGACAAAATTAGCATTTTCTAAGCGATCTTTCGACGAAATGTGCATTTTCCACGATTCTTTGACAAAAAACGTGTTTATTCTGCGATTTTTTGATGAAATTAGCATTTTCTTCGAGATCCTTTTACAAAATTTACGTTTTTACCACGATCTTTAGATGAAAAGTGAAGTTTTTAGCAATCTTTTGGTGAAATTAACATTTTCAGCAAAATGTAAAAATATATTCGGGGGAAAATTACATCTGAATTATGAAACTTCGTGGCCTAAAAGAAAAAAAAAAAAATGTGAGGGTGGAAGGCTGAAATACATAGAAAATATAGGAATTTTTTCAAATTTATAGGAATTATAGGATAAATAGGAATTTTTTCAAATTTATAGGAATTATAGGAAATATAGGAACACTGGGAGGCCTGAGTTAAGCATGTGCATTGTTAAAAACATAATAATGAGGTGCAGAGTTTTGGGGAATGTGAGTGACTTTTGATTAGAAACTTCGATTAATGGGGTGCCAAGCTACGGCAACCATGTTCTAGACTATTGTTTAACCTTCTGGATACCAAACCACCCAAGATATTTTGCGATATTTTAATTCCTACCAGAAAAATAAAACAGCAATATTTGTTTTAACTAATAACATTCCATATTTAAATAAAACAAAATTAGCCATTGATTTTTTCTGAACTACATAATTTCTAGAACATGTTCTATCATGGGAATTAAATGGTTAAGAGTGCAGCACCCTGTCTTTTATTAAAATCAGCTAAATTCATCCTGCCATCTTGTAAAGTGCACCCCTAGTTATAGTAGTATCCAAAGGTCTAACAAAAATTTTTTCTATATCACCATATTTCTAAATCTCTGAGCTGAAAGAATGTAAAATTATAGTCTTCATTTCTTTGGTAAAAATATAGAACATTATGAAATCTTGAAGTGCAATTGTATTTTTTAATTTATAATTCATAAAATCATTTTAAGTTAAAATAAGTTTATTTAACCTACTAAAAACTTCGTTTTAACCATTGGTAAAAAATAGTACAAGTTTTTCTTGAAACATATCTTTTATGCTTCAATATAGTACTGCTGATTAGCAGCCCTACAGGTTTTTTTTCCAAGTATAGGGGACATTAAATTAATGTTTCAAAATTAGAGACTAGAAGCAAATCAATTAGAAAGTAAAGAAAACATGAAATATTGAATATTAACCAAATTTTTACCAAAATATTTTTCTGATTAGTATAATCTGCATATTATTTCAATTAAATTTAGGAATAAGCAAACTTTAAAAATGACAACAAATTTATAAAAGGCTGTTTCTTTCTCTTAAAAACTCATCTACGATGCAATGGCCAACAAAACATATGACTTAGTATTTTACAACTTTGTTGGAAAACATCAACCCTTTCAGGCACGGGAAAAATCTGTAGTAAAATGAGAAATTATCGACTGTCACTGGAATTTACAAACGAATTTCTTAGATATTTTGAGTTCCTTAATTTAAGCTGTTATTGTAAAAACAAAATTTTATTAAAATATTATTGGTGCCGTTTGCAAATTTGAAATTAAAATTAGGTATCCCAGACCGGGCACAGTGTGCCGGAAAGGGTTAAATAAACAAAGCATAATCAAGATTAAAAATTCCATCTTTATTTTAAATTGAAGCGATTGAGAAGCGAAATTCTACAGAAACAAAAGAATAAAACATAGATTACCTCCGTTTTCTTCTTCTTTTGAACAATTTTACCTTCTGAACTACTTCTTTTTCCTTTCGATTGGCGAGCATTACTGTTTGATATGAGTAAATCATCTTCAGTTCGATCAACATCAGACAACGACAGCATTGAATCTGTGCTTTCTGCAATAGTTTCTAAACTACAAGAAAAAATGATAATATAAATTAGTGTTGGATGATGCTGAATGAATTTATAAATTAGAAAGTTTTCTTTTCTATGAGCCATGGTTCTCAAACTGTAATATGAATGTCCTGAGAAGCCGACATATAAATAAAGAATGAGTTCAACAAGTTTAATTCTAACCCATTTTCTATTTTAGATGCAACAATATTACATTTTTTTTTCAGGAACTCTAAAAATCAGTTGCTTAATTTTTAATATATATGTGGGATTTTAAGTGATTAACTTAAGATTTAAGCAAAACTAATATTCTTGAAAATATAAAAAGGTTTAATAGACATAAAATATATACATAACATTAAAATATAACAGTAGAACTGAATAATATTCAGCATAAACAAGCTTCCCTGAGTTTTTCATTAAAAATCCAAACTTGTTATTGCTGAAAAATCTATAGAACACCTCGTTCTTTCCATGTATCATCACACGAGTCTCCCTTGGGATTTCATGTTCATTAAATCATTGAGTTTATTATCTTTTATTACTGAGTACTTCATTCTTTATTCCCACATATATTTATCTTTTAGACAATACAAAGGCATTTAAAAAAATATCCAAAAGATATATTTTTCAGGATAACCAATGTTCTTTTGGCTGATTAATATTGTTTGAAAAAACCTAGTGGGTTTTTTCAAAGCGGATTCATCTTTGCAAACCTTGATTGATACCCTCCCAGTAGTTGGTTAAATTTTTAAAACATTGTGCCATTTCAGGCAGAAATGAGTTTTTACGTAGCATTAGACATAATATATTTGTTTTAATGTTAGTGAACTAGTCAAATTGTTGTCAGTGGTCTACTGTAAAAAGCAATTTTATGATTTTTCTTGTTTTTTTTTTTTCAATTACAAAGTGTAAACATTTAATTTTTGATTAGTTGGAGACAATTATGGTAAGTTAAAATAATCCATTTCCATCTTGCTTATTTTAATTTTTATAAGAATTATTGTTAATTACAACCAAAGGATGATATTTTAAAGATTAATTTTTAGATTTTCGATTAAATTTTTTTTCCTGATCAACCACTGGTAAAATGTCAATTAATAAAACAATTTATTTATCATTTTGTTGCTATTTAATTTCAGGGGATTTCCTTTTTGTCCATTATAGAACATTTATTAAGGGTTGTAACAACCATGTTAGTTTATTTCTAAAATTTAAAAGGACGAAAATACATTAATAATAATAAAAACAGCACTGATTTTATTTGATCAACTAATATCACCCTATATTTTGTATCTCCAGGCTATTTTCTATAATGGAAAATTGTATGTAAAATATTTAATATGTTGTCGATATTGCAATATAGGAAAGTACATATAATATACAGAATATAATGTTTATTATATAGAAATAAGCCAGTTATTTATAATTAAAATTTTCCTTTACAAAGTTATTTTCTGTCGAAATTTATTATGTCATCATAAGACTTAAGATGGGAATGCTCCTGAAAAAAACTAAAAAATAAATATTTTTTTATTTTATTTTATTTTATTTTTTAATTTTTCCGAACTGGAAAAGTTGAAATTTCAATTGTAAAATAATATATTGAAAATTTTGTAATAGCTACTGTCAGATAGTTTTTATTTCACTTATTTTTATGTTAAGTGTCCTATATGAAAACATTAATGTGGGTAATCTGATCTCTCAGCAGAAATCTGTTTCAGAAGACTTGAAAGGATCTTTCACATAATTTCTCTTGAAAATAGACATTTCAGAAAATTTTTTAATCTCTTAATTGAATCTTTCATAAATTTGAGAGAAATTATGCTTTTTTTGTGATCCTTTGATCAAAAGATCACGAAAAAGGAGAAATTTTGTCAAAAGATTGAAAAAAAAAAAAAAAAGCTAACTTTTTCAAAAAAATTCATGAAAAAAATTGACCTATTTCGCCAAAAAAGGCAAAAGTCACCAAAAGATCATGAAAAATATCAGATTTCATCAAAAGATCGCAAAAAAGGCAAATTTTGTCAAAATGTCATGCGAGAAAAGCGACATTTTGCCAAAAAATTTTGTTAAAAATCGCAAGAAAAAAAAATTATAAAAATTTTGTTAAAGAAGCAAAAAAAAAAAAAAAAAAAAAAAAAAAAAGTTAATGCCGGTTGTGGATTTTTCTGTTCCAAAAACTAATTTTCCTACTCTAAATCTTTCTGAGTGTTGGTCCTGAAAACACCCATTCATTAAAATAAAAATACCCCTTTACTCAATGAAAAAAAAAATTTTTTCTTCCCCCCAGCAAAAATGTCTTTCTACAAATCCATCTTGCTGATTAGAGAAAAAATTGAACAATAGTGATATTTGTTATAGAAATGTTGTACATTTATTTTTTAAAGAGTAAAAGAAAATTTCTCTTAATTGTTTTTTAAAAATATTGATTTTAACTATTTATTAATTATTATTGAAAACATTAATTCATACATTTGATTTTTCGTTTCAAAATGTACAAGTTCAATTTTTGCATTTAAAATATGACTTATTAGTGGGGACACACTTTTATAAAAAGAGATCCAGAATTTTAGATGTCCTGGGTCCTGGGGAACCAGGATTTTTCAAGTCTAGGGGCATCACTGACTGATATACTATCTTGTGAGATCCTATTCTGAATGCTTGAAGGGAATGATGGGAGAAAATTTTTTTTGTTGTTTTTTATGCCTGTACTTTTCTTTCTACTGCTATTTCAGTGGGCAAGATTTTGCATAGGTCGTACTATTGTACAAACATGAATTGACAAAAACAAATGAGTGAAAAAAAAGTTTGTAGAAGGTGGTGACATTTTAATTCCAGCCAAGAGAGTTAAACTGCTAGCTTCTTTCAACAGGGATGCCACTCAGAAAATAGCAAAAAAGAGGAAATTATGCGTAAAATAAAATTTATGACATTTTCACAACATTTATGCATGAATTTTGTAAACTATATTGTTTAATAATAAATTAAAAAAAGAATTGCAACTCTTTCTTTTTATTGTAAACTTCTAATTTATAGGAGTAAATAAAAATGATTTTTCTTTAGTTCACAGTAGTTTACATCAATTAATTTAACCCAGCAACAAATTCAGTGAGGAACTGTACATATTGCATCATTTTAAATCAATTTAAATAACCCAGCAATAGATTCGATGATTATTCCAGGAGTAAATAGCAAAAATTCACAAGTTTTTTTTTTCAATTGACGAAAATAGTTATTTCATGAACATTTGCCGGAAATCACCATTTTATTTTGTGATTGTTTGACGTAATTCGCGATCGTCTGACACAAGTAGCTGTTTAACGTTGCAATCGTTTGCCGAAAATCGCCGCTTCACATCATGGTCATTTGACGAAAATCGTCGTTTCACATCACGATTGTTTGATGAAAATTGCTGTTTGATATCGCGACCGTTTGATGAAAATAGTCATTTTATTTTGTGATCTTTTGACCAAAATCCCCATTATAATTCATGATCTTTTAACGAAAATCACTGTTATATTTCTCGATCTTTTAACGAAAATCGCTGCTATATTTTGTGATCACTTGACAAAAAAAAGCTGTTGTATTTCGCGATCGTTTGACGCAAATTGCTGTATAATTTTGCAATCATTTGATGAAATTGCTGCATAATTTTGCAATTGTTTGACGAAAATTGCTGCATAATTTCACAATCGTTTGACGAACATTGCTGTACAATTTTACAATTGTTTGATGAAAATTCCTGTTTTATTTAGCGACCGTTCCACAAAAATTGTTATTTTATTTCGTGATCGCTTAACAAAATCGCAAATTCTTAAAAATTAGAAAAAAAAAAAAGCAGAAATCTGCCATTTGGCAAAAAAGTGACATCCCTTATTTAAAAAGGGTCCCGGTACAAGAAACATTTTCAGGGTCCATCATTTTTATTATAAAAAAACAGTTAATTCTCATCAAGAAGAGAGGGGGAAGGAGGGGTTACAAGGAAAAGTGACCAGTTACCAGCCCAGATGCGTCCATTTTTTAAGTCCTTTTTTATTAGGTATTTTTGTCTTTTTGGGGATCTCTATAAGCACGAGTCTTGTGTACTTTGTGTCTATCAAACTTTCATATTATTAGCCTAGTATATGTTTTTGAAAAATTATGCAAACATGCCAATTTATAATCTTCAAATACTCTTTATTATGCAACTATAAATAAAGTTTTAGCCACTAAATTAAGAACCCTGAATAAGAATTTTTCATTTGATGTCAATCCACACCATACTTTAAAAAAAGTAGCATTGCAGTAATTGACCTGAACCTGCAAAAAATTTTTTTGTCAACCTGCAACTTATACTTTTACTCATGCAACTGAACTCAATTTAAAATGAGAAAAACGTAAACTACTAAAAATTAGATTAAAAAAAAAAAAAAAAAAGGGAAAGAGAAAATTAAACAGAGACATAAACCCATTTCCCTTGAATGCTTGCCCAAAGATAAAACAAAAGATTCTTCGAAGAAATATGAACAATAGTGTTCCTACTTCTTAGCATACTAGACCTAACTCTGTCAGTCTTGTCATGTCTTCGTATTTCAGAAATGCTGAATCTTCTTTTAAAGAAAACCTGCTCGAATCATAGACTCACAAGATTTAGAAAATAAATAAATCTCCATTCTAGCAGTACTTTAATTTATAAATGCACATACTATACAAACATGAACCTACATTAGTCGTTACTTTTACAGCACTACTAGTAATTTATAAAACAACAACAACAGAAAAAAGTGAAAATATACACATACCGAGCTGGTGAATTTGAGCTTTTACAATTTAAGAAATTAAGTTTTTCCTTAACTTTATCATCCATTGTCACCAGACCAGATTCAAGAATTTCTTTGACAAGTGCTATCCGTCTTTCCTAGATAAGATTATAAATAAATTTTAAAATGTTTTTCAAATAAATAAGATAATCCATAAAGCTAATTAACTGTATATATAGATCCTAGCTAATTAACACACATCATTTCTGTATGGATTGTCCTAATAAAGGGGCTGCTCTAATTTTAAGAATTTAGTTTAATGACATAATACTATACAGTTCTTGATACATTGTCAAAATTAAATATAATAAGGAGCCATTTATCTGGAAACCAATTAACCAGAAAAACAGTTATCTGGAATAATATTTCTAATAGACTGATGTTAGAATCTTCGCAGAAAAAAGTATCATACATTGTCAAGTTGACATATAGATTGCTTGAATTAATTGTATAGCTTGATAATAGCATCCAGTGTTTGAAACAGAAGCATATATAGTTATATTATAGATGTTTTCATTTTTATGCAGAGAAAACAGAAGAATTTTTGTTCCTAAGGAATTCCCATAAATTACCTTAACACTTGATCTTACTTGCACCTGATTCTTAGTTCAAGTGTTCAAGTAATCTAATAATTTAAAATTAAAAATAATACCACAACCACATATATTACATAAAACTTATCAAATAGATGCTGCTTTAATGCCCAACCAGTTAACTGGTTTCATCTAACCCCAACCATTCTGGATAAATGGTTCTGTACTGTAGCTGCTACTAATTAAATGATATTACATCACATTAATTTTAAACAATTTCATGGAATACAAATTGGAAAATGCAATTAAACTACAACACAGTTTAATAATATCTTATTTTGTAACAAATTTTCATAAAACCCCATTATAAATTTGATTTAGATGTCACTCAAAAAATAACAAAAGAGATAAAAATTATATAAATTTAAGTAAAATTTATGATATTTCACAGCATTTCAGCATGAATTTTGTAAACTATATTGTTTATAATGGACTAATATAAAGAATCAAATTTATAACAATATATTTTTAACTATCTTCAAAAAATATATTTTTTTAAAGCCTTTAATACTTGTGTCTTTTTAAACGCATGTTGTAAAATGATTTTCAAATCAATATGATAATACAGAAAGCTGAACAGTGTATAAAAATTCTGGCTAATTAGCACACATCATTTCTGTACAAATTGTTTCAATAAAGTGGTTGCCCTAATTGTGAGAATTTAGTTTAATGATATAATGCTGTATAGTTCTTGACATATTGTCCAAATTAAACAGCTAACACTAATTAAATCGCAGTTTCTCATGTGATCATTTGAGGAAAATTACAGATTCTTAAAACACACATATATACTCACAAAAAAGGCAGAAATCTGTAATTTTGGCAGAAAAAGGGGCACCCCTCTAATATGGAGAATTGTTATACATTCTTATTAATATAAATATTTAATGCAATAGTACTTATTTTTATATATCTGTTATATGTGTGCGTTGCATTCGTGCTTCACCAGCTTGCCTATGACTTAGATGAAATTGACAGCAACTTAGCAAAATCATAATTGTGGGAGCTGATATAACAAACAAACACCTAGTTTATTCTGTTCAATATAGAAGACAAATTTCGTAAAAATTGCAACAATTATTTTCAAGATCATCTATATGATTGCTGTAACAAATCAAGAACAGTCCAAAGAATGGAATAACACTTATTTTTCACATGTCCGATAGCTGCATTTGATAAAAAATTAGAATTTGTTCCAACAAAACAAACAAACAATCTATCAAGCTATTAAGGCAAAATTTACTTTTATTATTTTTACTGAATATTTAAAAATATTAATATAAAGAAAATTGCAGAGTGTTAAGCAGATAAAATTGGTACTTACGTATTAATGCCACTGTAGCAGAAGTTGCACTAATGCACCAATAAAGAGCAATCTTGTTCGCACACAACAAAAAAATGGCATCAAAAAATGAAAAGCACTAAAAAATGGCGTCAAAAATCAGCAAACAACAAAGCAACAAGGAATTCAAGAGATAACTGCATGCACCTGCGAACAGCAAGATTGCTCTTTATTGGCGCATTAGCGCAACTTCTGCTGTGGTAGTGTTAATATGTAAGTACCATAAAAATAATTCATTTAAGCCCATTTAATTGTAAAATATAGCTATACAATATTTAAAAACCCTAATTGTGCATATAGAGTACACGCCATAAAAGTTTAGATACAAATTTGAAATTTAACATTTTTATTATTTTTCCCATTATTAAACCAATACATAGATTTAAAATCATTTTTGTCATAAAAATAGAAAATATTATGCCTTGAAAGGACACATATACACACTCATTCAAATTTAATTACACGGATTAGGCCATTAATAAATATTACTAACAATAATGAAATGCCAAGTTTTTAAACTATTTACATTTAAAAAATATTTTTAAAAATTAATGCCATGTTAAAGATAAAAACAAACATTTTAATTTATAATCAATCATAATCAATAGATATGAATATTCTAATTCTGTCCGAAATTAATATTGTATTTAATTTAAACTAATATTTATTATCTGTCTTAATAATACAATAAAATGTACCTGAAGTTATTCTTTAAGATTATTGTTAAGAGCCGAACACGTTTGATGCCTGTGAGTTTGTATGAAATGTCTCATAATAACTGCAGCAAAAAGCATCTATTTAATCTAATTAGGTGTGTTAGTGAGGTACGGAGAATTAAATACATAGTTTTTGGTTAAATTTTATCAAAAATTGTATCAATAATTCTAAACTAGCCATACTCAACCTGCAGCCTGGTATCTTATGTGCGGCCCGAGACATAGTCATTAATCCTTATTTATAAAATAGAGATGTACATTAAGAGAAAAAGAAAAATAATAAGGCTTTCACTTTTTTTGTGTATTTTTATGGGAAAAGAATCTGAGCTTTTTTTTTTACTATGATTAATTTAAAATTATATTTTAAATGTTAAACGCCATTTCCCTAGTTAAAATTTCATTCTGCATGTTGTTCTATTAGTGCTTTAGTGGTGCATCATTTCTTAATCTTCAAAATTAAAAAAACATTATTCCAAATTAAATTTAGACAATACTTTTCCATAATTAAAGAAAAAAGTTTTTGTATTGAGAAAACGACTGATTTATTAAGGCTCTGTCTGCCTACATTAAAACGGCAGTTTGGCTGAAAATTCTTAATTTTTGTTATTGTTTTATTTAAAGGAGCATTTTTTATGATTCCAGATATGTTTTAATTTCTACGATTATTGAAAGAGGAGTTAGGGCCAATTTAATATACAGGAAGTAGCAAATCAAATACAGGAAGTGAGCAGAGATGTCTAGAAAAATGTAAACAATGTTTCTATGCATGATTTTCTTATGATTTTTACATAAGTGTAATTTCTGGCAAAACAGTTTAATTATTTCTGTGTATGGTAAACTTTATTACATAAAATGTTTTAAACATGTTTCAGTGAAAATTTGTCAGATTACCTTCCATACTACCCATTATGTTCTATATCCAAGCACTATGTCATAATGCAGTTATTTCATTGGTAGTAGAATGTAAACAAAATATTCCTTTTTCTGACACCCTTTGAAATATTTCAGCTAATTTTGAAGATATATTACAACTTTTACTTCAGAGCAGAGATAAGTGCAATAGTAGTGTGCAGTACAAAGGAAATTTAAATATATTTAAATGAATTTTGTGTATGCTTCCAGGCGTAAACATGAAATTTTGTTAAAAATGTGGAAATTATTTATTTTGAACTATTAGGAGGCTTTTGGGTTTTCTCCTCATTCTGTATTATATCTGAATTAAAAATATATATTATAACTCCTACTTCAGAGCACAGATAAGTGTAATAGTATTAAACAGCAAATAAAGCCTTTGTGCAAAGATGTTTAAAGATAGAAAACCAAAGATTATAAATGCACAAATAAAGTATGAAAAGGTAGCAAACAGCCGTTTCGAATCTACTATCGAGGTTCTTCATCAGTGCAAAACTCAGTGAGCTAGAAAAAGCAAAACTGAGCAAAGAGACAGACAGACGCAGGCTTATATACCCGCTACAGAAACAATCCCGCTTAAAGAAAAGCCACCAATGAGAAGAGAGCAGCCTGAACAACCCGGTGGATAAATTAAAATTGACAAAGAAAAGTTTCCTCCTCTTGTGATAGGATGATCTAAAAAAGCCACAGTGCTTTGATAAAATTAAGTCATTTATTATGCTGTAGAGGTCAAATATAAAAGCTTGGATAACAAATGCAATTTTTGCTAGTAGACTGATAGAAATAGGTCATAAAACAATGGCTAAAAATAAAATATGCAATCTCCTCTTGATAGACAATTGTAAACCCACTCTAATCTGCCAACATTAAAAAATATCACTTAAATTTTTCAGCCAAACACAACTTCAAAGTTACAATTATTCAACTTGGGGATAATAATCTGTAGCTTCAAAGTTGATTATTGAACCCAAATTGTGAAAAGATATCTGAATAATATCAGAGAAGATAAACATTCTAGCACACCTATCAACATCTTACAGTCCATGCAAATTACTGATTATGCATGGCGAAATATTACAGAAACGAATAGAAATTGTTTCATAAAAATAGGATTTTTAGAATATGTAGCTTTCAGTGAAACATAGGATGATGATTCCATTAAGCAAGCAAATGAAGATTGAGGACTGAATTAAGAACAGTAAGAATCTATACACAAGTTGTGCCACACTCAAATTTCATTTGTAGAATTCTTGAATGTAGACAATGAGCTTGAAACATGCAACACTGTGGCAGATAAAGAGATTGTTTTGTATATTAATACAGAAATTAATTTCTGATGAAGAAATTGAAGACCTTACAAGATCAACAAGAGCATAAAAAATGTTTTCTTAATGATGGATTGAATATTATTTAATCAAAACGTAACACAATTTTGAAATATTAGAACTTATTTTTCCCATGATAATTTTTTTTTGTATGAATGCCTTAAATTTTTTAAAAATTCGTAACAGAATCACTACTGTAATAATATGAGATAGGATTTAAAATAAATAAATAAATTTAACCGTTTATTTCAGAAAGTGGCGCCTGGATTATGTGGGTTTTGGAACTGTTAGCTCTTAAGAAACAAGTATTTTGGGCTGGAATAGCAGCTATAGTCACCTGATGCAGAAAATAGTCCTTTTTAGTAGCATTTTATCTGTAAATGGTAGTTATAGCATATCAAAAAAGAGTGAAAATCTATTAAAGAAATTTCATTTTTACACATGTGAACAAAATTACATAAAAGGATAAAAACACAGGGGGAAAAAATGCACAAATTAAACTTTCGACTTATTAAAAATGTATTATAAAGCAGATAAAAATACCAATAAACACTTCTCTATTTCAATTATCCTTCTTTTTTCCTCAGCTTCTAGATGTATATTCCTAAACATAAGATGAAGTACAAGGTCAATTACATACAGTTATGCACAAAAACACTTTTCAAATATTAGATATAATTTATGATTTTTTCATATTAAATTAATTGGGTTATTCTCTGCAATAGTGCAAAAAGTGTTTCCCAGCCATATAAATGCTCTAAATTTCATTTTATTTTTATTTATTTTTACTTTTATTAGAAGGTCTAAAGTTTGTTTATTAGGGGCAGGGAGTAAAATTTAAAAATAAACAAATCTGATATTTAAAAATGCAAGATATATCATGCAAATATCATTCCCTCACCCATACTACCATACTTTACTGCCTGATTTTTTCCATTCAAAAATAAAAATAATTAAAAACACCCTAAGCAAAATAAAGTTCTTAATTGGTACCTTACAAAAAATAATAAAAATATTATTTTTTACTATAATTATTAGTCTACTCAATCAATTATATGTGTCCCCATGTTAGACCATCATTCCCTCACACCTTGCTATTATCACAAATATCCTATCACTAAAGATGAGCAGCAGTCTAGCATTCTTCACAAAGAGGAAGCTAATTTGAGTACTTGTCAGTCCAGCAACATAAATTGGTGGTATAAGTTTTTGTTAATTTTCTAGAAATTTTTTTCAATCAGAAAATCGGGGAGTATTTTTATTAGCAGTCATTCCCTCACACAGAATGCTAAATTTTTAGCAATTTTCAAAATTTTTAATTTTATCATACATTATATATTATGTGTTCTTTAAGGAATCAGTTTGGTTTTTTCCATAATTTTGCATTTTTCATGACAATTAGTAAAAACATCTTAATTTCATCATTCCCTCACACTTATTGCTGTGAGTTAATGATAAAGTGAATGGGGAATATGTCCTTTTGTTTAAAATTTTATAACGATTTCTGCTGCTATTAAAATCTTCAACAATTGACCAATTACTAGCAATTTATCCAATTTTTATGAAAATTTACCTATATAACATTCAAGTCAGACTGCTTGGTCAAATTTGCAGTATTGTAGAGAACAACCCAATTGTATTCAGAAATATTAAAATTCAACAAGTTAAAACTATAATAGTTAGAAAATTAATTTAACTTAGACATATGGAAGATTCTCAGGAAATAAGCTATTTTCAAAATGTAAAACTCAAATTTTACAATGTTTTAAAATGCTAACGTTAACATTTTTATGGTTTTTTTTTTTTTTTTTCTAACTACAATTAGCAGATATTTAACCCAGCAGCAGAATTTTTTTGCAGTCAGCAACACAAGTAAAAACTTAAACAGGCTGCAGACCAATCCCTCGCATTACATTATATGCACTCAAACCTCCCAAGTATTTGTGATAGGAAAAAAAGTATACTTTTAAAAAGAAGTTGCCTTTGTTCTCAGAATTTTTTACATCTCATAGATTGTATGAAAGAGGGGGGGGGGATCCCCTTTGACAAAATTTGCAGGGTTTTCACGATCTTTTGATGAGATATCATTTTTCGCAATCTTTTGACGAAATGTGCATTTTTTCACTCTTTTTTGACAAGATAGACGTTTTTTCCAATCTTTTGACGAAAACACTTTTTTTTTCACGATCTTTTGACGAAATTTGCAGTTTTTTCGTGATTTTTTAACGAAAACTATTTTTTTGGCGATTTCTTGAAGAAATTTGCCATTTTTTTGCAATTTTTTTAAGAAACGTTCCGTTTTTTTCATAATTTTTTTTGAAGAAATTAGCTGTTGTTTCGTGATCTTTTTACGAAAACTGGCGTTTTCTAGCAATCTTTTTACGATAACTGCCACTTTTTCGCGATCGTTAGAAGACATTTTGCCGTTTTTTGTGATTTTTTGATGAAAACTGCTGTTTTTTGTGATCCTTTGAAGAATTTTTCCTGTTTTTTGCGATATTTTGATGAAATTTGCCTTTTTACGATTTTTTGAAGAAATGTACCATTTTTGCGATTTTTTCACGAAATTTGCAGTTTTTTTCGCAATTTATTGAGAAAATTTGCTGGTTTTTTTTCATGATTTTTTGATGAAAATTGCCATTTTTTTGTGATCTTTTGGAGAAATTTGCCTTTTTTTGCGATGTTTTGCAGAAACTTGCCCTTTTTTTAGATCTTATGAAGAAATTTGCCGTCATTTCATGATTTTTTGACGAAATTTGCCATTTTTTTGCGATCTTCAGACAAAACTTGCATGTCTTGCAATTTATGACGAAATTGATTTCTTTTCAAAGACTATTTGTCAAAATTTGTGATACATTTTATGTCCAAATTTTTGGATTTAGAGCCGAAATTTTTTAATTTTTTCTAAACTTTTAACAGTTGAAAAATAGTCTGCAGACCGCCCTAAGAGACTGCGACGTGCGTCGCAGCGTTGCGCCGATTCTGCTCCCGAGATATTTACTATCAAAATAAAAATTATTGTAAAACATCACTTGGTATTCACATGCCAGAGACAATGACTGCAAGAAAAACTGGTTTAATAATAAAAAAAAAAATTTTTTTCCTTTTTAGGCTTGTGTTTTACTATATCACACTCTTGCTACAAAAGTAACGCAACTCAAAGCACACTGACATTAACATCCATTTTCGGAAGATGTGAACAGCTTGCTTTCATTAAATGTAAAATAATTGTTTATTATTAGGTGTTTCCCCTTTTAAAATGTTAAAAAATATTTTTCTTTCACTCAATAACGAGAATATCCATGCTGTGTTCAAGAAATGATTTTCGTTCCATTTGATTAAAAATTTCATCTTTTCACATTCAGACGCCTAAGAATTGAATGCTATTTTCTGTTTTCTTATAAATGCCATATATTATGAGTTATAGTCATTTACTTCTTGACGACTAGTATTTTGTCATTAAATGCCATGAAAATTAACAGACGTCAAATTTGTCATCATTTTTTGACAAATTATTTTTCTGTTACAGAAAAATGTAAAATGCTGTTTGATTTCTTATAGTCTAAATATGTGTAAATATCTTTATAAATAAAATTATCTCATGAATGTGTCAAAAAGTGGCTTCTTTAGATTGGAAAACAAGATTATAAAACACAATTACACAATTTTATTCTTTGAGACTGAATAACCATACCTGCTAATTTTATACTTTTATAAATAAAAATTATACTGCAAATGTGTTAAAATGAAGCAGATTTACACTTGAAAATAGATTTAATGTACCATATGCAAAACAAGTGAAGATATTTTGTCGTAATCTTATAATAAACTTAACCTAAGCCATGCTTTTTGGTTTAATAATTTTTAAATTATATGAAAAAATTGAAAAAAAAAAGTTTTCAACCCCAACAAAATTACCCTGGGTGATCCTATATAAGAAACAAAAATGATTGACAGTAAAATATTCCTTTAAATAAATCTTGAAAACTAAAAATATATATTCTTAAAGATAGTCTACTCTTAGGGTCATTCCATGTCAAATCACCCAGATTTTTCCAAAAATGACACCCACCATCACCAATTTTGATAAAATTCTGTGGATTTGTAGAATTTCTAATGCTGATTCTAAAAATATCAATTATATTGAAATTGATCAAACGGTTTATGAGTTATGAGCTTTTAAATAGCTCCCAAGATGGCTGATTTGCCGCCATTTTGAATAGCACATGTGACAACAAAATAGTCCATAACTTCTTTCAGGTTTAAGCTAGAGCTTTCAAATTTTTTTTGTTTTGTTCAGAATAAAGTAAACTTTCATTTAAGCAGATTTTTGTGAACCTCATTTTATAAAAGTGCTGTCAAAAAATGACTTTTTGTCATTTTTTTAAGTAAAAAAAGGGGCAACTTCAATGGCTGATTTCCCCCAATGTACCCCCTTCAATTTTCATCTAATTGCATAAATAAGCAACTCAAAGTGTGTTTTGATGACTAATAAAAAAAACTTAATGGGCGGTTCACAGGTTTTTATTTAAAAAAATAAATTCAAATTTACTGACTTTTCACAATAACAGAAAACACAAGATAATATTGATATTTCTTTTATTACCAGAAATATCATACATATTTACATCTAAAAGTTTGATAAGGTTTAATGTTACATAAATATATGTATTTAATGTGCCTAAAAAATGGGAATCTTATAGGAATAAATAGGAATACCAATAATGGATTCTTACAATCGGACAAATTGAAATCTATTGCAGTCTCAGTAAATTATGAATAAAAAGGAAATGATGGAAAAAGTTCTACAAATAGTTGAATTTTATGACAAAATCATACTTTTGTTATACAAAATACAATAAAATTGCAACTCTTAAATAAATATTACGGTACTTTAAATTAATGCAAAATAACATATCACATACACAATAAACACATGCTATTAAAAATATATCTACATCAATAATAATTTAAAGTAAAGGTAATTTTTAAAAATTCCTGCCAACATGCAGATGTAAATTTTGAAGTTAAATACAGTAGACTCCCTCAAATCCGCACAGCTTGGAACCAGAAGTTTTGTGGATTTTAGAATTTTGCCGATTTCCGGTCATTACTTTGTTTACTTTTTTTTAAACAAGAATTTGAATGCAATTAATAATGCAATCAAAACTAAAATGAATGCTTTACAATATAATAAATATTAAAATAAGTAATAAATTAAAATAATAAAAATGTAGATAATTTTCAAAGTGATTAAAATATTAAAAGTAAGGATCAAGTTAATAATCAATAATATATGATTAAATATTCATTATAAACATGAAATATATCTTTCCTAAATTATTCAATGTAGTTACTAATGTACCTCATAAAGATACATTACTAATTCTCAACAAAATCATAAAATAAAGAAGTTTTTTTTTTTTCAGGTTTAGCCAGATTTAGATTTAATAACCAAAAAAGCTTGATTAATACATAAATATATTTGATAAGAAGATTGTGATTACTAATGATATATAAGAAAAATCTGAATTTTTTCAGAATATATTTCTTTTCCTTCTTGGGGAAAAAAAAACATGAATTCAGTACTATTAACAAAAGTTACAAATTAAAATAAAATGGAATTGATATAAAATTATAAAAGTCAAATTTTGTCCCTATATCTGAACTGAATGTTTCATTATTTACATCCGTAAATTATATGCAGATTTTTTAGAGTTGTGGATTTTGGGGTTTCGGATTTGAGATAGTTTACTGTACTTGTTTCAGTAACAAAAACCAAAAACTAAATCAAATTTAGATATAAACCTAGTTTAACAATTTTATCTGGCTGTTTTTAAAATTTAAATTTTCTGTAAGAACTGGTTTTGTCAGAATCATATTAAGGCAGTGCATATAAAAAAATATTTTCGTACCCTCAACAACTCAAAATTTTCTAACACATTTTCAGATTCATTTTTAAAAGTAAAAACATTATACTTGTTGATGTGATTTTTTTTTTTTTTCAGAGATTTATAAGCGACCTCAGGGCTGCTACTGGCAACTATTTTTATATTATGTGTGCACCAGTATTTTTCTAACATAAAATTTGAAGTATATTTTACTTGCAAATGTTATCAACGCATCTATTATGGATTTCATTTTTAAGAAAGTGGTTGGTGCCAGTTAGAATTAAAAAATAGTTGCCTGTGGCAGCCTTGCAACCTGTGTTTTTATTTTTTGTTCAATGAATTAGATCTTGATTTACAACAATTATTTTCTCAGTATGGCCATTTTTTCCATTTCCAGTACTATCGCTTAAATTCAATTCAAAATGCCCACTTTGACAGCATTTTTTTTAATATAGTATGCCTTATATATATATATAGAACCTGCCATTTGAATTTAAATTGTGTTTGTGAGCAAAAATGGATTTAAAAACGAATCAGAAAATCCAATGATTTTGCTTTGCCGAACTGTTCCGTTCACATAGAAAGCAAGACTTTTTTGTATACACAGCTTTTTGTGCCAATAATATTAATGTACATATGAAGTCACTGTTAAACCATTTGTCTATCTCATGCTAAATACAATCAGATTGTATTCTAAAAGTCGTTAGATAAGTTCGCAAACATCCACAACAAGTATACATTTACATTATCTGTGACGATTACATGATGCTTGTTCTCGGCAATGAATCTTAGAAATCACCTCTGGTTGATCGCAAACAAACTATACGTGATAGAAGAAAACTAAGAACAGTTGTGAAATTAGCATAGAAAAATACTTTAAAGGGGTGCATTGGTTCTTAATCATCTGATATGTAGACTAGTGTAACTTTTACTTACTGTATTTTTTATTTAAGAGTTTTAATTTTATTACATTTTTTATTATATACAAGTATGATTTTGTTATATAATGTACCTATTTGTAGAGTTTTTTCTATCATTTCTTTTTTACTTATAATTTATTGAAACTCTGCTGTAGATTTCAATTTGTCAGGAAAGTACTTCTATGTCTTGCAAAAATCCATTATTGGCATTCCTATTAATTTCCTTTTTTATAGGGGATTCCCCTATTTTAGCCACATTAAACATACATATTTAAGTAACATAAAACCTTATCAAACTTTTGGATGCATAAATATTTCTGGTAATAAAAGAAATGTCAACACATTATCTTGCGTTTTCTGTTATTGAGGAAAGTCAGTAAAATTGAATTTATTTTTTTAAATAAAAACCTGTGAACTGCCCATTAAGTTTTTTTTATTAGTCATCAAAACACACTTTGAGTTGCTTATTTATGCAATTAGATGAAAATTGAAGGGGGTACATTGGGGGAAATCAACCATTGAAGTTGCCCCTTTTTTTACTTTAAAAAATGACAAAAAGTCATTTTTGACAGCATTTTTATAAAATGAGGTTCACAAAAATCTGTTTAAATGAAAGTTTACTTTATTCTGAACAAAACAAAAAAAATTTGAAAGCTCTTGCTTAAACCTGAAAGAAGTTATGGACTTTTTTGTTGTCACATGTGCTATTCAAAATGGCGGCAAGTCGGCCATCTTGGGAGCTATTTAAAAGCTCATAACTCACAAACCGTTTGATCAATTTCAATATAATTGATGTTTTTGGAATCAGCATTAGAAATTCTACAAATTCACTGAATTTTATCAAAATTGGTGATGGTGGGTGCCATGGTCTGGGTGATCTGACATGGAATGACCCCTTATTTATCAATTTTTTGCTTAAAAACAATCAATAAATAACCAAAGAAAATAATTTGCATATATTTAAAACTGCCTTTAGTTGCTTACTTTAAAGATTTGTTTTGGGTTTCTAATCGCATGTTATTGGCTTCCAATTTTAACATCTTGTCCCGCATCTTTAGGATTTCGGATTCAGATTCTTTCCATTTTCTAAAGTAATCCAATTGACCCTCAGCAAATGTTTTGAATTCTAAGTACAAAAAATAATTAAATTTATTAAAATAAATAAATAAATAAATAAATAAAAGATTAATACTTTATAAATCATAAAAAACCTCAAACTTACCTTCTTCACAACCAGCAGTTAAAACTTTCGTATGGCGACACAAATCATCATATTGGGCCATTAAAGACATTTTTCGTGTGTTTTGCAAGGCCATTGTAAATAATTAGAAAATAATTTACCTGTAATTGAAAAAAAAACTTGATTTATGTTAAAATACAGAAAAAAGTAATTCTTTCACAAAATAATACAGCATAAAAGTTAAAGATGATAAATACAATATAGAACCATGCATCTAAAATGGTCATTTCAGATAAAATGTATTCTGAATAAACAGTTCAGCATTGAAGTAATACCCATTTGAACAGATTTGTAGAATATATGTACTTGTGCTAAACTTTCTTATTTCAAATTAATTATTAGTCAAATATAAACCAATCCAACCAAAGAATTAGAACTAAACAAGTTTATGGGAAATTCTAAATATTGTGCAACTAATCTGAATTATGATGTTGGAGATACCTTTACAAATGACATTTTACCAGACTTCTTTCACGCATCTGAAATAACATGATTTCACATGCAGGCAGCCAAGCAAATAAACAATGCAAAGTTGTATGATGCTGAAATGAAAAAGCAGGAAAAATTAGACACTTCTGATAAGAAAGGTTTTTAATTATGTATGAATGCAGCTTACCTGACATATAAAAGTAATATGTCATACAGAGATTACGAAAGTTTAATTACTGTAGTTCCTGAAGATGGTAGCACAATTAATATACAGAACTATTTAGAAGAATTTTCATGTCCTTTATTTGTCTTCTGTTCATTCAGTTCTAAATATTAAAGGTTTCAGAAATACCATTGAGATGGATAACGGATTTCCAACATCTTTACTACAGTTATGCTTACTTTTTAAGCTTCTGGACTTGAATGTCCACCAATGCTAATTTACCAATATAAAAGATGCTGAATAGTACAGTAGACTTAAATCCACACAGCTTGGAACCAAAGGTTGTGCGGGTTTTAGAATTTTGTGGATTTCTGGTCATTATTTTGTTTACATTTTTTTAACAGTAACTTGAATTTAATTAATAATGCAATCGAAACTATAATGAATGCCTACAATATAGTAAAATATTAAAGTAAGTAAGAAATTAAAATAAGAATTAAGATAATTTTTAAAATGATTAAAATATTAAAAGCTAAGATCAAGTTAATAATCAATAATGTATGATAACATTATAAATATTAAATGTATTTTGCCTAAATTATTCAATGAAACTTGCTTCATAAAGGTAAATCATGGGTGCAAGTTTGAAATTTTGCAACTGAAAATATTTTGATCCCCCCCCCCCCTCCACTGAGTGAGAACATATGCATGTAACTCGTGTTTTTTTCAACGACCGTATGACGAAATTAGTTTTTTCCCCCGATCTTTCGACAAAATTTGCGACTTCTCTACGATATTTTGCCGAAAATTGTGATTTTTCTACGATTTTGAACCGAATCTTACGATTTTCTACTATTTTTCACTGAAATTTGCGATTTTTCTACAGTTTTCAGCAGAAATCTGCGATTTTTCGATAAAATCCAAGTATTTTATACGATCTTTTGACGAAATTCGCGATCCTTTGACAGAAATCGCGTCTTTTTCGCGATCGTTGGACAGAAATCGCGTCTTTTTTGCGATCCTTTGACAAAAATCACGTTTTGTCTGCTATCATTTGATGAAAATCGTGGGTTTTTTGCGATCATGTCACGAAAATAGCATTTTTTTCATCCATGTAGATGATTTTTGGAGGGTGCCAATAACTGATTTCTGTCTTACATTCATTTCTATTTTTTAATTAATTTACTTTTAGGTTCAGTTATTTTATTTATGTGTTATCAGAAAATAGCATCTTTAATGGATTTAAATTAAATTTCGGTTTATTTTAGCAATAAAAATTAAGTCGCACTGAGTCTCACAATAAAAAAGTTGTATTTTAGGTGCCAATAACTGTACTGTTTATTCTACATCCAATTAAATAAGCTTTCCTGTACAAAATATGCTTAATTGACTTTAAAAGAGAGCGGCAAATTGACAGCTATGTATGGTCCTAGACTGACTTGCGACACGACAAAAATTGGAAAAAATCATATCTAGAAAACATTGCGCGAGTTCCCCAATGAAACAAACATGATGAAAATTCTAAAATACATTAAATTGTAAGTAATTTCTAAAGATTTAAATAAACAGACACAAAATTAGAAACATTATTAAAAAAAAAAAATTCAAAATCTTCTTACCTCACCTCAGTGGAAAATTGTAAAAACATAAAATTAATATCGGACTTTAAACTTCGACATAATTACCGCAAAAAACTGAATCCACCAATAACAAACACTAGTCGTTGAAAAGTTGCCAGATCTCTCTGAAAAGATTTGTCAAAACCATGGAGTAAAAATTGACTTGAATGTGCATCCGTAGCGTATTTCCGAACTGCGGAACTTTTCGCCAAATTTTGGCGAAATTGCATTCCTCTTGGACAAGTCTATGGCACCCCTGCACTTGGTTCCGCATTTTGAAAAAAGCAACCCTTTCGTTCTGCGTGAAATCCGAGGGGTCTCTCTAGTATCCCGACTGCCTCTGTGCGCGGCTGAGGTCATCCCAGAGCTTGTTATCCTTCTTCTCTCTTTAATAATTCTATGGGTATAATACCCCGTTCACACTACGGATATTTAAGATATCTCAGGCCTGGAACTCTCTCAGAGAGTTCTACAAACTCTCTCAGAGAGTTTCAATTCTCTCGAGCTAGATACAGGAACAACCACCTACTCTCATTGGCTACAAAACTTTGCTTTTACTGATTGGCTGTTGTGGCCGTCTTTATTTCAAGCGCATGCGCATACGCTACATTTGTTCAGTTCAGAGATACAGTGACATTCGCTGAGATATCTTAGGTAAATTTTTCAATGTGAACAGGCATCCAATTCCGGGAGGGTCCACTTCAAACACGGCGATCTTAAGATATCTTAAGTTTGTAGTGTGAACAGGGTATAAGAGAGTTTCAATTCTCTCGGGTTAGATACAGGAACAACCACTCACTCTCATTGGCTATAAAGCTTCGCTTTTACTGATTGGCTGTTGCGTCCGTCTTTACTTCAGGCGCATGCGCATACGTTACATTTGTTCAGTTCAGAGCAATGACCTAAGATACTTAGACTCCACAATGGCAACCTTTTCGTAGGCTGACATGTCTACCTACCGTCACGTGACGGAGGGCAGATTTAGCGCGCCAAACCGGTTTTTCTCCTGCCAGCTTGTAGTTTCGCTTCTGTGTTTACATTTATTTTACTGCGAGAATGAAATCTGAAAGTTGCCAATAAACAGCATATTTTCGCCAAAGATGTTGGATTCGAAACCATGCGGAGATAACAATGGGATGTGTCGTCTACGTATATTAGAAAGTCAATGGTTCAGAGATACAGCGACATTCGCTGAGATATCTTAGGTAAGTTTTTCAGTGTGAACAGGCATACAATTCCGGGAGGGTCCACTTCAAACACGGCGATCTTAAGATATCTTATGTTTGTGGTGTGAACAGGGTATTAGTAACAGAGCATATTTTTGTGACCGTGAGGTCACGTGTTTTTGGCTTTTTTTGGTGTTTGGCCGAAATGAAGGATATTCCAAATCTGCATTCGAGGCTGTAAAAGGTCACGTGGTACCGGTAATTTACTCAAAGGACTTCAGGGAGGCTGCTACCACTTTCCCTATGAACTGTTTCATTGGCTGGTGGGGATTTACATTGCGTCTAACGAAGCTTTCTCTTCTTTACGCTAAAAATTTTTACCTTGACCACGTGATCACAACGTAGATGGAATATCTTCCATACAGCCTTTGCGCTATATGGATCTTATTTCAAACAGAGATCGTGGATTGGAGAGTAAACATTATTACATCCCACACCATTTTGTCTTGAACAGTTCTAGTTTAACTGCCAAATTAAGAGTCGTTTTTGATGCGAGTGCTAAAACCACAAGTGGTAGGTCCTAAAACACAAGATGATTTAATTTGCATTTTATTGAGACTTAGATTTCATAATATTGCAATAACAGCTGATATAAGAATGTTGTATGGACAGGTAAAAATTCATGAAAAAAAATTGGCAGTTTCAGAGAATTTTATGGAATGATAGTCCTGAAAAACCAATAGAAATTTATCGCTTAAATACAGTCACGTACGGAACTGCGGCTGCACCATATCTTGCAAGTAAATATTTGAATCAGTTAGAAATGGATGAGGGTCTTAATTTTCCAAAAGCAAAGACTATAGTTTTGAGAGATTTTTGTGTTGATGATGTGTTAACCGCGTTGAGAATAGTCAGGAAGGTAAGGAATTGATAAATAAATTGCAGAATATGCTAGGAAAAAGTGGTTTTGAACTAGAGATGGGAAATATAGTTACTTTTGGTTAAAAGGTTACATCGTTCCACACTTGCACAGGTAACAGGTTTTAGCAACCTGTTATTTTTGTAACGTATAACTTATCGATGAGTATGTTTTCAACAGACATTTTAATTAGAAAGCCTTTAAGATATCGTAAATAATTTCGGGGCATAAATACAAACACTGTTTTAGTTCAATAAATTTACACCATTAAAATTAGTTTGGAGCTAAAAATTTAATTTTTGCAAGACAAAAACTTACTTAGTGATGATATTTTGCAATTCACGCATTATTAGAATCTTCTTGCACTAAAAGCGCATTTTTCTCCGTTGAAAATTCACAAATACCATCAGAGGCGTGCGAAAACAAAATAGCGCCCGGAGCAAAGTTAGAATTTAGTGCCCCTCCTCTGCCAACTTTTTCTTGTGACCCGCCAAAATTGCGTTGGTACTGATATACCAGCTTTGTAAGGTCTTCACTTGGCAGAATACCAAGCCGATTCCATTCAGACTTTGGGGGTAATAGCCTATGAGGCCGAGATTGCTTCTACGTATTCATGGAAATGATATTAAATATTGTTTTCTATTTTTTGTTCCGAGTGAAATTTTATTTTAAAATAAATAGATTGTGGACCTATTATTAGTTCTCGGAATAACCTTTCCAAAATGTATATTTTCTCCTACATTTTTGTGAATTTTAATAAAAACATGTCTTTTTTTTTTTTTTTTTTTTTTTTTTTTTTTACATTTATATTTATGGCTAAAATGCAGTTTTAACGACTGCTTGGCATCTGACTTGGCGGCTATGCAAGAAATTCGCCAATTCTAACAACCTAAATATTCAGGGCACTTGTGTGTTATATACTCACTGGGATTTACTTGCCAAAATGGCGTTATTTTGCCTAATATGGCAAACCTGATATTGTTTATTTTTTGATAAATTGTTTATTTACCTTAATTTTTTTTTAATTATACTAGGGGGGCCCCGCCCCCCTGCTCGCTATGCTCGCCAACCCCCCGCGTAATCGCTTCGCGATTCCAAATTATTGTCTACCCCTGCTTGCTGCGCTCGCCAATAACCCATGGTA
Source organism: Maratus speculifer (assembly GCA_964019185.1). Taxonomy (NCBI): domain Eukaryota; kingdom Metazoa; phylum Arthropoda; class Arachnida; order Araneae; family Salticidae; genus Maratus; species Maratus speculifer. The sequence continues at coordinate 269,349,304 of OZ025298.1, forward strand.
TGAATAAGCAGTTGCAGACCTTTCAAATGATGTGTCACACGATTGGTGTTGTAAAGAAATTAAAAATGTGCCCCCCTGGGGGGCAGAGTGGGAGGCGACACAAAAGACATCCATAATATGAATAAGCAGCTGCAGACCTCTCAAATGATGTCACACGACTGGTGTTGTAAAGAAATTAAAAATGTGCCCCCCTGGGGGGGCAGAGTGGGGGATGACACACAACACATCCATAATATGAATAAGCAGTTGCAGACCTTTCAAATGATGTGCCCCTCAACTGGTGTTGTAAAGAAATTATAAATGTGACCGCCCCCCCCCTGGGGAGAGCAGAGTGTGGGGGTGACACACAAGACATCCATAATATGAATAAGCAGTTGCAGACCTTTCAAATCTTGTGTAACACGACTGGTGTTGTAAAGAAAATAAAAATGTGTCCCCCCTGGGGAGCAGAATGGGGGATAACACACAAGACATCCATTATATGAATAAGCAGTTGCAAACCTCTCAAATGATGCATCAAACGACTGGTGTTGTAAAGAAATTAAAAATTTGGCGAAATATTACAGTTATCGCCAAGTTGGTGTCACTTTTGACAACTAATTTTGGTCGCCAAATTTGGCGATATATCGCCAAGTTGGCGACAAACTTGGCGATTGTTGGCGATGGTAACCTTTCCTCTCTTTATGGTAACCCATATGGCGATGCATAGACGGAGCCCTTTCCTGATTGGTCTATTCGACTCATGGAAGGAGTGGACAACCCGGATTCGTTAGTTCCGGAAATCTTCCACATCAGCATCATTCCAGGAGTCATTCCTTTTAAGGCTAGTTTTTTTTTACTATAGAAGGATAAAATGTTTTTTTCTCGATTGTTATTTGTTTTTAAAATTTAATATAATTAAAAATTGTTTTATTTATGTTATTTTTTAATAATAGAAAATAATTTAAAAATGTATATTTAACCAGCATTCGAAAATGAGGTTTTCGCCAAATTGACGTTAGAATTTTTTTTTTTTTTACCAAACCTTGCGCGTATATGATATCTGCGTCATTTCTCATTTTCATATCCAATGTATGCAAATAATATAAATAAATAATGTACACAATAATGTAGCGAAATAATTTAAAAAAATTGCTTATCTGGCAAGTTTTAAAATCACACCATTCAGGCGTTAATTCTAAAAAGATTAAGTTACGCTATATTGCGAGGGAAAAAGTTATAACCATACCTGTAAATCATCTTTTTTATTACATTTGTCTTTTTTTTTTAACTTATTTTAGTGTAACAGAATTACAATGTAATGTTTAGAAACATAAAATTGAATTAGAGAAACAAAAAGGCATTCGCCAAAAAAATTCGACATATCTAGGATGTTTAATAAATAAACTCATCCTCGAGATGGTACGAACTCTCCCATTTTCGCATTGGACTCGCTCTTTTCGCCCATGCGCAGTTCTGTCCAAGTTTCTCTCAAACGTGGTTTATCAGTAGTATAAATTTGGCGCCCCCTAAATCTCTGCGCCAGGGGTGACCACTCTCTTTGTCCCCCCTTTCGCACGGCGCTGTATATCATAACTCAGTAAGTCTTGCCCGTAAAAGATTTTTTTTTTGTTGTTATTTTACTTTCTAAAACACATAGAATTTTTTTCTAAATAAAAGTTATAAAAAATTGTTTAACTTGTAGAACATTGTATAAAATATTCAATTTCTTAACTAATTAAAAAAATAATTATTTTAATGTAAATCGATTTTTATAAAATGCAGAAGAAAATTAAATTTTTTTTGCATTTGTTACGATATTTCTAAAACTAACGGTTTAGAAATTAATTTTTTGTAAAAGATAATAAGAAATTTCTTCCATTTTAACAACGCGCAAAGCAATCCTTCTATAGTAAAAAAAAACTAGCCTTAAAAGGAATGACTCCTGGAATGATGCTGATGTGGAAGATTTCCGGAACTAACGAATCCGGGTTGTCCACTCCTTTTATGAGTCGAATAGACCAATCAGGAAAGGACTCCGTCTATGCATCGCCGTATGGGTTACCATAAAGAGAGGAAAGGTTACCATCGCCAAGTTTGTCGCCAACTTGGCGGTATATCGCCAAATTTGGCGACCAAAATTAGTTGTCAAAAGTGACGCCAACTTGGCGATAACTGTAATATTTCGCCAAATTTTCAATTTCTTTAGAACACCAGTCGTTTGATACATCATTTGAGAGGTTTGCAACTGCTTATTCATATAATGGATGTCTTGTGTGTTATCCCCCATTCTGCTTCCCAGGGGGGACACATTTTTAATTTCTTTACAACACCAGTCGTGTTACACAAGATTTGAAAGGTCTGCAACTGCTTATTCATATTATGGATGTCTTGTGTGTCACCCCCACACTCTGCTCTCCCCAGGGGGGGGGGTCACATTTTTAATTCCTTTACAACACCAGTTGTGTGACACATCATTTGAAAGGTCTGCAACTGCTTATTCATATTATGGATGTGTTGTGTGTCATCCCCCACTCTGCCCCCCGGGGGGCACATTTTTAATTTCTTTACAACACCAATTGTGTGACACATCATTTGAGAGGTCTGCAACTGCTTATTCATATTATGGATATCTTGTGTGTAACCCCCTCCCCTCTGCCCTCAGAGGGGGCGCATTTTGTAATTTCTTTACAACACAAATTGTGTGACACATCATTTGAAAGGCCTGCAACTGTTTATTCATTTTATGGATGTCTTGTGTGTCACCCCCACTCTGCCCACCAGGGGGGCACATTTTTAATTTCTTTACAACACCAGTCGTGTGACACATCATTTGAGAGGTCTGCAGCTGCTTATTCATATTATGGATGTCTTTTGTATCGCCTCCCACTCTGCCCCCCAGGGGGGGCACATTTTTAATTTCTTTACAACACCAGTCGTGTGACACATCATTTGAAAGGTCTGCAACTGCTTATTCATACCATGGGGTATTGGCGAGCGCAGTAAGCAGGGGTAGCCAATAATTTGGAATCGCGAAGCGATTACGCGGGGGGTTGGCGAGCATAGCGAGCAGGGGGGCGGGGCCCCCCTAGTTTGTTAAAAAAAAAGAAAGTTGATCTTCATTTCGTTAATGCCTTGACTTGAAGTCTGACGTGTCCGAAACCGTACCTATCAATGCATATTCAAAGCTTATCGAACGAAAGAAGATACACAATATAAAAACACGAAACATTATTTATACGCTTTTAATCAATTTCATATCTAAAAGTACGTTTTTCAAATTAATTACAATTGCATTAAAATTAAGTACCGTCACGAAGCTATATTTGTTTCCTTTTTATCAGTAAAATACTTTTACAGAAATAATATTTTCCAGTTCTCATTTTCTAACCATGCAATAATGACAAAAAAGTAAACCCGTGATCAAAAAAATAAAAATTATAGCGCCAGAATACCCCCCCCCCACCTCTCCCAAATACCAAGATTACATAATAATATCCTTTTTAAAAATTTAAATTCAAAGAATTGCCATTTTTTTTACCCATCTAACTATACGAGCCTAAGATTATGCTCCGTGCGAAAAAACATATTGTTGCAGCGTATATAGGGTTCTTTCGATCTTATGGTTAGACAACTTCAAACTCTTTTCTCTTAGAAAAGTAGAAAATAATTTATTTACAGATCTTCAGAACAACAGAGTCTTCGAAATTCACAAATATTACAAGATATTCCAAAATAACTGTTTAAATCTATGGAACAAGTACAAATATAGGTCGCAGAGACTCTTTATACAATGTCTCAACACTATATCACATTCAAAACAACGTAGATAAAACTCAATACATCAAGCAAACTTGCTTGGACAATCTCTAGTAGCTCACTCAATGACTGACTGGTAAATAATAACAACAACAGCTCGTATCGCTCTCCTTCAAGGCCCCCTTATCATAATATCAAGGCCTCGCATTCAGGAGAAAATCTATTGTTGAAATTGTCCCTATAATTGCCAACTTATTATATGACTTTGTCTCGTATGTAACGCCACCTGGTGCATACTACTGCTAATAATCCCATAGGAAATAATGGGAAACATTTCAGTTTCTAACATTAGATGGCGCTACCAACGTGAAAATCATGTAGTTCAGCGCCCCCTGTACTGCAGTCAAAGGAAACTTGGTGAATGACAAGCCTTTATATTATGATAAGTTAGCCTTGCTCTCCTTATATATAGTCACGTAGCATGTGCTAGAAATTTCTAGAAAAACCTGGAAAACCACGGAACAACAAACAATGTATCAGTAGACCTAAGGGGGGTTACCATAAATAGGGAAGGGTTACCATTGCCAACAATCGCCAAGTTTGTCGCCAACTTGGCGATATATCGCCAAATTTGGCGACCAAAATTAGTCGCCAAAAGTGACGCCAACTTGGCAATATCTCAAATATTTCGCAAAGCTGCCATAGACATTCACTGAAAATAATAGACAAGTTTGCTTGATAACAGAGACAATGTAACAAAAACTAATATTAGTAAAGAAATGGAGCTTAATAAGATTATTTACATTATTTTACAGTACAACCACTAACTATTTACAAAATTCGTAACACTACCCCCTCCTCAAAGACTGCACGTCCCGGGCAGTGCAATCCCTGAGTTAGAGGAAAACACTTAAAACAAGATAAAATATTTTTTCTGCTAAAACCTCAAGTAATTTATCACCAAATCGTAATTATTTGACAATTATATTTTACTTTTAACAGTATAAAAATGTATAATTGCGCTATAGAAAGAATAAGAAAAGAAAACAAAATTTGTAAACTACATGAAAAAGAAAATAAGATGAATATAGATTCTGCCATTGCAGAATTCAGTTTCGCCTCCGATTAGAGGAAAAAAAAATCGATAGAGGTTTTTTAGAAGGGCGACCCCGTTTAGAATGCAATGAACTAACTTCATTTTTCTTGCGTTTATCAATATACTAAGAAACAGAACGGCGTGAAATACCCAATTGATTAGCAATTTCTCTCTGAGACACTGGAATTGCGGAATAATAAAGAGATACAATTTGACGTGCTACTTCTTCATTGACTAGATTCATCAAAAACGGGTTTTTTTCTTTAGTTTTAACGCTTTTTTTATAGATTCTGAGAAAAAGGAAATGCATTTTAACAATAAAACGAGTGGAATCCCATCGAATTCGTCGAATGAAATGTTTAAAAGACCCGATCGATTTGGTTTAAAAAAAATAATTGCATTATTGAATCAATATATAATAAATATATTTCCAAATTTAATGTCAAGTTTGCCAGTTACAATTTTGCACGCAAATATTCGCTCATCTTCAGTTAAAATTGTAATCTGAGTGCCGGTGAAATCCAGAAATTTTATTTTACATGGCACTCACAGAAAAATTATTTTATTTAAAAAAAAAAAAAAAAAAAAAAAAAAAAACTAATTTTATTTTTACTATGACATTATTTTCACTAACTGAAGTCATCTGAAAGTAAAATCTCAATCTCAGTGTTCATAATGAAAAGAAATATTGAAATGTAATTTCATTATGAGTAAAAATGCGATGTTTTAAATAGTGACGTCATTTTCTCTTCAAATGTTTTTTAAAAGTTACTGTTATTAGTAATATGAAAAAGGCGTCCGTAATAATATTGTATTTGATTGATATTGTAATTTTATTATCGAGAGAAAAGCTAAACTGTGTTGCCACCATTTTGAAGAAATATCGTAAAAAAGCATTTAAAACTAAAACTAAAATATAAAAATGGAAATAAATTAAAAAATGGCTAAAATGGGCACAACTACAAATAAATAGCTTTCATTTAAAAAAATAATTATCATAATCGGTTCGGTAGAAAATTCAAGGTTGATGACACGACATTTTTAGCTTCTCTGAAAGAAATAGCATCGGATGCTAATAAATAAACAAATAAATAAATAAATAAATAATAATAACAATAATAATAAAATTTACATAAATAAGAACTAATTACTATTTACATATTTACAAAAAAAGTGACTTTCATGACCATGGTCTGAAATTCAAGTTTCGAATTTCTAATCACTTTGGCCAAAATAAGGGGCTAGCCGGTTATAGTGTACGACCTTCGGTTTGGCGTGTGGCGATTTTTGTATGCGTACAACGACGTCATTCAGCCTGTTGACGACTGTGTAAGGACCGTCCCAGTTTCTTTGTAATTTTGGCGACAGTCCCTTACGACGTATCGGATTCCACAACCAAACTTTGTCACCTTCGTTGAACTCATGTCCTGTTGCCTTTGTGTCGTACCGTGTCTTCATCTTTTCTGATGCCAGTCCAATTCGGTTCCTCGCTAGACAATGAATCTCCTCAATCCGCGCCTGGAGTTCATCGACATATTCCTCAGGCGATGAAGGAGCATCAGGAGGACGGCCAAACAAAAGATCCGCAGGTAGACGAAGATCACGACCAAAGAGCATTTGAGAAGGGGAGTAACCAGTGGCCTCATGAGTGGCACTCCTGTAAGCAAGCAGGAAAAGAGGCAATTTCTTGTCCCAGTCCTGTTGGTCTCTAGACACCAGGAGAGAGAGGCTATTTAGGATGGTACGATTGAACCGCTCCACCATGCCGTCCGATTGAGGGTGTAGAGGTGTTGTTCGAGTTTTATCCATGCCGAGTAGTTCACACATATCCTTGAACACAGCCGAATCAAAGTTTCTTCCTTGATCAGAATGGATTTGAAGAGGAACTCCGTATCTGGAAACCCAGTGTTGAACCAGCATGTCTGCTACGGTTACCGCCTCTTGATTAGGAATGGCGTAGGCTTCAGGCCACTTAGTGAAGTAGTCCATGACAACGAGAATGTACTTATTGTTATCAGATGTTCTAGGAAGTGGACCCAGGATGTCTAGGGCAATTCGTTCGAAAGGAGCTCCTACATTATAACGTTGCAATCGTCCACGGGTGCGCCTCTTAGGACCTTTACGTGCTACACAGGTGTCACAAGCTCGACACCACTTCTCCACGTCACTGCGAACATTATTCCAGTAGAAACGCTCTCGAACCTTTTGCAGGGTCTTCATTACACCAAAATGACCTCCTGTGGGACTACCATGCAGTTCTTGAAGGACCATAGAAATTCTCGACTTAGGGAGTAGTAGTTGCCATCTACATGTCTTTCCATCGTCAGACTCCCATTTTCGGTACAAGATGCCGTTCTTCAAATGTAAGGAATCCCAGAGAGCCCAATAACGTTTAGTCGTAGGATGGTAATGGGCCATGTCTTGCCAGCTGGGCTTCCTGTTGGACTCCTCTTTCAGCTCTAGAATTGGCTTAATTTCAGGATTAGCAAGTTGATCTTTACGCAGGCTCTCGTCACTCCACAGATCTTGCGATGATGTAGACCCAGTTGTAACTTGTCTTACTATAGGACCTTTGACATTAAATTTCTTCTCAGCCCGGTCGCAGTATCTACAATTCTCTGAGCAGGGTGTTCTTGAGAGAGCATCTGCATTTCCGTGTGATGAGCCTTTTCGATGGCGTATCTCCATATCGTACTCTTGAAGCTTTTGTATCCACCTGGCTATCTGGCCTTCAGGGTTCTTAAAATTCAATAGCCAAGTTAGAGAAGCATGATCAGTTCGGATCAGGAACTTTCGACCGTAAAGATAGTGATGAAAGTGGTCTATGGCTTTCACTACAGCAAGAAGCTCTTTTCTTGTTACGCAGTAGTTTCGCTCGGCCTTTGACAAGCACTTGCTGAAATAGGCGATAACACGCTCCTGGCCGTCGATTTCCTGGGACAGTACAGCGCCAATGCTTTCGTTGCTTGCATCCGTATCAAGTATAAACTGTTTATCGATTTGAGGATACGACAGAATTGGAGTGGATGTCAAGGCCTCCTTAAGCTTTTCGAAAGCAGCGTCACATTCCTGTGTCCACATAAATTTTTGATTGGCTTCTGTTAATTTATGAAGTGGTCTTGCAATCATCGAGAAGCCTTTGACGAATTTTCTGTAATAGGTGCATAATCCTAGAAAACTTCGAAGCTGGTGAACATCTGCTGGACGATTCCAATTTTTCACGGCCGATATCTTCTCCGGATCAGTCCTAACTCCTTCCGCCGAAATGATGTGTCCAAGGTAGGCGACTTCATTACGAAACAAACTGCACTTCGAAGGGCTTAACTTCAAATTAGCTTCCTTTAATTTTTGTAGCACCCGCCTGAGGTTATTCAGATGTTCATCAAAAGATTTTCCTATGATTATGATATCGTCTAAATAAACAAGACATGCCTCATATGACAGTCCCCGAAGAACCGTTTCCATAAGGCGTTCAAAAGTTGCAGGTGCGTTACATAGACCAAAAGGCATTACCTTGAACTGCCATAATCCTTGTCCCGTTGTAAAGGCAGTCTTCTCGCGGTCGTCGGGATGGATCTCTACCTGCCAGTAACCACTCTTCAAGTCTAAAGTCGAGAACCAAGTGTTGCCCGCAAGTGTGTCAAGAGTGTCGTCAATCCTTGGCAGAGGGTAACTATCCTTTTTGGTGACGTCATTCAGTCGGCGGTAGTCTACACAAAATCTTGTAGAACCATCCTTCTTTCTTACTAATACAATGGGAGACGCCCATGGACTTGTTGATGGTTCGATGACGTCATTTTCTTCCATATCTTTAATTAAATTCTGCACCTCTTCTTGCTTGGCAAAAGGTAATCGTCTAGGGTGCTGTTTAATAGGAGAGTGATCTCCCGTGTCAATTCGGTGTTGTGCCATTTTAGTTCGTCCAAAGTCTTCAGATGTTTGGGAAAATAAACTTTGGAATTCTCTAATTAAATTTTCCGCAGCTTCCAACTGTTTTGGATTTAAGTCTGTATTTTGTAACAAATCCTTGACTAAATTATCTGAAGATTTCTCAGAGTGACTGGAATTTTGACTTATGCACGTCACAGGAGCACATGACGCTATCACCTCTCCTTTCTTGATAGTCCTCGTCTTATCACTGATGTTAGCAATTCTGACTGGAATGGTCTTTTTCGAGAGGTCTACCACAGAAGAAGCCACCAATACTCCTGCTTGTGTACTATTGTCTTCTGGATAATCTATATGGCCAAATCGATAATTAGTTTTATTTTTAATTACAGCAGGAACCAAACATTCTGTTCTTGCATCTAGATTAATGTCTTCTTTGGCTATTACTATTTGTTTACATTCAATTTCGTTATTTAATCCAAAAAGACTTATTTCTTCAAATTTTGAGATCATTTTGTTATTTTTGAAATCAAGTCTGAAGTCAAACTTCTTCAGAAAATCTAGTCCGATTAAGCAAGGATCTGTTATGTCAGCCACATATGCCGTATGGTAATATTTCGTTCCTCCAAAGTTGATAGTTAAATTGGCCTTTCCATATTTGCCTATCTTGTCGCCCGTCACAGTTTGCAGGGTAACGCATGGTGGAGTCCAGATGAGTTTACATTTCAATTTTCGAGCCAAATCTTCTCTTATTATTGTCACATTGGCTCCTGTATCGACAATCATACGGCACTGAATTCCGTTAATAAAGCCTATCACATATAATTCGTTATCACCGCCGCTCATTTTTGATATCTGGAGGATCTTCAGGTGGGGCTTTTCATTCTCTGGCAACCTCCGCCCCGCGAGATGGCCAAAATTTAGTTTCCCTGCTGACTGTTTGAATTTATCTCACGTTCGTGGATTTTGGGGCAATTTCTTCGGAGATGTCCTGTATCACCGCATCCCCAGCACGTGAGATTCTGTCTTCTTGAACTTGTTCTTCCGTATTTTAAAGCTTCAATTTCTTGATTTATTTTCCTAATTTCTTTCAAGACGTCGTTCTCAGTGTCTGAGCTTTTGTTCACCGTTGCCCCTCGGACTGAATGACGATCTCTTCGGCTGGCTTGTGTAGCTGCTTCCAACTTTAAGGCATATAGTAGTGCAGCCTTTAAATCCTGTACATCTGCCATTCGTACCGCTCTCTGCACTTCTGGATCTTTTATTCCGTCTACAAAATATTGCAGTGACAGCATTTCCCGTACATTTGTTGGACAGTCAATGAATGCTAAATTTGCAAGCCGTTCAATTTCCGAGGCAAACTCTTGAAGGGTTTCACTCGATTTTTGATGGCGGCTCTTCATTTGTATTCTCGTATAATCCTTGAAGAATTTTTCGCCGAATCTCATTTCAAGTGCACAACTTAAAGTCTCAAAATTGAGTTGCGTCATATCGGGCAATGTTTGCAGCACGTCGGCGGCTTCTCCTCTTAAAGATGCTGCCAGTTGACAAGCTTTCACCTCGTCACTCCATTTGTTCGCTTCAGCTACAATGGTGAATTGGGTCTTGTAAACTTGCCAGGAACTCTTTCCATCGTATGTCGACAGCTTAATGTGCACGGGAGAAGCAGGTGGATTCCTAAATTCTTCATAATTACCACTAGACGCTGAAAGTTTCTTCTCAAGATCTTGTACTTTTTTATTTAGCTTTTCATCTACTTCACCTAGTATTTTCTCTTCAACGTTACTGATTTTCTCTTCAACGTTACTGATTTTCTCTTCAACTTTACAAACTTCATTCTGAATTTTCTCTTCTACTTCCGCCATTTTCCGTTCCATTTTCTGTTCAACATTACTAACTTCATTCTGAATTTTCTCTTCTACTTCCTCTATTTTCTCTTCTACCGAGCCTATTCTTCTCTCTACCGACGAGAACTTTTCTTCTAAAGTTTTCTTCATTTCTTCTTGGCCTTTATTAATCTTTTCAGTCACATCTTCTTGGCATTTGTTCATCTTTTCCGCCAACTCTTCTTGGCCTTTATTCATTTTTTCCGCCAACTCTTCTTGGCCTTTATTCATTTTTTCCGCCAACTCTTCTTGGCCTTTCGTCAATTCTGCCTTTATTCCATTAATAGCTTCTAACAGTTCTTTCAGTTGACCATCCATTGTTCTTGTTTTCGCCATAAGATCCCGACTCCTGACACCAAATGTTGCAGCGTATATAGGGTTCTTTCGATCTTATGGTTAGACAACTTCAAACTCTTTTCTCTTAGAAAAGTAGAAAATAATTTATTTACAGATCTTCAGAACAACAGAGTCTTCGAAACTCACAAATATTACAAGATATTCCAAAATAACTGTTTAAATCGATCGAACAAGTACAAATATAGGTCGCAGAGACTCTTTATACAATGTCTCAACACTATATCACATTCAAAACAACGTAGATAAAACTCAATACATCAAGCAAACTTGCTTGGACAATCTCTAGTAGCTCACTCAATGACTGACTGGTAAATAATAACAACAACAGCTCGTATCGCTCTCCTTATATATAGTCACGTAGCATGTGCTAGAAATTTCTAGAAAAACCTGGAAAACCACGGAACAACAAACAATGTATCAGTAGACCTAAGGGGGGTTACCATAAATAGGGAAGGGTTACCATTGCCAACAATCGCCAAGTTTGTCGCCAACTTGGCGATATATCGCCAAATTTGGCGACCAAAATTAGTCGCCAAAAGTGACGCCAACTTGGCAATATCTCAAATATTTCGCAAAGCTGCCATAGACATTCACTGAAAATAATAGACAAGTTTGCTTGATAACAGAGACAATGTAACAAAAACTAATATTAGTAAAGAAATGGAGCTTAATAAGATTATTTACATTATTTTACAGTACAACCACTAACTATTTACAAAATTCGTAACAATATTTTTTTTTATCAACAATTGAATCCGTAAATCTCACTCTTCAAACACAGATTCTGTCCCCATTAAAATTGCGACCAAACATTATCTCCTTGTTTTTTTTTTTTTTTTTTTTTTTTTTTTTAACCTCCGATGCTATTTCTTTCAGACAAGCTAAAAAATGTCGTATCATCAGCCCTGAATTTTCTACTCAACCGATTTTGATAATTATTTTTTTAAATGAAAGCTATTTATTTGTAGTTCTGCCCATTTTAGTTATTTTTTTTAATTTATTTCCATTTTTATATTTTATTTTTAATTTTAAATGCTTTTTACGATATTTCTTCAAAATGGTGGCAACTCAGTTTAGCTTTTCTCTCGATAATAAAAATTTATTTTCCAAAATGATTGCATATAATTATGCATTAATTGAAGTAAAAAAATATATATTTACTAAGAAATAATATTAATAATGTAAATAAAATAACAGAAAATAATTTATGATAAAAATTATTGTCTAAAGCAAAATAAGAAAAATTTCAAATGAGGAAAATGATATCATTGAGCAACCAGATAAATGGGAATTACAATATTATTACGAATGCCTTTTTCATATTACTAATAAAAGTAACTTTTAAAAAACATTTGAAGAGCAAATGACGTCACTATTTAAAACATTGCATTTTTACTCATAACGATATTAAGTACTACTCTGTTATCCCGTCGACCAATTTCGCCAAATTATTCAAACTAATAGCCAAATTATACATATGACATAATTTTTATTTTAAATAACGAAAAAACAAATAATTAATAGAATATTAATAAAAATATTAATAAAAAGTCGAAATAAAAATCACTTAATGACATTTTAAACACGTGAATCGTATTTAATGTCATTGAATGTGACATTCATGATCATCCATTATTGATATTTAATCTTATAGTCTGGCGATAAATTTTTGGTCGACGGGTTAACCTGGTAGTACCCGATATTACATTTCAATATTTCTTTTCATTATGGACACTGAGATTGAAATTTTACTTTTATGTGACTTCAATTAGTGAAAATAATGTCACAGTAAAAATAAAATTAGTTTTTTTTTTTTTTTTTTTTTTTTTTTTTTTAATAAAACTATTTTTCTGTGAGTGCACATAAAATAAAATTTCTAGATTTCGCCGGCACTCAGATTACAACTTTAACTGAACATGTGCGAATATTTGCATGCAAAATTATAACTGGCAAACTTGACATTTAGTTTGCAAATATATTTATTATATATTGATTCAATAATGTAATTACTTTTGCTTTTTTAAAAACCAAATCGATCGGGTCTTTAAACATTTCATTCGTCGAATTCGACGGGATTCCACTCGTTTTATTGTTAAATTGCACTTCCTTTTACCCAGAGTCTATAAAAAAGCGTTTTAACTAAAGAAAAAATCCGTTTTTGATGAATCTAGTCAATGAAGAAGTAGCACGTCAAATTGTATCTCTTTATTATTCCGCAATTCCAATGTCTCAGAGAGAAATTGCTATTCAATTGAGTATTTCACGCCAATTATATTGATAAACACCAGAAAAATGAAGTTAGTCCATTGCAATCTAAACGGGGTCGCCCTTCTAAAAAAACCTCTATCGATTTTTTTTTTCTAACCGGAAGCGAAACCGAATTTTGCAATGGCAGAATCTACATTCAACTTGTTTATATATATATATATATATATACATATATATATATATATATATATATATATATATATATATATATATATATATATATATATATATATATATATGTATAAAATCTAGTCGCGGCAGCGTCATTCATTTATTTCCCGTATACTTCGTTTTCCCCCCATTTCATTTCTGATGTTCTAACCCAGTTGTTCAATAAATACAGATAATAAATATTTCATTATTCCAAACATCTTTTCAAATAAATGTGGTTTTTATTACTCGAAAATTTTTTTCTGATGTTGTAATCTTTGTAATTGCGAGCATTACAAAACATTCAAAAAATAAAATAATTTCTGACAAGAATCGAAGCCAGATGTTTTTTAATATTTATACAATTTCCGTACTGTTTGCGAACAACCAACCGGTTTGCGAGATTTTATCAGCTGATCCTTTCAGATAGCAAACGGACAGTTATTGCTGTGATTGGCTATCTTGGTTAGACTAAACGAATTTTTAATGTCTTAGAATCACAGATGGACAGTGATGCATAAAAAGGAAAAGTGTTTTTCTTTGTGCTTTTCTCTCTCTTTCTCTGTTTCAAAAGCGTTTTAATGCTGCTGAGGAATTTTCTTTTCTGCAGTAATAGAAATTCTTTATTGTAGATTCAGATGAGATTTACAAGTCAAGAAACAGATTTTCGATGATTTAATTTTAATTACTATATAAATATGTATTCGTAAAATAATTTTCAGTCTTGCTATTTCTTTTTCTTTTCTTTTTTTTATTTAATGCTTATACAAGGCGTTCCAAAATTAACAGGGACTTTTTATTAATGTATTACTGAATAATTGTCTGAGCGAAGCGAAGTCTTTATACTCAGAGATACATAACGATATTAAAATTCAAAAAAATTCTTTCGTCAAGCAAATCTCAAAAAGTACTTGTCGGATTTTGATTCTGTTTGTACCAATAGGTACCTATGAAGGTAATCTGGTGAATGCACCTACTTTTAAAAATTAATTCCAAATAGTTTAAAAGTTATATTTAAAAAACTGATAAAAAAGCACAATTTATGTGCATACGTCACAGAAATTTGGTGAGCGTGATTTTCACCGGCTGGACATTTTCGTAGATAACCGAATCAGTACATGGAGTAAATAGTAATCATTTTCGCACTCAGAAATATTGAATGCAATAAAACATTTTAAAATCTAATCATGCAGGAAAATAAAACTGTTATTTTTTTATATTAAAAAATGTCATAAAAACTTTGATTTTGAGATTTTGTGATAATCTCTTAACAGCACTTTTTGATCGCTAAAAGAATGTTTTACATATTTCGCGTGTGAAAATTAGAAACAATTACGTTTTTAAATAAAAAGTTTCTTTTATGACATCATTTTCCCTTTATATTTATTTTCATTGCATGTTTTCTTTTAACTTATATTTTGTTTGTGTATGGAAGTCAATTCTGGTCACTAATTTTTCGGTACGGATATACCACAAGCGCATCAGATTTGGCGCAATTTTTTTCAAAGCCCATTTGGCGAAAACTCCCTTTTCAAATAACGCTTACATACACATTTTTAAATTATTTTCTATTTTCAAAAAGAACTTACAGTAAATAAAATAATAACAATAATTAATAACTATAAAAAGAAATATTTTATATAATTAAAAGAAGGAAGTGAAAGTAAATAAACATTTTATGAGTAAATAAACAAATAATAAATAAATAAAGCCGGGTTACCATCTCAGGTAAAATAATGCCATTTTGACGCCAATTATGTACCCTGGTGTATATGTGACATTTTTTCCCATTTTTCATCCGTTTCCTGTTGGCATACAACTTTGAAATATGGAGTATGTATGCATACCTGGGAGCAATACTGGAATTAGACATTGATTGTTTTAAAATTTGATCCAAAAAGCGGCAACGGGGCTATTTTTTAAAGTTTTATACAATTTATACTGCATAAAGGAGCCTCTTACCTATTTCTATATACCAGAAGAAGTAACTGGTATGTAAAAACAATTATAGTATACATAAATAAAATACTTGAGATAATATACTAGAGATATAAGCACCGGGTTTGGCGAGATTTTTTATGCCAATTAGGCGAAAACATCGTTTTGATTACCAGATGCATAGCATGCTATAACAACACGTTATTTATTTATTTCAAAATGAAAAAAAAAGGAATAAATGAAACATTTCCTGTTATTAAAAAAGATATAACAATCAATAAATGATAATATTTTTAGAACAAACAATTTATTATAACATTTATATGATAACCAGCATGTTAGGCAACTAAACGCCATTTTGGCACCAATTACGTACCTCGGTGTATATAGGGCATATATGTGCCATATTTATTTGTAAAACTGAGCATGAAAGTTTACCAGGTGTGTTTTCATAGGCGCTTATATCTTTTTGCAACATAGCGCACCTTTCGAAGCCAAAACTGCACAAAAGAAAAAATAATCAATATTTGCAGCATTTTTTTTTTTAACGTAATGCACATTTTGTAATCAGTAGGCTCGATGATCAGACCTCGTTTTTTTTTTGCTTTAAAAGATGATATTTCATACGACGTCTTTTTGGGATTCGTCGTTTTTCCATATTTGACAGTATGTGTCTACTCGTTTTGTACCCTTTTTCGTAACTTTCTTCTTTATTAACAGCGACATCTGGATTTCCTATTTAAATAAAAATTCTTCTAAATACAAAGAATTTTGTTAAAATAAATAAATAAATAGATGTATCAATATTACAATCAGTACCTTGTATGCAAAATGGAACAATTAGCAATACTTTTTGTACCCGAAAAATGGTCGTTGCTTTTTTTAAGGTTAAAAAGTAGATTACGAAATATTCCTATATAGAGATGCCAAACCCTCGCTTATTGCATAGCAGAATTTTCTCATAGGAAAAGTTATTTTTTTAATCCGCAGAATGTTCCAATTTAATAAAACATTTTCTGTATTAAAATACCGGTACCCAAAATGCCGGAGAATTGGCAGCTCTGCCTATAACATTTTAATTAATCACGGTACTTTTTTTAATCGGATTCAAATTTAGTGAAGACAACGTTTTTTGGCCGAAAGCAGCTTTTTTCCACATGTGTAACTACGATACAATTCCTTGATGTTGACTTAGGAATGTTTTGACTTGTGCTATTATTGCTTCCTCTCATTTATTTATTTGAATTTTAAATAAGATGACTCAAAATCGTGTTTTTTAAATATACGAAAAAAAATGCATTTCGAGAGAGGGCGAAAAGGACAATATTTGGCGATTTATTACCTGCGTTTGGCTAAGTGTCTTACTACCTTGTATTTAATACTCTTCACAATACTTCGCTGTTATATGGACTTAGACGCTTTTATAAAAAGTTTGACGTAATTCGGGCTTAAGAAAGTGAGTTTTTTACTGAATAATACAAATAAATGAAAAATGAATACTAAGAAATACTAATAAAAGGAAAATGAAGCATTATATTGATCTATGTATATTTAAAAATTCATCTGCTAGCACTAATTAGATAATTTATGTCGTGTATATAATAGGAGATAAATAGCTTTTGATTCTGTATTTCTATGCTATAAAGCATTAACGTTTGTGTGTTTTTCGTTAGCATTGGGAGTATCTAGCCGATTTAAAAAATAATGTGGGCAAAAAATGTTGGTAACCTTCTTTGCTGCAAAATATACTATATTTTGCGTAGGAACAATAATCACCATCAATGCACGAGCAAAAAAATCTTTTTTTTTTTTGGTGGCAATAATAAAGATATAATATTCTCGTTATGAACGATTTCTAAAACATTCGACAATTTAATTTCACATATTAAACACTTTTTTTCTAGAAAAAGTTTTTAAACCCAATTTATTGAGAATATTGCAATTTCTAGGATACTGTTGGGGTCAGCAACTATAACTTTGGCATCACAGTAACTTATAAGATGTAAGTGCTCGTTTAGGACAAATTTTTAAAAAAGGATTCCTTAACTCTTATCGACAACCTCATTGCATCCGTGGAAAACAGATATTCAACATTGTAAACTATTCGGACGGATTTCACACCATATAAAATACACTCCATTTCTCTTCAAACATAATAGTTTATGTTATTTATAGTTTCTCAAATCGGTGCGAAGCTTCTGTTTATGCTCATGACATCATTTCAAAGAGCTATACTTCCAATATAGGAAAATTTGGTGTTTTATTTTCTGTATTACTTTTAACATTTTGCATATTTCCAATTTTATATCCATGCATGGTTTGCTTTTCTTTTATAAAAATAGTATATGTAACAAGATTTTGTAGTTCTACGATTCATATGCTTATTTTCATCATTATATTTTATCACAATGAATGACCAATTAAAGGTAACATCTCATTTCTTTACTTATTAAATGTGTATTCTCAGCAATATCGCTCAGACTAATCCCTCTGAGGGAAGTCCTAGTAAATTTTAGGTTAATATTGCGAATATTCATCCTGTTATGTTAAATAATGCCCATCTCTATTTTGAACTATATAAATGATCCACAAATGAACTATCACTGTTGAAAGCTGAGTTAGCAAACACAAGTACTGATAATATACATAATGTAGTGGGTAATAAGGCGATAAAAGTTTTAGGCGTACAATGACATCCTGATAATGATACAGGGTGTTTCACAAAGGACCCCTAACTTTAAAAATCTATAACTCGGAAACGGTGATAGATAGAAACATGAAACCAGTGGTGAGTTTATTAAAAAAATCGTAAGAATCTTATACATAAATCAGAAAATTTAGTTAAAAATAGCGCTCATAGATGGCGCTGACAGCGTTAAGACCATCAAAAGAAACACTGTTAAAATTTTTAAACTTTTACTGCATCGTCACTTCATCGCTTTTATAGAATATCTCTATTTTGACGAATGCGCATCTTCCATAATACATTGAAGTAATCGTTTTCTATATAAGTGGTGGAGTGACGATGCAGCAAAAGTTTCAAATTTTTAACGGTGTTTCTTTTGAAGGTCTTAACGCTCTCAGCGCCATCTATGAGCGCTATTTTAAACTAAATTTTGTGATTTATGTATAAGATTCTTACGGTTGTTTTAATAAACCCATCACTGGTTTCATGTTTCTATTTATCACCGTTTCCGAGTTATAGATTTTTAAAGTTGGGGTTCCATTGTGAAACACCTATATCTTCAAATGTAATTTCAGTGATATAGATTATCAAAATGTTGCTACTAAAAGAATTATTTTGTCATATGTATCAACGCTTTTTGATCCAATAGGGTGGATTGCACCTTTTGTGATTCTAAGTAAAATTATTTTTCATGAGCTGTGGAAATTACAATGGACCCTATTCTTGTGACGTCAAAGTCACGTGTTTTGGGGAAACATTCCCCCACATCATAGTTATTAATTATGCAACGACTGGTTTTTGTATGTCATAGAATAGTAATGGAGCATATTTTTGTGACATGAGGTCACGTGTTTTGGGAAAATATTGCCGAAATATAGCCTCGAACTCAAACGGAGAATATAGTCCATTATCATGGGGTGATCCAGTACCAGAAATTATTGACCAAAAGTGGAAAATTTTGTGCCATGAAGTCAAACTCTTAAATTCCATATATATACCTAGAAAAGTAATTTTGCTTAATTATTCTCGATGTGATCTTCACGGATTTTGCGATGCATCAAAAAAGGGTTTTTCCGCAGTTATTAATGTTAAAACATTATAATAACTCGAACATTGATGTGAAACTTTTAGCAGCTAAAACTCGAGTGGAACCCTAA
Source organism: Maratus speculifer (assembly GCA_964019185.1). Lineage (NCBI taxonomy): Eukaryota > Metazoa > Arthropoda > Arachnida > Araneae > Salticidae > Maratus > Maratus speculifer. The sequence continues at coordinate 269,368,468 of OZ025298.1, forward strand.
AGCCTGTCACGATTCCAAGGCTCGAGTTATGTTCTGTAATATTACTGGCACAAGCAGTAACCTACTACAAGCAATTAAATCAGCATTACATATCAAACCCGACTTAGTGCGCGTATGGAGTGATTCAAAAATTGTGTTGTCATGGTTAACATCAGATCCTAAAAGATGGCAAGTATTTGTAGCCAATATAAAATCAGACTTAGTGCGCACATGGAGTGGTTCAAAAATTGTGTTGTCATGATTAACATCGGATCCTAAAAGGTGGCAAGTATTTGTAGCCAACAGAGTTGCGGAAATTCAATCCATATTAACTGCTCAAAATTGGAGCCATGTACACTGTGCGAATTAATTGGGACAAACATAATATTTTTTACAAATGTTGTTTAATTTGCATAGGTTAACTTACATGCTTTGTATAGCAATCTAATACGAAATATGTCCTCCTCTAGCTTGAATGAGATCCTGTACACGTTTTGGCATGGATTCCACTAAATTAAAACATATATTTTTGATCTCGTCATCACGAAACCAAACTTTTATAACATTCTCAATCATTCTTTTCTTTGTTGAGCAGTCCATTTTACTCACACGTCTCTTTACAATGCTCCACAAATTTTCGATGGGATTTAAATCCGGAGAATTATTAGGCCAATCCAAAATCGTTAATTTCTGTTCTTGAAAAAATTTGTTTGTTAGCTTAGAAGTATGGCATGGAGCAAGATCTTGTTGAAAGTTACCGACACCACCAGCGAACGTTTGCATCATAGGAACAATTTTTCTTTCTATCACAGAGATGTATTTTTTAGAGTTCACGATTCCTTCAACTGGTTCTAAGCTGCCAGGTCCTCCAGAAGTAAAATAACCCCAAAACATCTGTTTCGAGAGTGCTTAACTGTTTGTGTAAGATGTTGTTCCCTGATGGGTTCTCCATCAGTTCGCCTGACAAATCTTGGTTAAAACCCTTGTACAAAAAAAAAAAAAAAAAAAAAAAAAAAAAAAAAATGCGTTTTGTCTCTGAATACAACACTTTTACAGTCTTGTGCAGTCCAGGATTGATGTTTCCTGACCCGATCCAAACGTTTTTTCTTCATTGCACTGGTTAATAACTGTTTTTTGATTGGTTTTCTTGCAAATCTCCCAGCTTCAATAAGCCTTCGTCGAACTATCGATGAATGCACTCTCACACCAGTAGCTAATAATTCTCTCTGAAGATCTGTACTTGTTTTGCGAGGATGCATTTTACTATTTCGTACAAGAAATTTGTCTGTTCGAGGTGTGATCTTGCGTTTGCGTCCACATTTACTGTTTCGTTTTGGAGACAATGTCCCAAAATTCTTTTGCTGATTAATAATCCTAGAAACACTGGATTTGCCAACTCCAACTGCTGCAGCAATATCCCTCACAGTCATAAAGATATGCTGTTTAAGGGTAACAATTCTTGTCCTTTTCCTGGGAGTGATATCCATTTTTTAAATGCGCATCTGAAGCAAACAATTCACACAATCGACCACTCCTTATAGCAATTGAAGGGAAATATTTTAGACATGTCATGATCACGTGATCAAACCGGTTTAGACAAGTCAAGAGCAGTGGCACGCTGTAAGAAAATACAGTTGAAACCGGTTTGAAGCAGAAAATCGCCGAGAAAGGAACAATTTTCTTAAAAAACATGTTTGTTCCAATTAATTCGCACAGTAGTGCAGATGGAACGGGAAATCCTGCTAATTGTGCATCTCGTGGGTTATTTCCAGCAGAATTACTGTCCCATGAATTGTGGTGGAATGGACCACCATGGTTAAGAAGCAGGGAGGTTCCAGTTCATAAATCTATTCACATAAAAGAAGAAAATTTATCACAAGCACGGAAAACATTATCACTTGCAATTTCTGACACTGTAAAGGAACTAGATATTATATCGAAAGTATCCTCGTTTCCAATGTTGCAACGCATATTTGGTGGATATTGAGATTAATCGCCAACTCTAAGGTAACACGTGCAGAAATAAATACATCCTTTTTATCAAGCAATGAAATTCAAGCCGCAACATATTGCATTATTAGAATAGTTCAACATGTGAACTTTAGTAAAGAAATCTACCCAGAAATTTTATTTTTTAATTGACGGCAAATACTTACGGCGATCTAAAATGTTATATTTTATTTAATAAAATTTCTGGGTCGAAAAATGATTGTTTGATCCGCGGATTATACGCAGGAAATTAGGGTACTGTTTAGAAACCGGAAAAGAGTTACCTGCAAATGGCAGTATTTTGTTTGTGTCCTATTTTAGATAACAAAGTATTAAGAGTCGGAGGGAGATTCAAAAATGCATAGCTGTTAGAGAATGAAAAACACCCAATCTTATTACCATCAAAGCATCATGTGACTAAGTGTGTGTAATTAAACATTTTCACGAAAAATATTTACATGTAGCTCCAGAACCTCTTTTTTCTTTAATTAGGCAGAAATTTGGGATCATTGCTGCCAGATCTGCCATTCGTAAAATAGTGAGAACTTGTGTTACGTGTTGTAGATACACCAGCTTAATCTGCAAAACAAATAATGGCTGATCTTCCAGTATCCAGAGTTACACAATCACGACCATTTAATCGAGTTGGACTAGATTTCTCAGAACCATTCCTGATTAAATATCGTGCTGGACATGAATCAAAATCATTTAAATCATATGCTTGTGTATTTGTCTGCTTCGTGATCAAAGCAGTCCTTCTTGAAGTCGTAGAAGACCTTTCAACAAAGGCACTATTGAGTGCATTAAAACGATTTATTACAAGAAGAGGAAAACCTCTTGAGATTTCTAGTGACTGTGAAAGCAACTTAAAGGTGCAGAAAAAGAAATCAAGAATTATCTTTTGCAATGCAAGCAGAGTGAAGAAATTCACAAATTTCAGTCGTCAGAGAAAATAACTAGGATATTTAACCCGGCTTCAGCTCCACACTTTGGTGGACTGTGAGAATTTGCAGTAAAGTCAGTGAAATCGCACCTTAAGAAAACCATTGGTGACACTGTGTTAACTTAAACCGAATTCCAAACTCTAGTTACACAAGTTGAAGCTTGTCTCAATTTTAGGCCAATGTGTCCTATATCATCTGACCCAACAGACCTAAATGCTCTAACACCTAGCCACTGTATAGTTGGAACTTCTCTAACTTGCTATACCTGTACAAGATCTGAGTCACAGTCCCTTAAATCACCTTGATAGATAGCATGTGAGACAGTCCATGATACAGCAATTTTGGAAAAGATGGATCCGGGAATACTTGTCTCAACTTCAGCAAAGAGCTAAATGGCAAAAATGTCAAAGAGATTTACAAGTTAATGACTTAGTTCTCATCAAAGATGACAACCTTCCACCGCTTAAATGGAAACTAGGAAGAATAATAACTGTTCATCCAGGTTCATACAACAAAGTCCGAGATGTTACACTGTAAAAAAAAATTCCGTTAATATACGCAAACTTTTCCCTGAAAATTACGGAATAGTTTCATTTTTCCGAAAAAAAAAACAGAATAATTTCCGTATTTGACATTTTGGAGTCAATAATCCCGTTAAATAACGGAAGTGTACTGTTATTTTTGTCAATTTTCCGAAAACAGTAGAGTTTAGTGGTGCCATCTACCAGGAAAATAAAAACCTTATACTGAGTTGGTGTTTTTTAAAAAATTTGCTAGACTATTTCTCTATTTCATTCTGTTTTAAAAAGTAATAAAAAGCTAACGTATTTTTAAAATATTAAGAAAATAATAATAATTAAAAAAAATATATTAATTCTTTTTAAGTTTGAAATAGCTGAAAGGGAAAGTTGATTGTGATTTTAAAATATTTTTTAATTTATTTTTATCATATATATATATATATACACATACATATATTAAGTGCGTTGGATATTTTGAAAAAAGTGGGAAAAAATTCTTCTTTTAATTTTAATATATATATATTTTAATTTATTCAAATTAAGAAGTTCGCACATAAAATTAAAAATATATCGAAATATATTACCGAAATTCTTATAATTTTGCCAATTACGTAAGTTATAAAAAATCAATAACTGAAATCTATTTTATAATCCATTGTAATTATCTTTATGGAGTTTACCTTAGATCGTCATAAAATAATTTGTTAAAATGCACGTTTTTTTTCTTTCTTTTAGTATGTTAGTATTTTTTAAAATAAATAAATAAATATCAATAATATTACAACAGAATTTTAAAACTTTTCCAAAAAAGAAGAAACAAAACTCTTAATAAATTCTTTCATGCATGTAATATTTTAAAGACTAATTTTTATACATAAAAAGCTGAAATTAATAAGCTAAATATTCGAAATTATGGAAAAAAAATTGAAACTATGGAAAGAAATTATGGAAATTAAGAAAGGTGATTTTGGGGATTACATATGTTATAAAAAATCAATAACAGATTTTTTTATATAGATATATAACCCATTGTAATTATCTTTATTGAGTTTACCTTCGATCGTCATAAATAATTTGTTAAAATACACGTTTTTTTCTTTCTTTTAGCATGTTAGTATTTTTTTAAATAAATAAATAAATATCAATAATATTACAATAGAATTTTAAAACTTTTCCAAAAAAGAAGGAAACAAAACTCTTAATAAATTCTTTCATGCATGTAATATTTAAACACTAATTTTTATATATAAAAAGCCAAAATTAATAAGCTAAATATTCGAAATTCTGCAAAGAATATCTGTAAAACATTTAGTTATCCATTCAATAGAGAAATTTTATCTCTACCAAAAAAAAAAAAAAAAAAAAAAAAAAAAAAAAAAAAAAAAACTGCGTTCAAAATTTTATCTTTACTTTACTAAATGTATCCGAAATAACTAAAGATATTTGAAAGGGCCGTATGAATAATCCTGGTGTAATGGTATTACACTGCAAGCTACGACACAAGAGGCCCCGGGTTCGAACCCCATGGAAGGTATGTAACATTTCTTCACTGTTGTTTAAATTAATTGTGTATAATGTGTCCCTGATATTAACATGTGTTTGAAAAGTAAAGAATAAAAATCACAAAGATGTTAGTTAGTTCTTGAAAAATTCTTTTAACTTTTCAAACAAAAATTTTTACATAAGGGAAAAAAAATGGAAATATTTTGTGAAAAAACGGAACTATTTTTGGAATTTACGGAAATTTTTTTCCGTTAAAAAACGAAAGTAGTACTGGCGTCTAGATTACCAGTACTATTTCCGTTTTTTAACGGAAATTTTTTTTACAGTGTACAATTAAGACTAGTAGTGGTATCATACATATAAATCGACCAATAGTGAAACACTGTCCTCTTCCTATAATACTCTATTCGCACTAAAATAGTTGAGTTACTTAACTTCAAGTCACTTACATTTTTTGAAGTTGGATCCTCGGAATTAGGCTTCCTCTGTTCGCATTAACTAAATATTGAAAGTGATTTAACTTGGTCAGACTGACATCTGGGCATGCGTATAAGTTCTGAAATTTTGTAACTGCAATTTCTAACTTTTTTTTTTGTTAATACAGCAATTATCCTGCCATATTTCAATTAAAAAAATAATTTCGTCATGCTCCCAATTTCTTTTGCGGGAGAAAATAACAGGTTCAACATTTTGCATTTACGGCCTTTGATTACAAAGAAACTACAAACACACGTGTTAAGCAACTGGGGTAAACAAATAACAACTTGAAATAGTTTATAATTATTTGTAGGACTCAACTCCAGTAATTTAATAATCAGAATTAAATATTCTAAAATTCAGAAATAATAATTAAATATTCAGAAGGCACATTTCCACTCAATTCATAGTTAAGAGAGTATCAAAGGTTAATATTTTTTAGAGGCAAGTTTCAGAATCTTGCTCAAGTGAGAATCTTGATTCAGGGTACGACCGTTTCAAAAAACTTCAAGTTAAGTGATTTAACTTTCTCAGTGCTAACAGTGTATAAGACACTAAAAACTGTGAACTTTTTTTCTTTTTTCTATTTTGCATTAATTTTATTTGTGTTATTAATTTTTTTTTATTATAGTAAAACTGTAGGAAGCTAACCACTTCTTGAAATCCTAAGGGATTTCCTAAGGGGCTATTTTTTTGTATATGCGTTGTTTACATTTATAAAAAATAATTTGTTTACATAACAAACTGAAATTAAAAAATAATAAATTACGAATTTCCATATTTAAAAATTTACAAAACTGCCGAGAACAGGGATGTAAAGGAGGGTATATGGGTATGGGGGTATACGCAGTATACCCGAATAAATCCAGACTATAGAAGTCTGGATTTTTTAAAGGAGCACTGTATACCCTCTGTTTTTCAAGAAAGTTTATACTACACACACTCTAGGGTATATCCTCTGCCTTAAGCGAAAACCCTCTGCTTAGAGCATATATCCTTTGTTATTTTTACCTCTACACCCCTGCCCGGGAATTTTTAAAGTTCTCTTCCGAAAAAAAAACCCGGTTTATTTCTGGAATTAAACTTGGATTTTCCAATCTTTGTAATTCTGTGCTGCCTTAGACACCGTTTTAAGTCCCACAACAATGGAAGAATTCTTTTTTACCCATTGCGGGAAAAGAATTTACATTGAAAAAATTGAAAATAAAAGAGAAACTGGCATGGTTGTAAGCTATTAATATTTTTAGCCTATTCTTAGAATAGTTTTTCAAAAACCGACGACATTTTAACTGGTAGTAACTTCTCTACGGTTAAATAATTGGCAAAAAGTAGCATTCATGTGGAATTAAAATTAAATTTATAAAAGACTAAAGTTGATTTTTAATGGACTTTACCCACAAATGGTATCACATGCTTTGCGGGTATATACCCTCTAAAAAGACTGCTTATTGGACAAAGGAAATACAATGTTAAAATGTTCTTGAAGCCTATGGACTTTACCCACGAATGGCAACGACCACGTTTCCATGGATAAATATTCTTCAAAAAATGGATGATATTAGATGAAGGGGAAGCAGTGTTAAAATATTCTACGTGTCTATTAAGGTTTTTAGCTCACAGGCTATCATAGCCTGAGAGCTTATGTGCCCGTCCGTTCTGTATGTATGTGCGTATGTGCGTAACGCGATAACTCATGATAAAAATATCGGATCCACTTGAAATTTTGTATGTAGGTATATCCTGACAAGGCGCTTCCCTGATTAGTTTTTGGAGTTCATTCGATATGTATAAGAGGGGGAACGGGGGGCTCATGCCCCCCGTTAGTTGATATAAATGGGATTTTCATGCAGAATTAAGTTTTCGTTCAAAATTTAGATTAGGATCATTCTGATGAGGCGATTCCGTGACTGTTATTAGGTGTTCATTGAATAAGTATAAATAGGGGGACAGGGGTTCTAATGCCCCCCCCCCTTAATTTATAGAAATGGGATTTTCATGCAGAATTAAGTTTTCGTTCAAAATTTAGATTAGGATCATTCTGATGAGGCGATTCCGTGACCGTTATTAGGTGTTCATTGAATAAGTATAAATAGGGGGAACAGGGGTTCTAATGCCCCCCCCCCGTTAGTTGATATAAATGGGATTTTCATGCAGAATTAAGTTTTCGTTTAAAATTTAGATTAGGATCATTCTGATAAGGCGATTCCGTGACTGTTATTAGGTGTTCATTGAATAAGTATAAATAGGGGGAACAGGGGCTCTAATCCCCCCCCCCCCCCGTTAGTTAATATAAATGGGATTTTCATGTAGAATTAAGTTTTCGTTCAAAATTTAGATTAGGATCATTCTGATGAGACGATTCCGTGACTGTTATTAGGTGTTCATTGAATAAGTATAAATAGGGGGAACAGGGGCTCTAATGCCCCCCCTCCCGTTAGTTGATATAAATGGGATTTTCATGCAGAATTAAGTTTTCGTTCAAAATTTAGATTAGGATCATTCTGATGAGACGATTCCGTGACTGTTATTAGGTGTTCATTGAATAAGTATAAATAGGGGGAACAGGGGTTCTAATCCCCCCCCCCCGTTAGTTGATATAAATGGGATTTTCATGCAGAATTAAGTTTTCGTTCAAAATTTAGATTAGGATCATTCTGATAAGGCGATTCCGTGACTGTTATTAGGTGTTCATTGAATAAGTATAAATAGGGGGAACAGGGGCTCTAATCCCCCCCCCCCCGTTAGTTGATATAAATGGGATTTTCATATAGAATTAAGTTTTCGTTCAAAATTTAGATTAGGATCATTCTGATGAGACGATTCCGTGACTGTTATTAGGTGTTCATTGAATAAGTATAAATAGGGGGAACAGGGGTTCTAATCCCCCCCCCCCCCCCCGTTAGTTGATATAAATGGGATTTTCATGCAGAATTAAGTTTTCGTTCAAAATTTAGATTAGGATCATTCAGATGAGGCGATTCAGTGACTGTTATTAGGTGTTCATTGTATAAGTATAAATAGGGGGAACAGGGGTTCTAATGCCCCCCCCCCTTAATTTATATAAATGGGTTTTTCAAGCAGAATTTTCAGATTTCGTTCAAATCTCTGAATAGTTTTGGAAGTTTAATGGTTAAGTATAAAAGAGGGGGATAACTCCTTTTAAATTATATAAATGCTAAATGGGTTTTTAACCATTTGAAAAATGGTTGTTGTTTTCGGGAGAATGGACCCGATGATGTTACCACTTTTGAATGATGTTACCACTTTTGAATGATGTGTTCACTTTTGAATTTAAATTAATTTCTTTACTTTTAGAAGAGTTTTTTTTTAATTTAAATTAAATTCTTTACTTTTAGAAGAATTTTTATTTGAATAGTAAATTAAAATGGTTAAAATCATTGTAATAAAGGAGAAAACTAACAAATTTAAAAATGGGTAGACGGAAATTAACAGATACGGAAAAAGCCGAAGCCAAAGAAATGAATGAACGTGAATATCGCATTCAATGATATTAAACACAGTCAACATGTATAAGTTGCTTATTAGTTTGGCGATTCGTATCATTTGGCGAAATTGGTCGACGGGATAACTGAGTAATACTGTATTTGGTTTGGCGCAAAAACGTCTTTCAATGCAGAAAATGATAAAATCAAAAGATTATTGAGCCGCTGAAAACCAATTACGTGTTGAAAGGCGATCACGAAAAAGGAAGCAATTTAATGCCGAACCGATTAATTGTAAAACATCATGTCGCCAGGGCGACCAATCCACTAGCCATGGCGTTTTACTATCGGTCGGTTCTAACCAGGAAAATTTGAGTGCCAATAGTGATTCTAACAAGCCGGAAAATGTTATAGCTATTACTCTTGATTTTCCACCACCTAAAAAGAAAACTAAAAAGCAATCGGCTTGGGAAAAACTGGGAAAAAACTTTTTTGATTCGATGTCTGATGGACCCATTCACAGATGCATGTGCTGCGATCGATTTTGGTTTAAAACCTCCATCACCAAAATTCTGCTCTGTAAAATCAAACAATATATGCCAAAGTCTTACAAGTATAACAGTATATGCCAAAGCTGTATTTTAATAATGATTACTTTTGCACCAACAATGTTAAATAGTTTGAAATGTTTCTTTCGTCGCCAACTTTTATGCTTGGCGACAATAGAGTGATATAACTTAAACGAACCGTACCTTCAAATTGCAGCATGTATAAAGTCATTTATAGCAGTGGCACGGATAATACACAATAAAACAACTGGTATTTAGCTTAAAATGATAGATGAATGTATCGAGTGAAACATTTTTCAAATGGTTGGGGTAATTTCTTAAATTACAATTTTTTTTATTAAGAATTATCTAATTTGCTCTGAATTTTGGATATAGATTTTTTATATGATAAAGCATGTCTTTGATAGTATAGGAGGTTCAATGATTAAGTATAAAAAAAGAGGAAAGAAGAGAGCTGTTTCCCTTTCTTAATTTTTTAACGGAATTAACCCTTGAAAATATAAGGCTTTAATGTACAATTAGTATTTGTAGCCTGTGAGCTCAATGCCATCAGTTTAACTGGGCAGTATTCTTTATTATTATTTACCGCATCTAATGTCACATTATACCATGCTGACGTCATATAGGTAAAGTAGAAGCTATAAGGAAAGAGCAACTGACATCACTGTAAGTCGAATAATTGTGGATAAACAAGAAACACCTGTACGTTCTTTATAACTCCTAATGTGCATATGAGTTAGAGCGATTTCACTGGTCTGCGTTCGACAGGTCTATGATATGAATGGCTTACATCGCCAAGATGAATCCTACAATAATCGTAACGACAAAAATGTAGTGGTAGATTGGTTAACAGAAGTATTTGTTTGTAAATATGCCCTTTCCTTATCGTGGTCTATTCCTCATATTAGTCCAAGAGCCGACACCACAAAACCCTATGGTATCGTGCACAAGAAAAAAAAAACACTTTATTTTATGGAAGAGTAGTAATAGAGGAATCTAATGATCCACGTCTGTCGGAAGTGAAGTGGTGCTTAAGCCAAAGATTAATACTGCTGGTGGTTGACTCGTAGGTTTAGCATTGTGTTTGTCGTACAATCAAAGGTATGAAAACATAGAAAACTGGGTGCAGGAAAACACAATGCTAAGCCTACGAGTTAATCACTGGCGGTATTCATTTAACCTGAACTGTTGACTGATGAAATTTGAAGAAGAGAGAGATGAGATTTGACTGAAGAGAGTTTCAATTCTCTCGGGTTAGATACAGGAACAACCACTCACTCTCATTGGCTATAAAGCTTCGCTTTTACTGATTGGCTGTTGCGTCCGTCTTTACTTCAGGCGCATGCGCATACGTTACATTTGTTCAGTTCAGAGCAATGACCTAAGATACTTAGACTCCACAATGGCAACCTTTTCGTAGGCTGACATGTCTACCTTCCGTCACGTGACGGAGGGCAGATTTAGCGCGCCAAACCGGTTTTTCTCCTGCCAGCTTGTAGTTTCGCTTCTGTGTTTACATTTATTTTACTGCGAGAATGAAATCTGAAAGTTGCCAATAAACAGCATATTTTCGCCAAAGATGTTGGATTCGAAACCATGCGGAGATAACAATGGGATGTGTCGTCTACGTATATTAGAAAGTCAATGGTTCAGAGATACAGCGACATTCGCTGAGATATCTTAGGTAAGTTTTTCAGTGTGAACAGGCATCCAATTCCGGGAGGGTCCACTTCAAACACGGCGATCTTAAGATATCTTATGTTTGTGGTGTGAACAGGGTATTAGTAACAGAGCATATTTTTGTGACCGTGAGGTCACGTGTTTTTGGCTTTTTTTGGTGTTTGGCCGAAATGAAGGATATTCCAAATCTGCATTCGAGGCTGTAAAAGGTCACGTGGTACCGGTAATTTACTCAAAGGACTTCAGGGAGGCTGCTACCACTTTCCCTATGAACTGTTTCATTGGCTGGTGGGGATTTACATTGCGTCTAACGAAGCTTTCTCTTCTTTACGCTAAAAATTTTTACCTTGACCACGTGATCACAACGTAGATGGAATATCTTCCATACAGCCTTTGCGCTATATGGATCTTATTTCAAACAGAGATCGTGGATTGGAGAGTAAACATTATTACATCCCACACCATTTTGTCTTGAACAGTTCTAGTTTAACTGCCAAATTAAGAGTCGTTTTTGATGCGAGTGCTAAAACCACAAGTGGTAGGTCCTAAAACACAAGATGATTTAATTTGCATTTTATTGAGACTTAGATTTCATAATATTGCAATAACAGCTGATATAAGAATGTTGTATGGACAGGTAAAAATTCATGAAAAAAAATTGGCAGTTTCAGAGAATTTTATGGAATGATAGTCCTGAAAAACCAATAGAAATTTATCGCTTAAATACAGTCACGTACGGAACTGCGGCTGCACCATATCTTGCAAGTAAATATTTGAATCAGTTAGAAATGGATGAGGGTCTTAATTTTCCAAAAGCAAAGACTATAGTTTTGAGAGATTTTTGTGTTGATGATGTGTTAACCGCGTTGAGAATAGTCAGGAAGGTAAGGAATTGATAAATAAATTGCAGAATATGCTAGGAAAGAGTGGTTTTGAACTAGAGATGGGAAATATAGTTACTTTTGGTTAAAAGGTTACATCGTTCCACACTTGCACAGGTAACAGGTTTTAGCAACCTGTTATTTTTGTAACGTATAACTTATCGATGAGTATGTTTTCAACAGACATTTTAATTAGAAAGCCTTTAAGATATCGTAAATAATTTCGGGGCATAAATACAAACACTGTTTTAGTTCAATAAATTTACACCATTAAAATTAGTTTGGAGCTAAAAATTTAATTTTTGCAAGACAAAAACTTACTTAGTGATGATATTTTGCAATTCACGCATTATTAGAATCTTCTTGCACTAAAAGCGCATTTTTCTCCGTTGAAAATTCACAAATACCATCAGAGGCATGCGAAAACAAAATAGCGCCCGGAGCAAAGTTAGAATTTAGTGCCCCTCCTCTGCCAACTTTTTCTTGTGACCCGCCAAAATTGCGTTGGTACTGATATACCAGCTTTGTAAGGTCTTCACTTGGCAGAATACCAAGCCGATTCCATTCAGACTTTGGGGGTAATAGCCTATGAGGCCGAGATTGCTTCTACGTATTCATGGAAATGATATTAAATATTGTTTTCTATTTTTTGTTCCGAGTGAAATTTTATTTTAAAATAAATAGATTGTGGACCTATTATTAGTTCTCGGAATAACCTTTCCAAAATGTATATTTTCTCCTACATTTTTGTGAATTTTAATAAAAACATGTCTTTTTTTTTTTTTTTTTTTTTTTTTTTTTTACATTTATATTTATGGCTAAAATGCAGTTTTAACGACTGCTTGGCATCTGACTTGGCGGCTATGCAAGAAATTCGCCAATTCTAACAACCTAAATATTCAGGGCACTTGTGTGTTATATACTCACTGGGATTTACTTGCCAAAATGGCGTTATTTTGCCTAATATGGCAAACCTGATATTGTTTATTTTTTGATAAATTGTTTATTTACCTTAATTTTTTTTTAATTATACTAGGGGGGCCCCGCCCCCCTGCTCGCTATGCTCGCCAACCCCCCGCGTAATCGCTTCGCGATTCCAAATTATTGTCTACCCCTGCTTGCTGCGCTCGCCAATAACCCATGGTATGAATAATTTCCTCTCTTTATGGTAACCCATATGGCGATGCATAGACGGAGCCCTTTCCTGATTGGTCTATTCGACTCATGGAAGGAGTGGACAACCCGGATTCGTTAGTTCCGGAAATCTTCCACATCAGCATCATTCCAGGAGTCATTCCTTTTAAGGCTAGTTTTTTTTTACTATAGAAGGATAAAATGTTTTTTTCTCGATTGTTATTTGTTTTTAAAATTTAATATAATTAAAAATTGTTTTATTTATGTTATTTTTTAATAATAGAAAATAATTTAAAAATGTATATTTAACCAGCATTCGAAAATGAGGTTTTCGCCAAATTGACGTTAGAAATTTTTTTTTTTTTTACCAAACCTTGCGCGTATATGATATCTGCGTCATTTCTCATTTTCATATCCAATGTATGCAAATAATATAAATAAATAATGTACACAATAATGTAGCGAAATAATTTAAAAAAATTGCTTATCTGGCAAGTTTTAAAATCACACCATTCAGGCGTTAATTCTAAAAAGATTAAGTTACGCTATATTGCGAGGGAAAAAGTTATAACCATACCTGTAAATCATCTTTTTTATTACATTTGTCTTTTTTTTTAACTTATTTTAGTGTAACAGAATTACAATGTAATGTTTAGAAACATAAAATTGAATTAGAGAAACAAAAAGGCATTCGCCAAAAAAATTCGACATATCTAGGATGTTTAATAAATAAACTCATCCTCGAGATGGTACGAACTCTCCCATTTTCGCATTGGACTCGCTCTTTTCGCCCATGCGCAGTTCTGTCCAAGTTTCTCTCAAACGTGGTTTATCAGTAGTATAAATTTGGCGCCCCCTAAATCTCTGCGCCAGGGGTGACCACTCTCTTTGTCCCCCCTTTCGCACGGCGCTGTATATCATAACTCAGTAAGTCTTGCCCGTAAAAGATTTTTTTTTTTGTTGTTATTTTACTTTCTAAAACACATAGAATTTTTTTCTAAATAAAAGTTATAAAAAATTGTTTAACTTGTAGAACATTGTATAAAATATTCAATTTCTTAACTAATTAAAAAAATAATTATTTTAATGTAAATCGATTTTTATAAAATGCAGAAGAAAATTAAATTTTTTTTGCATTTGTTACGATATTTCTAAAACTAACGGTTTAGAAATTAATTTTTTGTAAAAGATAATAAGAAATTTCTTCCATTTTAACAACGCGCAAAGCAATCCTTCTATAGTAAAAAAAAACTAGCCTTAAAAGGAATGACTCCTGGAATGATGCTGATGTGGAAGATTTCCGGAACTAACGAATCCGGGTTGTCCACTCCTTTTATGAGTCGAATAGACCAATCAGGAAAGGACTCCGTCTATGCATCGCCGTATGGGTTACCATAAAGAGAGGAAAGGTTACCATCGCCAAGTTTGTCGCCAACTTGGCGGTATATCGCCAAATTTGGCGACCAAAATTAGTTGTCAAAAGTGACGCCAACTTGGCGATAACTGTAATATTTCGCCAAATTTTCAATTTCTTTAGAACACCAGTCGTTTGATACATCATTTGAGAGGTTTGCAACTGCTTATTCATATAATGGATGTGTTGTGTGTCATCCCCCACTCTGCCCCCCGGGGGGCACATTTTTAATTTCTTTACAACACCAATTGTGTGACACATCATTTGAGAGGTCTGCAACTGCTTATTCATATTATGGATATCTTGTGTGTAACCCCCTCCCCTCTGCCCTCAGAGGGGGCGCATTTTGTAATTTCTTTACAACACAAATTGTGTGACACATCATTTGAAAGGCCTGCAACTGTTTATTCATTTTATGGATGTCTTGTGTGTCACCCCCACTCTGCCCACCAGGGGGGCACATTTTTAATTTCTTTACAACACCAGTCGTGTGACACATCATTTGAGAGGTCTGCAGCTGCTTATTCATATTATGGATGTCTTTTGTATCGCCTCCCACTCTGCCCCCCAGGGGGGGCACATTTTTAATTTCTTTACAACACCAGTCGTGTGACACATCATTTGAAAGGTCTGCAACTGCTTATTCATACCATGGGGTATTGGCGAGCGCAGTAAGCAGGGGTAGCCAATAATTTGGAATCGCGAAGCGATTACGCGGGGGGTTGGCGAGCATAGCGAGCAGGGGGGCGGGGCCCCCCTAGTTTGTTAAAAAAAAAGAAAGTTGATCTTCATTTCGTTAATGCCTTGACTTGAAGTCTGACGTGTCCGAAACCGTACCTATCAATGCATATTCAAAGCTTATCGAACGAAAGAAGATACACAATATAAAAACACGAAACATTATTTATACGCTTTTAATCAATTTCATATCTAAAAGTACGTTTTTCAAATTAATTACAATTGCATTAAAATTAAGTACCGTCACGAAGCTATATTTTTTTCCTTTTTATCAGTAAAATACTTTTACAGAAATAATATTTTCCAGTTCTCATTTTCTAACCATGCAATAATGACAAAAAAGTAAACCCGTGATCAAAAAAATAAAAATTATAGCGCCAGAATACCCCCCCCCCCACCTCTCCCAAATACCAAGATTACATAATAATATCCTTTTTAAAAATTTAAATTCAAAGAATTGCCATTTTTTTTACCCATCTAACTATACGAGCCTAAGATTATGCTCCGTGCGAAAAAACATATTGTTGCAGCGTATATAGGGTTCTTTCGATCTTATGGTTAGACAACTTCAAACTCTTTTCTCTTAGAAAAGTAGAAAATAATTTATTTACAGATCTTCAGAACAACAGAGTCTTCGAAACTCACAAATATTACAAGATATTCCAAAATAACTGTTTAAATCTATCGAACAAGTACAAATATAGGTCGCAGAGACTCTTTATACAATGTCTCAACACTATATCACATTCAAAACAACGTAGATAAAACTCAATACATCAAGCAAACTTGCTTGGACAATCTCTAGTAGCTCACTCAATGACTGACTGGTAAATAATAACAACAACAGCTCGTATCGCTCTCCTTATATATAGTCACGTAGCATGTGCTAGAAATTTCTAGAAAAACCTGGAAAACCACGGAACAACAAACAATGTATCAGTAGACCTAAGGGGGGTTACCATAAATAGGGAAGGGTTACCATTGCCAACAATCGCCAAGTTTGTCGCCAACTTGGCGATATATCGCCAAATTTGGCGACCAAAATTAGTCGCCAAAAGTGACGCCAACTTGGCAATATCTCAAATATTTCGCAAAGCTGCCATAGACATTCACTGAAAATAATAGACAAGTTTGCTTGATAACAGAGACAATGTAACAAAAACTAATATTAGTAAAGAAATGGAGCTTAATAAGATTATTTACATTATTTTACAGTACAACCACTAACTATTTACAAAATTCGTAACACTACCCCCTCCTCAAAGACTGCACGTCCCGGGCAGTGCAATCCCTGAGTTAGAGGAAAACACTTAAAACAAGATAAAATATTTTTTCTGCTAAAACCTCAAGTAATTTATCACCAAATCGTAATTATTTGACAATTATATTTTACTTTTAACAGTATAAAAATGTATAATTGCGCTATAGAAAGAATAAGAAAAGAAAACAAAATTTGTAAACTACATGAAAAAGAAAATAAGATGAATATAGATTCTGCCATTGCAGAATTCAGTTTCGCCTCCGATTAGAGGAAAAAAAAATCGATAGAGGTTTTTTAGAAGGGCGACCCCGTTTAGAATGCAATGAACTAACTTCATTTTTCTTGCGTTTATCAATATACTAAGAAACAGAACGGCGTGAAATACCCAATTGATTAGCAATTTCTCTCTGAGACACTGGAATTGCGGAATAATAAAGAGATACAATTTGACGTGCTACTTCTTCATTGACTAGATTCATCAAAAACGGGTTTTTTTCTTTAGTTTTAACGCTTTTTTTATAGATTCTGAGAAAAAGGAAATGCATTTTAACAATAAAACGAGTGGAATCCCATCGAATTCGTCGAATGAAATGTTTAAAAGACCCGATCGATTTGGTTTAAAAAAAATAATTGCATTATTGAATCAATATATAATAAATATATTTCCAAATTTAATGTCAAGTTTGCCAGTTACAATTTTGCACGCAAATATTCGCTCATCTTCAGTTAAAATTGTAATCTGAGTGCCGGTGAAATCCAGAAATTTTATTTTACATGGCACTCACAGAAAAATTATTTTATTTAAAAAAAAAAAAAAAAAAAAAAAAAAAAAAACTAATTTTATTTTTACTATGACATTATTTTCACTAAATGAAGTCATCTGAAAGTAAAATCTCAATCTCAGTGTTCATAATGAAAAGAAATATTGAAATGTAATTTCATTATGAGTAAAAATGCGATGTTTTAAATAGTGACGTCATTTTCTCTTCAAATGTTTTTTAAAAGTTACTGTTATTAGTAATATGAAAAAGGCGTCCGTAATAATATTGTATTTGATTGATATTGTAATTTTATTATCGAGAGAAAAGCTAAACTGTGTTGCCACCATTTTGAAGAAATATCGTAAAAAAGCATTTAAAACTAAAACTAAAATATAAAAATGGAAATAAATTAAAAAATGGCTAAAATGGGCACAACTACAAATAAATAGCTTTCATTTAAAAAAATAATTATCATAATCGGTTCGGTAGAAAATTCAAGGTTGATGACACGACATTTTTAGCTTCTCTGAAAGAAATAGCATCGGATGCTAATAAATAAACAAATAAATAAATAAATAAATAATAATAACAATAATAATAAAATTTACATAAATAAGAACTAATTACTATTTACATATTTACAAAAAAAGTGACTTTCATGACCATGGTCTGAAATTCAAGTTTCGAATTTCTAATCACTTTGGCCAAAATAAGGGGCTAGCCGGTTATAGTGTACGACCTTCGGTTTGGCGTGTGGCGATTTTTGTATGCGTACAACGACGTCATTCAGCCTGTTGACGACTGTGTAAGGACCGTCCCAGTTTCTTTGTAATTTTGGCGACAGTCCCTTACGACGTATCGGATTCCACAACCAAACTTTGTCACCTTCGTTGAACTCATGTCCTGTTGCCTTTGTGTCGTACCGTGTCTTCATCTTTTCTGATGCCAGTCCAATTCGGTTCCTCGCTAGACAATGAATCTCCTCAATCCGCGCCTGGAGTTCATCGACATATTCCTCAGGCGATGAAGGAGCATCAGGAGGACGGCCAAACAAAAGATCCGCAGGTAGACGAAGATCACGACCAAAGAGCATTTGAGAAGGGGAGTAACCAGTGGCCTCATGAGTGGCACTCCTGTAAGCAAGCAGGAAAAGAGGCAATTTCTTGTCCCAGTCCTGTTGGTCTCTAGACACCAGGAGAGAGAGGCTATTTAGGATGGTACGATTGAACCGCTCCACCATGCCGTCCGATTGAGGGTGTAGAGGTGTTGTTCGAGTTTTATCCATGCCGAGTAGTTCACACATATCCTTGAACACAGCCGAATCAAAGTTTCTTCCTTGATCAGAATGGATTTGAAGAGGAACTCCGTATCTGGAAACCCAGTGTTGAACCAGCATGTCTGCTACGGTTACCGCCTCTTGATTAGGAATGGCGTAGGCTTCAGGCCACTTAGTGAAGTAGTCCATGACAACGAGAATGTACTTATTGTTATCAGATGTTCTAGGAAGTGGACCCAGGATGTCTAGGGCAATTCGTTCGAAAGGAGCTCCTACATTATAACGTTGCAATCGTCCACGGGTGCGCCTCTTAGGACCTTTACGTGCTACACAGGTGTCACAAGCTCGACACCAATTCTCCACGTCACTGCGAACATTATTCCAGTAGAAACGCTCTCGAACCTTTTGCAGGGTCTTCATTACACCAAAATGACCTCCTGTGGGACTACCATGCAGTTCTTGAAGGACCATAGAAATTCTCGACTTAGGGAGTAGTAGTTGCCATCTACATGTCTTTCCATCGTCAGACTCCCATTTTCGGTACAAGATGCCGTTCTTCAAATGTAAGGAATCCCAGAGAGCCCAATAACGTTTAGTCGTAGGATGGTAATGGGCCATGTCTTGCCAGCTGGGCTTCCTGTTGGACTCCTCTTTCAGCTCTAGAATTGGCTTAATTTCAGGATTAGCAAGTTGATCTTTACGCAGGCTCTCGTCACTCCACAGATCTTGCGATGATGTAGACCCAGTTGTAACTTGTCTTACTATAGGACCTTTGACATTAAATTTCTTCTCAGCCCGGTCGCAGTATCTACAATTCTCTGAGCAGGGTCTTCTTGAGAGAGCATCTGCATTTCCGTGTGATGAGCCTTTTCGATGGCGTATCTCCATATCGTACTCTTGAAGCTTTTGTATCCACCTGGCTATCTGGCCTTCAGGGTTCTTAAAATTCAATAGCCAAGTTAGAGAAGCATGATCAGTTCGGATCAGGAACTTTCGACCGTAAAGATAGTGATGAAAGTGGTCTATGGCTTTCACTACAGCAAGAAGCTCTTTTCTTGTTACGCAGTAGTTTCGCTCGGCCTTTGACAAGCACTTGCTGAAATAGGCGATAACACGCTCCTGGCCGTCGATTTCCTGGGACAGTACAGCGCCAATGCTTTCGTTGCTTGCATCCGTATCAAGTATAAACTGTTTATCGATTTGAGGATACGACAGAATTGGAGTGGATGTCAAGGCCTCCTTAAGCTTTTCGAAAGCAGCGTCACATTCCTGTGTCCACATAAATTTTTGATTGGCTTCTGTTAATTTATGAAGTGGTCTTGCAATCATCGAGAAGCCTTTGACGAATTTTCTGTAATAGGTGCATAATCCTAGAAAACTTCGAAGCTG
Source organism: Maratus speculifer (assembly GCA_964019185.1). Classification (NCBI taxonomy): domain Eukaryota; kingdom Metazoa; phylum Arthropoda; class Arachnida; order Araneae; family Salticidae; genus Maratus; species Maratus speculifer. The sequence continues at coordinate 269,388,427 of OZ025298.1, forward strand.
GTGAACATCTGCTGGACGATTCCAATTTTTCACGGCCGATATCTTCTCCGGATCAGTCCTAACTCCTTCCGCCGAAATGATGTGTCCAAGGTAGGCGACTTCATTACGAAACAAACTGCACTTCGAAGGGCTTAACTTCAAATTAGCTTCCTTTATTTTTTGTAGCACCCGCCTGAGGTTATTCAGATGTTCATCAAAAGATTTTCCTATGATTATGATATCGTCTAAATAAACAAGACATGCCTCATATGACAGTCCCCGAAGAACCGTTTCCATAAGGCGTTCAAAAGTTGCAGGTGCGTTACATAGACCAAAAGGCATTACCTTGAACTGCCATAATCCTTGTCCCGTTGTAAAGGCAGTCTTCTCGCGGTCGTCGGGATGGATCTCTACCTGCCAGTAACCACTCTTCAAGTCTAAAGTCGAGAACCAAGTGTTGCCCGCAAGTGTGTCAAGAGTGTCGTCAATCCTTGGCAGAGGGTAACTATCCTTTTTGGTGACGTCATTCAGTCGGCGGTAGTCTACACAAAATCTTGTAGAACCATCCTTCTTTCTTACTAATACAATGGGAGACGCCCATGGACTTGTTGATGGTTCGATGACGTCATTTTCTTCCATATCTTTAATTAAATTCTGCACCTCTTCTTGCTTGGCAAAAGGTAATCGTCTAGGGTGCTGTTTAATAGGAGAGTGATCTCCCGTGTCAATTCGGTGTTGTGCCATTTTAGTTCGTCCAAAGTCTTCAGATGTTTGGGAAAATAAACTTTGGAATTCTCTAATTAAATTTTCCGCAGCTTCCAACTGTTTTGGATTTAAGTCTGTATTTTGTAACAAATCCTTGACTAAATTATCTGAAGATTTCTCAGAGTGACTGGAATTTTGACTTATGCACGTCACAGGAGCACATGACGCTATCACCTCTCCTTTCTTGATAGTCCTCGTCTTATCACTGATGTTAGCAATTCTGACTGGAATGGTCTTTTTCGAGAGGTCTACCACAGAAGAAGCCACCAATACTCCTGCTTGTGTACTATTGTCTTCTGGATAATCTATATGGCCAAATCGATAATTAGTTTTATTTTTAATTACAGCAGGAACCAAACATTCTGTTCTTGCATCTAGATTAATGTCTTCTTTGGCTATTACTATTTGTTTACATTCAATTTCGTTATTTAATCCAAAAAGACTTATTTCTTCAAATTTTGAGATCATTTTGTTATTTTTGAAATCAAGTCTGAAGTCAAACTTCTTCAGAAAATCTAGTCCGATTAAGCAAGGATCTGTTATGTCAGCCACATATGCCGTATGGTAATATTTCGTTCCTCCAAAGTTGATAGTTAAATTGGCCTTTCCATATTTGCCTATCTTGTCGCCCGTCACAGTTTGCAGGGTAACGCATGGTGGAGTCCAGATGAGTTTACATTTCAATTTTCGAGCCAAATCTTCTCTTATTATTGTCACATTGGCTCCTGTATCGACAATCATACGGCACTGAATTCCGTTAATAAAGCCTATCACATATAATTCGTTATCACCGCCGCTCATTTTTGATATCTGGAGGATCTTCAGGTGGGGCTTTTCATTCTCTGGCAACCTCCGCCCCGCGAGATGGCCAAAATTTAGTTTCCCTGCTGACTGTTTGAATTTATCTCACGTTCGTGGATTTTGGGGCAATTTCTTCGGAGATGTCCTGTATCACCGCATCCCCAGCACGTGAGATTCTGTCTTCTTGAACTTGTTCTTCCGTATTTTAAAGTTTCAATTTCTTGATTTATTTTCCTAATTTCTTTCAAGACGTCGTTCTCAGTGTCTGAGCTTTTGTTCACCGTTGCCCCTCGGACTGAATGACGATCTCTTCGGCTGGCTTGTGTAGCTGCTTCCAACTTTAAGGCATATAGTAGTGCAGCCTTTAAATCCTGTACATCTGCCATTCGTACCGCTCTCTGCACTTCTGGATCTTTTATTCCGTCTACAAAATATTGCAGTGACAGCATTTCCCGTACATTTGTTGGACAGTCAATGAATGCTAAATTTGCAAGCCGTTCAATTTCCGAGGCAAACTCTTGAAGGGTTTCACTCGATTTTTGATGGCGGCTCTTCATTTGTATTCTCGTATAATCCTTGAAGAATTTTTCGCCGAATCTCATTTCAAGTGCACAACTTAAAGTCTCAAAATTGAGTTGCGTCATATCGGGCAATGTTTGCAGCACGTCGTTGGCTTCTCCTCTTAAAGATGCTGCCAGTTGACAAGTTTTCACCTCGTCACTCCATTTGTTCGCTTCAGCTACAATGGTGAATTGGGTCTTGTAAACTTGCCAGGAACTCTTTCCATCGTATGTCGACAGCTTAATGTGCACGGGAGAAGCAGGTGGATTCCTAAATTCTTCATAATTACCACTAGACGCTGAAAGTTTCTTCTCAAGATCTTGTACTTTTTTATTTAGCTTTTCATCTACTTCACCTAGTATTTTCTCTTCAACGTTACTGATTTTCTCTTCAACGTTACTGATTTTCTCTTCAACTTTACAAACTTCATTCTGAATTTTCTCTTCTACTTCCGCCATTTTCCGTTCCATTTTCTGTTCAACATTACTAACTTCATTCTGAATTTTCTCTTCTACTTCCTCTATTTTCTCTTCTACCGAGCCTATTCTTCTCTCTACCGACGAGAACTTTTCTTCTAAAGTTTTCTTCATTTCTTCTTGGCCTTTATTAATCTTTTCAGTCACATCTTCTTGGCATTTGTTCATCTTTTCCGCCAACTCTTCTTGGCCTTTATTCATTTTTTCCGCCAACTCTTCTTGGCCTTTATTCATTTTTTCCGCCAACTCTTCTTGGCCTTTCGTCAATTCTGCCTTTATTCCATTAATAGCTTCTAACAGTTCTTTCAGTTGACCATCCATTGTTCTTGTTTTCGCCATAAGATCCCGACTCCTGACACCAAATGTTGCAGCGTATATAGGGTTCTTTCGATCTTATGGTTAGACAACTTCAAACTCTTTTCTCTTAGAAAAGTAGAAAATAATTTATTTACAGATCTTCAGAACAACAGAGTCTTCGAAACTCACAAATATTACAAGATATTCCAAAATAACTGTTTAAATCTATCGAACAAGTACAAATATAGGTCGCACAGACTCTTTATACAATGTCTCAACACTATATCACATTCAAAACAACGTAGATAAAACTCAATACATCAAGCAAACTTGCTTGGACAATCTCTAGTAGCTCACTCAATGACTGACTGGTAAATAATAACAACAACAGCTCGTATCGCTCTCCTTATATATAGTCACGTAGCATGTGCTAGAAATTTCTAGAAAAACCTGGAAAACCACGGAACAACAAACAATGTATCAGTAGACCTAAGGGGGGTTACCATAAATAGGGAAGGGTTACCATTGCCAACAATCGCCAAGTTTGTCGCCAACTTGGCGATATATCGCCAAATTTGGCGACCAAAATTAGTCGCCAAAAGTGACGCCAACTTGGCAATATCTCAAATATTTCGCAAAGCTGCCATAGACATTCACTGAAAATAATAGACAAGTTTGCTTGATAACAGAGACAATGTAACAAAAACTAATATTAGTAAAGAAATGGAGCTTAATAAGATTATTTACATTATTTTACAGTACAACCACTAACTATTTACAAAATTCGTAACAATATTTTTTTTTATCAACAATTGAATCCGTAAATCTCACTCTTCAAACACAGATTCTGTCCCCATTAAAATTGCGACCAAACATTATCTCCTTGTTTTTTTTTTTTTTTTTTTTTTTTTTTTAACCTCCGATGCTATTTCTTTCAGACAAGCTAAAAAATGTCGTATCATCAGCCCTGAATTTTCTACTCAACCGATTTTGATAATTATTTTTTTAAATGAAAGCTATTTATTTGTAGTTCTGCCCATTTTAGTTATTTTTTTAAATTTATTTCCATTTTTATATTTTATTTTTAATTTTAAATGCTTTTTACGATATTTCTTCAAAATGGTGGCAACTCAGTTTAGCTTTTCTCTCGATAATAAAAATTTATTTTCCAAAATGATTGCATATAATTATGCATTAATTGAAGTAAAAAAATATATATTTACTAAGAAATAATATTAATAATGTAAATAAAATAACAGAAAATAATTTATGATAAAAATTATTGTCTAAAGCAAAATAAGAAAAATTTCAAATGAGGAAAATGATATTATTGAGCAACCAGATAAATGGGAATTACAATATTATTACGGATGCCTTTTTCATATTACTAATAAAAGTAACTTTTAAAAAACATTTGAAGAGCAAATGACGTCACTATTTAAAACATTGCATTTTTACTCATAACGATATTAAGTACTACTCTGTTATCCCGTCGACCAATTTCGCCAAATTATTCAAACTAATAGCCAAATTATACATATGACATAATTTTTATTTTAAATAACGAAAAAACAAATAATTAATAGAATATTAATAAAAATATTAATAAAAAGTCGAAATAAAAATCACTTAATGACATTTTAAACACGTGAATCGTATTTAATGTCATTGAATGTGACATTCATGATCATCCATTATTGATATTTAATCTTATAGTCTGGCGATAAATTTTTGGTCGACGGGTTAACCTGGTAGTACCCGATATTACATTTCAATATTTCTTTTCATTATGGACACTGAGATTGAAATTTTACTTTTATGTGACTTCAATTAGTGAAAATAATGTCACAGTAAAAATAAAATTAGTTTTTTTTTTTTTTTTTTTTTTTTTTTAATAAAACTATTTTTCTGTGAGTGCACATAAAATAAAATTTCTAGATTTCGCCGGCACTCAGATTACAACTTTAACTGAAGATGTGCGAATATTTGCATGCAAAATTATAACTGGCAAACTTGACATTTAGTTTGCAAATATATTTATTATATATTGATTCAATAATGTAATTACTTTTGCTTTTTTAAAAACCAAATCGATCGGGTCTTTTAAACATTTCATTCGTCGAATTCGACGGGATTCCACTCGTTTTATTGTTAAATTGCACTTCCTTTTACCCAGAGTCTATAAAAAAGCGTTTTAACTAAAGAAAAAATCCGTTTTTGATGAATCTAGTCAATGAAGAAGTAGCACGTCAAATTGTATCTCTTTATTATTCCGCAATTCCAATGTCTCAGAGAGAAATTGCTATTCAATTGAGTATTTCACGCCAATTATATTGATAAACACCAGAAAAATGAAGTTAGTCCATTGCAATCTAAACGGGGTCGCCCTTCTAAAAAAACCTCTATCGATTTTTTTTTTCTAACCGGAAGCGAAACTGAATTTTGCAATGGCAGAATCTACATTCAACTTGTTTATATATATATATATATATATACATATATATATATATATATATATATATATATATATATATATATATATATAAAATCTAGTCGCGGCAGCGTCATTCATTTATTTCCCGTATACTTCGTTTTCCCCCCATTTCATTTCTAATGTTCTAACCCAGTTGTTCAATAAATACAGATAATAAATATTTCATTATTCCAAACATCTTTTCAAATAAATGTGGTTTTTATTACTCGAAAATTTTTTTCTGATGTTGTAATCTTTGTAATTGCGAGCATTACAAAACATTCAAAAAATAAAATAATTTCTGACAAGAATCGAAGCCAGATGTTTTTTAATATTTATACAATTTCCGTACTGTTTGCGAACAACCAACCGGTTTGCGAGATTTTATCAGCTGATCCTTTCAGATAGCAAACGGACAGTTATTGCTGTGATTGGCTATCTTGGTTAGACTAAACGAATTTTTAATGTCTTAGAATCACAGATGGACAGTGATGCATAAAAAGGAAAAGTGTTTTTCTTTGTGCTTTTCTCTCTCTTTCTCTGTTTCAAAAGCGTTTTAATGCTGCTGAGGAATTTTCTTTTCTGCAGTAATAGAAATTCTTTATTGTAGATTCAGATGAGATTTACAAGTCAAGAAACAGATTTTCGATGATTTAATTTTAATTACTATATAAATATGTATTCGTAAAATAATTTTCAGTCTTGCTATTTCTTTTTCTTTTCTTTTTTTTTATTTAATGCTTATACAAGGCGTTCCAAAATTAACAGGGACTTTTTATTAATGTATTACTGAATAATTGTCTGAGCGAAGCGAAGTCTTTATACTCAGAGATACATAACGATATTAAAATTCAAAAAAATTCTTTCGTCAAGCAAATCTCAAAAAGTACTTGTCGGATTTTGATTCTGTTTGTACCAATAGGTACCTATGAAGGTAATCTGGTGAATGCACCTACTTTTAAAAATTAATTCCAAATAGTTTAAAAGTTATATTTAAAAAACTGATAAAAAAGCACAATTTATGTGCATACGTCACAGAAATTTGGTGAGCGTGATTTTCACCGGCTGGACATTTTCGTAGATAACCGAATCAGTACATGGAGTAAATAGTAATCATTTTCGCACTCAGAAATATTGAATGCAATAAAACATTTTAAAATCTAATCATGCAGGAAAATAAAACTGTTATTTTTTTATATTAAAAAATGTCATAAAAACTTTGATTTTGAGATTTTGTGATAATCTCTTAACAGCACTTTTTGATCGCTAAAAGAATGTTTTACATATTTCGCGTGTGAAAATTAGAAACAATTACGTTTTTAAATAAAAAGTTTCTTTTATGACATCATTTTCCCTTTATATTTATTTTCATTGCATGTTTTCTTTTAACTTATATTTTGTTTGTGTATGGAAGTCAATTCTGGTCACTAATTTTTCGGTACGGATATACCACAAGCGCATCAGATTTGGCGCAATTTTTTTCAAAGCCCATTTGGCGAAAACTCCCTTTTCAAATAACGCTTACATACACATTTTTAAATTATTTTCTATTTTCAAAAAGAACTTACAGTAAATAAAATAATAACAATAATTAATAACTATAAAAAGAAATATTTTATATAATTAAAAGAAGGAAGTGAAAGTAAATAAACATTTTATGAGTAAATAAACAAATAATAAATAAATAAAGCCGGGTTACCATCTCAGGTAAAATAATGCCATTTTGACGCCAATTATGTACCCTGGTGCATATGTGACATTTTTTCCCATTTTTCATCCGTTTCCTGTTGGCATACAACTTTGAAATATGGAGTATGTATGCATACCTGGGAGCAATACTGGAATTAGACATTGATTTTTTTAAAATTTGATCCAAAAAGCGGCAACGGGGCTATTTTTTAAAGTTTTATACAATTTATACTGCATAAAGGAGCCTCTTACCTATTTCTATATACCAGAAGAAGTAACTGGTATGTAAAAACAATTATAGTATACATAAATAAAATACTTGAGATAATATACTAGAGATATAAGCACCGGGTTTGGCGAGATTTTTTATGCCAATTAGGCGAAAACATCGTTTTGATTACCAGATGCATAGCATGCTATAACAACACGTTATTTATTTATTTCAAAATGAAAAAAAAGGAATAAATGAAACATTTCCTGTTATTAAAAAAGATATAACAATCAATAAATGATAATATTTTTAGAACAAACAATTTATTATAACATTTATATGATAACCAGCATGTTAGGCAACTAAACGCCATTTTGGCACCAATTACGTACCTCGGTGTATATAGGGCATATATGTGCCATATTTATTTGTAAAACTGAGCATGAAAGTTTACCAGGTGTGTTTTCATAGGCGCTTATATCTTTTTGCAACATAGCGCACCTTTCGAAGCCAAAACTGCACAAAAAAAAAATAATCAATATTTGCAGCATTTTTTTTTAACGTAATGCACATTTTGTAATCAGTAGGCTCGATGATCAGACCTCGTTTTTTTTTTGCTTTAAAAGATGATATTTCATACGACGTCTTTTTGGGATTCGTCGTTTTTCCATATTTGACAGTATGTGTCTACTCGTTTTGTACCCTTTTTCGTAACTTTCTTCTTTATTAACAGCGACATCTGGATTTCCTATTTAAATAAAAATTCTTCTAAATACAAAGAATTTTGTTAAAATAAATAAATAAATAGATGTATCAATATTACAATCAGTACCTTGTATGCAAAATGGAACAATTAGCAATACTTTTTGTACCCGAAAAATGGTCGTTGCTTTTTTTAAGGTTAAAAAGTAGATTACGAAATATTCCTATATAGAGATGCCAAACCCTCGCTTATTGCATAGCAGAATTTTCTCATAGGAAAAGTTATTTTTTTAATCCGCAGAATGTTCCAATTTAATAAAACATTTTCTGTATTAAAATACCGGTACCCAAAATGCCGGAGAATTGGCAGCTCTGCCTATAACATTTTAATTAATCACGGTACTTTTTTTAATCGGATTCAAATTTAGTGAAGACAACGTTTTTTGGCCGAAAGCAGCTTTTTTCCACATGTGTAACTACGATACAATTCCTTGATGTTGACTTAGGAATGTTTTGACTTGTGCTATTATTGCTTCCTCTCATTTATTTATTTGAATTTTAAATAAGATGACTCAAAATCGTGTTTTTTAAATATACGAAAAAAAATGCATTTCGAGAGAGGGCGAAAAGGACAATATTTGGCGATTTATTACCTGCGTTTGGCTAAGTGTCTTACTACCTTGTATTTAATACTTTTCACAATACTTCGCTGTTATATGGACTTAGACGCTTTTATAAAAAGTTTGACGTAATTCGGGCTTAAGAAAGTGAGTTTTTTACTGAATAATACAAATAAATGAAAAATGAATACTAAGAAATACTAATAAAAGGAAAATGAAGCATTATATTGATCTATGTATATTTAAAAATTCATCTGCTAGCACTAATTAGATAATTTATGTCGTGTATATAATAGGAGATAAATAGCTTTTGATTCTGTATTTCTATGCTATAAAGCATTAACGTTTGTGTGTTTTTCGTTAGCATTGGGAGTATCTAGCCGATTTAAAAAATAATGTGGGCAAAAAATGTTGGTAACCATCTTTGCTGCAAAATATACTATATTTTGCGTAGGAACAATAATCACCATCAATGCACGAGCAAAAAAATCTTTTTTTTTTTTTGGTGGCAATAATAAAGATATAATATTCTCGTTATGAACGATTTCTAAAACATTCGACAATTTAATTTCACATATTAAACACTTTTTTTCTAGAAAAAGTTTTTAAACCCAATTTATTGAGAATATTGCAATTTCTAGGATACTGTTGGGGTCAGCAACTATAACTTTGGCATCACAGTAACTTATAAGATGTAAGTGCTCGTTTAGGACAAATTTTTAAAAAAGGATTCCTTAACTCTTATCGACAACCTCATTGCATCCGTGGAAAACAGATATTCAACATTGTAAACTATTCGGACGGATTTCACACCATATAAAATACACTCCATTTCTCTTCAAACATAATAGTTTATGTTATTTATAGTTTCTCAAATCGGTGCGAAGCTTCTGTTTATGCTCATGACATCATTTCAAAGAGCTATACTTCCAATATAGGAAAATTTGGTGTTTTATTTTCTGTATTACTTTTAACATTTTGCATATTTCCAATTTTATATCCATGCATGGTTTGCTTTTCTTTTATAAAAATAGTATATGTAACAAGATTTTGTAGTTCTACGATTCATATGCTTATTTTCATCATTATATTTTATCACAATGAATGACCAATTAAAGGTAACATCTCATTTCTTTACTTATTAAATGTGTATTCTCAGCAATATCGCTCAGACTAATCCCTCTGAGGGAAGTCCTAGTAAATTTTAGGTTAATATTGCGAATATTCATCCTGTTATGTTAAATAATGCCCATCTCTATTTTGAACTATATAAATGATCCACAAATGAACTATCACTGTTGAAAGCTGAGTTAGCAAACACAAGTACTGATAATATACATAATGTAGTGGGTAATAAGGCGATAAAAGTTTTAGGCGTACAATGACATCCTGATAATGATACAGGGTGTTTCACAAAGGACCCCTAACTTTAAAAATCTATAACTCGGAAACGGTGATAGATAGAAACATGAAACCAGTGGTGAGTTTATTAAAAAAATCGTAAGAATCTTATACATAAATCAGAAAATTTAGTTAAAAATAGCGCTCATAGATGGCGCTGACAGCGTTAAGACCATCAAAAGAAACACTGTTAAAATTTTTAAACTTTTACTGCATCGTCACTTCATCGCTTTTATAGAATATCTCTATTTTGACGAATGCGCATCTTCCATAATACATTGAAGTAATCGTTTTCTATATAAGTGGTGGAGTGACGATGCAGCAAAAGTTTCAAATTTTTAACGGTGTTTCTTTTGAAGGTCTTAACGCTCTCAGCGCCATCTATGAGCGCTATTTTAAACTAAATTTTGTGATTTATGTATAAGATTCTTACGGTTGTTTTAATAAACCCATCACTGGTTTCATGTTTCTATTTATCACCGTTTCCGAGTTATAGATTTTTAAAGTTGGGGTTCCATTGTGAAACACCCTATATCTTCAAATGTAATTTCAGTGATATAGATTATCAAAATGTTGCTACTAAAAGAATTATTTTGTCATATGTATCAACGCTTTTTGATCCAATAGGGTGGATTGCACCTTTTGTGATTCTAAGTAAAATTATTTTTCATGAGCTGTGGAAATTACAATGGACCCTATTCTTGTGACGTCAAAGTCACGTGTTTTGGGGAAACATTCCCCCACATCATAGTTATTAATTATGCAACGACTGGTTTTTGTATGTCATAGAATAGTAATGGAGCATATTTTTGTGACATGAGGTCACGTGTTTTGGGAAAATATTGCCGAAATATAGCCTCGAACTCAAACGGAGAATATAGTCCATTATCATGGGGTGATCCAGTACCAGAAATTATTGACCAAAAGTGGAAAATTTTGTGCCATGAAGTCAAACTCTTAAATTCCATATATATACCTAGAAAAGTAATTTTGCTTAATTATTCTCGATGTGATCTTCACGGATTTTGCGATGCATCAAAAAAGGGTTTTTCCGCAGTTATTAATGTTAAAACATTATAATAACTCGAACATTGATGTGAAACTTTTAGCAGCTAAAACTCGAGTGGAACCCTAAAGCCTGTCACGATTCCAAGGCTCGAGTTATGTTCTGTAATATTACTGGCACAAGCAGTAACCTACTACAAGCAATTAAATCAGCATTACATATCAAACCCGACTTAGTGCGCGTATGGAGTGATTCAAAAATTGTGTTGTCATGGTTAACATCAGATCCTAAAAGATGGCAAGTATTTGTAGCCAATATAAAATCAGACTTAGTGCGCACATGGAGTGGTTCAAAAATTGTGTTGTCATGATTAACATCGGATCCTAAAAGGTGGCAAGTATTTGTAGCCAACAGAGTTGCGGAAATTCAATCCATATTAACTGCTCAAAATTGGAGCCATGTACACTGTGCGAATTAATTGGGACAAACATAATATTTTTTACAAATGTTGTTTAATTTGCATAGGTTAACTTACATGCTTTGTATAGCAATCTAATACGAAATATGTCCTCCTCTAGCTTGAATGAGATCCTGTACACGTTTTGGCATGGATTCCACTAAATTAAAACATATATTTTTGATCTCGTCATCACGAAACCAAACTTTTATAACATTCTCAATCATTCTTTTCTTTGTTGAGCAGTCCATTTTACTCACACGTCTCTTTACAATGCTCCACAAATTTTCGATGGGATTTAAATCCGGAGAATTATTAGGCCAATCCAAAATCGTTAATTTCTGTTCTTGAAAAAATTTGTTTGTTAGCTTAGAAGTATGGCATGGAGCAAGATCTTGTTGAAAGTTACCGACACCACCAGCGAACGTTTGCATCATAGGAACAATTTTTCTTTCTATCACAGAGATGTATTTTTTAGAGTTCACGATTCCTTCAACTGGTTCTAAGCTGCCAGGTCCTCCAGAAGTAAAATAACCCCAAAACATCTGTTTCGAGAGTGCTTAACTGTTTGTGTAAGATGTTGTTCCCTGATGGGTTCTCCATCAGTTCGCCTGACAAATCTTGGTTAAAACCCTTGTACAAAAAAAAAAAAAAAAAAAAAAAAAAAAATGCGTTTTGTCTCTGAATACAACACTTTTACAGTCTTGTGCAGTCCAGGATTGATGTTTCCTGACCCGATCCAAACGTTTTTTCTTCATTGCACTGGTTAATAACTGTTTTTTGATTGGTTTTCTTGCAAATCTCCCAGCTTCAATAAGCCTTCGTCGAACTATCGATGAATGCACTCTCACACCAGTAGCTAATAATTCTCTCTGAAGATCTGTACTTGTTTTGCGAGGATGCATTTTACTATTTCGTACAAGAAATTTGTCTGTTCGAGGTGTGATCTTGCGTTTGCGTCCACATTTACTGTTTCGTTTTGGAGACAATGTCCCAAAATTCTTTTGCTGATTAATAATCCTAGAAACACTGGATTTGCCAACTCCAACTGCTGCAGCAATATCCCTCACAGTCATAAAGATATGCTGTTTAAGGGTAACAATTCTTGTCCTTTTCCTGGGAGTGATATCCATTTTTTAAATGCGCATCTGAAGCAAACAATTCACACAATCGACCACTCCTTATAGCAATTGAAGGGAAATATTTTAGACATGTCATGATCACGTGATCAAACCGGTTTAGACAAGTCAAGAGCAGTGGCACGCTGTAAGAAAATACAGTTGAAACCGGTTTGAAGCAGAAAATCGCCGAGAAAGGAACAATTTTCTTAAAAAACATGTTTGTTCCAATTAATTCGCACAGTAGTGCAGATGGAACGGGAAATCCTGCTAATTGTGCATCTCGTGGGTTATTTCCAGCAGAATTACTGTCCCATGAATTGTGGTGGAATGGACCACCATGGTTAAGAAGCAGGGAGGTTCCAGTTCATAAATCTATTCACATAAAAGAAGAAAATTTATCACAAGCACGGAAAACATTATCACTTGCAATTTCTGACACTGTAAAGGAACTAGATATTATATCGAAAGTATCCTCGTTTCCAATGTTGCAACGCATATTTGGTGGATATTGAGATTAATCGCCAACTTTAAGGTAACACGTGCAGAAATAAATACATCCTTTTTATCAAGCAATGAAATTCAAGCCGCAACATATTGCATTATTAGAATAGTTCAACATGTGAACTTTAGTAAAGAAATCTACCCAGAAATTTTATTTTTTAATTGACGGCAAATACTTACGGCGATCTAAAATGTTATATTTTATTTAATAAAATTTCTGGGTCGAAAAATGATTGTTTGATCCGCGGATTATACGCAGGAAATTAGGGTACTGTTTAGAAACCAGAAAAGAGTTACCTGCAAATGGCAGTATTTTGTTTGTGTCCTATTTTAGATAACAAAGTATTAAGAGTCGGAGGGAGATTCAAAAATGCATAGCTGTTAGAGAATGAAAAACACCCAATCTTATTACCATCAAAGCATCATGTGACTAAGTGTGTGTAATTAAACATTTTCACGAAAAATATTTACATGTAGCTCCAGAACCTCTTTTTTCTTTAATTAGGCAGAAATTTGGGATCATTGCTGCCAGATCTGCCATTCGTAAAATAGTGAGAACTTGTGTTACGTGTTGTAGATACACCAGCTTAATCTGCAAAACAAATAATGGCTGATCTTCCAGTATCCAGAGTTACACAATCACGACCATTTAATCGAGTTGGACTAGATTTCTCAGAACCATTCCTGATTAAATATCGTGCTGGACATGAATCAAAATCATTTAAATCATATGCTTGTGTATTTGTCTGCTTCGTGATCAAAGCAGTCCTTCTTGAAGTCGTAGAAGACCTTTCAACAAAGGCACTATTGAGTGCATTAAAACGATTTATTACAAGAAGAGGAAAACCTCTTGAGATTTCTAGTGACTGTGAAAGCAACTTAAAGGTGCAGAAAAAGAAATCAAGAATTATCTTTTGCAATGCAAGCAGAGTGAAGAAATTCACAAATTTCAGTCGTCAGAGAAAATAACTAGGATATTTAACCCGGCTTCAGCTCCACACTTTGGTGGACTGTGAGAATTTGCAGTAAAGTCAGTGAAATCGCACCTTAAGAAAACCATTGGTGACACTGTGTTAACTTAAACCGAATTCCAAACTCTAGTTACACAAGTTGAAGCTTGTCTCAATTTTAGGCCAATGTGTCCTATATCATCTGACCCAACAGACCTAAATGCTCTAACACCTAGCCACTGTATAGTTGGAACTTCTCTAACTTGCTATACCTGTACAAGATCTGAGTCACAGTCCCTTAAATCACCTTGATAGATAGCATGTGAGACAGTCCATGATACAGCAATTTTGGAAAAGATGGATCCGGGAATACTTGTCTCAACTTCAGCAAAGAGCTAAATGGCAAAAATGTCAAAGAGATTTACAAGTTAATGACTTAGTTCTCATCAAAGATGACAACCTTCCACCGCTTAAATGGAAACTAGGAAGAATAATAACTGTTCATCCAGGTTCATACAACAAAGTCCGAGATGTTACACTGTAAAAAAAAATTCCGTTAATATACGCAAACTTTTCCCTGAAAATTACGGAATAGTTTCATTTTTCCGAAAAAAAAAAACAGAATAATTTCCGTATTTGACATTTTGGAGTCAATAATCCCGTTAAATAACGGAAGTGTACTGTTATTTTTGTCAATTTTCCGAAAACAGTAGAGTTTAGTGGTGCCATCTACCAGGAAAATAAAAACCTTATACTGAGTTGGTGTTTTTTAAAAAATTTGCTAGACTATTTCTCTATTTCATTCTGTTTTAAAAAGTAATAAAAAGCTAACGTATTTTTAAAATATTAAGAAAATAATAATAATTAAAAAAAATATATTAATTCTTTTTAAGTTTGAAATAGCTGAAAGGGAAAGTTGATTGTGATTTTAAAATATTTTTTAATTTATTTTTATCATATATATATATATATACACATACATATATTAAGTGCGTTGGATATTTTGAAAAAAGTGGGAAAAAATTCTTCTTTTAATTTTAATATATATATATTTTAATTTATTCAAATTAAGAAGTTCGCACATAAAATTAAAAATATATCGAAATATATTACCGAAATTCTTATAATTTTGCCAATTACGTAAGTTATAAAAAATCAATAACTGAAATCTATTTTATAATCCATTGTAATTATCTTTATGGAGTTTACCTTAGATCGTCATAAAATAATTTGTTAAAATGCACGTTTTTTTTCTTTCTTTTAGTATGTTAGTATTTTTTAAAATAAATAAATAAATATCAATAATATTACAACAGAATTTTAAAACTTTTCCAAAAAAGAAGAAACAAAACTCTTAATAAATTCTTTCATGCATGTAATATTTTAAAGACTAATTTTTATACATAAAAAGCTGAAATTAATAAGCTAAATATTCGAAATTATGGAAAAAAAATTGAAACTATGGAAAGAAATTATGGAAATTAAGAAAGGTGATTTTGGGGATTACATATGTTATAAAAAATCAATAACTGATTTTTTTATATAGATATATAACCCATTGTAATTATCTTTATTGAGTTTACCTTCGATCGTCATAAATAATTTGTTAAAAAACACGTTTTTTTCTTTCTTTTAGCATGTTAGTATTTTTTTAAATAAATAAATAAATATCAATAATATTACAATAGAATTTTAAAACTTTTCCAAAAAAGAAGGAAACAAAACTCTTAATAAATTCTTTCATGCATGTAATATTTAAACACTAATTTTTATATATAAAAAGCCAAAATTAATAAGCTAAATATTCGAAATTCTGCAAAGAATATCTGTAAAACATTTAGTTATCCATTCAATAGAGAAATTTTATCTCTACCAAAAAAAAAAAAAAAAAAAAAAAAAAAAAAGAAAAACTGCGTTCAAAATTTTATCTTTACTTTACTAAATGTATCCGAAATAACTAAAGATATTTGAAAGGGCCGTATGAATAATCCTGGTGTAATGGTATTACACTGCAAGCTACGACACAAGAGGCCCCGGGTTCGAACCCCATGGAAGGTATGTAACATTTCTTCACTGTTGTTTAAATTAATTGTGTATAATGTGTCCCTGATATTAACATGTGTTTGAAAAGTAAAGAATAAAAATCACAAAGATGTTAGTTAGTTCTTGAAAAATTCTTTTAACTTTTCAAACAAAAATTTTTACATAAGGGAAAAAAAATGGAAATATTTTGTGAAAAAACGGAACTATTTTTGGAATTTACGGAAATTTTTTTCCGTTAAAAAACGAAAGTAGTACTGGCGTCTAGATTACCAGTACTATTTCCGTTTTTTAACGGAAATTTTTTTTACAGTGTACAATTAAGACTAGTAGTGGTATCATACATATAAATCGACCAATAGTGAAACACTGTCCTCTTCCTATAATACTCTATTCGCACTAAAATAGTTGAGTTACTTAACTTCAAGTCACTTACATTTTTTGAAGTTGGATCCTCGGAATTAGGCTTCCTCTGTTCGCATTAACTAAATATTGAAAGTGATTTAACTTGGTCAGACTGACATCTGGGCATGCGTATAAGTTCTGAAATTTTGTAACTGCAATTTCTAACTTTTTTTTTTGTTAATACAGCAATTATCCTGCCATATTTCAATTAAAAAAATAATTTCGTCATGCTCCCAATTTCTTTTGCGGGAGAAAATAACAGGTTCAACATTTTCCATTTACGGCCTTTGATTACAAAGAAACTACAAACACACGTGTTAAGCAACTGGGGTAAACAAATAACAACTTGAAATAGTTTATAATTATTTGTAGGACTCAACTCCAGTAATTTAATAATCAGAATTAAATATTCTAAAATTCAGAAATAATAATTAAATATTCAGAAGGCACATTTCCACTCAATTCATAGTTAAGAGAGTATCAAAGGTTAATATTTTTTAGAGGCAAGTTTCAGAATCTTGCTCAAGTGAGAATCTTGATTCAGGGTACGACCGTTTCAAAAAACTTCAAGTTAAGTGATTTAACTTTCTCAGTGCTAACAGTGTATAAGACACTAAAAACTGTGAACTTTTTTTCTTTTTTCTATTTTGCATTAATTTTATTTGTGTTATTAATTTTTTTTTATTATAGTAAAACTGTAGGAAGCTAACCACTTCTTGAAATCCTAAGGGATTTCCTAAGGGGCTATTTTTTTGTATATGCGTTGTTTACATTTATAAAAAATAATTTGTTTACATAACAAACTGAAATTAAAAAATAATAAATTACGAATTTCCATATTTAAAAATTTACAAAACTGCCGAGAACAGGGATGTAAAGGAGGGTATATGGGTATGGGGGTATACGCAGTATACCCGAATAAATCCAGACTATAGAAGTCTGGATTTTTTAAAGGAGCACTGTATACCCTCTGTTTTTCAAGAAAGTTTATACTACACACACTCTAGGGTATATCCTCTGCCTTAAGCGAAAACCCTCTGCTTAGAGCATATATCCTTTGTTATTTTTACCTCTACACCCCTGCCCGGGAATTTTTAAAGTTCTCTTCCGAAAAAAAAACCCGGTTTATTTCTGGAATTAAACTTGGATTTTCCAATCTTTGTAATTCTGTGCTGCCTTAGACACCGTTTTAAGTCCCACAACAATGGAAGAATTCTTTTTTACCCATTGCGGGAAAAGAATTTACATTGAAAAAATTGAAAATAAAAGAGAAACTGGCATGGTTGTAAGCTATTAATATTTTTAGCCTATTCTTAGAATAGTTTTTCAAAAACCGACGACATTTTAACTGGTAGTAACTTCTCTACGGTTAAATAATTGGCAAAAAGTAGCATTCATGTGGAATTAAAATTAAATTTGTAAAAGACTAAAGTTGATTTTTAATGGACTTTACCCACAAATGGTATCACATGCTTTGCGGGTATATACCCTCTAAAAAGACTGCTTATTGGACGAAGGAAATACAATGTTAAAATGTTCTTGAAGCCTATGGACTTTACCCACGAATGGCAACGACCACGTTTCCATGGATAAATATTCTTCAAAAAATGGATGATATTAGATGAAGGGGAAGCAGTGTTAAAATATTCTACGTGTCTATTAAGGTTTTTAGCTCACAGGCTATCATAGCCTGAGAGCTTATGTGCCCGTCCGTTCTGTATGTATGTGCGTATGTGCGTAACGCGATAACTCATGATAAAAATATCGGATCCACTTGAAATTTTGTATGTAGGTATATCCTGACAAGGCGCTTCCCTGATTAGTTTTTGGAGTTCATTCGATATGTATAAGAGGGGGAACGGGGGGCTCATGCCCCCCGTTAGTTGATATAAATGGGATTTTCATGCAGAATTAAGTTTTCGTTCAAAATTTAGATTAGGATCATTCTGATGAGGCGATTCCGTGACTGTTATTAGGTGTTCATTGAATAAGTATAAATAGGGGGACAGGGGTTCTAATGCCCCCCCCCCCCTTAATTTATAGAAATGGGATTTTCATGCAGAATTAAGTTTTCGTTCAAAATTTAGATTAGGATCATTCTGATGAGGCGATTCCGTGACCGTTATTAGGTGTTCATTGAATAAGTATAAATAGGGGGAACAGGGGTTCTAATGCCCCCCCCGTTAGTTGATATAAATGGGATTTTCATGCAGAATTAAGTTTTCGTTTAAAATTTAGATTAGGATCATTCTGATAAGGCGATTCCGTGACTGTTATTAGGTGTTCATTGAATAAGTATAAATAGGGGGAACAGGGGCTCTAATCCCCCCCCCCCCCGTTAGTTAATATAAATGGGATTTTCATGTAGAATTAAGTTTTCGTTCAAAATTTAGATTAGGATCATTCTGATGAGACGATTCCGTGACTGTTATTAGGTGTTCATTGAATAAGTATAAATAGGGGGAACAGGGGCTCTAATGCCCCCCCTCCCGTTAGTTGATATAAATGGGATTTTCATGCAGAATTAAGTTTTCGTTCAAAATTTAGATTAGGATCATTCTGATGAGACGATTCCGTGACTGTTATTAGGTGTTCATTGAATAAGTATAAATAGGGGGAACAGGGGTTCTAATCCCCCCCCCCGTTAGTTGATATAAATGGGATTTTCATGCAGAATTAAGTTTTCGTTCAAAATTTAGATTAGGATCATTCTGATAAGGCGATTCCGTGACTGTTATTAGGTGTTCATTGAATAAGTATAAATAGGGGGAACAGGGGCTCTAATCCCCCCCCCGTTAGTTGATATAAATGGGATTTTCATATAGAATTAAGTTTTCGTTCAAAATTTAGATTAGGATCATTCTGATGAGACGATTCCGTGACTGTTATTAGGTGTTCATTGAATAAGTATAAATAGGGGGAACAGGGGTTCTAATCCCCCCCCCCGTTAGTTGATATAAATGGGATTTTCATGCAGAATTAAGTTTTCGTTCAAAATTTAGATTAGGATCATTCAGATGAGGCGATTCAGTGACTGTTATTAGGTGTTCATTGTATAAGTATAAATAGGGGGAACAGGGGTTCTAATGCCCCCCCCCCTTAATTTATATAAATGGGTTTTTCAAGCAGAATTTTCAGATTTCGTTCAAATCTCTGAATAGTTTTGGAAGTTTAATGGTTAAGTATAAAAGAGGGGGATAACTCCTTTTAAATTATATAAATGCTAAATGGGTTTTTATTAAGAATTATCTAATTTGCTCTGAATTTTGGATATAGATTTTTTATATGATAAAGCATGTCTTTGATAGTATAGGAGGTTCAATGATTAAGTATAAAAAAAGAGGAAAGAAGAGAGCTGTTTCCCTTTCTTAATTTTTTAACGGAATTAACCCTTGAAAATATAAGGCTTTAATGTACAATTAGTATTTGTAGCCTGTGAGCTCAATGCCATCAGTTTAACTGGGCAGTATTCTTTATTATTATTTACCGCATCTAATGTCACATTATACCATGCTGACGTCATATAGGTAAAGTAGAAGCTATAAGGAAAGAGCAACTGACATCACTGTAAGTCGAATAATTGTGGATAAACAAGAAACACCTGTACGTTCTTTATAACTCCTAATGTGCATATGAGTTAGAGCGATTTCACTGGTCTGCGTTCGACAGGTCTATGATATGAATGGCTTACATCGCCAAGATGAATCCTACAATAATCGTAACGACAAAAATGTAGTGGTAGATTGGTTAACAGAAGTATTTGTTTGTAAATATGCCCTTTCCTTATCGTGGTCTATTCCTCATATTAGTCCAAGAGCCGACACCACAAAACCCTATGGTATCGTGCACAAGAAAAAAAAAACACTTTATTTTATGGAAGAGTAGTAATAGAGGAATCTAATGATCCACGTCTGTCGGAAGTGAAGTGGTGCTTAAGCCAAAGATTAATACTGCTGGTGGTTGACTCGTAGGTTTAGCATTGTGTTTGTCGTACAATCAAAGGTATGAAAACATAGAAAACTGGGTGCAGGAAAACACAATGCTAAGCCTACGAGTTAATCACTGGCGGTATTCATTTAACCTGAACTGTTGACTGATGAAATTTGAAGAAGAGAGAGATGAGATTTGACTGAAGAGAGTTTCAATTCTCTCGGGTTAGATACAGGAACAACCACTCACTCTCATTGGCTATAAAGCTTCGCTTTTACTGATTGGCTGTTGCGTCCGTCTTTACTTCAGGCGCATGCGCATACGTTACATTTGTTCAGTTCAGAGCAATGACCTAAGATACTTAGACTCCACAATGGCAACCTTTTCGTAGGCTGACATGTCTACCTTCCGTCACGTGACGGAGGGCAGATTTAGCGCGCCAAACCGGTTTTTCTCCTGCCAGCTTGTAGTTTCGCTTCTGTGTTTACATTTATTTTACTGCGAGAATGAAATCTGAAAGTTGCCAATAAACAGCATATTTTCGCCAAAGATGTTGGATTCGAAACCATGCGGAGATAACAATGGGATGTGTCGTCTACGTATATTAGAAAGTCAATGGTTCAGAGATACAGCGACATTCGCTGAGATATCTTAGGTAAGTTTTTCAGTGTGAACAGGCATCCAATTCCGGGAGGGTCCACTTCAAACACGGCGATCTTAAGATATCTTATGTTTGTGGTGTGAACAGGGTATTAGTAACAGAGCATATTTTTGTGACCGTGAGGTCACGTGTTTTTGGCTTTTTTTGGTGTTTGGCCGAAATGAAGGATATTCCAAATCTGCATTCGAGGCTGTAAAAGGTCACGTGGTACCGGTAATTTACTCAAAGGACTTCAGGGAGGCTGCTACCACTTTCCCTATGAACTGTTTCATTGGCTGGTGGGGATTTACATTGCGTCTAACGAAGCTTTCTCTTCTTTACGCTAAAAATTTTTACCTTGACCACGTGATCACAACGTAGATGGAATATCTTCCATACAGCCTTTGCGCTATATGGATCTTATTTCAAACAGAGATCGTGGATTGGAGAGTAAACATTATTACATCCCACACCATTTTGTCTTGAACAGTTCTAGTTTAACTGCCAAATTAAGAGTCGTTTTTGATGCGAGTGCTAAAACCACAAGTGGTAGGTCCTAAAACACAAGATGATTTAATTTGCATTTTATTGAGACTTAGATTTCATAATATTGCAATAACAGCTGATATAAGAATGTTGTATGGACAGGTAAAAATTCATGAAAAAAAATTGGCAGTTTCAGAGAATTTTATGGAATGATAGTCCTGAAAAACCAATAGAAATTTATCGCTTAAATACAGTCACGTACGGAACTGCGGCTGCACCATATCTTGCAAGTAAATATTTGAATCAGTTAGAAATGGATGAGGGTCTTAATTTTCCAAAAGCAAAGACTATAGTTTTGAGAGATTTTTGTGTTGATGATGTGTTAACCGCGTTGAGAATAGTCAGGAAGGTAAGGAATTGATAAATAAATTGCAGAATATGCTAGGAAAAAGTGGTTTTGAACTAGAGATGGGAAATATAGTTACTTTTGGTTAAAAGGTTACATCGTTCCACACTTGCACAGGTAACAGGTTTTAGCAACCTGTTATTTTTGTAACGTATAACTTATCGATGAGTATGTTTTCAACAGACATTTTAATTAGAAAGCCTTTAAGATATCGTAAATAATTTCGGGGCATAAATACAAACACTGTTTTAGTTCAATAAATTTACACCATTAAAATTAGTTTGGAGCTAAAAATTTAATTTTTGCAAGACAAAAACTTACTTAGTGATGATATTTTGCAATTCACGCATTATTAGAATCTTCTTGCACTAAAAGCGCATTTTTCTCCGTTGAAAATTCACAAATACCATCAGAGGCATGCGAAAACAAAATAGCGCCCGGAGCAAAGTTAGAATTTAGTGCCCCTCCTCTGCCAACTTTTTCTTGTGACCCGCCAAAATTGCGTTGGTACTGATATACCAGCTTTGTAAGGTCTTCACTTGGCAGAATACCAAGCCGATTCCATTCAGACTTTGGGGGTAATAGCCTATGAGGCCGAGATTGCTTCTACGTATTCATGGAAATGATATTAAATATTGTTTTCTATTTTTTGTTCCGAGTGAAATTTTATTTTAAAATAAATAGATTGTGGACCTATTATTAGTTCTCGGAATAACCTTTCCAAAATGTATATTTTCTCCTACATTTTTGTGAATTTTAATAAAAACATGTCTTTTTTTTTTTTTTTTTTTTTTTTTTTTTTTTACATTTATATTTATGGCTAAAATGCAGTTTTAACGACTGCTTGGCATCTGACTTGGCGGCTATGCAAGAAATTCGCCAATTCTAACAACCTAAATATTCAGGGCACTTGTGTGTTATATACTCACTGGGATTTACTTGCCAAAATGGCGTTATTTTGCCTAATATGGCAAACCTGATATTGTTTATTTTTTGATAAATTGTTTATTTACCTTAATTTTTTTTTAATTATACTAGGGGGGCCCCGCCCCCCTGCTCGCTATGCTCGCCAACCCCCCGCGTAATCGCTTCGCGATTCCAAATTATTGTCTACCCCTGCTTGCTGCGCTCGCCAATAACCCATGGTATGAATAATTTCCTCTCTTTATGGTAACCCATATGGCGATGCATAGACGGAGCCCTTTCCTGATTGGTCTATTCGACTCATGGAAGGAGTGGACAACCCGGATTCGTTAGTTCCGGAAATCTTCCACATCAGCATCATTCCAGGAGTCATTCCTTTTAAGGCTAGTTTTTTTTTACTATAGAAGGATAAAATGTTTTTTTCTCGATTGTTATTTGTTTTTAAAATTTAATATAATTAAAAATTGTTTTATTTATGTTATTTTTTAATAATAGAAAATAATTTAAAAATGTATATTTAACCAGCATTCGAAAATGAGGTTTTCGCCAAATTGACGTTAGAAATTTTTTTTTTTTTTACCAAACCTTGCGCGTATATGATATCTGCGTCATTTCTCATTTTCATATCCAATGTATGCAAATAATATAAATAAATAATGTACACAATAATGTAGCGAAATAATTTAAAAAAATTGCTTATCTGGCAAGTTTTAAAATCACACCATTCAGGCGTTAATTCTAAAAAGATTAAGTTACGCTATATTGCGAGGGAAAAAGTTATAACCATACCTGTAAATCATCTTTTTTATTACATTTGTCTTTTTTTTTAACTTATTTTAGTGTAACAGAATTACAATGTAATGTTTAGAAACATAAAATTGAATTAGAGAAACAAAAAGGCATTCGCCAAAAAAATTCGACATATCTAGGATGTTTAATAAATAAACTCATCCTCGAGATGGTACGAACTCTCCCATTTTCGCATTGGACTCGCTCTTTTCGCCCATGCGCAGTTCTGTCCAAGTTTCTCTCAAACGTGGTTTATCAGTAGTATAAATTTGGCGCCCCCTAAATCTCTGCGCCAGGGGTGACCACTCTCTTTGTCCCCCCTTTCGCACGGCGCTGTATATCATAACTCAGTAAGTCTTGCCCGTAAAAGATTTTTTTTTTTGTTGTTATTTTACTTTCTAAAACACATAGAATTTTTTTCTAAATAAAAGTTATAAAAAATTGTTTAACTTGTAGAACATTGTATAAAATATTCAATTTCTTAACTAATTAAAAAAATAATTATTTTAATGTAAATCGATTTTTATAAAATGCAGAAGAAAATTAAATTTTTTTTGCATTTGTTACGATATTTCTAAAACTAACGGTTTAGAAATTAATTTTTTGTAAAAGATAATAAGAAATTTCTTCCATTTTAACAACGCGCAAAGCAATCCTTCTATAGTAAAAAAAAACTAGCCTTAAAAGGAATGACTCCTGGAATGATGCTGATGTGGAAGATTTCCGGAACTAACGAATCCGGGTTGTCCACTCCTTTTATGAGTCGAATAGACCAATCAGGAAAGGACTCCGTCTATGCATCGCCGTATGGGTTACCATAAAGAGAGGAAAGGTTACCATCGCCAAGTTTGTCGCCAACTTGGCGGTATATCGCCAAATTTGGCGACCAAAATTAGTTGTCAAAAGTGACGCCAACTTGGCGATAACTGTAATATTTCGCCAAATTTTCAATTTCTTTAGAACACCAGTCGTTTGATACATCATTTGAGAGGTTTGCAACTGCTTATTCATATAATGGATGTGTTGTGTGTCATCCCCCACTCTGCCCCCCGGGGGGCACATTTTTAATTTCTTTACAACACCAATTGTGTGACACATCATTTGAGAGGTCTGCAACTGCTTATTCATATTATGGATATCTTGTGTGTAACCCCCTCCCCTCTGCCCTCAGAGGGGGCGCATTTTGTAATTTCTTTACAACACAAATTGTGTGACACATCATTTGAAAGGCCTGCAACTGTTTATTCATTTTATGGATGTCTTGTGTGTCACCCCCACTCTGCCCACCAGGGGGGCACATTTTTAATTTCTTTACAACACCAGTCGTGTGACACATCATTTGAGAGGTCTGCAGCTGCTTATTCATATTATGGATGTCTTTTGTATCGCCTCCCACTCTGCCCCCCAGGGGGGGCACATTTTTAATTTCTTTACAACACCAGTCGTGTGACACATCATTTGAAAGGTCTGCAACTGCTTATTCATACCATGGGGTATTGGCGAGCGCAGTAAGCAGGGGTAGCCAATAATTTGGAATCGCGAAGCGATTACGCGGGGGGTTGGCGAGCATAGCGAGCAGGGGGGCGGGGCCCCCCTAGTTTGTTAAAAAAAAAGAAAGTTGATCTTCATTTCGTTAATGCCTTGACTTGAAGTCTGACGTGTCCGAAACCGTACCTATCAATGCATATTCAAAGCTTATCGAACGAAAGAAGATACACAATATAAAAACACGAAACATTATTTATACGCTTTTAATCAATTTCATATCTAAAAGTACGTTTTTCAAATTAATTACAATTGCATTAAAATTAAGTACCGTCACGAAGCTATATTTTTTTCCTTTTTATCAGTAAAATACTTTTACAGAAATAATATTTTCCAGTTCTCATTTTCTAACCATGCAATAATGACAAAAAAGTAAACCCGTGATCAAAAAAATAAAAATTATAGCGCCAGAATACCCCCCCCCCCCACCTCTCCCAAATACCAAGATTACATAATAATATCCTTTTTAAAAATTTAAATTCAAAGAATTGCCATTTTTTTTACCCATCTAACTATACGAGCCTAAGATTATGCTCCGTGCGAAAAAACATATTGTTGCAGCGTATATAGGGTTCTTTCGATCTTATGGTTAGACAACTTCAAACTCTTTTCTCTTAGAAAAGTAGAAAATAATTTATTTACAGATCTTCAGAACAACAGAGTCTTCGAAACTCACAAATATTACAAGATATTCCAAAATAACTGTTTAAATCTATCGAACAAGTACAAATATAGGTCGCAGAGACTCTTTATACAATGTCTCAACACTATATCACATTCAAAACAACGTAGATAAAACTCAATACATCAAGCAAACTTGCTTGGACAATCTCTAGTAGCTCACTCAATGACTGACTGGTAAATAATAACAACAACAGCTCGTATCGCTCTCCTTATATATAGTCACGTAGCATGTGCTAGAAATTTCTAGAAAAACCTGGAAAACCACGGAACAACAAACAATGTATCAGTAGACCTAAGGGGGGTTACCATAAATAGGGAAGGGTTACCATTGCCAACAATCGCCAAGTTTGTCGCCAACTTGGCGATATATCGCCAAATTTGGCGACCAAAATTAGTCGCCAAAAGTGACGCCAACTTGGCAATATCTCAAATATTTCGCAAAGCTGCCATAGACATTCACTGAAAATAATAGACAAGTTTGCTTGATAACAGAGACAATGTAACAAAAACTAATATTAGTAAAGAAATGGAGCTTAATAAGATTATTTACATTATTTTACAGTACAACCACTAACTATTTACAAAATTCGTAACACTACCCCCTCCTCAAAGACTGCACGTCCCGGGCAGTGCAATCCCTGAGTTAGAGGAAAACACTTAAAACAAGATAAAATATTTTTTCTGCTAAAACCTCAAGTAATTTATCACCAAATCGTAATTATTTGACAATTATATTTTACTTTTAACAGTATAAAAATGTATAATTGCGCTATAGAAAGAATAAGAAAAGAAAACAAAATTTGTAAACTACATGAAAAAGAAAATAAGATGAATATAGATTCTGCCATTGCAGAATTCAGTTTCGCCTCCGATTAGAGGAAAAAAAAATCGATAGAGGTTTTTTAGAAGGGCGACCCCGTTTAGAATGCAATGAACTAACTTCATTTTTCTTGCGTTTATCAATATACTAAGAAACAGAACGGCGTGAAATACCCAATTGATTAGCAATTTCTCTCTGAGACACTGGAATTGCGGAATAATAAAGAGATACAATTTGACGTGCTACTTCTTCATTGACTAGATTCATCAAAAACGGGTTTTTTTCTTTAGTTTTAACGCTTTTTTTATAGATTCTGAGAAAAAGGAAATGCATTTTAACAATAAAACGAGTGGAATCCCATCGAATTCGTCGAATGAAATGTTTAAAAGACCCGATCGATTTGGTTTAAAAAAAATAATTGCATTATTGAATCAATATATAATAAATATATTTCCAAATTTAATGTCAAGTTTGCCAGTTACAATTTTGCACGCAAATATTCGCTCATCTTCAGTTAAAATTGTAATCTGAGTGCCGGTGAAATCCAGAAATTTTATTTTACATGGCACTCACAGAAAAATTATTTTATTTAAAAAAAAAAAAAAAAAAAAAAAAAAAAAAAAACTAATTTTATTTTTACTATGACATTATTTTCACTAAATGAAGTCATCTGAAAGTAAAATCTCAATCTCAGTGTTCATAATGAAAAGAAATATTGAAATGTAATTTCATTATGAGTAAAAATGCGATGTTTTAAATAGTGACGTCATTTTCTCTTCAAATGTTTTTTAAAAGTTACTGTTATTAGTAATATGAAAAAGGCGTCCGTAATAATATTGTATTTGATTGATATTGTAATTTTATTATCGAGAGAAAAGCTAAACTGTGTTGCCACCATTTTGAAGAAATATCGTAAAAAAGCATTTAAAACTAAAACTAAAATATAAAAATGGAAATAAATTAAAAAATGGCTAAAATGGGCACAACTACAAATAAATAGCTTTCATTTAAAAAAATAATTATCATAATCGGTTCGGTAGAAAATTCAAGGTTGATGACACGACATTTTTAGCTTCTCTGAAAGAAATAGCATCGGATGCTAATAAATAAACAAATAAATAAATAAATAAATAATAATAACAATAATAATAAAATTTACATAAATAAGAACTAATTACTATTTACATATTTACAAAAAAAGTGACTTTCATGACCATGGTCTGAAATTCAAGTTTCGAATTTCTAATCACTTTGGCCAAAATAAGGGGCTAGCCGGTTATAGTGTACGACCTTCGGTTTGGCGTGTGGCGATTTTTGTATGCGTACAACGACGTCATTCAGCCTGTTGACGACTGTGTAAGGACCGTCCCAGTTTCTTTGTAATTTTGGCGACAGTCCCTTACGACGTATCGGATTCCACAACCAAACTTTGTCACCTTCGTTGAACTCATGTCCTGTTGCCTTTGTGTCGTACCGTGTCTTCATCTTTTCTGATGCCAGTCCAATTCGGTTCCTCGCTAGACAATGAATCTCCTCAATCCGCGCCTGGAGTTCATCGACATATTCCTCAGGCGATGAAGGAGCATCAGGAGGACGGCCAAACAAAAGATCCGCAGGTAGACGAAGATCACGACCAAAGAGCATTTGAGAAGGGGAGTAACCAGTGGCCTCATGAGTGGCACTCCTGTAAGCAAGCAGGAAAAGAGGCAATTTCTTGTCCCAGTCCTGTTGGTCTCTAGACACCAGGAGAGAGAGGCTATTTAGGATGGTACGATTGAACCGCTCCACCATGCCGTCCGATTGAGGGTGTAGAGGTGTTGTTCGAGTTTTATCCATGCCGAGTAGTTCACACATATCCTTGAACACAGCCGAATCAAAGTTTCTTCCTTGATCAGAATGGATTTGAAGAGGAACTCCGTATCTGGAAACCCAGTGTTGAACCAGCATGTCTGCTACGGTTACCGCCTCTTGATTAGGAATGGCGTAGGCTTCAGGCCACTTAGTGAAGTAGTCCATGACAACGAGAATGTACTTATTGTTATCAGATGTTCTAGGAAGTGGACCCAGGATGTCTAGGGCAATTCGTTCGAAAGGAGCTCCTACATTATAACGTTGCAATCGTCCACGGGTGCGCCTCTTAGGACCTTTACGTGCTACACAGGTGTCACAAGCTCGACACCACTTCTCCACGTCACTGCGAACATTATTCCAGTAGAAACGCTCTCGAACCTTTTGCAGGGTCTTCATTACACCAAAATGACCTCCTGTGGGACTACCATGCAGTTCTTGAAGGACCATAGAAATTCTCGACTTAGGGAGTAGTAGTTGCCATCTACATGTCTTTCCATCGTCAGACTCCCATTTTCGGTACAAGATGCCGTTCTTCAAATGTAAGGAATCCCAGAGAGCCCAATAACGTTTAGTCGTAGGATGGTAATGGGCCATGTCTTGCCAGCTGGGCTTCCTGTTGGACTCCTCTTTCAGCTCTAGAATTGGCTTAATTTCAGGATTAGCAAGTTGATCTTTACGCAGGCTCTCGTCACTCCACAGATCTTGCGATGATGTAGACCCAGTTGTAACTTGTCTTACTATAGGACCTTTGACATTAAATTTCTTCTCAGCCCGGTCGCAGTATCTACAATTCTCTGAGCAGGGTCTTCTTGAGAGAGCATCTGCATTTCCGTGTGATGAGCCTTTTCGATGGCGTATCTCCATATCGTACTCTTGAAGCTTTTGTATCCACCTGGCTATCTGGCCTTCAGGGTTCTTAAAATTCAATAGCCAAGTTAGAGAAGCATGATCAGTTCGGATCAGGAACTTTCGACCGTAAAGATAGTGATGAAAGTGGTCTATGGCTTTCACTACAGCAAGAAGCTCTTTTCTTGTTACGCAGTAGTTTCGCTCGGCCTTTGACAAGCACTTGCTGAAATAGGCGATAACACGCTCCTGGCCGTCGATTTCCTGGGACAGTACAGCGCCAATGCTTTCGTTGCTTGCATCCGTATCAAGTATAAACTGTTTATCGATTTGAGGATACGACAGAATTGGAGTGGATGTCAAGGCCTCCTTAAGCTTTTCGAAAGCAGCGTCACATTCCTGTGTCCACATAAATTTTTGATTGGCTTCTGTTAATTTATGAAGTGGTCTTGCAATCATCGAGAAGCCTTTGACGAATTTTCTGTAATAGGTGCATAATCCTAGAAAACTTCGAAGCTGGTGAACATCTGCTGGACGATTCCAATTTTTCACGGCCGATATCTTCTCCGGATCAGTCCTAACTCCTTCCGCCGAAATGATGTGTCCAAGGTAGGCGACTTCATTACGAAACAAACTGCACTTCGAAGGGCTTAACTTCAAATTAGCTTCCTTTAATTTTTGTAGCACCCGCCTGAGGTTATTCAGATGTTCATCAAAAGATTTTCCTATGATTATGATATCGTCTAAATAAACAAGACATGCCTCATATGACAGTCCCCGAAGAACCGTTTCCATAAGGCGTTCAAAAGTTGCAGGTGCGTTACATAGACCAAAAGGCATTACCTTGAACTGCCATAATCCTTGTCCCGTTGTAAAGGCAGTCTTCTCGCGGTCGTCGGGATGGATCTCTACCTGCCAGTAACCACTCTTCAAGTCTAAAGTCGAGAACCAAGTGTTGCCCGCAAGTGTGTCAAGAGTGTCGTCAATCCTTGGCAGAGGGTAACTATCCTTTTTGGTGACGTCATTCAGTCGGCGGTAGTCTACACAAAATCTTGTAGAACCATCCTTCTTTCTTACTAATACAATGGGAGACGCCCATGGACTTGTTGATGGTTCGATGACGTCATTTTCTTCCATATCTTTAATTAAATTCTGCACCTCTTCTTGCTTGGCAAAAGGTAATCGTCTAGGGTGCTGTTTAATAGGAGAGTGATCTCCCGTGTCAATTCGGTGTTGTGCCATTTTAGTTCGTCCAAAGTCTTCAGATGTTTGGGAAAATAAACTTTGGAATTCTCTAATTAAATTTTCCGTAGCTTCCAACTGTTTTGGATTTAAGTCTGTATTTTGTAACAAATCCTTGACTAAATTATCTGAAGATTTCTCAGAGTGACTGGAATTTTGACTTATGCACGTCACAGGAGCACATGACGCTATCACCTCTCCTTTCTTGATAGTCCTCGTCTTATCACTGATGTTAGCAATTCTGACTGGAATGGTCTTTTTCGAGAGGTCTACCACAGAAGAAGCCACCAATACTCCTGCTTGTGTACTATTGTCTTCTGGATAATCTATATGGCCAAATCGATAATTAGTTTTATTTTTAATTACAGCAGGAACCAAACATTCTGTTCTTGCATCTAGATTAATGTCTTCTTTGGCTATTACTATTTGTTTACATTCAATTTCGTTATTTAATCCAAAAAGACTTATTTCTTCAAATTTTGAGATCATTTTGTTATTTTTGAAATCAAGTCTGAAGTCAAACTTCTTCAGAAAATCTAGTCCGATTAAGCAAGGATCTGTTATGTCAGCCACATATGCCGTATGGTAATATTTCGTTCCTCCAAAGTTGATAGTTAAATTGGCCTTTCCATATATGCCTATCTTGTCGCCCGTCACAGTTTGCAGGGTAACGCATGGTGGAGTCTAGATGAGTTTACATTTCAATTTTCGAGCCAAATCTTCTCTTATTATTGTCACATTGGCTCCTGTATCGACAATCATACGGCACTGAATTCCGTTAATAAAGCCTATCACATATAATTCGTTATCACCGCCGCTCATTTTTGATATCTGGAGGATCTTCAGGTGGGGCTTTTCATTCTCTGGCAACCTCCGCCCCGCGAGATGGCCAAAATTTAGTTTCCCTGCTGACTGTTTGAATTTATCTCACGTTCGTGGATTTTGGGGCAATTTCTTCGGAGATGTCCTGTATCACCGCATCCCCAGCACGTGAGATTCTGTCTTCTTGAACTTGTTCTTCCGTATTTTAAAGTTTCAATTTCTTGATTTATTTTCCTAATTTCTTTCAAGACGTCGTTCTCAGTGACTGAGCTTTTGTTCACCGTTGCCCCTCGGACTGAATGACGATCTCTTCGGCTGGCTTGTGTAGCTGCTTCCAACTTTAAGGCATATAGTAGTGCAGCCTTTAAATCCTGTACATCTGCCATTCGTACCGCTCTCTGCACTTCTGGATCTTTTATTCCGTCTACAAAATATTGCAGTGACAGCATTTCCCGTACATTTGTTGGACAGTCAATGAATGCTAAATTTGCAAGCCGTTCAATTTCCGAGGCAAACTCTTGAAGGGTTTCACTCGATTTTTGATGGCGGCTCTTCATTTGTATTCTCGTATAATCCTTGAAGAATTTTTCGCCGAATCTCATTTCAAGTGCACAACTTAAAGTCTCAAAATTGAGTTGCGTCATATCGGGCAATGTTTGCAGCACGTCGGCGGCTTCTCCTCTTAAAGATGCTGCCAGTTGACAAGCTTTCACCTCGTCACTCCATTTGTTCGCTTCAGCTACAATGGTGAATTGGGTCTTGTAAACTTGCCAGGAACTCTTTCCATCGTATGTCGACAGCTTAATGTGCACGGGAGAAGCAGGTGGATTCCTAAATTCTTCATAATTACCACTAGACGCTGAAAGTTTCTTCTCAAGATCTTGTACTTTTTTATTTAGCTTTTCATCTACTTCACCTAGTATTTTCTCTTCAACGTTACTGATTTTCTCTTCAACGTTACTGATTTTCTCTTCAACTTTACAAACTTCATTCTGAATTTTCTCTTCTACTTCCGCCATTTTCCGTTCCATTTTCTGTTCAACATTACTAACTTCATTCTGAATTTTCTCTTCTACTTCCTCTATTTTCTCTTCTACCGAGCCTATTCTTCTCTCTACCGACGAGAACTTTTCTTCTAAAGTTTTCTTCATTTCTTCTTGGCCTTTATTAATCTTTTCAGTCACATCTTCTTGGCATTTGTTCATCTTTTCCGCCAACTCTTCTTGGCCTTTATTCATTTTTTCCGCCAACTCTTCTTGGCCTTTATTCATTTTTTCCGCCAACTCTTCTTGGCCTTTCGTCAATTCTGCCTTTATTCCATTAATAGCTTCTAACAGTTCTTTCAGTTGACCATCCATTGTTCTTGTTTTCGCCATAAGATCCCGACTCCTGACACCAAATGTTGCAGCGTATATAGGGTTCTTTCGATCTTATGGTTAGACAACTTCAAACTCTTTTCTCTTAGAAAAGTAGAAAATAATTTATTTACAGATCTTCAGAACAACAGAGTCTTCGAAACTCACAAATATTACAAGATATTCCAAAATAACTGTTTAAATCTATCGAACAAGTACAAATATAGGTCGCACAGACTCTTTATACAATGTCTCAACACTATATCACATTCAAAACAACGTAGATAAAACTCAATACATCAAGCAAACTTGCTTGGACAATCTCTAGTAGCTCACTCAATGACTGACTGGTAAATAATAACAACAACAGCTCGTATCGCTCTCCTTATATATAGTCACGTAGCATGTGCTAGAAATTTCTAGAAAAACCTGGAAAACCACGGAACAACAAACAATGTATCAGTAGACCTAAGGGGGTTACCATAAATAGGGAAGGGTTACCATTGCCAACAATCGCCAAGTTTGTCGCCAACTTGGCGATATATCGCCAAATTTGGCGACCAAAATTAGTCGCCAAAAGTGACGCCAACTTGGCAATATCTCAAATATTTCGCAAAGCTGCCATAGACATTCACTGAAAATAATAGACAAGTTTGCTTGATAACAGAGACAATGTAACAAAAACTAATATTAGTAAAGAAATGGAGCTTAATAAGATTATTTACATTATTTTACAGTACAACCACTAACTATTTACAAAATTCGTAACAATATTTTTTTTTATCAACAATTGAATCCGTAAATCTCACTCTTCAAACACAGATTCTGTCCCCATTAAAATTGCGACCAAACATTATCTCCTTGTTTTTTTTTTTTTTTTTTTTTTTTTTTTTTTTTTTTTTTTTTTTTTTAACCTCCGATGCTATTTCTTTCAGACAAGCTAAAAAATGTCGTATCATCAGCCCTGAATTTTCTACTCAACCGATTTTGATAATTATTTTTTTAAATGAAAGCTATTTATTTGTAGTTCTGCCCATTTT
Organism: Maratus speculifer; assembly: GCA_964019185.1. Classification (NCBI taxonomy): domain Eukaryota; kingdom Metazoa; phylum Arthropoda; class Arachnida; order Araneae; family Salticidae; genus Maratus; species Maratus speculifer. The sequence continues at coordinate 269,422,262 of OZ025298.1, forward strand.
AGTTATTTTTTTAAATTTATTTCCATTTTTATATTTTATTTTTAATTTTAAATGCTTTTTACGATATTTCTTCAAAATGGTGGCAACTCAGTTTAGCTTTTCTCTCGATAATAAAAATTTATTTTCCAAAATGATTGCATATAATTATGCATTAATTGAAGTAAAAAAATATATATTTACTAAGAAATAATATTAATAATGTAAATAAAATAACAGAAAATAATTTATGATAAAAATTATTGTCTAAAGCAAAATAAGAAAAATTTCAAATGAGGAAAATGATATTATTGAGCAACCAGATAAATGGGAATTACAATATTATTACGGATGCCTTTTTCATATTACTAATAAAAGTAACTTTTAAAAAACATTTGAAGAGCAAATGACGTCACTATTTAAAACATTGCATTTTTACTCATAACGATATTAAGTACTACTCTGTTATCCCGTCGACCAATTTCGCCAAATTATTCAAACTAATAGCCAAATTATACATATGACATAATTTTTATTTTAAATAACGAAAAAACAAATAATTAATAGAATATTAATAAAAATATTAATAAAAAGTCGAAATAAAAATCACTTAATGACATTTTAAACACGTGAATCGTATTTAATGGCATTGAATGTGACATTCATGATCATCCATTATTGATATTTAATCTTATAGTCTGGCGATAAATTTTTGGTCGACGGGTTAACCTGGTAGTACCCGATATTACATTTCAATATTTCTTTTCATTATGGACACTGAGATTGAAATTTTACTTTTATGTGACTTCAATTAGTGAAAATAATGTCACAGTAAAAATAAAATTAGTTTTTTTTTTTTTTTTTTTTTTTTTTTTTTTTTTTTTAATAAAACTATTTTTCTGTGAGTGCACATAAAATAAAATTTCTAGATTTCGCCGGCACTCAGATTACAACTTTAACTGAAGATGTGCGAATATTTGCATGCAAAATTATAACTGGCAAACTTGACATTTAGTTTGCAAATATATTTATTATATATTGATTCAATAATGTAATTACTTTTGCTTTTTTAAAAACCAAATCGATCGGGTCTTTAAACACTTCATTCGTCGAATTCGACGGGATTCCACTCGTTTTATTGTTAAATTGCACTTCCTTTTACCCAGAGTCTATAAAAAAGCGTTTTAACTAAAGAAAAAATCCGTTTTTGATGAATCTAGTCAATGAAGAAGTAGCACGTCAAATTGTATCTCTTTATTATTCCGCAATTCCAATGTCTCAGAGAGAAATTGCTATTCAATTGAGTATTTCACGCCAATTATATTGATAAACACCAGAAAAATGAAGTTAGTCCATTGCAATCTAAACGGGGTCGCCCTTCTAAAAAAACCTCTATCGATTTTTTTTTTCTAACCGGAAGCGAAACTGAATTTTGCAATGGCAGAATCTACATTCAACTTGTTTATATATATATATATATATATACATATATATATATATATATATATATATATATATATATATAAAATCTAGTCGCGGCAGCGTCATTCATTTATTTCCCGTATACTTCGTTTTCCCCCCATTTCATTTCTAATGTTCTAACCCAGTTGTTCAATAAATACAGATAATAAATATTTCATTATTCCAAACATCTTTTCAAATAAATGTGGTTTTTATTACTCGAAAATTTTTTTCTGATGTTGTAATCTTTGTAATTGCGAGCATTACAAAACATTCAAAAAATAAAATAATTTCTGACAAGAATCGAAGCCAGATGTTTTTTAATATTTATACAATTTCCGTACTGTTTGCGAACAACCAACCGGTTTGCGAGATTTTATCAGCTGATCCTTTCAGATAGCAAACGGACAGTTATTGCTGTGATTGGCTATCTTGGTTAGACTAAACGAATTTTTAATGTCTTAGAATCACAGATGGACAGTGATGCATAAAAAGGAAAAGTGTTTTTCTTTGTGCTTTTCTCTCTCTTTCTCTGTTTCAAAAGCGTTTTAATGCTGCTGAGGAATTTTCTTTTCTGCAGTAATAGAAATTCTTTATTGTAGATTCAGATGAGATTTACAAGTCAAGAAACAGATTTTCGATGATTTAATTTTAATTACTATATAAATATGTATTCGTAAAATAATTTTCAGTCTTGCTATTTCTTTTTCTTTTCTTTTTTTTTATTTAATGCTTATACAAGGCGTTCCAAAATTAACAGGGACTTTTTATTAATGTATTACTGAATAATTGTCTGAGCGAAGCGAAGTCTTTATACTCAGAGATACATAACGATATTAAAATTCAAAAAAATTCTTTCGTCAAGCAAATCTCAAAAAGTACTTGTCGGATTTTGATTCTGTTTGTACCAATAGGTACCTATGAAGGTAATCTGGTGAATGCACCTACTTTTAAAAATTAATTCCAAATAGTTTAAAAGTTATATTTAAAAAACTGATAAATAAGCACAATTTATGTGCATACGTCACAGAAATTTGGTGAGCGTGATTTTCACCGGCTGGACATTTTCGTAGATAACCGAATCAGTACATGGAGTAAATAGTAATCATTTTCGCACTCAGAAATATTGAATGCAATAAAACATTTTAAAATCTAATCATGCAGGAAAATAAAACTGTTATTTTTTTATATTAAAAAATGTCATAAAAACTTTGATTTTGAGATTTTGTGATAATCTCTTAACAGCACTTTTTGATCGCTAAAAGAATGTTTTACATATTTCGCGTGTGAAAATTAGAAACAATTACGTTTTTAAATAAAAAGTTTCTTTTATGACATCATTTTCCCTTTATATTTATTTTCATTGCATGTTTTCTTTTAACTTATATTTTGTTTGTGTATGGAAGTCAATTCTGGTCACTAATTTTTCGGTACGGATATACCACAAGCGCATCAGATTTGGCGCAATTTTTTTCAAAGCCCATTTGGCGAAAACTCCCTTTTCAAATAACGCTTACATACACATTTTTAAATTATTTTCTATTTTCAAAAAGAACTTACAGTAAATAAAATAATAACAATAATTAATAACTATAAAAAGAAATATTTTATATAATTAAAAGAAGGAAGTGAAAGTAAATAAACATTTTATGAGTAAATAAACAAATAATAAATAAATAAAGCCGGGTTACCATCTCAGGTAAAATAATGCCATTTTGACGCCAATTATGTACCCTGGTGCATATGTGACATTTTTTCCCATTTTTCATCCGTTTCCTGTTGGCATACAACTTTGAAATATGGAGTATGTATGCATACCTGGGAGCAATACTGGAATTAGACATTGATTTTTTTAAAATTTGATCCAAAAAGCGGCAACGGGGCTATTTTTTAAAGTTTTATACAATTTATACTGCATAAAGGAGCCTCTTACCTATTTCTATATACCAGAAGAAGTAACTGGTATGTAAAAACAATTATAGTATACATAAATAAAATACTTGAGATAATATACTAGAGATATAAGCACCGGGTTTGGCGAGACTTTTTATGCCAATTAGGCGAAAACATCGTTTTGATTACCAGATGCATAGCATGCTATAACAACACGTTATTTATTTATTTCAAAATGAAAAAAAAGGAATAAATGAAACATTTCCTGTTATTAAAAAAGATATAACAATCAATAAATGATAATATTTTTAGAACAAACAATTTATTATAACATTTATATGATAACCAGCATGTTAGGCAACTAAACGCCATTTTGGCACCAATTACGTACCTCGGTGTATATAGGGCATATATGTGCCATATTTATTTGTAAAACTGAGCATGAAAGTTTACCAGGTGTGTTTTCATAGGCGCTTATATCTTTTTGCAACATAGCGCACCTTTCGAAGCCAAAACTGCACAAAAGAAAAAATAATCAATATTTGCAGCATTTTTTTTTAACGTAATGCACATTTTGTAATCAGTAGGCTCGATGATCAGACCTCGTTTTTTTTTTGCTTTAAAAGATGATATTTCATACGACGTCTTTTTGGGATTCGTCGTTTTTCCATATTTGACAGTATGTGTCTACTCGTTTTGTACCCTTTTTCGTAACTTTCTTCTTTATTAACAGCGACATCTGGATTTCCTATTTAAATAAAAATTCTTCTAAATACAAAGAATTTTGTTAAAATAAATAAATAAATAGATGTATCAATATTACAATCAGTACCTTGTATGCAAAATGGAACAATTAGCAATACTTTTTGTACCCGAAAAATGGTCGTTGCTTTTTTTAAGGTTAAAAAGTAGATTACGAAATATTCCTATATAGAGATGCCAAACCCTCGCTTATTGCATAGCAGAATTTTCTCATAGGAAAAGTTATTTTTTTAATCCGCAGAATGTTCCAATTTAATAAAACATTTTCTGTATTAAAATACCGGTACCCAAAATGCCGGAGAATTGGCAGCTCTGCCTATAACATTTTAATTAATCACGGTACTTTTTTTAATCGGATTCAAATTTAGTGAAGACAACGTTTTTTGGCCGAAAGCAGCTTTTTTCCACATGTGTAACTACGATACAATTCCTTGATGTTGACTTAGGAATGTTTTGACTTGTGCTATTATTGCTTCCTCTCATTTATTTATTTGAATTTTAAATAAGATGACTCAAAATCGTGTTTTTTAAATATACGAAAAAAAATGCATTTCGAGAGAGGGCGAAAAGGACAATATTTGGCGATTTATTACCTGCGTTTGGCTAAGTGTCTTACTACCTTGTATTTAATACTCTTCACAATACTTCGCTGTTATATGGACTTAGACGCTTTTATAAAAAGTTTGACGTAATTCGGGCTTAAGAAAGTGAGTTTTTTACTGAATAATACAAATAAATGAAAAATGAATACTAAGAAATACTAATAAAAGGAAAATGAAGCATTATATTGATCTATGTATATTTAAAAATTCATCTGCTAGCACTAATTAGATAATTTATGTCGTGTACATAATAGGAGATAAATAGCTTTTGATTCTGTATTTCTATGCTATAAAGCATTAACGTTTGTGTGTTTTTCGTTAGCATTGGGAGTATCTAGCCGATTTAAAAAATAATGTGGGCAAAAAATGTTGGTAACCATCTTTGCTGCAAAATATACTATATTTTGCGTAGGAACAATAATCACCATCAATGCACGAGCAAAAAAATCTTTTTTTTTTTTGGTGGCAATAATAAAGATATAATATTCTCGTTATGAACGATTTCTAAAACATTCGACAATTTAATTTCACATATTAAACACTTTTTTTCTAGAAAAAGTTTTTAAACCCAATTTATTGAGAATATTGCAATTTCTAGGATACTGTTGGGGTCAGCAACTATAACTTTGGCATCACAGTAACTTATAAGATGTAAGTGCTCGTTTAGGACAAATTTTTAAAAAAGGATTCCTTAACTCTTATCAACAACCTCATTGCATCCGTGGAAAACAGATATTCAACATTGTAAACTATTCGGACGGATTTCACACCATATAAAATACACTCCATTTCTCTTCAAACATAATAGTTTATGTTATTTATAGTTTCTCAAATCGGTGCGAAACTTCTGTTTATGCTCATGACATCATTTCAAAGAGCTATACTTCCAATATAGGAAAATTTGGTGTTTTATTTTCTGTATTACTTTTAACATTTTGCATATTTCCAATTTTATATCCATGCATGGTTTGCTTTTCTTTTATAAAAATAGTATATGTAACAAGATTTTGTAGTTCTACGATTCATATGCTTATTTTCATCATTATATTTTATCACAATGAATGACCAATTAAAGGTAACATCTCATTTCTTTACTTATTAAATGTGTATTCTCAGCAATATCGCTCAAACTAATCCCTCTGAGGGAAGTCCTAGTAAATTTTAGGTTAATATTGCGAATATTCATCCTGTTATGTTAAATAATGCCCATCTCTATTTTGAACTATATAAATGATCCACAAATGAACTATCACTGTTGAAAGCTGAGTTAGCAAACACAAGTACTGATAATATACATAATGTAGTGGGTAATAAGGCGATAAAAGTTTTAGGCGTACAATGACATCCTGATAATGATACAGGGTGTTTCACAAAGGACCCCTAACTTTAAAAATCTATAACTCGGAAACGGTGATAGATAGAAACATGAAACCAGTGGTGAGTTTATTAAAAAAATCGTAAGAATCTTATACATAAATCAGAAAATTTAGTTAAAAATAGCGCTCATAGATGGCGCTGACAGCGTTAAGACCATCAAAAGAAACACTGTTAAAATTTTTAAACTTTTACTGCATCGTCACTTCATCGCTTTTATAGAATATCTCTATTTTGACGAATGCGCATCTTCCATAATACATTGAAGTAATCGTTTTCTATATAAGTGGTGGAGTGACGATGCAGCAAAAGTTTCAAATTTTTAACGGTGTTTCTTTTGAAGGTCTTAACGCTCTCAGCGCCATCTATGAGCGCTATTTTAAACTAAATTTTGTGATTTATGTATAAGATTCTTACGGTTGTTTTAATAAACCCATCACTGGTTTCATGTTTCTATTTATCACCGTTTCCGAGTTATAGATTTTTAAAGTTGGGGTTCCATTGTGAAACACCCTATATCTTCAAATGTAATTTCAGTGATATAGATTATCAAAATGTTGCTACTAAAAGAATTATTTTGTCATATGTATCAACGCTTTTTGATCCAATAGGGTGGATTGCACCTTTTGTGATTCTAAGTAAAATTATTTTTCATGAGCTGTGGAAATTACAATGGACCCTATTCTTGTGACGTCAAAGTCACGTGTTTTGGGGAAACATTCCCCCACATCATAGTTATTAATTATGCAACGACTGGTTTTTGTATGTCATAGAATAGTAATGGAGCATATTTTTGTGACATGAGGTCACGTGTTTTGGGAAAATATTGCCGAAATATAGCCTCGAACTCAAACGGAGAATATAGTCCATTATCATGGGGTGATCCAGTACCAGAAATTATTGACCAAAAGTGGAAAATTTTGTGCCATGAAGTCAAACTCTTAAATTCCATATATATACCTAGAAAAGTAATTTTGCTTAATTATTCTCGATGTGATCTTCACGGATTTTGCGATGCATCAAAAAAGGGTTTTTCCGCAGTTATTAATGTTAAAACATTATAATAACTCGAACATTGATGTGAAACTTTTAGCAGCTAAAACTCGAGTGGAACCCTAAAGCCTGTCACGATTCCAAGGCTCGAGTTATGTTCTGTAATATTACTGGCACAAGCAGTAACCTACTACAAGCAATTAAATCAGCATTACATATCAAACCCGACTTAGTGCGCGTATGGAGTGATTCAAAAATTGTGTTGTCATGGTTAACATCAGATCCTAAAAGATGGCAAGTATTTGTAGCCAATATAAAATCAGACTTAGTGCGCACATGGAGTGGTTCAAAAATTGTGTTGTCATGATTAACATCGGATCCTAAAAGGTGGCAAGTATTTGTAGCCAACAGAGTTGCGGAAATTCAATCCATATTAACTGCTCAAAATTGGAGCCATGTACACTGTGCGAATTAATTGGGACAAACATAATATTTTTTACAAATGTTGTTTAATTTGCATAGGTTAACTTACATGCTTTGTATAGCAATCTAATACGAAATATGTCCTCCTCTAGCTTGAATGAGATCCTGTACACGTTTTGGCATGGATTCCACTAAATTAAAACATATATTTTTGATCTCGTCATCACGAAACCAAACTTTTATAACATTCTCAATCATTCTTTTCTTTGTTGAGCAGTCCATTTTACTCACACGTCTCTTTACAATGCTCCACAAATTTTCGATGGGATTTAAATCCGGAGAATTATTAGGCCAATCCAAAATCGTTAATTTCTGTTCTTGAAAAAATTTGTTTGTTAGCTTAGAAGTATGGCATGGAGCAAGATCTTGTTGAAAGTTACCGACACCACCAGCGAACGTTTGCATCATAGGAACAATTTTTCTTTCTATCACAGAGATGTATTTTTTAGAGTTCACGATTTCTTCAACTGGTTCTAAGCTGCCAGGTCCTCCAGAAGTAAAATAACCCCAAAACATCTGTTTCGAGAGTGCTTAACTGTTTGTGTAAGATGTTGTTCCCTGATGGGTTCTCCATCAGTTCGCCTGACAAATCTTGGTTAAAACCCTTGTACAAAAAAAAAAAAAAAAAAAAAAAAAAAAATGCGTTTTGTCTCTGAATACAACACTTTTACAGTCTTGTGCAGTCCAGGATTGATGTTTCCTGACCCGATCCAAACGTTTTTTCTTCATTGCACTGGTTAATAACTGTTTTTTGATTGGTTTTCTTGCAAATCTCCCAGCTTCAATAAGCCTTCGTCGAACTATCGATGAATGCACTCTCACACCAGTAGCTAATAATTCTCTCTGAAGATCTGTACTTGTTTTGCGAGGATGCATTTTACTATTTCGTACAAGAAATTTGTCTGTTCGAGGTGTGATCTTGCGTTTGCGTCCACATTTACTGTTTCGTTTTGGAGACAATGTCCCAAAATTCTTTTGCTGATTAATAATCCTAGAAACACTGGATTTGCCAACTCCAACTGCTGCAGCAATATCCCTCACAGTCATAAAGATATGCTGTTTAAGGGTAACAATTCTTGTCCTTTTCCTGGGAGTGATATCCATTTTTTAAATGCGCATCTGAAGCAAACAATTCACACAATCGACCACTCCTTATAGCAATTGAAGGGAAATATTTTAGACATGTCATGATCACGTGATCAAACCGGTTTAGACAAGTCAAGGGCAGTGGCACGCTGTAAGGAAATACAGTTGAAACCGGTTTGAAGCAGAAAATCGCCGAGAAAGGAACAATTTTCTTAAAAAACATGTTTGTTCCAATTAATTCGCACAGTAGTGCAGATGGAACGGGAAATCCTGCTAATTGTGCATCTCGTGGGTTATTTCCAGCAGAATTACTGTCCCATGAATTGTGGTGGAATGGACCACCATGGTTAAGAAGCAGGGAGGTTCCAGTTCATAAATCTATTCACATAAAAGAAGAAAATTTATCACAAGCACGGAAAACATTATCACTTGCAATTTCTGACACTGTAAAGGAACTAGATATTATATCGAAAGTATCCTCGTTTCCAATGTTGCAACGCATATTTGGTGGATATTGAGATTAATCGCCAACTCTAAGGTAACACGTGCAGAAATAAATACATCCTTTTTATCAAGCAATGAAATTCAAGCCGCAACATATTGCATTATTAGAATAGTTCAACATGTGAACTTTAGTAAAGAAATCTACCCAGAAATTTTATTTTTTAATTGACGGCAAATACTTACGGCGATCTAAAATGTTATATTTTATTTAATAAAATTTCTGGGTCGAAAAATGATTGTTTGATCCGCGGATTATACGCAGGAAATTAGGGTACTGTTTAGAAACCAGAAAAGAGTTACCTGCAAATGGCAGTATTTTGTTTGTGTCCTATTTTAGATAACAAAGTATTAAGAGTCGGAGGGAGATTCAAAAATGCATAGCTGTTAGAGAATGAAAAACACCCAATCTTATTACCATCAAAGCATCATGTGACTAAGTGTGTGTAATTAAACATTTTCACGAAAAATATTTACATGTAGCTCCAGAACCTCTTTTTTCTTTAATTAGGCAGAAATTTGGGATCATTGCTGCCAGATCTGCCATTCGTAAAATAGTGAGAACTTGTGTTACGTGTTGTAGATACACCAGCTTAATCTGCAAAACAAATAATGGCTGATCTTCCAGTATCCAGAGTTACACAATCACGACCATTTAATCGAGTTGGACTAGATTTCTCAGAACCATTCCTGATTAAATATCGTGCTGGACATGAATCAAAATCATTTAAATCATATGCTTGTGTATTTGTCTGCTTCGTGATCAAAGCAGTCCTTCTTGAAGTCGTAGAAGACCTTTCAACAAAGGCACTATTGAGTGCATTAAAACGATTTATTACAAGAAGAGGAAAACCTCTTGAGATTTCTAGTGACTGTGAAAGCAACTTAAAGGTGCAGAAAAAGAAATCAAGAATTATCTTTTGCAATGCAAGCAGAGTGAAGAAATTCACAAATTTCAGTCGTCAGAGAAAATAACTAGGATATTTAACCCGGCTTCAGCTCCACACTTTGGTGGACTGTGAGAATTTGCAGTAAAGTCAGTGAAATCGCACCTTAAGAAAACCATTGGTGACACTGTGTTAACTTAAACCGAATTCCAAACTCTAGTTACACAAGTTGAAGCTTGTCTCAATTTTAGGCCAATGTGTCCTATATCATCTGACCCAACAGACCTAAATGCTCTAACACCTAGCCACTGTATAGTTGGAACTTCTCTAACTTGCTATACCTGTACAAGATCTGAGTCACAGTCCCTTAAATCACCTTGATAGATAGCATGTGAGACAGTCCATGATACAGCAATTTTGGAAAAGATGGATCCGGGAATACTTGTCTCAACTTCAGCAAAGAGCTAAATGGCAAAAATGTCAAAGAGATTTACAAGTTAATGACTTAGTTCTCATCAAAGATGACAACCTTCCACCGCTTAAATGGAAACTAGGAAGAATAATAACTGTTCATCCAGGTTCATACAACAAAGTCCGAGATGTTACACTGTAAAAAAAAATTCCGTTAATATACGCAAACTTTTCCCTGAAAATTACGGAATAGTTTCATTTTTCCGAAAAAAAAAAACAGAATAATTTCCGTATTTGACATTTTGGAGTCAATAATCCCGTTAAATAACGGAAGTGTACTGTTATTTTTGTCAATTTTCCGAAAACAGTAGAGTTTAGTGGTGCCATCTACCAGGAAAATAAAAACCTTATACTGAGTTGGTGTTTTTTAAAAAATTTGCTAGACTATTTCTCTATTTCATTCTGTTTTAAAAAGTAATAAAAAGCTAACGTATTTTTAAAATATTAAGAAAATAATAATAATTAAAAAAAATATATTAATTCTTTTTAAGTTTGAAATAGCTGAAAGGGAAAGTTGATTGTGATTTTAAAATATTTTTTAATTTATTTTTATCATATATATATATATATACACATACATATATTAAGTGCGTTGGATATTTTGAAAAAAGTGGGAAAAAATTCTTCTTTTAATTTTAATATATATATATTTTAATTTATTCAAATTAAGAAGTTCGCACATAAAATTAAAAATATATCGAAATATATTACCGAAATTCTTATAATTTTGCCAATTACGTAAGTTATAAAAAATCAATAACTGAAATCTATTTTATAATCCATTGTAATTATCTTTATTGAGTTTACCTTAGATCGTCATAAAATAATTTGTTAAAATGCACGTTTTTTTTCTTTCTTTTAGTATGTTAGTATTTTTTAAAATAAATAAATAAATATCAATAATATTACAACAGAATTTTAAAACTTTTCCAAAAAAGAAGAAACAAAACTCTTAATAAATTCTTTCATGCATGTAATATTTTAAAGACTAATTTTTATACATAAAAAGCTGAAATTAATAAGCTAAATATTCGAAATTATGGAAAAAAAATTGAAACTATGGAAAGAAATTATGGAAATTAAGAAAGGTGATTTTGGGGATTACATATGTTATAAAAAATCAATAACTGATTTTTTTATATAGATATATAACCCATTGTAATTATCTTTATTGAGTTTACCTTCGATCGTCATAAATAATTTGTTAAAATACACGTTTTTTTCTTTCTTTTAGCATGTTAGTATTTTTTTAAATAAATAAATAAATATCAATAATATTACAATATAATTTTAAAACTTTTCCAAAAAAGAAGGAAACAAAACTCTTAATAAATTCTTTCATGCATGTAATATTTAAACACTAATTTTTATATATAAAAAGCCAAAATTAATAAGCTAAATATTCGAAATTCTGCAAAGAATATCTGTAAAACATTTAGTTATCCATTCAATAGAGAAATTTTATCTCTACCAAAAAAAAAAAAAAAAAAAAAAAAAAAAAAAAACTGCGTTCAAAATTTTATCTTTACTTTACTAAATGTATCCGAAATAACTAAAGATATTTGAAAGGGCCGTATGAATAATCCTGGTGTAATGGTATTACACTGCAAGCTACGACACAAGAGGCCCCGGTTCGAACCCCATGGAAGGTATGTAACATTTCTTCACTGTTGTTTAAATTAATTGTGTATAATGTGTCCCTGATATTAACATGTGTTTGAAAAGTAAAGAATAAAAATCACAAAGATGTTAGTTAGTTCTTGAAAAATTCTTTTAACTTTTCAAACAAAAATTTTTACATAAGGGAAAAAAAATGGAAATATTTTGTGAAAAAACGGAACTATTTTTGGAATTTACGGAAATTTTTTTCCGTTAAAAAACGAAAGTAGTACTGGCGTCTAGATTACCAGTACTATTTCCGTTTTTTAACGGAAATTTTTTTTACAGTGTACAATTAAGACTAGTAGTGGTATCATACATATAAATCGACCAATAGTGAAACACTGTCCTCTTCCTATAATACTCTATTCGCACTAAAATAGTTGAGTTACTTAACTTCAAGTCACTTACATTTTTTGAAGTTGGATCCTCGGAATTAGGCTTCCTCTGTTCGCATTAACTAAATATTGAAAGTGATTTAACTTGGTCAGACTGACATCTGGGCATGCGTATAAGTTCTGAAATTTTGTAACTGCAATTTCTAACTTTTTTTTTTGTTAATACAGCAATTATCCTGCCATATTTCAATTAAAAAAATAATTTCGTCATGCTCCCAATTTCTTTTGCGGGAGAAAATAACAGGTTCAACATTTTCCATTTACGGCCTTTGATTACAAAGAAACTACAAACACACGTGTTAAGCAACTGGGGTAAACAAATAACAACTTGAAATAGTTTATAATTATTTGTAGGACTCAACTCCAGTAATTTAATAATCAGAATTAAATATTCTAAAATTCAGAAATAATAATTAAATATTCAGAAGGCACATTTCCACTCAATTCATAGTTAAGAGAGTATCAAAGGTTAATATTTTTTAGAGGCAAGTTTCAGAATCTTGCTCAAGTGAGAATCTTGATTCAGGGTACGACCGTTTCAAAAAACTTCAAGTTAAGTGATTTAACTTTCTCAGTGCTAACAGTGTATAAGACACTAAAAACTGTGAACTTTTTTTCTTTTTTCTATTTTGCATTAATTTTATTTGTGTTATTAATTTTTTTTTATTATAGTAAAACTGTAGGAAGCTAACCACTTCTTGAAATCCTAAGGGATTTCCTAAGGGGCTATTTTTTTGTATATGCGTTGTTTACATTTATAAAAAATAATTTGTTTACATAACAAACTGAAATTAAAAAATAATAAATTACGAATTTCCATATTTAAAAATTTACAAAACTGCCGAGAACAGGGATGTAAAGGAGGGTATATGGGTATGGGGGTATACGCAGTATACCCGAATAAATCCAGACTATAGAAGTCTGGATTTTTTAAAGGAGCACTGTATACCCTCTGTTTTTCAAGAAAGTTTATACTACACACACTCTAGGGTATATCCTCTGCCTTAAGCGAAAACCCTCTGCTTAGAGCATATATCCTTTGTTATTTTTACCTCTACACCCCTGCCCGGGAATTTTTAAAGTTCTCTTCCGAAAAAAAAACCCGGTTTATTTCTGGAATTAAACTTGGATTTTCCAATCTTTGTAATTCTGTGCTGCCTTAGACACCGTTTTAAGTCCCACAACAATGGAAGAATTCTTTTTTACCCATTGCGGGAAAAGAATTTACATTGAAAAAATTGAAAATAAAAGAGAAACTGGCATGGTTGTAAGCTATTAATATTTTTAGCCTATTCTTAGAATAGTTTTTCAAAAACCGACGACATTTTAACTGGTAGTAACTTCTCTACGGTTAAATAATTGGCAAAAAGTAGCATTCATGTGGAATTAAAATTAAATTTGTAAAAGACTAAAGTTGATTTTTAATGGACTTTACCCACAAATGGTATCACATGCTTTGCGGGTATATACCCTCTAAAAAGACTGCTTATTGGACAAAGGAAATACAATGTTAAAATGTTCTTGAAGCCTATGGACTTTACCCACGAATGGCAACGACCACGTTTCCATGGATAAATATTCTTCAAAAAATGGATGATATTAGATGAAGGGGAAGCAGTGTTAAAATATTCTACGTGTCTATTAAGGTTTTTAGCTCACAGGCTATCATAGCCTGAGAGCTTATGTGCCCGTCCGTTCTGTATGTATGTGCGTATGTGCGTAACGCGATAACTCATGATAAAAATATCGGATCCACTTGAAATTTTGTATGTAGGTATATCCTGACAAGGCGCTTCCCTGATTAGTTTTTGGAGTTCATTCGATATGTATAAGAGGGGGAACGGGGGGCTCATGCCCCCCGTTAGTTGATATAAATGGGATTTTCATGCAGAATTAAGTTTTCGTTCAAAATTTAGATTAGGATCATTCTGATGAGGCGATTCCGTGACTGTTATTAGGTGTTCATTGAATAAGTATAAATAGGGGGACAGGGGTTCTAATGCCCCCCCCCCCTTAATTTATAGAAATGGGATTTTCATGCAGAATTAAGTTTTCGTTCAAAATTTAGATTAGGATCATTCAGATGAGGCGATTCCGTGACTGTTATTAGGTGTTCATTGAATAAGTATAAATAGGGGGAACAGGGGTTCTAATCCCCCCCCCCCCGTTAGTTGATATAAATGGGATTTTCATGCAGAATTAAGTTTTCGTTCAAAATTTAGATTAGGATCATTCTGATAAGGCGATTCCGTGACTGTTATTAGGTGTTCATTGAATAAGTATAAATAGGGGGAACAGGGGCTCTAATCCCCCCCCCCCCGTTAGTTGATATAAATGGGATTTTCATATAGAATTAAGTTTTCGTTCAAAATTTAGATTAGGATCATTCTGATGAGACGATTCCGTGACTGTTATTAGGTGTTCATTGAATAAGTATAAATAGGGGGAACAGGGGTTCTAATCCCCCCCCCCCCCGTTAGTTGATATAAATGGGATTTTCATGCAGAATTAAGTTTTCGTTCAAAATTTAGATTAGGATCATTCAGATGAGGCGATTCAGTGACTGTTATTAGGTGTTCATTGTATAAGTATAAATAGGGGGAACAGGGGTTCTAATGCCCCCCCCCCTTAATTTATATAAATGGGTTTTTCAAGCAGAATTTTCAGATTTCGTTCAAATCTCTGAATAGTTTTGGAAGTTTAATGGTTAAGTATAAAAGAGGGGGATAACTCCTTTTAAATTATATAAATGCTAAATGGGTTTTTATTAAGAATTATCTAATTTGCTCTGAATTTTGGATATAGATTTTTTATATGATAAAGCATGTCTTTGATAGTATAGGAGGTTCAATGATTAAGTATAAAAAAAGAGGAAAGAAGAGAGCTGTTTCCCTTTCTTAATTTTTTAACGGAATTAACCCTTGAAAATATAAGGCTTTAATGTACAATTAGTATTTGTAGCCTGTGAGCTCAATGCCATCAGTTTAACTGGGCAGTATTCTTTATTATTATTTACCGCATCTAATGTCACATTATACCATGCTGACGTCATATAGGTAAAGTAGAAGCTATAAGGAAAGAGCAACTGACATCACTGTAAGTCGAATAATTGTGGATAAACAAGAAACACCTGTACGTTCTTTATAACTCCTAATGTGCATATGAGTTAGAGCGATTTCACTGGTCTGCGTTCGACAGGTCTATGATATGAATGGCTTACATCGCCAAGATGAATCCTACAATAATCGTAACGACAAAAATGTAGTGGTAGATTGGTTAACAGAAGTATTTGTTTGTAAATATGCCCTTTCCTTATCGTGGTCTATTCCTCATATTAGTCCAAGAGCCGACACCACAAAACCCTATGGTATCGTGCACAAGAGAAAAAAAACACTTTATTTTATGGAAGAGTAGTAATAGAGGAATCTAATGATCCACGTCTGTCGGAAGTGAAGTGGTGCTTAAGCCAAAGATTAATACTGCTGGTGGTTGACTCGTAGGTTTAGCATTGTGTTTGTCGTACAATCAAAGGTATGAAAACATAGAAAACTGGGTGCAGGAAAACACAATTCTAAGCCTACGAGTTAATCACTGGCGGTATTCATTTAACCTGAACTGTTGACTGATGAAATTATCAAAATCTTTCAAATTGACCATAGACGACACAACTATCTATTACTTTCTCTTTTAACGCTTCCTCTTCATTTCTAGGTAATCTCTAAATTCATAACGAGGCCATTCTTCGGATTGAGAATACAACCGATTCGGGTCTTCCCATTTTTTTGTCTTAAGCAGCTGGCGGGAAGTACATTTTCTACTTAGAAAATTGGCAGAATTTAATGACTCTAAGATGTGTCTCCAAAACTCTGTTAGCGTCAACTTTCTTATTTCTTTAACGCAATTTGTACAAACATTCACTGCATGTCTTCCCTGTTTATCCAGGAAAGTACTGTTCACGAATCTGCCCAGAAATTCCTAATTTCAAATTCTTTTAAGATGTCTGAAGCTAGACGAACTGCAATGGAAACGATAAGAAGTTCCAATCTCGATATCGTTGGGTTTTTTTTTCCACAAGGAATATTTCTAGTTTTTGCTCGCAACAAATGAACTTTTATAGATCCTACTGATATGGAAATTCGGACAAAAGTAACCTCTTAATATACAAACTTACTTACATCACAAAAGAAATGCAAAATCTCAACTTCAAAATCGCATTGCAGACACCTCGGTACTTTAATGTCTTTCTGATAATGTAAGCTTTTCATTCATTTAAAAAACTGTGATTTTGTAACGGAATCTACATCTATATTCAATGAAACTTTCGACTTCCAAAGAATGTTGCAACGAAAGTTTTGTAGTCCAAGAGCCTACAGCAAAAACCCTATGTTATGAGTAGTAATAGGGAATTTAATGGTCCATGTCTGCCGGAAGTAAAGTGGTGCATAAACCAAAAATTAATACTACTAGTGGTTGACTCGTAGGTTTATCATTGTGTTTTCCTACTTCCAGTTTTCCATGTTTTCATACCTTTGATTGTTCGGCAAACACAATGTTAAACCCAGGAGTAAATCATTAGTTGTATTAATTTTTTACTCATGCCCCACTTCACTTCTGGCAGACATGGATCATTAGATTCCCCTATTACTACTCTTCCATAAAAAAGTTTTTTTCTTGTGCTCGATAACATAGGTTTTTGTACGGTCGGCTCTTGGACTGTAGGAAGAAAAGAAGTGGGGGCAAGCTATATCCAAAAGATAAAAAATTTTAAGAGCTGCTGCTAAAATTGTTATTTTAAGAATAAATACTTTACGAATAATCTTCTATGCTTGAAACGTTTAATCTAAAAGTATCACTATTACGCTCCCAGAGCATTTCGAATATACTAGTGAGCTCTACAGTTTCACAGACTTTATCAGAGTATACCCAACTTATTGAATTAAATTTTCTTTCGGCAGTAATGTCCGTTGCACACTTTAATAAAATTTTTAATGCATTTTGTCTTCAAAGCACTTGCTAAACAATTTTCCGCACAAAAACTATTTGCAAGTTTTGAACCATGTGAACATGGGTATTTTTGAATTCTCGTTTAATGTTTTATTCAGTGTTGATTTCTGCAAGTCTATGATATTGGAGCCGAGTAGAAATGGACTGCCTGAAACTCTAAATATGACAAAGTTGTGTCTATAATATTCAAATCGATTTTTATCATAGCTTTAAAAAAACAAACAAAATTAGGACCTGTTTATTTATATATATTTATTAAAAAATGTATATATATATTGCGTATATCTGCAGAAATTCCATTTTTTTCCATACGAAATCTCGTGAATATTAAAAGTATTCAATTCGATCCAAATGTATCTCAAGACTGTCATCGGGATTTTTACAATCTTTGCTTGGCTGAAGCATCGAAAACAGATTAATTTTAGTAGTGCTTTTCTTTTTTACAATATGTTGATGGGATAGATAATGAATGACACGGTGTCTCAATTTCACGCATAGGAATTTTTTCTATTATACCTTCATTTTCTCACTTGTTTAGAACTTCGTCGTAGGTTTCATAAAGTTTCGTATAGTTTCTCTGATCTTAATATTTTGACAGTAGAATTTAATCTTTTTAAAACTAAGCTAAACTTATCTGATTAAGGAGGATGATCATCAAGCCATAGTAAGTGAATTACAAAACGATTTTCTTTATCAATTACAACTGTGCTTAAAAACTGTTCTTTTGCTTCTTTATGTAATTCCTCTATCGTTTTCTTCAGTGATGGGTCTAGAATTCCGCGTGAATCTAATGTCCACAAATCAGAAATCACTGCATCTTTAGTCGGCAGAGTTGTAACAAATAACGCTGCTTTTTTATGTGCATTTGTTGTAGGATTCTTACCCATGACGGTCCATCCTAATTTGGCTCCAATTGCAACAAGTCCAGAATCGAGTAATTTGCAACCCTCCCATTATCAACTTACCAGCTATATCAGCTCGTATTAACATTTCTATAGAACCAGCTTTTCGATCATTGATATGTATATTGAATGCTCCAACCCTTGCATCCTCTCACCTTATCCTATTGATGGAACGGAGTTGCAAATTATCTCTTGTCTAAGAACATCAAAATGATAGTTATAACTTCCAACAAGTTTTGAAAGAATTATAATAAAAACTCCATGATCTAAGACAACTGTAGTAGAACCCTTAAACAAGGAGTGCCTCAGCTGTGTCTTTTTGATACATTCTTATCCCATTGCTTCAGCAGTACTCTTCAAAATACACTGCTCAAAACAATTAAGGGAACACTTGGTTTTAACAAAATTACACAAATATATTTACATCAATAAGCAACGTAAAATAAAGCAATCATAATTTAAAGCATAGTAGCAAACAGATGATGAAAACTTTATATGCAAACGGAAATTTATGACTGCAAAAACTAGAAACGGGAGATTAGTGCAGTAATCGAGATTTTGCAGAAACGTCTGTTTCACAGTCTCAGTTATAAAATTCAATTGCTCAGCTTGTATTTTGAGAAAAGATGACCTTGAACATGTCACAACAAAGTGATTCAGTGAATCCATGTTTTGGTGTATTATCGGAACAGTAGAATTTAGGGATACACAGCGAAGTGTAGTGGAGGCTGTTGGAGTCGCAACAAGTGCCAATATAAGGTTGAGGAATCGATTCCAAAATACATGGCATGGTAGACATCGACAAGGGAAAAGTCGGCATGTGGTTATCACAGAAACTGATGGTAAATATATTCTGTTAACAGCTATTCTGGACGGAACGGGCAATGCTACTCAGCTGCAAACACAATTGTTCTTGGCCACAGGACGAAAAGTGCCCAGTCAAAAAGTCTCAAATAGACTTCATCATGGTGATTTCTAAGTACTTAAAACAATGACCTGTATTTCGTTGGCCTTAATATGAGCAATTGAATGTCGAGTTTCTAGCAACGTTGTTCTCTGTAAAAAAAAAAAAAAAAAAAAAAAAAAAAGGACGATTTACGGAAATACTACTGGTAATCTGGACGCCAGTACAATTTACTATTTTTTAACGGAAAAATTCCAGTAAATTCCAGGAAAATATGCAAAATCTTTTGGAATTTACGGAAATTTTTCCGTTAAAAAACAGTAAATTATACTGGCATCCGGATCACCAGTAGTACTTCCGTAAAATCGTTTTTTTTTTTTTTTTTCCTTTTACAGTATTGGAGTTAAATTCTGTTACAGGCGAGTTCCAATTTAATCTGGATGCGACATTCGATGTGTTTTTGTTGGAGCGAAAGGAGCACTCAAAATAATATCACACATTCTTTTTAAAAGATCACATTACGGACGAGATGGGTTGATGCTATAAACTGGAATTAGCATAGGTGGAAGTACGGTAGTGCATATCATCCGTAATGACACTTGGACGGCACGAAGTTATACAGACCAGATACTGAGACCTCATGTCGCATTTTACTTTGCAGCAATTGATGACTTCTTTTTTACCATGCATTATAATGCTTGACACTTGACAACATACAACTCGTTTTGTGTAGAAAATATTTAAAGTTGAAACAATAAAGCGTATGGGAATAACTTACATGCTCTACTGACCTTAATCCGATCGATCAATTTTCGGTCAAACTCGGACAACACATTGCAGCGATACTGAGTCCTTCTTTTATTGCCCGGGACTTGGAGATTGCAATTCTTGAGGAGCTGAAGAGTACTTTCCGGAAACTTATTGATGATAACGTCATCGAAAATCCGTGGAAAACTTTACCAACGTGTGGTAACTCAGGTCTATCTTCAGGTTTCAAATTCTGGACAAAACACGCGTTCCTGTTATGACGAGACATAAACATACACTTCTCCCAACAAGGAAAATAAATTTTTAATTCCAGAGCAAAAATCTATTGTCTAACATCACTAAAATATACTATACTAAAATTCTAGTTTTCTGAAAATGGTCAAGTAATTTATTTTAGCATTGTCTCTTCTTCTGAATTACTTATTTTGCTTTTCTTTCATATCTCATCCATCAAAAATGTATTTTTTGCACTGGGACCGTGGATACGACTCTGTCAAACAAGATAATAAATTACTTAAGACGCTCCTGGAAAGCTATTCCTTTTATCGCATCTTGCGGTCCCAATTGCCTTTCAAAAAATGTTGAAAATTTTTCCACCTGTATTCTAAGTATTTTTTTTTTATTATTGCATCTTCAAAGATAGCAAGGTGCAGAATGCGTACTTATTGTCCTTATTTGTCCTTATCTAGAATTTAAAGAATGAAAAAAGCAAGAACATCTCTGGAAACTGAATGTTGAAAAAAACATAAAAATGATATTAAAAAAATCAAGATTTTTTTTAAATTGTGGAAACAAGAAATATTAAGAATTTAAAAATCTCCCAAAAATGTACTTTTTCTCTAAATTCCCCTTCCCCCACTAAAAAAAAAAAAAAAAAAAAAAAAAAAAAAAATGTATAGTGAATTTTTGCGTCACCAAATCTCTCTCTTGGTATTCTTGCGCCTGTACATAGCTTTTTTTCATCAAAAATTGATATTTGGAAGCAAACTGGGACAGAGAAAAACTCTACACTTTTAAAAGTACGATGCGATAGAAAACCGGAAGAAATCATAGTAGTGACACATTTAAACGTACACTGTGCAATAGATGAAAAAAATGCTAAAAAATCTAAATATTTTAAAAATTTTAACCAAATAATTTGCTTATTTTCAGTCCTTTAGCTTTAAACACTTTATCGGTCTCTCCTCCTTTAAGGGGGCTCAGGCGTCGAAAACTTTTCAAAAAATCTATTTTTTTTTATGATCTAATTTGATTATTCATTTAACCCCTTAACTGCCGAAGCTTTAAAAAAAATCTTCAACTTTTGTGCTAAAAAAATTTACCACCACAAATTTTGGAAAATAATCTTCCCTTTATTTTATGGTAAAAGTTTCTTCTTGTTAATAAAGCAAAATTTTTAACTCAAAAAAAGTGGTTGTTTGATAGTTAACCCGGGAGAACACGCCCTTACCGAGGGTAGAAATAGTTTTAACTTAGTCACCAATAAAATCAAATTATAACCGTCATTTTATTTAGGCGGAGCCAATCCTTACAAATTTTGCGATAAAACCAGTTGAAGATAACTTTTAAAACATAAGTAGTTACAATTGCAAAAATCATACGAACTCCGGGTCAAAAAGACCCGACGCGTGTACTACCGGGTTAATTTCAGAAATATGCATTTATTTGAGCGAGACATATATTTACGCCCGGGGCAGTTAAGGGGTTAATTCTTAACTCAATGCAAAAAACCGCATACAAATATTTGCATTTTTAACGGAGTTATAAGCATTTATGTATCAACACTTTCATAGCCGCATCCATATAATTTCAACTTTAAGCCGCGTTTTCTCAAAACTTGATTTTTGATGACTAACACCAAGATTTAAAAAAAAACTATTTGATGCAATGGCTTACTTTTTTTTTGCATGCATATAACATCATTATCTAGATTATGAATTAATATATTTTAGATAGTTTAATATTTTGAGTATTTTTAATGGAAAAAAAGTTGTATTTTTTAGGGTTCTTTTAAATTTTCAACTTTGAGAGATTTTTTAATAATGTTTTTTTTTTATTAAGTGATAGTTATATCCTTAATTCATAATCTAGATTATGATGTTATACGCATGCAAAAAAAATTTAAGCCATTCCATCAAGTAGTTTTTTTAAATCTTGGTGTTAGTCGTCAAAAATCAAGTTTTGAGAAAACACAACTTAAAGTTGAAATTATATGGATGCGGCTTCGTAAGTATTGATACATAAATGCTTATAATTCCGTTAAAAATGCTAATATTTTTATGCGGTTTTTTGCATTGATTTAAGAATTAATTGATTAATCAAACTAGATTATAAAAAAAATCGATTTTTTGAAAAGTTTTCAACGTCTGAGCCCCCTTAAAGAAGGGCATGAAAGCACCTGTAATCAAAACCGTATCTTATGAAAAAGAGAAACTTGACAAAAGAAAAAGATAAAAAATACCAGAAGGCAAAAAACTTGTGAAAATTTTGATGTTGATTGGAAAACATGACCTTACTTTTCGAGGAATACAAGCTTTATGATACTTCTGGATTATAATCCTGCAAGTTCTTGGAATCCAACAGTAAGCGCCTCCCTCCCCCCTTCCTTCTTCTTCTTCTTTTTTTTTTTGTGCTCACAAAATCTACAACATAATTTTCCGTTAGTAATCTTCTCTTCATTTAATGACACAATTTTCCTAATTAAATAATTGTTATGAAATGTATTGTAATGTGTATGATGTGTGTAAAATGTATGTGTTTTGATTAAAAACATGTTTAATTTAAACATGGAAAAATCTATTATTAAATAAAGCGATAATTATATTGAGAAAATATCTGAGAATTTTTTTGAATTAAAAAAAAATGCTTGACACAGGACTTTGCAACTTCCAGGAATAAATGCCTGGGGTATTTTTCTCAATTGTCGAAATTTAAATATTTCCATTAGTTTTTAGTTATGATCAGATTTTGCAAATCATGGGGAGAGTGTGCTGAGAAAAGTAAATCCAGTAAATTATTTTAGTGATTTTATTATTGCGTTCTTCCCTATCTTGGAATTTCTGAAAAATTTATGCAGATCTGCAACGAGATAACCCTTAGACCCCAAAACTACCATCAGTAAAAAATCTTATCTATCCATCTGTCTGTGTATCTATCTATATCATTTTTTATGGAAGGGATCTTATTGAATTACAATGGAGTCTATGGGAATTTGGCGAAATATTGCAAATAGCGCCAAGTTCGTGTTACTTTTGTCGAGTAATTTTGATCGCCAAATTTGATGATGTATCGTCAAGTTGGCTACAAATGTGGCGACAGATCTGGATTTCCCCGATGATAATCCCCTCCCCTGCGGTTTTGCGATATCTACTTAGAAAGATAAATGAATTCAAAATAAATAAAAATGTAAAATAATACTCAAGTGGCAAGTTATTGATAGGACTAACTCTTACAATTAGTGAAATTAGTACTGAACTTCGAAAGCTACCTGTGTTTATAGGCCAACCCGGCATCGATTTTTTAAATTATTGAAGCTAATTTTTTGGTGAACTTTTGTAGAAGCTTTTAATAGTAAAATATCATTTCAACATTTTATGGGTACATGAAGTCATTTTTCAAGTATACAAAATGCCTCTTCCTACAAGATACTCGCAAAAGTAATTGCTGGAGAGATTTTAAGAGAAATTGAATTTATCTCACTTTTAACTGATTGGTAACTGATTCTTATAATGTTAAAGAAATACACTTAAAAAAACTGTAGCCTTCAGGAGCACCACATCTACTGTATTTGGAGCCTAGGGCAAAAAATCTCCTTAGTTTTTTTTTCCAATTTCCTGTGCATTGGTGATAAGAGGAATTAACTGGTTACCTCTTATTAATTACACCAAAATTAATGATAAAAAAATCTTTAGAATTTTTAGAAACCAATAGACTGGGAAAAATGTCTACTAAATATTGTTATGTATAAATTATGTTTCCGAAGTCCCCTACATTATATATATATATGTATATATATATATATATATATATATATATATATATATATATATACAGTGTCTCAAATAAGTGATGGGACACTTGTGCTTTACAAAAGGAAACTAATCAAATAAATTAAAAAAAACATGTACACATTTTTTTGTGGGTGTGTTTCATATTTAAATTTAGTAAAGATTATTACATAACATACATTTTGTCAAAATATTAAAATATTAATTTAATAAAAATACAAATGTTTAGAACGGAGCAAAAAATAGCTCACATAAGTGATGGGACACCATTATATATGCAACAAAAATCGTCTGAAATAAGCAATAAAAATATTCTTTGGGGTTTTATTTTTACTTAAAAGCAATTTGCAATAATTTATAAAATCGTCTGCAGTATTTCTCTCCAGTTTGTTTTGGAATTTTTGTGTTTTTTAGCTCTGTGTAGCCATGAATGCTAAACGAAAAGAAACTTCGCCTGAAATTCGAAAATTAGTTATTAATTTGCATATTGAACGTGGAAAATCTATTAGAAAAACTGCTGAAACAGTTAACTTGAGTCGTTCAACAGTTTTCAATATCGTTAAACGATATAAAAAGAATAATATGATTCAGGATAAAAGAAGACCTGGCCGACCATCAAAGCTATCCAATGGAATAAAGCGAATTATCGTTCGAAATATTAAAAAAAATCCAAGAAATAGTGCTTCAAAAGTTGCTGCTGATTTACAAGCATTATATGGAATAATTGTTAATCCTGAGACTATTAGAAGTGTAATTCGATCTGCTGGATATCACGGTAGAGTAGCCAGGAAAAAAATTCTTCGTAAGTGAAAAGAATAGAAAACTCAGACTAGCTTTCGCAAAATCCAACATAAATAAGAATTCTGATTACTGGAATAAAGTTATATTTGCTGATGAGAGTAAATTTAATATATTTGGTTTTGACGGTAGAATCTTGGTGTGGAGAAAAACCAGGGAAGAATTTCGCAAACAGAACTTGGTACCAACAGTAAAACATGGTGGAGAGGAGTTATGGTATTGGGGTGTATGTCGTCCGCTGGAGTTGGTAATCTTGTTTTTATTGACAGTATAATGGATCAGTACAAGTATATTGATATTTTAAAGCAAAATTTGAAATCTTCAGCACGAAAATTGAACCTTCATAACGATTTTAAATTCTACCAGGACAATGACCCCAAGCACACTGCTCTGAACGTTAAACTCTGGCTGCTATATAATTGTCCTGAAATAATAAAAACACCACCACAATCTCCAGACTTAAATCCCATAGAGAATATTTGGCAAGAATTGGAATCAAGAATTCGCAAACACACCATTTCTTCAAAACAACAACTAAAATCGGTGCTTCAAGAAGAATGGGGTAAAATTACTCCAGAAATCACAAAAAAATTATTCGAATCCATCCCAAAAAGATTAAATCATGTTTTAAAAGTAAAAGGAAACCCAACAAAATATTAAAACCTTTTAAAAAGTAAAATTTTTGGATAAATATTTGATGGAAAAGTAAGTGTCCCATCACTTATGTGAGCCATTTTTTGCTCCGTTCTGAACAATTGTATTTTTACTAAATTAATATTTTAATATTTTGACAAAATGTATGTTATGTAATAATTGTTACTAACTTTAAATATGAAACACACCCAAAAAATTTTTGCACATGTTTGTTTATTTATTTTATTGCAGTTTCTTTTTATAAAGCACAAGTGTCCCATCACTTTTGTGAGACACTATATATATATATATATATATATATATATACCGACTTTGAATTTTCAAATAATAATACCCATTTTGGACATCTTATTTGAGTTTCTTGGAATCAGACAGTTAAAAAATGCCATTGTATATCCATATTATCGTAAATATCCTGGCCAATATTCTTCCTTCAGGGAGAATATTATCCATAACGTGGTTACAGAAGTGAAAAAGATAGAAACATTTTTAATCTAAACATTTAATACTAACTGATTTTTAAATGTGTAACTGATCTGACTTATGAATTCTAAAAACAACCGTCATTTGTTACGACAGCAATGGATGAAACCATGGTAATAAAAAAATTCTGCATTCCGATGGAAAAGTATGGCATCCCGATTACAGAGATAACCGTTTTCATACTGATAACATCATTCTATCTTAGCCTTTCGTAACTTGGCATTATTTTTAGGTGTTCGTAATTATGTCAATACGTAGCACGTATATTCGTCATCCAGTCCGTCTGTCGGCATATAACAGAGCAAAAACTACCTAACCAAATCCTTTGAAATTTAAAATATATAATTGGTGCATATTTGGTGAATAAATTTTGTCGGGTCATTTTAAATTTTATGAAAATCGGATGCATAATTTAATTACAGGGACAATCAAAAGTATTCCGTTACGTTAAGGCCAATAGGAAAAAAGTATACATTCTGTAGAATCTGGTGTGCAAAGAATATTTGTTATTAATTTACAGGGCCACAAAAAGTATTTCATTACATAATGATATAGGGCATAGGTTCTCAACCATTTCTGGATCACCGCCCCCTTTATAAGAGAAAAAATGCCAACGCCCCCCCACCCTCTTCCATAATAATTAATTATACAAAATATTAAAATATTATTGCATATTATCTATATTTTATCTGTCTATCTATCCATTAAGAATCATAAAGTAGAAGTTAATTTAAATGACCATCAAATGTAGTTAAAAATTGTTTATTAAAAATTGAAAAATAAACAGAAAACCAATAAGAATTTAAAAAATAATGAAATGGTTCAAGCTGATGGAGTTTTAACAATTTGTTCATGCTGGATTCAAATTTATTTAACTTCAATCACAAACTGTCAGGCTCAAAGATGTTTGTTCCTTTTCTTATACAGTAAATTAGTTATTGCACGGAACCCACTCTCAGCCAAATATGATGAAGGAAAAACAATTAAAATTTATGTACTCTCACTTACGGCCAAAACTGCATATATTTCAAGCGTTCCAACTCCTATGGAAGAGCTGTCCGCAAGATTAAAGGCGGGGTCAAGGCATATGCCATCTAGCGGCAGGGGTGCATAACTAGAGGATTATTAAGTAGAGGATTATGGCAGTTTCTTTTGTGTGAATGGCAACAAAACTTTTTTGTTTCTATAAAATGTTACTTCAAAATATTTCGTAGAATAAGTTTTAGGTTTGAAATATTGTAAATAAATATAGAATAAATAAGTGTAGTACGACTAAATATTAACATAAAATATACTAAGATGAAATATCATTTAACTATGCGATACAAATATTGCTGATTAAAATATGTTCGATTTTAATTACGCTTTTAATCTAATGAAAGATGACTCATTAAATTTTGTAAGTACTTATTATATAAATGCAGAATTTTGAAATAGTGTCACATTTTAGTAATTTTTTGATGAGCTAAATTATACAAAATGATATACACCGTAGTATTTCATATGATAATATAATATTTATCAATATTTAGAAATGTATAGAATTTAATACTAAATAAAATATTCAACTTTTATTTACAACAAGCTGCATTTTTTATTTACCAATTTCAGACGATAAAAATCCAATGTTTTCTTGGTCGTATCGACTTTTATTATTTAACTTGCAAACTTTTCATTCTTTTAATTTAAAAACCTATTTATTATACGTATATTCGGAATAACTTTAATTTTAAATGTATGTATTAAATGTTGTTTTGTTAAACAAAGAAATATTGTTAACTTATTTGTTTAAATATTTAACGTTCTAGACAATAATTTTCCTAAAATCGTTGCTTAGACTCTCTCTTTTTTTTTTTTTTTTTTTTTTTTTTTTTTTTTTTTTTTAACAGACAAAGCCATTTTGAGAGTTCATATTAAAAATTCATTCATAAATTTCAAGCTATTCTCTCAATCATGACAGATTAATCAAGTCTACGAGGTTTATTGCAAAATATTTTTGCTATAGTTTGTTTCGGTAAAGTCATGTACATTTAAAAAAATAGTCACAATATCATTTTAATTTTGGGAGAAAAAGTACTAACTTAGTAGTCATAAGTACCATATAATGCTACGAAAAATATTGACTTTTACCCTAAAATTAAAATGACAATGAAACTTTTTTAAAAAACACAGATCTTTTTAATTAAAAATATGTGTATTTAAAAAAAAGTCTCATTATTATTTTAATTTTAGGGTAAAAGTCAATATTTTTCGTAGCATGATATGGTACTTATGAGTACTAATTAGTACTTTTTCTCCCAAAATAAAATTAAAATGATATTGTGACTATTTTTTTAAATGTACATGACTTTATCGAAACAAACTATAACAAAAATGTTTTGCAATAAACCTCGTAGACTTGATTAATTTGTCATGACTGAGAGAAAATTCAGAAAATATGCGCAAAAGATATGGAGATAATAAACATCTGCGCATACATGACGTCAAACCCACGTCATCCTCTAGTTACGCACCCCTGCCGCTAGATGGCATATGCCTTGACCCCGCCTTTTGTTTACGACAGATTCCAGCATTAAGTTGGTACGCTCTAGCAGCTCTGCTTACGGCTGTATTGGCTTTTGAAGTTAGAACTCTTGGTATCCATTTCTGAATAAATATCAATGTCAAGAACTAACCAAGTATGAAGTTTGGTGAAAATCCATACGTGAGTTCTTGAGATAGAGTTGTTGCAGAAATCGTGAGAAAGGCAGCATAGTAGCACAACCTGTTGAGAAATTTTCAACAAAATGTAAACAACATCCATTCATATCAAGGACTAGCAGAATCTGAAGTTTGGTGAAAATCTGGGCAGTAGTTCTTGGGATAAAGCTGTTGCATAAATCGAGAAAAAGGCAGCATAGAAGCGCCACCTGTTCAGTGATTCACACCAAAAACTAATCAGCCTCAATTCATATCAGTGATTACCTGAATATAAATTTTTGTTGAATTCCGTGCAGTAGTTGTTGAGATAGAGAGCTCACAAAATTCATGTCACACAAATACAGAATCATATACTCACATCACCACAGACTCACAGACAGACATTTTGTAAAAACATGCTCCTTGGAATTTGTGACCCCCTAAAACATGTAAATCTGTCGAAAACCGGAATTAGAAAAATTTCTCGAATCCAATACTTTCATGTAAAGATAGAAGAAAGTAAAAATAGAACATATCTTTGTCTTTTCTATCAGTACTCATTTATTCAAATGCTCTTGTAGGCTAGAAAGTTCCATGGCTTCATTTGAAAAAACCTTTTGGCAAATTAAGCACATAGTTAACGATTGGTTTGTAGAAGAGTGCTTAGATCCATATTTTAAATACTCAATAGTGTACTGTCGGTATTTCTTCTTTGATTACTGTAAAATACCGTTAATACGCCTTCCCCTAACTTTATAAAAAAATTTAAATTTTCAAAAAATCCAAGAAAGCGTTCCCTCCCCCCCCCCCTAAAGATTGCTGATAAAACGTAAATTACGTCCAAAAATCGCGGAAAAAAGGAAAATACGTCAAAGAAGTGCGAAAAAAAAGGGGGGAATTTATCTAATGATCGCTAAAAAAATGCAAATTTCGTTATAGAATCACGAAAAAAAGAACACTAATTTCTTCAAATGATTGCGAAAATTCGTTAATTTCATCCAAGGATCGCCAAAACGAACATTTCAGCGAAAGATTGCAGGAAGAAACGCGAATTACGTCAGATCTAAAAAAATGCTATCAAAGGATCGCTAAAAAACGCGAATTATGTAAAAAACTCTCTCTCAGAAAAAAAAAGATAATTACGTTAAAAAAAATCACGAAAAAAATCTTGAATTTCTTGAAGGATCGCCAGAAAACGCCCTTTTTGTCAAATGATTGTAGGAATAAAATACGAGTATGTCAGATTTATAAGAAAACACAGTCAAAGGATCGCGAAAAAAGCGCAAATTTCGTCAAGGATCGCGATAAAAAATGCGAATATCACCAAAAGATCACAGTAAAAATGCAAAATAAGTCAAACGATCTCAGAAAAAGAGAATTTTGTCAAAAGATCCCGGAAAAATCGAATTCTGTTTAAAATCTCGAAAAAAATGTGAATTTCGTCAAAAAGGCGCTAATTTTGTTTAAAAAAAAACAACCGTAAAAACGCGCATTCCGTTAAAGAATCGCGAAAAAAACGCCCATTTCATCAGAGGATAACGAAAGAAAAGCGCTGAAAAACACAGATTTCGTCAAAAGATTGCGGTGGGGAAATGCAATTTTCGTTAATGAATAGCGAAATGAACGCAAATTTCGTCACGCATCGCGAAAAACTCTGAAAATTCCATCAAATATCGCAAAAAACTCCGTAAATTTCGTCAAATATCGCAAGAAAACCCCGCAAATATAAAAAAATGCAAATTTTGTAAAAAGATTGCTGGAAAATCCCGTGTAAGCGTCCCCTCTGACTATTTTCCGATTTTTTGTCACTTTGGGGGGTGGGAGGCGAACGAACGGTATTTTACAGTAAGATATTTTGAAATATAAAAAATTTCCTATTTATGTTTAAATAAATTTACTTTTGAACAAATTTATAGATATAATGATTTTTATCACTTTCACTAAGAACAAACTAATTTCTTAAACTGTTTCAAATCACGGGTTCGTTTAAATATCTCTGTTCAGGTCTATGCCGCAAACTACAGAATTTTTCTAAATACAGGTTAATAAAAAATAATTTTTTTTAATCTTTAGTCAGCCAATTATCGCGAATTTTGTGCTCCACAATTTTTAAATTCATAATGATTTTTAATGCAAGTAATATAGATTTTTCGTGTTTCACTGAGGTGACATTCATGAAAGAATTGAAACTACAATGTTTTTAGCCTAATATAACACAATTTTGTTCTCCGCGATTTTAGTCTTTCTACGTGTTCCACGGACATTAGTAAAATAAATTCACTCCCTACCCCCTCCTCTCAGATATATGTTCGTCTTTATAGATTTCCATTTAAAGGTGCAGTTAAGGTTTTTGTGACGGACCGGGCAATGCAGAGGATATCAACTATTTTTATTAGATTCGTTCCTAAATAGGTAGGTATGCCATGACCGCCCCCCTTGACTGTCCTAACACCCCCCCATTTTTCCCTGGACCCCCTACTGCCCCCCTAGAAGGCTCCAGCGCCCACTGGGGGCGATACCGCCCCCGTTGGGAACCTATGATATAGGGGGAAACATTATTTGGGGCGAGTTTTAATAATGTTAAACAATTTCACATTGTATGAAATTGATATACGTTGCTGAGGTTTACTACAAGTTACTTCCTGTATAACAGAAAGCAGATAGTATTTACAGGGAAACACAAAAGATTTCGGATACTCTACTGTATCCGAAGTACTGTATACTATTACATCAAGATCTGAACATTTTTAAAACTTCCTTATAGTAAGAACGCACTTCATTTGCTACGCTTAACGTGCAATTTCCAACTTGTTTTGAACAGTGTACGTTAGTATGTTTTTAGAGGGTGTGAAGTGTGAACGGCTGTTGACGGGCGTAGCTCGCAGGGGGAAGAGCTCCTTTGTAGTTTATAATAATGTAAAGTTCAGATGATCTAATTCTACCGAAGATCTTGTGAATGCACATTCTATGTTACACCACTTTTCCAAAATGTTTGTATTGTAATCCTATAATCAGATAAACAGGGCTGCCACAGGCGACTATTTTTTAATTCATACTGACACCAGTTTATCTAAACAAAAATCTTTGACAACATTTGCAAGAAAAATATGTTTCAAAGTTTTTGTTAAAAAAATATTGGGGCGAAAAGAATATAAAAATAGTTGCTTGTAGCAGTCCTGGATAAAAGCCTTTTTCACATTTGTTACGCATGTGTATAACCCTTTTTTTCAGCAAAAAAAAGTTGAATTTTTAAGCAAGCTGAAAAAGAGAAAAATCTTCGAACTTTTAAAAAAGGGATGCGTTAGAAAAACGGAATAAATCATCGTACGGGACTAATTTATACGTTCACTGTATAATAGGCTTAAAAAATGCTAAAAAAAGTAAAACGTGCTTGCTTGTAAAACGTACAATCTGGCAATTCTACTTAGACAGAAAATAACAGCAGACAACAATGTCATGAATGAATTAACAGAAGAATAAGAATTGGATGGAGAATTTATTTGGGAAAATAGTATTGTTCTGAAAAGTAACAAGCCTGTCCTTGAAAAGAAAAGTATTTAACTTATGTGTTTTGCCTGCACTTACTGATAGGGCGGTGAAATGTATAGTAACAATAGGTGTTAATAGGAGAGAAAAATTATAATCTGAATAATAAAGTAAAAGTTTTGTTATCATCGAGAGAATTAAACGGCTATAACGGAAATAGACAGGGGCCCAAGACAACATATGGAATACAAACACATACAGAATATTCTAGAAATTAGTATATGACGAAGAAGATGACCTCACGCTTCAGATAAGATGGAGGGTCCAAATCAGAAAATTTGTTGAAGTTAATTGGATGACCAAAGCATTAGACAAGAAAAAATGTGATAACCTGGTGGAAAACGATATACATCAGTGGATTGAAAACGATTGTTGCTGCTGCTGATGATGATAATAATGACTAAATATTATTTATGTATTTCTCGATTGAGTTTTAAAAATTGTATTTGAATCCCCCTAGATAATAGAAACAGTATCCTCTATATAATTCTAATTGAAGCTGCTTGAACTATGTTGTAAAAGTTTTAAATCGAAAAATACATACATGTAAAAAGTTAATCCATAAAATAAATTCATACATATATTTTGCATTAAATGCAGCCTTCAATAGTTAGAAATGTAGTTAGAGCTATTTCGATTGATATTAACTACGAGTGGCAATAGCCACAGCTCTGCAGCTTTGTGTTCTAAGAAAAAGGTTATCGGTGGGAAGCAGAACTGAAATATTTTTCACCGTTCTTATCTGTATATCCACAGCGTACGCGATACGGGCTATTAAACTGGAGTCTATGAATCTTTTGGTGATCCACAGTGAATGGTATTAGATTTGTCAGTTAGACTCTGAGAAAATTAAAACGTTATTGCATTTATATGTTATGCATTATGTTATGTATGATTACGCAAATCGTACACATCAGTCATTGCTGCTTTTTTTGCTAAGGTGTCCATGAAACAAACATGATTAGAAACCACTAGATACTTCAGCCATCCAAATACAGCAAATCTTGTACCTATGGGAGGATTATTTTAAATTACCTCGTTTGAATTTCGATATTTTAAAATAATTTCTTCATGCATTCCCTAGCTTAAGTCAATCTCTACAAAGACCCCTTCTTACTTCCTCGATTTTGGTTGCAGATTTTTTTAAAAATAAAAGATAATTTCATTTTCAGAATCGGTTTCTATGGATCATGTACAGGGATGCATAAAAGAATTTCTCTACCTTTTCTGCTATAGATTGTTATTGTTGAAATCTAGTTGCTCTGTTTTTAACGGGGAAATTCTCTTGCACTATTTTTATATTGGAACTCCCTCCATAATATATGCTTTACTCATATATTATGAATTTACGCACTTACATGAAGTCCAGGTGAGTAAGAAAGTCAGAATTATTCCATGTCTGATCCGAATGCTTTGTTTGTTTTTGGCCTATAGACTGCTTTATCCATCTATCTATCTATCTATCTATCTATCTATCTATCTATCTATCTATCTATCTATCTATATATATATATATATATATATATATATATATATATATATATATACCTAGTGTCCCAAAAATGACTAATGGATTTTAAAGTTCAATAACTTGCAAATGGTGACAGCAATTAAAAAAATTTTTGCAGGAGGGTTATGTATAATGTCAGGAGTTTTTTTACCGTAATTTTTTATTTTAGTTCGAATTTCAAACAATAGATGGCGCTGACGGCAATTGAAGCCCAGGTCGACGCCGAAACTGAACTCACTCAGCACTGATCACCTGGCCTTCAATCGCCGTCAGCGCCATCTATTGTTTGAAATTAGAACTAAAATAAAAAATTACAATTCAAAAACTCCTGACATTATACTTAACCCTCCTGCAAAATTTTTTTAAATAGCTGTCACCGTTTGCAAGTTATTGAATTTAAAAATCCATAAGTCATTTTTGGGGCACTCGGTATATATATATTATAAAGGCCAAACGTATATGTGCATAACGCATACGTCATTTTGCGCATGGCAACACTTTCAAATTTTAAATGAATTTTGGTATTGCAATTTTTGTTACTAAAATTTTTTTAGCTTCTTAGCACATTTTCAATTTTTACACCATCGTGTAGGGAAAAAAATGTACTTTTAAATGAAATTTGTTTGAAAGCTGTATCTTAATTTGTTTTTGAAATATTAATTTTTTTGTAGCTTTTAATACCTATTTTCTAATCGTGGCAACAGGAGTACTCCATTTCTATTTAAAGCAAAGAAAAAAGGGAAAAAATTGAGTGCTGTATCTTTATGTTGCCATTTTCTCATTAAAAGAGAAAAAAATAGAAATTTAAATATCTTCTGTTATAAAACCTGGTGAATTTTGACTTCATTTACAAAATTTGATTTACACGTAAAATAATATCAACAGTTTAATATCTATTTCAGCTAATAGCCCCATTGAGACTTCAAGCTTTGAATCAAAAATATCAAATTAAAATGTCATTTTTTTTTTTTTTTTTAAACGCGAATACAGATGTGAAATGTACATTTGTAAATTTTGATATGGTGAAAATGATGCTGGGTTTAGATTTCACGGGAAAATGAAAAAATTCTATGATTGAGTCAAAGTTGAATAAATTTTGCTTTTTATCATTTTGGAATACTAGCATAAGAACCTTAATTGATAACTTTATCATAATAACATATCTTTATTATTTTTTACTGCTTACATATACGATTAAAGTTTAATTTTATTTTAACAATTTCTACAACTGCGTTTTATAGAAATAGTATTTTGTTAATTTGACGATAAATATCGTTTGTTTAAGACGTATCAATATAAAATGCATTTTTTACTATAACTAATTTTGTAGGTTTATTATAAGTTAATGAAACAGTTCCTTCTTAAACATTTTCTTTCGACAAAATTTGACAGGATCTACCTTGTACTAATAAAAGAACAAAACGCTCTGTGTGTGTGTGCATGTCCGTGTGTCTGTGAGGGCTAGCAAAATCTGCGGCACGTACAAGGCTGAATTTTTTTTTGAAAGCAGCCCAAAGTCTGTCCTGATGCACCTGCTATTCAGAATTTCAAAATTCTAATTATTAGCTGAGTAATTAATTAAAATTTAGAACTCACTCTCATCAAAAAATAATTTTTTTTCGCCTTTTTCGCGCTTCGTTTGCTTATGGTTGGTTGGTTGGTTGAATAAATTTTTTGACGCAATAATTAAAAATTTGGGACAGAATTAAAGAAACCAGTTTAAAAGTGACTGTTTTTTCCCAAAGACCTTTAAAATTTATAGACCGGCAAACATCCATTTTAATTTAGGATTTTGATCACAGTTGTTGTACGTCAGAATGTATGTGTGGTTAATGTTGCAGTGCAAAAGAATGCATGCAAAAGAAAAAAATATACGAGACTTTTCTAGGAGTTATTTTTTTAAATCATTGATTAAATTTAAATGTAATCTATTTAATTAAAAATTTTTTATGGCTTTAAATTGCTTTTAAAACGAAAATAAAATGGCTGTTATGCCGAATCTATGTTCGAATCGGCAAACGATTAATACACCATAATAATTTATCAAATAGCAAAGCAAATTATTTCTACTTAATGTATTTCTGTTGCTCGATAAAACCAGACGATTATTAAAATGATGTTGTCAAACTTGGCTTTTTGAAACAAATTTCCGGACGTGATAGACCAATGAAGATCGCCATGAGACAACAATTTTTTGTAAATTAAGGCTTTTTCCGAATGAAATTTTTAGTTTCGGATCGGGTTTATGTCCATGGAAATTATTTTGTTCTGTTCGAATCCGGTCATAGTTATTTTTTATTAAGGGTGTATTCGAAAAAAACGCTTTTCCATCTTCAACAGCTCGAAATTTTCCGATACAATTTCAGACACATTTTTAAACGTAGAAACATGAAATTTGCTGAGAGGTTTTTTGAAGGGACGTATGAGGTGCCGAATGATGTTTTTTTACGCTCAATTCATTAGAATTTGAGTTATAAACAATTATTTTCTCAGTATGACCCCTTTTTTCGTTCTCAAATCTCCCGCTTGGGAAAAATCGGTTCGAAATGCCGTTTTTGATTGCTTTTTTTGCAATATTTTCTGCATTTATCAAAGAATCGACAATTACGGCATCTTGTGTACTTTCCAAATAAGAGATTTTGAAAGTTTGGTGTATTTGAGAGCAATAATGAGTTCAAAAATAAATAGGAAAATAGGCAGTTTGAATCGAAATACACCCTTAACTTCGTGATTTTCGGAATTGACTCGGTTCAGATTTCGGGGTTTTTCAAATTGAATTTTTTTGTTCGGCTCAAATAACATGTACACAGAAATTATTTTGTTGTAATTGTATCGGGTTATGGTTCATTGGAATATTTTTGTCTGTTCACCAGTTTGAAATTCAAAATATTTCATTTGATATTTCTATGTGAAAAAAGTAATTAGTTATATGACTTAGCAGTGATTTTTACAAATAAATATCAACACTTCAACACGAAAATCACGCAATCGCTGCACATATATTCCCTCCCGCGTTTCCCATTGCAGTCATTTTGAGCATTTTTACAGCTAAATATAAGCTTTTTTTTTAACCATTTTCTCACACAGTCGGTGGCCACGTATTTCAGACAATGTATTTCCATATATTTCGAGTTAAAGCGAAAATCATACAAATTTCAAGTTCGTTTAATATTATTATTAAAGTTCCGGGCAACGCCGTGCGGGTCAGCTAGTACTATATATTTTACACATGAGTTTTCTTTATTGTCTTATTTGAAACCTCCCATGAAGCCCAGGTAGGCAAAAAGTCAACATTCTGTTCCACGTCTGATCCGAATGCTTCGTTTGTCTCTGGCCTACAGACCAGGGCAGGGTCTAGTTTAATCTTTTTAAATAGTGAAATTATGTTACATTATACTGGAAGTGTTGGAAAGGACTTCATAATATATGCTTTATGCATTATTTTTCTCCATTGTTTCATGGGAACCGCCCATGAAGTCCAGATCAGCAAGAAAATCAGAATTGTGTTTCCGCATCTGTTCTAATGCTTCGTTTGTCTCTGGCCTATAGACTAGGTCCCAGTTTCGTCTTTTTAAATAGCAAAATTCTGCTGCAGTATCCTGAAAGTGTGGGGACGTCTTCATAATATATGTTTTGCGCAAGATTTTTCTCTATCATTTTATTTGGGAATCGGCCATAGACCTCAGGTGAGCAAGAAAGTCAGAATTCTGTTTTCATGTCTGTTCCGAGTGCTTCGTTTGTTTTTGGCCTACAGTCCAGGATCCAGTTTCATCTTTTTAAATAGTGAAATTCTGCTGCAGTATATTGGAAGTGTTGGGACTTGCTTCATAATTATAAGTATAACGACTATCATAGTTGATGCCATTCTCTAACAGAACTAGTTTTTATTTTTCCAATTTTGGTTACATTTTTTTTTGAATGAAAGTATCTTCTAAAAATATGGAACCAAAATCAAAAAACTAAAAAAGCTCGGTTGGTGGTAAATGGACAGTAAAATAACAATTCATGTTTGTGTCAAGTTAAATAAGAAACAGAAGAAATAAAGCTTGACAAATTTATTTTTATTGATATAATTCTCTGCTTTATCAACAAATTTTGTAAGGAAGCAACATCATTTGTCCTGCAATGAATTTACAACACTAAGTAATGAATCGGATCCCAAATCAAGCTGCGTTTGTTGCACAATGCCTCTCGATTGTCTAGAGTTTGTTTATATACTTAGGAAAAAAAATGTTCTCAAACGTGGTACAACATCACACAGTAGGGATCTAATTAATCAACTAGTAAATTGCAAAGAGCTATCAAACGGCATTGGCTTTCGAAAATAAATAAAATTGCTGACTGTTTTGATATCAGAAGTTAGATAGCACTTTGTAACCACTATACTATTAATTGTGTGCGGCCGTTAACTAAATGCATTATTATTATTTTTATTAACTTTTTGTGAAGAAAGGCTTTTTGTTTTCAGTACTCCAAGTGATTAAATGAGATGAAATGTTTTAACTATGAATAAGTTTCAAATCTATTTATGATTTATAAAAACATATGTTTTAAATTTGGCAGTTTTTTTTTAAAATTTCATTAACTGTCTCTAACGTTCAAAGCAACGATGTATTAGAAAAAAATCTAACTAAATTTTTTTATTCTTTTACTACAAAGATCTAATTAATCAACTAATAATTAGCAAAGAGATATCAAATGGAGATGATTCTGGAAACTTTTTTTTTGTCAGAGATTAAATAGCACTTTGTAACCACTATACATTTTTAATCGTGTACGGATATTAACTAATTGCATTATTTTTATGTGAAAGAGTTTTTATTCTAATAATTGGAGTAGTTAAATTTGATAAAAAATATTTGTTAACTACTAACAAGTTTTCGAATAAATTTTGGATTTACAAAAATTAAGTTTTAAATTTGGCAGTTTATGATATTTCATCTTTTTGATTCGAGGTAAAATTTTATTTAAAATAAAATAAACTAACATAGAGCATTCGTTTTTGTTATTTTGTTCATTTGTTTAAAAACTCTTTTGAGTTCTATAAATACACATTTAAAGTTTTCCGAAATTTTTTTTAATACATTTTTTATAATAATGCAAACATCGTTTTAAAAACTTTCTTTATAAAATTTGTGCATATTTTAAATTGATTAAAAAATTAACAATTGCAATTTTGTATTTAAAATCCAAGTAATGATATAATTGATTATTGGTTAAAGGATTCAATGAATATATATATTTTAAAAAAGTTTCGAAATATTCCTTTTCATTTCAATTGTTCTAAATAGCTCTATTACTCCAAGAAATATTATTAGTTGAACTTTAACTTTACAGTGGCCACTATTTACACGAGAAACTCTAAACATTGAGCACTATTCTCAGTTCCTACTGAATATAAGTAATCAAAGAAGATTAACAAGTATAGTAAAAAAGTACACCACAAGGCTTGTTTTGCCCTATGTGATTGAATTAAAATATATATAAAAGAAATTAAAGAAGTGGAAAACAACTTGCATTTAGTTTATTTATTCAGAGCTTGAGGATTTTAAGTTATGAATTCTAAGTGTTTTGTTAATTATTTACCATTCTTACAAAAAATAGAAAATCTCAGAGATCTAGGTTGCAAGAGAATTCGAAAATATTCGAAAAAGCACCTGATGATTTAGATTAAATTTAACCAAATAGTTTGTTGCAATAAAATTATAAAATTAATTTTACAATAATTTCTTAATAATTAAATTAAATATTTTAATAAATATAAATTTCCCAAAAATTGTAACATATTGATATCTAAATTAAAACCAAAACATCATTACACAAAGATATAGTGTAACTTAAAGATATTTTTTTGCCTTTTAAAAACTTTCTAGATTACATGTGCATTAAAAAATCCAAACTTTTATGTATGTCTAATCGAAAATTTAAAAGAAAATACATGTTACTAACCTTTTTTAACTAGCACCTATTTTCATAGTAAATGCAAAACGTAAATTTCTATACAGAGTCTATTGTTACTTTTATTATTTAAGCTTTACATTACCGTATATTTCGGCGTATAACGTTTTGATACAAGAAAAATTGATCAAAATTTACAGGTTCGTAAATCGCTTATAAAATAAAAAGCTAAAAAATTAAGAAAAAAAAATATTATAAGCATGCGAATCAATATCGCAAGTGAACATGCTATTTACCTACAGTGAATTTAATAATGTTTGTTATCGTGTTACATAAATAGTATTAGTTATTATATTTTTTAACATTTCATACTGTATTTTTACAAAATATCCCATGAATCTTTTTTTGCAAAGAAAGTGGTATACGTAATAAAATACACCAATAAATGGATTTTTCCCACTAAAAGTTTAGGTGCAAATTATACACCAAGGTGGGTTATACGCCTGAATATACGACATTTAATGCTATATCAACAAGAATAAAATTTTTTATTGATCTGTTCTAATAAACAGAGGTATGATAAGTTAGAACAAATGTTCTAGCATTAAAAAAGCTAAGACCGAAAAATAAAAATAAATAATAATAATAATAAGAGCAAAAATTTGCAATCATACCTATGCACGCAATGAATTTTACAAAGTTATTATTCATCAGAATGATGGGTTTAAAATAATTTAATGATATGAAACAAAACAAGGAGAATAAACTAAGATACGTATTCTGAAAGTTGGCTCTTTTTGTATATTAAAGGAATAACGATACAAAAATACTAATTAAAAGCAATCTCTTAAAAATGTAGCAAGAGCATGAAGTAGAATTATCAATTAAACAAGTAAAATGAATCAGTAGAAATTTGCTGACGATATTTTTACCATGCTTAACATCCGCTATTATTGATCTGATTGCCCTGCTTTGTGATGCTGTACATGTTTTGCCACACTTGGAACAAAAAGAATCTCTCTCTCTTTTGCGAGCAAAATGGCAGCCTGCAGCTTAGGTGGACATCTGAATCTAACTGCTTGCTCATGATAAATACAGAAAACTCAGTGCACGACTGTAATCCCCTGTAGCCACTGAAGAATTATTTACATATAACAAGGGGATAGCAATTACCACATAGACGATATCCAGCAAACCCACGGTTTCGGGTGGAAATAATTCCTTTCAGTTCTCGGAATAGGGATTTGCAGCAGCTGGTTTAGTAAACTATTTATCTGTTCTTTGCAGAAGAACTTGATGCCTCTACAGGACTTTCAAGCCTCGTTAAAGAAAGTCTGATGTAATATCTATATTAAAATACAAAAATATTTGCAAAAACATCACTAACACTCGGTGGCAACGGTCTTTGCTACCGTTCTTGCGTTTATCAAATTAATCATTGCTTTTTTCTAATTTAAATAATTTTTAACCATTAAATTTTATTTTAAATATCATATGAATATGATATAATTTAAACTTTTATATCACTGAATAAAGAAAAAAATACGTTCGAATAAAATTTGTTCGACAACTGTAATTCACTTTACTAAATTTTTCTTTAAAACTTTTTAAAAATAATTTTGTAGCATGATTTTATAAAATTTAGTCTCAACAATGAATATTTGTTTGTGACAAAATGTTGATGAATTTCGCAGGTGATATAAAAAATACATTAAATGTAAAAAATATAGTACAATTTTAATTAAATATGATTCCTCCCGGCCATGTTCTGTGTACCGGGCATTAAATTTAGTAACTAGGGTATCTCGAAGGTGGATCCTCTGGTTTATTTAAAATACCTATTAATAACAACAACAACAAAAGAATATTATATTTAATACAAAACCCATTGTTTTATCATTCATAGAAAGAATGTATATTTAGTCAACCACTTATGTATAGATATCACTGTGATTTTGTTAACTATAGATAGATTATATATTAGAAAATTTTACAATTAAAAAAATGTCTCATTTATAGATAAAAACAAGAAATTTTATTAATTTATAAAAATTGAGAGGTTTTAGAAGACAGCCTTGTTTGTTGATTAATTTAGTATTGGCATTAATATTTTGTTATATTATTTATGTTATGTTTGGTATATTATATTAATATTTGTTATGCATTGATATTTTGTTACGTTATGTTACTTGCTTTTAAGGTTTTTGTTTTATTTATTTTTTGATTTTACTTCTGATTTATTTCGAAGTTTTAGCTATCCTATTTATTTTCAAAAATAATGCTAAATTACAAAATAATAGAAGAGTCCCCCTTTCCTCTTTTTTTTTGGAGTATGGATACATGAAACAGTTGAACATATTCATTTACTGAATTGCATTTCTTAATTGCATTACATGCGTTATTTTAAATTCATAAAATTCTAGAGTTTTGAGACGGTTTAAAAATTATTTAATGTAAAAGTTTTTTGACGTTTGGTTTCTTTCATTTTAATTTTTTTTATATTTTAAATTCTGATAACTGCTTCTCAAAAATTTTGGAGAGGAAATACTTCCCTCCGAAACCGGGGTTCGATTTCGCCTATGTTACACTTCGCTTCCCTTGTATTTTGATTTTGTCAATATTTATCCTCAGTGGCTATTACTAAAATGGCGCGTTCTAGTTTATGGAGAAGCAGTTATCCGAAAGCGTAAAGAACAGATAAACATTTGCTTAAGTCGCATCTATTTTGCTTTTCATGTTTTTTAAAGAGGTGAATTTTTTTTTCTCTGAATACAACAATGTTGTGTTCAGAATATTCAGAGTATATTGTATTCAGAGTGACGTCAAACAAGTTAAGGATTACTTCAAAACATGACAGGTAAACCTCTATTTGCTTGACCAATTATTAGATAACTAATATATATTTAAAAACATGGATTTTTTTCAACGAATGTTTCCGAATCCCGAAATTTCCTACAGTTTGGCAATTTCCTTATTTTACATATATTTAAAAGGAATAAAATCAGAGTACCAGCTGCTGCAAAATTAAAGGCAGATGTTTATAAGTAGCGCAATGACTTCACATACAAATTCATCCTATCTTAAAATTACTATGAGCTAGTAATGTTGTTAGTTGTATTAATTTGGCTTTTGATTATGCTCGCTCTAAATATGATAATTTCAAAAAACTATTTCTAAATTTCTATTAAAAAGGAAAAATTACGAACTTCTAAGCCTTTGATTACTTACTTTCATTAAAACTCCATATCTCTGGTGGAGGGGATATACAACCATGCACTTTTCAAAAATTTAGAGTTGTTTCTTATTCATATTGGCTTGAAAAATAATATTAGTTACAGATCATTGAAATCACAGTAGATATATATTCCAAAACTTTGGAAATGTTAACTTCGTAAATTTCTTTCTTTTTTTTATGAGACAGTTACAATAGATTTTTTTTTATATGTACAATAATGCTGGATTATGTCATACCATAATCTACTAATAGTCACATATTGTATATTAATTAGAAGAATGATTGAATTTTTGAATCTAACGTGGATTGCACTTCAAAGATTATTGGAATAAACATATAGTATTTAATGCCAATGTATGACATTAGTAGATGAATACTAAGGAGATAATTTTACAAATGCACAAGTATAATAATGTATAAGTCCTTCAGTAGCATAGTCAGTGTAATTT
Organism: Maratus speculifer; assembly: GCA_964019185.1. Taxonomy (NCBI): domain Eukaryota; kingdom Metazoa; phylum Arthropoda; class Arachnida; order Araneae; family Salticidae; genus Maratus; species Maratus speculifer. The sequence continues at coordinate 269,465,645 of OZ025298.1, forward strand.
TTCCATTTGATGCATAGCTTTGAAACTTCAAAAGAGAAAATGTATTCGATATCTTAATCCATTGTATTTGTAGACACGCACATTACCCAAATCTTCCTTTGAAATCTTTTGATTGGCTACCTTTGGTTAGACTGCATTCGTCTTTATCTGTTCCCAATCTTACAATTATACGAAGAGCAATATGTTCTTCAAAATACTTGGCACAGTATTTTTGATAGATCTCGAACTTCACAGTAAAAAAATCCCATAAGCGGTCTAAACTTCTTGTCTAGATTAGTTAGTCATGTTTCCTTTTAATTTCGTAGATATAGTCTACATCAGAGTTTCGTAGTCAGTTAACGGTTCGATATATTTTCGAACTAATTAGCGCAGCGTAGAGCAGTCTAATGAGCATTAAAAATGTGTTATGATCCTGGCACCAAGCCTATTAAAAATTGAGCACCGTAAGAGTAATTAAGGAATTGTAAATATTTGAAAACAGTTCCATATGATTAATCCATTGATTGCAATATCCATAATATTGAATCATGGGATACGAGTCTTGTTCACATAAGTAGTACATAAGTACTTAAGTAGCTAGACAGTTTATATAATTTTGTAAAACATCTAATTGACACAGTAAAAGTCGTGTTATTCAAATGCTTTGCAGTCTACTGGCATCTTTATAAAGCAGTAACAGCACTTTTATAAGAGCTTATAAGTCAAAATTCTTTTTAATCAATGCTAATATTGAGTCTTGTTTTATAGCCTATGTTTCATTACATTTATCGCACGTTTTGAACTGTCATTTTGATTCATATACTTATCTACGACCGCACCAGAAAACTAGATTAGGAAGTAAAACAAAAATTTTAGGACTTGGTGTATAAATGGCTAAAATCTAATTAAGGTGCTTTTTATTTCTTTTAGATTGCAAACAGACTACAGCGATTTTATATTTAGGCTGAGTAGACTATATATTTAGACTGTGATGTAGTTAACAGGCGTAATACTCTTTTTATTTGTGGTATTTACAAAGAAAGATATCATATTTAGGAATGGGTTTTATTTTCGGAAATACAAAAAGTAGGAACCGTTTGCAATTTATAGTCGGTGCAGTTATGTTTCGATTGAAAATTTTTGGATAAAATCCTGATATTTATTTCTCTTTTAGTGAATCATTTCGTAAAATGAAAAAAAAATTTAAACAAATCTTTACTTTTAAGATTAAACCTAATAGACTATTGAAATCAGATAATAGAAACAAAGTTTTGTGCGTAAAGTGCATGATTATGTAAATTTAGATATGTGAAACATAAGAAATGACTGAAAAATTCTATTCCAGAAGTATTTTGTACATAAATATGTTGAATGAAACAAAATATAATTCAAAATTACTTTTCTAATTTTCCAATTCTCCTTAGATTCCCAAGAGTTAAAAAGAAATGCTGTTTTTGTTGCATTGATACCCGTTTTTAAAATATTAAATTTGTGTTAGGTTGTAAGGGAACAGGAGAGGTTCTTTCACTGGCTACGGCCCTGAACTGTCCAAAGTTATAAAAATGACTTGTGGTAGGTTTCTTTTCTCCATGAGGTAAACAAAATAAAACAATAAAGATCAAATTGAAATATACAATTGCTAAGGAAGAACAGATTGTCATCCATTATTTTATATGGTCATTAGAGATTCTTTAAATATTTAGACATGTTGTCATCCATTAATATTTTATGATTTTTCTGAGTATTTTAATTCATATACGATTGAACAGTTACGATTTTTTCATGTGTAATTATTACACTACTTTTTTTTGTATTTTACACATTTAGAGTGCTTTTTAAAATTTTACTTTTCTTTTTAAATGATTTTATTCAAACTTTTTGACAATCTGTTTACAAGTTCTTACGATACGATTAAAAAAGATGATAATCTAGATTGATGTTTTTTAAGAATTGAAGAATATATTTTAAATTAAAAAAAAGCTATCAAATAAATTTACTTTCAAACTTATCATTTTCTAAACAATTAGGAACAACCAAACATAAAAAACTTAGTGTTTTAATAGCTAAATGTATTAGAGGATTCACAAATTTTATATGGCAATGTTCTTTTGCTAAATCCTCATGAAATTCACTTTTTATGTACCACGCATCTTTTACCAACACAGAGTTATACCTTCTAGATAGTCGTCGGTAAAATATTGTAACTGCATCGGTTGGAAACAATTATTGACTATGCTACAGGAGAGATTGATAAAAAAAGGACACACACTGGCCAAATTCATAGTCTATTGGCACAGTCAATCATATTAAAGAACTACTGTTATGGCACTAAGAATCGAAGAATGCAATGTCGTTGGTCACTTGTGTCGTACCTACCCAACATTCACCACCTGAAAGATGGTATTTGAGCCACAGTTTGTCTCAGAGATACGTCTGAGAACCATTGTAATAAACTTATAGTGTCCAAGTTTTTTATATTCATAATTACTTGAATAGTATTTATAATAATGCCACTTTTTTTACGGACAGCTGCCACGGAATACACCAGACAGTGCCACTAACACAATAGTGACTTAGAGATCTCTGTACAGTTGATGGAATATCCATTATGCTTTACAATTATCTCTGTCTGAAACGAATGCTTTAGTCACTTTTCCAGTCACTTTTTTCATCTTTTTTCACTGTAGCGACCTTGACGACAAGCCTAAGCTGATGAATCGATGGAGTCAATATGACCAGAAGAAAAAACAGAACAATAAATTAATTAGAACCTTAAAAAGTGCAAAGTGATTGACTTAAAACTGAATATAAGAGGGACCCCATCGATTTCAAACAAAAGGTAACGAAAAATTAAATCGAACTAATAAGGTGCAATATAAAAAATGGTTAAAATAATAAGAAAAATGAATGATAATGAGGGAAGGCATTTTATCATTATAACTGAAGGTGTAAGTCCAGCTTCATAACTCTCCACGAGTTATGATATTCAGGAGAATATCGGATTTGGTATTTCTCTTTCTCTTTTCATTCTATCCGAATGAATAATACTTTGAGTAACTCGAGTGTTCAACTCGAGTTGAACCGCTTTGGCCGTTGTACCGATATCTCCGAAAAAGCTGGATTCGTTTAAATGAATGAGTAAGGCCCATCTGTCAAGGCGCTACAGTGCAGGAGTCAGGAATTATCTTCTTTCGGTTCTTCCCCTCGGTTCGGTTTGTATTCAAGGCCAGGATCAAATTGCATCAACACGAACACCTAAAAGTATGAATTAGATATAATTAAGCATATAAACTTAAATTACATTGAAATGGCATCAGTATTATAGTAGCATACTCCGCAGAATGGGCCGAAAAATATCGAACATTTTTCAAATCAACTTCTAATAGTGCGGAAAACTTGCATTCGTAATTATAAGAATGAAACAAAATATCTTTTTTGAAGTCGGCGAATACACTATATGACCAATGATAAATAGTCACTTGCGAATACGTTCGTTATATATCTAGAAAAATATTGAAGGAATAATCTTCAAACTTCAGGTGCACGTCATACATTAAACATAAAACATTTACGCGATTTTTTTTAAAACCGAATAACCACAGGGGACCGTAAATTAAATAAAGAAAAACGAATATCTTTTAGATTACCCGGTAAAAACTAAATAGCGTTGAAACTACAGCACATGATCTGGAGGCTTCTTGCAATAAGCTGTGTTCATTTTTTAAAGATAACATGCATAAATTTGAAAAAAATAAGGTTTTTGTGAAATCAATCACGAATTTCACCATTTTTTTTATAATTTGCAGAATTCTTAATATAAAATAATGTTCTTTTAAAAAAACTATGACAAACAGCATTGTACAGAATACCCTGCAATCAGAATTAAAAATTAATAAATATTGGGTGAAAAAATGAGTAGGTTTACTAAATAATGTTTCACTGCGCATGCGCGAATGTAGTCAAAATATAATGTGCATAATGTGCATAAATGCATAGAGCAACATTTGAGAAAGTGCCAAAATCATAGCTTGAAAATTCTGAAAGTGATCGTCGATAGAATAAGTTCGATATATGTTGTCCCCATAAGGAAGAAAAAAAATCCCTTTCGGCATGGCCTATAGGCGGAGGTAGATTTCGAAAAGTTTTCATCTCAAAAAAAAAAAAAGAAAAATTAAATGATTAGAGATAAACCCAGTTTAACTACTTTATTCAACCGTAAAAAATTTTTAATTTCATTTTTCTGTAAGAACTGGTTTTATCGAAATCCTCTTAAACGAAATTCTACTCAAATGCCCATTTTGGCAACATATTTTGAATTATATTCTTACTTTATTAAAAAAATTGACCAATATGCTCATTATATAGTTCCTAAATAACAAAAAACTGTTAATTAAATTCGTTTGACAGCAAAATTGAATTTAAAAATGAGTAATAAAATAATCAATTTATTATTTTAATACATCCACAATTCTTTAATCAAGATTGCTTTGAGAAATTTTGTACGAAGTGCCCACTTTGACAGATTTTTTAAATATATATTTAGCTTTTATCAAAAATCTGACCAATACGGCACATTACACAGTTCCTAAATAACGAAAAACTGTCAATTGAATGCGTTTGAAAGCAAAATTGAATTTAAAAATGAGTCATAAAATAAAAAAATTGTTATTTGAATACAACCTCAATTCTTTTATCATGATCGCTTTGGGAAATTTTTTTGCGAAGTGCTTACTTTGACAGCTTTTAAAAGTATGTATATTCACCCTTTATCAAAAAATGAAAGAATACGCACATTATATAGTTCCTAAGTAACAAAAAACTGTCATTTGAATGCGTTTCAGAGCAAAATTGGATTTAAAAATGAGTCATAAAATAAACAATTTGTTATTTGAATACCCACAGTTCATTAATCATGGTCGCTTTGGGAAATTTTGTGCGAAGTGCCCATTTTGGCAGCCTTTTTTTTTTTAAATATATTCTGCCTTTATCAAAAAACTGGCCACTCCGTCACATAATATAGTTCCTAAGTAAGAGAACCTGTAAATTGGATGCGTTTGAGAACAAAAAAAGATTTAAAAATGACTCGGTAAAAACGCAATTTTTTTAATTTCCTCAAATTTCAATCATGATAATTTCGTGAAATTCTGTTCAAAATACCCTATTTGGCAGCCTTTTAAAAAATATATTCTGCCTTTATCAAAACACTGGCCAATACGTCGCATTATATAGTTCCTAAATAATAGGACCTGTAAATTGGATGGGTTTGAGAACAAAAATGAATTTAAAAATGACTCAGAAAAAACACAATTTGTTATACTTAATCAATTTTTAATGACGATAATTTCGGGAAATCTGTTCAAAATACCTTTTTTGGCAGCCTTTTTAAAAATATATTCTGCCTTTATCAAAAAATTGGCCAAAACGTCGCATTATATAGTTCCTAAATAAGAGGATCTGTCATTTGGATGCGTTTAAAATCAAAAATGAATTTTAAAATGAGTCAGAATATAAGCAGTTTGGATTTAAGGTTTTTACTCCAACTCCTATTTCTGTTTAATTTATTTTTGCTATAAGAATGGGTTCTATGAAAAACTTGTCAATATAAAAGTTGTAGATCTTATTGTGAAGATGTAAAATAAATTTAATTAGATTTGATTGCTTAAGAATTGAGTAAGTTATGGGTTTTTTTCTTTTTCCTCCCCCCTTTTTCTTTTCGTTTTTAATTTTTTTCCTCAGTAAAAATTGGTCCTATCAAAAACTTGTAAATACAAAAGGTTTAGATAATATTGAGTACATTTATATAAAATTTAGTTGGATTTAATATCTTGAGAATTGACGAAGTTATGAATTTTTTTCTCCCAAAAACCATGTTTTTTTCGCCCCTTGAGCCCATTTTTAACTTTATTAAAAATCTGTCATGCATAAACTTTTTGCCCATTTCTTAGAAGTAATATAAACTTTAAACTGATTCGATATCTATTTTAACTAAGAAGTTATCGCGTTTTTTCTGTTTTCACAAAAACCCTCCCTATTTCCACCCCCTTGGTCCGATTTTGCCCATTAACGAACTCGACCGAGATTTTAGGCTCCTTGAATTTATGTAAAAGTTTGAAGAAGATCTGAGCATAATTATGGATCGAAATCTACCTAAAAGATGAGGGTATGTATCCAAATATAAAAGTTACGTGCAGTATTGTGTAAGTGCAATAGTATGTAACATATAATGTATTTGGATACAACCCCTCATGTTTTTACATCCTTTTAAGAACAACCGAATTCGAATCTATCAATTATCTATTCGAATCTATCGACTTGATATTCTATCGACGATCGTTTTCAGAATTTTAAAGCTATGTTTTAGAAACTTTCACAAAAGTTGATCTATGCATTTAGCTATACATTATGTACATTATATTTTGATTGCTTCGTGCATTCGTAGTGAAACTACATTTAGTGAATTTTCACCCACTTATTATTATTTTTTTATTTTGATTGAGGGTATTATATACAACGTTGGTCATGGTAAATGAAAAGAACATTCTTTTATATTTAGAGCTTTGTAAATTATAAGCAAAACACTTAGTGAAATTTGAGATCATTGCTATAAAAACCTCAATTTCCCTACAGAGTATACATGCTAATCTCTTAGAAATGAACACAGTTTATTTTCAGTATTCTCCTAATCAGATTATACAGAAATATTTGTTCTATCTGACACCCCTTTTATCAATAATGTTTAACGCTTTTGAGCCATTAGTTTTTACGTGATACTCCAAATGATATTCATTTTTCTTCAAATTTTTTACAGTCCTCTGTGGTATTTCGAAAAAAAAAAAAAAAAAAAAAAAATCTTTGTAGAAATATATGACGGTTACTATTTTGTTTACACACCAGAAGTTTCAGGATAATCCCTTGTGTATTTTTCCAGGTATTTAACAAAACGTCTAAAACCGCAAGTGACCGGCCATGATTGGTCATATAGTGCACTTGAATTTTGGAAAATATGATCGAAAAGGACAATTTTTGAAATTAATGATGGTATATATATGTATGTATGTATGTATATATATATATATATATATGTTTATATATATATATGATATAATATATATATATATATATATATGATGTTTATATATATATATATAGATATATGTATATAAACATATCCACTTCTAATAGGGTGGAAAAAGTTGTTTTTTAACGAATTGAAAAATAACGCAAAAAGGAGAAATTGAAACATGTTTACCTCTCCAGGCCGCGCATCGTCATTGCATTTAGGAAAACATTCTAAAAATTGTCAAAGTTTCATATAAATGATTAATTATGATGAATGTTTTCGGCACATTAACGTCTAATAATATATAAATATTGCTTTATGCGCTTAGAATCGTAATTTAAAACTAATTTCAAATTAGATTAATATCTTTACATGAATAAATTTGTCTTGGTTTTAATTATCAAGAGTTTTATAAAACGATGTTTTTCCTGTAGTATATAATATGAACTTTAAAAAGCTCACCTGTTATATTTAAAAGGCGACTAAAATAATGGAGGAGATGTTAAAATACATTTTATTTAAAACTTCTTATTACTTTCATGTTTTCTCAAGTTCTCCATCAGAGAATATTTAAATCACGAATTGCCGTTTATTTATACAAATATGTCACTTCATTTTTGAAATGAACGAGCTAGTGATCATTGAATTAAGAAAATTGAAATAAATGGCAATTAGTTATAAAACATTCTGTGATTTGAAGGGGTTGGGAAAGCCCGCAAGTACTAAAAAGTTTTAAATAAAATGTATTTTAACATGTATCATCTCTTTTATTACTTTATTTACCTTTTAAGTAAACTAGTGAGTTTTTTGAAGTTCATATTGTATATTTTATGTTTGAATCAAGGTAAAATATTGCATTTCATATTATGATTTTGTTTATGATGTTTTTCAAATATTTTATTTATTTAAAATGAAAGGAATATTTAAAAAAAAATTGTGTGTGGCACTCGGGGACTTCCGCGGTAAAGCTATTGCATAGAATTTTTTATCAACTTATGCAAAAATACCGCGTCAGTGTCTGCCGAAGTCTATCGAAGGATACCGTGCGAAGTGTGCCGAACTGAAACGTCGTTAGCCGGAGTGTTAGGATTTTTTCTCGTTACGGAATTTCTAGATTCGGTCGCCGCGCTCAAAGCCCGCGATAAAAGCTATGCAAAAGCTTAATAAATTACCAAACAAAATTTGGTCGCGCTACGAAAATTACATCGAGAGTTATAAACATTTTAAATTTTTCGACCCTCACGGTGGGGGGGGGGGGGCGGTCTCCTGTCACAAAAATTAACATTGTCTCATAATAAATTACCAAACAAAATTTGGCCGCGCTATGAAAATTAGATCGCGAGTTATAAGCATTTTAAATTTTTCGACCCTCACCGTGGGGGGTCTCCTGTCACCAAAAATTAACACTGTCTCATAATAAATCACCAAATAAAATTTGGCCGCGCTACGAAAATTAGATCGCGAGTTATAAGCATTTTAAATTTTTCGACCCTCACCGTGGGGGGTCTCCTGTCACCAAAAATTAACACTGTCTCATAATAAATTACCAAACAAAATTTGGCCGCACTACGAAAATTAGATCGCGAGTTATAAGCATTTAAAATTTTTTTACCCTCACCGTGGGGGTCTCCTGTCACCAAAAATTAACAGTCTCATAATAAATTACCATACAAAATTTGGCTGCGCTACGAAAATTAGATAGTGAGTTATAAGCATTTTAAATATTTCGACCCTCACCGTGGGGGTGTGGTCTCCTGTCCCCAATAATTAACAGTCTCATAATAAATTACCAAACAAAATTTGGCCGCGCTACGAAAATTAGATCGCGAGTTATAAGCATTTCAAATTCTTCGACCCTCACCGTGGGGGGGGGGGTCTCCTGTCACCAAAAATTAACAATGTCTCATAATAAATTACCAAACAAAATTTGGCCGCGCTACGAAAATTAGATCGTGAGTTATAAGCATTTTAAATTATTCGACCCTCACCGTGGGGGTCTCCCGTCACCAAAAAGTAACACTGCCTCATAATAAATTACCAAACAAAATTTGGCCGCGCTACAAAAATTAGATCGCGAGTTATAAGCATTTTAAAATTTTCGACCCTCACCGTGGGGGTCTCCTGTCACCAAAAATTAACACTCTCTCATAATAAATTACCAAACAATATTTTGCCCAAATACCAAAGTTAGATCGCGAGTTATAAGCATTTTTAATTTTTCGACCCTCACCGTGGGGTGTGTCCTGTCCCCAAAAATTAACAATGTCTCATAATAAATTACCAAACAAAATTTGGCCGCGCTACGAAAATATGATCGCGAGTTATAAGCATTTCAAATTTTTCGACCCTCACCTGGGGGGGGGGGTCTCCTGTCACCAAAAATTAACAGTCTCATAATAAATTACCAAACAATATTTGGCCGCGCTACGAAAATTAGATCGTGAGTTATAAGCATTTTAAATTATTCGATCCTCACCGTGGGGGTCTCCCGTCACAAAAACGTAACACTGCCTCATCATGAATTATCAAACAAAATTTGGCCGCGCTACAAAAATTAGATCGCGAGTTATAAGCATTCTAAATTTTTCGACACTCACCGTGGGGGGGGGGTCTCCTGTCACCAAAAATTAACAGTCTCATAATAAATTACCATACAAAATTTGGCCACGCGACGAAAATTAAATCGTGAGTTATAAGTATTTTAAATTTTTCGACCCTCACCGTGCGGGGTGGGGGTGGGGGGTTGGTCTCCTGTCCCCAAAAATTAACACTGCCTCATAATAAATTACCAAACAAAATTTGACCGCGCTACAAAAATTAGATCGCGAGTTATAAGCATTTTAAATTTTTCGATCCTCACCGTGGGGGCTCTCCTGTCACCAAAAATCAACACTGTCTCATAACAAATTACCGAACAAAATTTGGCCGCGCGACGAAAATTAGATCGCGAGTATAAGCATTTTACATTTTTCGATCCTCACCGTGTGGGTTCTCCTGTCACCAAAAATTAACACTGTCTCATGATAAATTACCAAACATAATTTGGCCGCGCTACGAAAATTAGATCGCGAGTTTTAAGCATTTTAAATTTTTCGACCCTCATCGTGGGAAGTCTCTCGTCACCAGATATTAACAATGTCTCATAATAAATTACCAAACAAAATTTGGCCGCGTTATGAAAACTAGATCGCGAGTTATAAACATTTTAAATATTTTTACCCTCCCCGGGGGGTCTCCTGTCACCAAAAATTAACAATGTCTCATAATAAATTTCCAAACAAAATTTGGCCGCGCGACGAAAATTAGATCGCGAATTATAAGCATTTTACATTTTTCGATCCTCACCGTGTGGGTTCTCCTGTCAACAAAAATTAACACTGTCTCATGATAAATTACCAAACATAATTTGGCCGCGCTACGAAAATTAGATCGCGAGTTTTAAGCATTTTCAATTTTTCGACCCTCACCGTGGGGGTCTCCTGTCACCAAAAATTAACAATGTCTCATAATAAATTACCAAACAAAATTTGGCTGCGCTACGAAAATTAGATCGCGAGTTATAAGCATTTTAAATTTTTCGACCCTCACCGTGGGGGCGGGGTCTCCTGTCACCAAAAATTAACAGTCTCATAATAAATTACCAAACAAAATTTGGCCGCGCTACGAAAATTAGATCGTGAGTTATAAGCATTTTAAATTATTCGACCCTCACTGTGGGGGTCTCCCGTCACCAAAAAGTAACACTCTCTCATAATAAATTACCAAACAATATTTTGCCCAATTACCAAAATTAGATCGCGAGTTATAAGCATTTTTAATTTTTCGATCCTCACCGTGGGGTGTCTCCTGTCCCCAAAAATTAACAATGTCTCATAATAAATTACCAAACAAAATTTGGCCGCGCTACGAAAATTTGATCGCGAGTTATAAGCATTTCAAATTTTTCGACCCTCACCTGGGGGGGGGGGGTCTCCTGTCACCAAAAATTAACAGTCTCATAATAAATTACCAAACAATATTTGGCCGCGCTACGAAAATTAGATCGTGAGTTATAAGCATTTTAAATTATTCGATCCTCACCGTGGGGGTCTCCCGTCACAAAAACGTAACACTGCCTCATTATGAATTACCAAACAAAATTTGGCCGCGCTACGAAAATTAGATCGCGAGTTATAAGCATTCTAAATTTTTCGACCCTCACCTTGGGGAGTCTCCTGTCACCAAAATTTAACACTTTCTCATTATAAATTACCAAACAAAATTTGGTCGCGCTACGTAAATTAGATCGCGAGTTATAAGCATTTTAAATTTTTCGACCCTCACCGTGGAGGGTCTCCTGTCACAAAAAATCAACACTGTCTCATAGCAAATTACCGAACAAAATTTGGCCGTGCGACGAAAATTAGATCGCGAGTTATAAGCATTTTACATTTTTCGATCCTCACCGTGTGGGTTCTCCTGTCATCAAAAATTAACACTGTCTCATGATAAATTACCAAACATAATTTGGCCGCGCTACGAAAATTAGATCGCGAGTTTTAAGCATTTTAAATTTTTCGACCCTCACCGTGGGATGTCTCCCGTCACCAGATATTAACAATGTCTCATAATAAATTACCAAACAAAATTTGGCCGCTCTACGAAAGTTAGATCGCGAGTTATAAGCATTTTAAGTATTTCGACCCTCACCGTGGGGGGGGGGGTCTCTTGTCACCAAAAATTAACACTGTCTGATAATAAATTACCAAACAAATTTTGGCCGCGCTACGAAAATTAAATCGCGAGTTATAAGCATTTTAAATTTTTTGACCCTCACGGTAGAGGGTCTCCTGTCACCAAAAATTTACACTATCTCGTAATAAATTACCAAACAAAATTTGACCGCGCTATGAAAATTAGATCATAAGAAACATGAGTTTGAGACTTGATATCCTAATAACTGAAAAATACCGCGTCAATGTCTGCCGCAGTCTACCGAAGGATACCGTGCCGAAGTTTGCCGAGCTGAAACGACGTTAGCCGAAGTGTTAGGTTTTTTCGTTACGGAAGTGTTAGGTTTTCTCGTTACGGAATTTCTAGGTTCGGTCGCTGCGCTCAAAGCCCGCGATAAAAGCTATGCAATATCTTAAAAATCTTTTAATAATATTGGTTGAAACAATTTTAAACAATTTTACAATCCTATAGTACGTGTATTAAAACAATTTTGTAGAATTTTTATTAGTTCTATTTTGCCGATACTTTATACTACATGTAAGACCTTCTGCTGATATTTTTTATAAAATCAGGCGTTAACAATCGCGGAATCTAAGTTTATCTGACATAGCATCCTCTGTTGTTACGGCCACGTAATTTTGCAGAATCTCCAGTCACAATTTTCACTCGTCATTCTACAGCTTGTGGGTGGAATGAAAACGCCACTGTAGTTTTCAGTTCCAATTTAAAGAGAGCTTTTGAATCAGTGAGAGACAAAATATTCTCTGAGCTGATTCTATGCAATGTAGAAGGTACATTAATCATGTAAGCAAATCAATCATTAAGTTCTGAGTGATTGTAAGCAAGAGATTCTCACGCAATTATTTCTCTTTCTGTCACAGGTATCGTTGCTTTTTAAATCCGTTGGAATCCTATACATTTCTTTTTGTATTGTTCTTTTTCATCTGTGATCATTGGTAAAAACTGGTTTTTAGGATGAGAAAAGAAGACATTACGCTCAAAAACATACTCGACAACCTTCTGCATATTATTATTTTATTATTATTATAAGTAACCGGACGTTTTTATTGTCTTGAATAGATGCACTGCTCCGCCAGCATTTCTTTTCGTTTCAAGCCATACATGTACCTATGTCTTCACGTCTTGCAAAAACTAACTGCTTGAATTCACTGTACGGATTTTTTGTGGATTAATATAGTCAGAGAGTTCTGCTTGCGGTCGTTAATCATCGGAAATGAGAAATTAGCTTTCGATCACGAACAACAAGATTCCCAACACAAAAGTCCGATCTCAAAGCATTCCCTATTTAAAAAGTATACTATTTTTTTTTATCTTTATTAATGTCATCTGGGTTTTTAATAGTAACTAGCAATTGCTTAAATGAAATCTGACAATAAATAGTGTTACACAAGCAGGTAATTGCTTACATCTAGGCAGCACCTTGCGAAAGGGGGAGCGAAGCGATCGGCCCGGGCACGGAAATTTAGGGGGCGCCAAATTTGTACTACGAACATCATTTTTAGCCTCTCACAAGATAAAGTTGGGGGGGAGGGGCGCCAAATTGAGACTTTGCTCCAGGCACAGTTTTCTCTTCGCACGATCCTGCATCTAGGATAAGCAAATAATGATGATCCTGTGCTTTAGGAAATTCAGTGAAAAGCAGAAAGCAAATATACCGTTGCAAGGACTTATCAGCATTTATTTCTAACTTTCGAATACCTATTTTTCAGTCATGCATTGATAAAAGTGTGCCAGATCCAATTACAATTATTTCTTTAAAACAGGCCTGACGTAGGCGGCTACTTTTTTTTATTCTGTTCATACCACCATTTAAAAAAAAAAAAAAAAAATGCATGTTACAGTATATTTGTGTTTCAAATAATGTCTTAGATTCCGATCCACTTGTGGTATTAACATGACCAATTTATTTTCAGAACGCTGTCTGAATCATACAAATGTGCTCTTTTTGATCATATTTTTCAAAAAGTCAAGTACGAAGCACAATCTAAAAATACTAACCAATTTCATATATTTTTTGAAGATTTTTTTCTAGTTACAAATGTGACTTGTATGCACTTTTAGAAATAGGTTTGAATATTTTTCAATTTTCATCAATAATTTAAAAAATCGTGAATTTTGATCATATTTTTTAGGAATGAGTTGGACACCAGTATTTTGTTATGAAAAATGCCCTTCTATTAAATTGCAAAAATATTCCAATTAAGTGAAATAATATTTTCTAAAACAATATACTTGTGTGCGAAAATGCAGAAATCTCATTCCTATATTTTTCGAAATGTCAAGGGTGTTGCGTGATCTAAAGATATTAACCGATTTAATGTATCTTTTGGCGCCATTCTTCTAATTACAAAGGTGACTTTAATTCGCTTTAAGAAGCTGGCCTCTGTATTTTTTAAAGTTTCATCAATAATTTCAAAAAGCGTGAATTTCGATTATATTTTCCAAAATATAAAATGCGATGCGATATCGAAAGATATCAACAAATTTCATATATTTTTTGGCGTTATTCTTCTAGTTGAAAGGGGACTTATATGCACTTTTAGAAGTAGGTCTGAATATTTTTTAATTTTCATCAATAATTTCAAAAACCGTGAATTTTAACCAAATATTCCAAAATTCATGTGCGACGCGCGATCTAAAGATATTTAACCTACATCAAAAACCTGTTTTTGCGCGATTCTTCGAATTACAAAAGAGAATTTTTCTGCACTATTACAAGTTGATTGAAAAAAAAATCGCTTTTTTCGAGTTTTTCTCATTTAATATTTTTTTCAAAACAGCTTATCCTTTAACTAATAAATCCAAATTTTTAATTTCTAATTATTAAATTCTTGCATAGATGGCAATACCAATAAATTTAATTTAAAAATAATTATAAAAGGTAGTTATTTATTTTAATCAAATTAAAAATATTCAAATCAAATTATTTAAATAAAATCCAAAATTTAATTTTTTTTTTTTAAATCCGAAAAAAAAAATTTACGGAGGTATAAGTGAAATTTTAAATTTCTAAAAACGAAAAGAATTGTTAAAACGAAATTTAAAAGGCTGAATCATTAATAAATAGCAATAGTTTTTTAAATGGAAAGAAAATTGAATAAAAAAAATATTATGAATGTACAAAATAATAATAATAATAATAATAATAATAATAATAATAATAATATAAACCCTTAAATTTGAAAAAAAAAAATAATAATATAAACCCTTAAATTTGAAAAAAAAAAAAAAAAAAAAAAAAACAGAATTTTTTAAAATTAAATCCAACTTAGTATGAAAATTTCAAGTTCCAGTACGGGGGCTCGAACTAATAACCGTCTGTTTGGTAGCAGGAGGTGCTTTACCTCCAAGCTATGATGTGTACATGAAATACGTTGAAATAAAGGTTCTCTTTCGCAATTTAAATCGCAAAAATGAACGAATGACATTGATAAAATTGATTTAATTAAAATAATAGACTTTTTCAAAATTTTACGATTTGTCGTGTGACATGAGGTATTCCGTACACAAAATTTGAAGTCTCTGACTTTTGTGTATGGACCCTGTGACGGACAGACTGACAGAGGACAAAGAAGAATAGGGTTTTGTCAGACGAACGAAATCCTAAAACCCAGTTTTAATTGGAGTATCTACATAATTTTTAATTAAGTTCGGTAATATGCTAATCTTTCATAATAGAAACAAAAAATGGACTTAAAAATATAAGGTGATCTCCCCGTTTAATTTAACATAAGGTATTCTGGTGTAATAACGCCAGGAGTGGTAATAACGCCAAGTGCTGATATTATGCATAATTATAAAATAATCCGCTTAATGCAACCTATGGGCTATTCGCAAAAGGGGTCTGAATCATGTAAACCACAAACAACAGCTTAAACTTAATTTGTGCTATTTGTAGGTCTTTTCGCTTTTAGAAGCAACTAAAATTAACGCTTGATCTAAAATTTCCGAGAAAAGTTCTGTGATGTGAAGACTATATATTTATCAGGAAATACATTGTTTACTATATAAATTTGTTGTGCATTTCATGTACTTTTAAAATGTTGTAGAAGATTTTGGATATGTTCGCGGGATAGTTTGTAGTTTAATATGTACTGCGCAAAAAGTATATCGGGGTAATGACGCCATTCCTTGGCGTTATACCCCTTTTGATTCCTTACAGTGACGGAACTACATCCGAAGGTTTTTTTTTTTTTTTTTTTTTTTTTTACTTTATGTATGACACAGTATTATTGTTATTGTTGAAATTGTTAGATTAAGGGGGCTCCGATACCCAAAACTGATTTTTTAAATTATTTATTTATTTTTATTTTTTTAATTCTAATGTAAAAAAAAAAAAAAAAAAAAAAAAAATTAAACTCTTATAAATAAAACGATATCAAAAGGTCTTCGATATTCTAATTCCAACATTTTCACAATCAGGTTTCTATTAAATTCTCACTTTATTGTTCAATTGAGTTCTAAATTTTAACTATCCGCTTTTTCAACGTTCTATTTTTGAAAATTTTACAAATTTAACTCTTAAATGATGTGGTTGAAACTGTAACGTACCGTAATTTTGGGTGTATAAGCAGCGGATCAAACAATTCTTTTTGGACCCAGAAATCTTATTTAGTGATTGATGACAAATATTTACGGCGATCTAACTAGTTATAGGGTAGATGTGCCAGTAATGGGCCACCTCGCACTTTTGGGTTTATAAAAAAATAATAAATAATAGTTAAGCTTTTATTAATTTTTTCTGAACTCCACCTTGCATGCTTTATAAGCTGGATTAATTTTTTACACTTTTGGTCAAAACAATTAGGAAGCAGAAAATAAAGTTTCACAGTTTTTCTGTTTTTCACTGAAAATCTTAATAAACATGCTAAGAGCTGACTTTATTTGATTAGTTTATATCTTTTTTATTTTTCCGTAAAAATTGAATGTTTTTGTTTGGTTAGCAATATAAAACATTGAATTTAATGCCGATCCAGTGGCGTGGTCGGTAGCGTGAGCTCCTCCCACACCGCTGGACCCTGGTTCGAGTCCAGCTAGCGGCATGGGTGTGCGGGTGTTGTCTCTGTGATGTGTATTAAAAATGTATGTACTGGATTTCTTGTAATAATAAAAGTGTTCTGTATTTGTTTCTGTGGTTTATGGATCATTCGAGGTAACAGCCATTTGTAACTATAGACCTCAAAGCATTGTTCACTCAAACTCAATTGAATTTAATATACCAATGGCCATTTACAAAATTTTATTTATTTTTAAGATTTTAGGAGGGGTGGTCCATTACTGGATTGCTTATGTCGTGATTTTCCAGTAATGGACCACCCAAGTGACCAATACAAAAAGTGTTATTTTAGTAGAGATAAAATATTTGGATTTAACTGAAAAGCTAAATAGTCAAATTTAATACTTAAATTTTACCTATTAGAATTTAATAAAGGCAATTTCTTTATAAATAGTTGTTTTAAAAAAGTCATCCAAAATTGGTACAAAACACAAGCAGAAAATTTGACAAAATCTAGATGTGCCGTTACAAAAGAAGTTGTTTTAAGTTGGTTCAGAAATGTAAAATCATATTTGGAAGAAGATATTATTAATATTTTCTTCCGAATTCTAAAGCATACAGAGAGAATTTTCAATAAGGTTAAAACAAGGTTTCTTTTGTGTTCTTAAAACAAGGAAAATTTTGGGACCAAAATCAGGTAAAGATGTGTATTATGTAGTACCAAATAGCGAAAAAGAACAAATTACTGTTATGGGATATTTTTCAGCAAATTATGAGATTGTTTCATTTGTGATAATATATCCATATAAGCATCTCTGAAGGTAAATTGTGGAATCAATCTGTGCCAAATTGATGGGCTATATGATAATTTGATAATGGTTGGATAGTGCAAGAAAATTTATCATTTTAAATGCATTCTAAAATTCCATATTGAATAGTTTGAACTATCGGAAAGGGATGATAAAATTGAAGATCTGTTATTTATATTTCATAGTTGCACAGCACATCATTTAGATAATGATATGAATGAAGATTGGAGACTTTTTTAATGCCTTATTTTATCTAAATTTGATTTCAGTAAAACATTGTCTTTATCTTATAAATCCTTTAAATTTAAATATTTTGTTTTATATCTTTACAATATAAATCCTTTAATGTTAGTTAATAATAAACAGTTAATAATATCATTAATATTTTGTTTTATATCCACATTATAAATCCATGATTATAATAAATACATAACATAAATTTAAATATTTTGTTTTAAGTTTTTTCATTATAAATCCTTTATTGTAATGAATTTCTAACTTAAGCTTTAATATTTTGTTTTATTAGTATGCTTTCATTAAGTCCTGGAGCAAAATACAATTGAAACAAGTTGGAAATTGCACGTGAAGCGTAACAAATGTTCGTACGATAACGAAGTTTTAAAAATATACAGATCTTCCTCATATAGTAGACAATACTTCGGATACAGTACAGTGGTTGAACTCTTTGTGTTCCTATAAACATACAGGAAGTAATTTTCATTACACCTCAGCAACGTATATTATATTAAAAAAATGTGGCACAGTTTAATATAATTAAAACATGTCCTAAACAATGTTTCCCTTTATGGCTTTGTGTAGTGGAATACTTTTGTGTGGCCTTGTAATTTAACAATAAATATTCTTTGCATCTCAGATTGTACAGAATTCATAGTTTAGTATATATATACGTCATAGGTTCATGTCAATTTTATTACGTTCGAATGAGTGTAACACCATTAAAATGCATGTATAACTTTTTTTCCCCATTGACTGTAATGTAACGGAATACTTTTGATAGTCCCTGTAATTGGTCTATGCATCTGATTATCATAAGATCTGAAATGACTCGACAAAACTATGTAATAATTATGTGTTTTAAATTTCAACCGATTAAAATGCATTTTTAACTTTTTTCCCATTGACCGTAATGTAACGGAATCCTTTTGATTTTCCCTGTAATTGATCTATTCACCCGATTTTCATAAAATTTGAAATGAGTTGACAAAACTATGTAATGCTTATGTATTTTAAATTTCAAACGATTCGGTTGGATAGTTTTTGCGTTGTTATGTGTGGACAGACAGACGGACGGACAGACAGACGGACAGACAGACGGACAGAACGACAACTATAGGTGCTACGTATTTACATAATTACGAACGTACCTAAAACCAATTATCTGTTATTTTTTGTTAGGTGGCCCATTACTGGAATATAGGCGGTCCATTACTGGAACATAGGTGGTCCATTACTGGGCTTTTGGGTGTTTAGACATATTTCTATTATTTAAAATTAAATTTTTATTTCTATTGGGAAATGTAACTATGGGATTAGTTAAATATTGTTGAAAGATTAATATAATATGAAAAAAATTGCAATATGATAATTATAACTATTAATAAAAAATTATTTTTTAGAGAAATTCCTTAAGGGGGTCCATTACTGGCACATCTACCCTATTTGTTTCTTAAAAAAATTCTGGGTCGAAAAAGAATTGTTCGATCTGCGGCTTATACACCCGAAATTACGGTAACTAGTGTAAAAGGGTCTGTGAAAATGCAAGATCAAAATATGATCAGAATATATGATTAACTTATAGGATTGTATTTTTGAAATAACGTTTTGAACAAGACTATTATAATTAATATGCAGCTATTTAAAAGTGTCTGGTAATAGTACTAAAGTTCCAAATGAAACAAAATTTCGGTAGTGTGTGTAGTTAAACGAAAATTGCAAATCAAACTATAAAAATTGAAATAATCCCTGTCGGCTGGGCCTATAGGCGGAGGTAGATTTCGAAAAGTGCTCATTTCAACAACAACAACAAATATATATATATATATATAATTAGAGATAAACCCAGTTTAATAACTTCATTTGGCCGTTTATGAAAAATTTTTAATTTCATTTTTCTGCAAAAACTGGTTTTATCAGAATCATCTTAAGAAAAATTCAGCTCAAATGCCCATTTTGACAACATATTTTGAAATAGATTCTGAATTTATTAAAAAATCGATCAAAACAGTACATTATACAGTTCCTAAATAACAAAAAACTGTCAGTTGAATGCATTTGAGAAAAAAATTTAATTTAAAAATGAGTCATAAAATAACCGATTTGTTGTTTGAATACATCCTTAATTTTTTAATCATGATTGCTTCGGAAAATTTTGTGCGAAATACTCACTTTGACAGCATTTTTAAAAATATATTCTATCTTTATCAAAAAACTGGCCAATGCGTCACAGTATATAGTTCCTAAATAAGAGGATCTGTAAATTGGATGCGTTTGAGAGCGAAAATGGATTTTAAAACGAGTCATAAAAAACGCAATTTGCTATGTGAAAACTTCCTTAAATTTTCAAATCACGAAGACTTCGGGAAATTTTGTTCAAAATACCCTTTTTGGTAGCCTTTTTCAAAATATATTCTGTCTTTATCAAAAAACCGATCAATGCATCACATTATATAGTTCCTAAATAAGAGGATCTGTAAATTGGATGCATTTGAGAGCAAAAATGGATTTAAAAACGAGTCAGAAAAAAACGCAATTTCTTATTTTAATACTTCCTTTAATTTTCAGTCCCGATGACTTTCGGAAATTCTGTTCAAAATACCCTTTTTGGTAGTCTTTTTTGAAATATATTCTGTCTTTATCAGAAAATTGACCAATGCGTCACTTTATACAGTTTCTAAATAAGAGGACCTACCATTTGGATGCGTTTAAAATCAAAAATGAATTTAAAAACGAGTCAGAAAAAAACGCAATTACTTATTTGAATACTTCCTTTAATTTTCAGTCCCGATGACTTTCGGAAATTCTGTTCAAAATACCCTTTTTGGTAGCCTTTTTTGAAATATATTCTGTCTTTATCAGAAAATTGACCAATGCGTCACTTTATACAGTTTCTAAATAAGAGGATCTACCATTTGGATGCGTTCAAAATCAAAAATGAATTTAAAAATGAGTCAGAATATAAGCAGTTTGGATTTGAGGTTTTTTCTCAAACTCTTATTTTTGTTTAATTTCTTTTTGCTATACGAATTGGTCCTGTGAAAAACTTGTCAATATGAAAGTTGTAGATATTTTTGAGAAGATGTAAAATAAATTTAATCAGATTTGATAGCTTAAAAATTTATGGAGTTATGGATTTGTCTCTTTTTTCATTTTTAATTTTTTTCATCGGTAAAAGTTGGTCCTATCAAAAACTTGTAAATACAAAAGTTTTAGATAATTTTAAGAACATTAAAAAAAAAAAATAGTTGGACTTGATATCTTGAAAATTGACGAAGTTATGAATTTTTTCTCTCAAAATCCCTGTTTTTTTCGCCCCTTGAGCCCACTTCTAAATTTATTAAAAATCTGTCATGCATATACTTTTGGCCCATTTTTAAGAAGTAATATAAACTTTAAACCGATTCGATATCTACTTTAATTAAGAAGTTATGGCGTTTTTTCGGTTTTCACAAAAACGCCCCCTATTCCGACCCCCTTGGTCCGATTTTGCCCATTAACGAACTTAGCCAAAATTTTAACCCCTTTGATTTTATGTACCAGTTTGGTGGAGATTGGTGAAGAATTATAGAAGTTATCGTGTCCATAAAAAAGTGAGATATATAGATAGATAGATAGATATATAAACTGGTGCGATTGCAATAGGTAGTATTTCTTACGAAATCTACCTAATAGATAGATAGATATATATATAAACTGGTGCGATTGCAATAGGTAGTATTTCTTACGAAATCTACCTAAAAAAGAAATAGTCTGTGAGACCGGTAGCATTGGTTAAAGGTTAAAATTCGACCAATGGTTAAAACTCATAGAGTACTATTTCTGCACTATAGACTTTTTGTACAAGATTAATTTAATATGTTCAAATATTTCTAACAATACTACGACGACTCCAAATAAAAGAAAATTTCAACTGTACCCATAGTTAAACTGGAAATTAAAAGTTAAATTCTGAAATTTGAGAAAAAACAGCGTTCTGTTAAATTGCTAACAGCAGTTTAAGATAAATTTTGTTGCTTGTATATAACGAATGAAATACAGGGTGTTTCTAAATTCATGGTACAAACTTTAATGGGTGATAGTATACTTCAAGACAAAAAATATTAAATGGGAAACTAAGGGTCCCAAACGTCTTCCGAAGAAGATAGGAGCCATTAAAGTTTAGGGTCCAAAAATTCAAATGATTATAAAAAACAGAAAAATTGGTCGATTCGTTTGCGGTTTTCACTAAAACTATTCTTTATGTCAGTATTGTCTTGAAAATAAATTATAAAGATAAATTTCAAAAAATGCCGATAGAGGGAGCTTCAGACTTTGGAGTAACGAACAACTATTTTTTACCGTTATTTTTTGCATTTCATTAATTTTTTTTAGAAGCTTAGACATAAACGTAAATTTTGAGCTCAAAATCTAAATCGTTGGGAGTGGTTAAACAGCGCAAACTGAACTGTGGGGGGAGGTTCAAATTCCAAATGGTTATTAAAAACGGAAAAATTGGTCAATTGATTTGCAATTTTCACTAAAACTATTCTTTATGTCAGTATTGTCTTGAAAATAAATTATAAAGATAAATTTCAAAAAATGCCGATAGAGGGCGCTTTAGACTTTGGAGTAACGTACAACTATTTTTTACCGTTATTTTTTGCATCTCATGAATTTTTTTAGAAGCTTAGACATAAACTTAAATTTTGAGATTAAAATCTGAATCGTTGGGAGTGGTTAAGTAGCGCAAACTGAACTGTGTTCAATGGGGGTGGGGAGGTTCAAATTTCAAATGATTATAAAAAACGGAAAAATTGGTCGATTCGTTTGCCGTTTTCGCTAAAACTATTCTTTATGTCAATATTTCCTTGAAAATAAATTTTATAGATTAATTTAAAAAAATACCGTTAGAGGGCGCCTTAAACTTTAGAGCAACCAACAACTATTTTTAACCGTTATTTTTTGTATCTAATTAAATGCTTGTAAATGTTCAAAGTTAAATTTTGAGCTCAAAATCTGCATCGTTGTGAGTAATTAAGTAGCGGAAAATTGAAATGTGTTCGAGGGGTGGGGAGGGTAACATTTCAACTCCTGAACACATTTCAGTTTGCGCTTCTTAACCTCTCCCATCGATTTAGAATTTGAGCTCAAAATATAAATCTAAGCATTTGCAAGCATTTAATTAGATACAAAAAAAAAAAAAAAAAAAAAAAAAAAGGTTAAAAATAGTTGTTGGTTACTCTAGATTTTAAGGCGCCCTCTAACGGTATTTTTTGAAATTAATCTTTAAAACTTATTTTCAAGGAAATATTGACATAAAGAATAGTTTTAGCGAAAACGGCAAACGAATCGACCGATTTTTCCGTTTTTTAAAATCATTTGAAATTTGAACCTTCCCAGCCCCATTGAACACAGTTCAGTTTGCGCTACTTAACTACTCCCAACGATTCAGATTTTCATCTCAAAGTTTAAGTTTATGTCTAAGCTTCTAAAAAAAATTATGAGATGCAAAAAATTACGGTAAAAAAATAGTTGTACGTTACTCCAAAGTCTAAAGCGTTCTCTATCGGCATTTTTTGAATTTTATCTTTATAATTTATTTTCACAATAATACTGACATAAAGAATACTTTTGGTGAAAATTACAAATCAATTGACCAATTTTTCCGTTTTTAATAATCATTTGAAATTTGAACCTCTCCCTACAGTTCAGTTTGCGCTACTTAACCACTCCCAGAGATTTAGATTTTGAGCTCAAAATTTAAGTTTATGTCTAAGCTTCTAAAAAAATTAATGAGATGCAAAAAATAACGGTAAAAAATTGTTGTTCGTTACTCCAAAGTCTAAAGCGCCCTCTATCGACAATTTTTGAAATTTCTCTTTATGATTTATTTTCAAGACAATACTGACATAAAGAATAATTTTAGTGAAAACCGCAAACAAATCGACCAATTTTTCTGTTTTTTTTTTTTTTTTTTTATAATTATTTGAATTTTTGGACCCTAAACTTTAATGGCGCCTATCTACTTCGGAAGTCGTTTGGGACCCTTAGTTTCCTATTTAATATTGTTTGTCTTGATGTGTACTATCACCCCTTAAAGTTTGTACCATGAATTTAGAAACACCCTGTATAATCACATGAATTATGCATACAATGTAATAAGGGATCACACAGGGATATTGATTTTTATCAAAAATCTTATTTATTTAATTTAAAATACAAATTTAAGAAAGCATATTTTAAACGCCGACATTTTAACTTTAGGTTTTGCGCGAAACCGCATTAGTGTAGAATTTACGGGTTAAAAAATATTTACAAAACTTTTATAACAGTGTGAACAAAAATATTTATTACACATAACTCCAGTTTATTATAAAATTTTACATAATAAAAATTTTACATTAAATATAGTTAAAAGTGTAATGATTTTTATAATTATGTTTAAGCTGGACTGTTTAAGCAAAGCGCAGCTAACGGTGTTATATACTGTAGATACTCCCTTAATCTGCTTTTTCTTTCACTTTCGCAAAAAATTAAATATTTTCTATCGCATAGAATACATAGATGGAAACATAAATACTGATTTAGATAAAGACAGTTAAAACCGTGCAAGGTTTCTAATAATTTTATCCAAGCGGTTATTTTTAAGCAAAAAAGAGGCTCAGGATCTGATATTCTTTTGCTCCCCCCCCTCCCCCAAACTTTTTTTTCTTACACTTTCACAAAACATTAACATTTTTTAACGCTTAGAATACAATTTGTCAATTTCTAAGGTTGAAGAGTTCATATTTTTAGAATTGGGCAATCTAAGTGGGATTATTCCATGTTATTTTGTAGTTTTGTTTGCATGGCGTTATTACCCACCTATGTGGGCAATAACGCCAAATAGCATAGGTCCGGAAATCACGCCATTTCATTTTATGAATACATATCTTTGAAACTATTTTTTTTATACAGATAATCGATGAGTTGCTGTATCAAATCCTATATTTGTTTGAAAAATACAATCTAAAACTAAGCCGGTAAAATTGGTAGAATCTTAACTTAGCGTTATTACCCCAGGATACCTTATTATGATTTTCAGATTACCGTAATTTCATTCTGGGAAAGTCATCGAGGTCAATTTTATACTCATTTTTAACTTTCGTCACGAAATGGGGAATATCGAAGTCCCAATATCTTGTTTATGGCAGATCTTATAAGTCATTTGATGAAAATAAAATTCCATTTCGTTCACGATCCATTTTCAAAATAAACTAAGGTTTCTGCATTCTCAATTATGATCATTTAGAACTAAACATCACACGTGGGCGTGGTTTTTAGGCACAACATCATCAAACAAATATAATTGGAAAACAATGAATCAAAATATGTAAGTGGAATACTTTATTTGTTTTTGGTTAAATATCAAATCTGATTTTGCATTCTACTTTGAAATTGTTTTTTTGATTTCTAAAAAACAGAGATTTTCACATTCGACAGTATTAACATATATAAGAGAATACGTTTTAATTAGAGTATGTTTATACGAGAGTATTAGAACATAAAATTTAATTAGTTGAGAAGATGTTGAACAGAAACCATAATTAGACTTATATTTACTCTCTTAGATTGTTAGAAATAGTCCAGTGGTATTTCTTAATTATATGCATCCATTTGATGTTTGACTTCTGCTTATGTAGGCAAAAATATTACTTTGCGCCGTCTTAGTTCTAAAAGGTCCACATTTTCAAGTCGAGGGTTTTAATTTACTAGAATGGCTACACACGTAAGTGATCAAACTTCTGCAAATGAAGATGAAATTTATATTTTCAGATTATTAAATAAAATATTATTGGGTTTTAAAATACTGTGAAATTTATGAATTTTTAGAAAAGAGATAAAGCTTAAGAGTAAAAATTTTAAAATTTTTAAAGCTTTGAAGTCGAACATTTTTTAAATTTGGTCATACAAGATCACTGAATTCCGCAACAGAATGGAGCATTAACTCATTATTCTGTTAAATTGTACACCCATGGATGCAAAACGTCATATGATTTCCAAGGGAAAAATACGGCAAATTACTGATTTCGTCTCATTAGTTTAGAATAAGTAGATATTTTAAATTCGATTTTTCTTTTCTTTTAGGAAAAAAAAAAAAAAAAAAAAAAAAAAAAAAAAAAAAAAAAAAAAAAACAGATTAATAAATATTTTTCTGATTTATATTAATTTGCTTTGAAAAATGCAGAATTTATTTAGCTATACTATAAATATTTAATTTCACATTATTAAAAAAAAAAATATATATAGGGTCGATGTGCCAGTAATGGACCACCTTCCAGTAATGGGCCACCTCGCACTTTTTGGTTTATAAAAAAATAATAAATAATAGTTAAGCTTTTGTTATTTTTTTCTGAACTCCACCTTGCATGCTTTATAAGCTGGATTACTTTTTTACACTTTTCGGCAAAACAATTAAGAAGCAGAAAATAAAGTTTCACAGTTTTTCTGTTTTTCACTGAAAATCTTAATGAACATGCTAAGAGCAGACTTTACTTACTTACTTTATAACTTTTTTATTTTTCCGTAAAAATTGAATGTTTTTGTTTGGTTAGCAATATAAAACATTGAATTTAATGTACCAATGGCCATTAACAAAATTTTATTTATTTTTAAGATTTTAGGAGGGGTGGTCCATTACTGGATTGCTTATTTCGAGATTTTCCAGTAATGGACCACCCAAGTGACCAGTACAAAAAGTGTTATTTCAGTAGGGATAAAATATTTTGATTTAACTGAAAAGCTAAATAATCAAATTTAATACTTAAATTTTACCTATTAGAATTTAATAAAGGCAATTTCTTTATAAATAGTTGTTTTTAAAAAGTCATCCAAAATAGGTATAAAACACAAGCAGAACATTTGACAAAATCTAGATGTGCCGCTACAAAAGAAGTTGGTTCAGAAATGTAAAATCATATTTGGAAGAAGATATTATTAATATTTTCTTCCGAGTTCTAAAGCATACAGAGAGAATTTTCAATAAGGTTAAAACAAGGTTTCTTTTGTGCTCTTAAAACAAGGAAAATTTTGGGACCAAAATCAGGTAAAGATGTGTATTATGTAGTACCAAATAACGAAAAAGAACAAATCACTGTTATGGGATGTTTTTCAGCAAATGATGAGATTGTTACATCGGTGATAATATATCCATATAAGATCTCTGAAGGGAAATTGTGGAATCAATCTCTACCAAATTGGTGGGCTATATGATTATCTGAAAATGGTTGGATAGTCCAAGAACATTTATCATTTTAAATGCATTCTAAAATTCCATATTAAGCAGTGTGGACTATCGGAAAGGTAAGACAAAATTGAAGATCTGTTATTTATATTTCACAGTTGCAAAGCACATCACTTAGATAATGATATGCTATGAATGAACATTGGAAACTTTTTTTAATGCCTTATTTTATCAAAACTTGATTTCAGTAAAACATTGTCTTTATCTTGTAAATCCTTTAAATTTAAATATTTTGTTGCATATCTTTACAATATAAATCCTTTAATGTTAGTTAATAATAAACATTTAATAATATCATTAATATTTTGTTTTATATCCACATTATAAATCCTTGATTATAATAAATTCATAACTTAGATTTAAATATTTTGATTTAAGTTTTTTCATTATAAATCCTTTAATGTAATGAATTTCGAACTTAAGTTTTAATATTTTTTTATTATTACGCTTTCATTAAGTTCTGGAGCAAAATAGAATTGAAACCAGTTGGAAATTGCACGTTCAGCGTAGCAAATGAGGTTCGTTCGTACGACAACAAAGTTTTAAAAATATACAGATCTTCCTGATATAGTAGACAATACTTTGGATACAGTACAGTGTTGAACTCTTTGTGTTCCTATAAACACACAGGAAGTAATTTTCATTACACCTCAGCAACGTATATCATATTCATAAAATGTGGCACAGTTTAATATAATTAAAACGTGTCACAAACAATGTTTCCCCGTATAGCATTATGTAGTGGAATACTTTTGTGTGGCCCTGTAATTTAATAATAAATATTCTTTGCATCTCAGATTGTACAAAATTTATATTTTAGCATATACATACGTCATAGGTTCATGTCAATTTTATTATGTTCGAATGAGTGTAACACTATTAAAATGCATTTGCAACTTTTTTCCCCTTTGACTGTAATGTAACGGAATACTTTTGATAGTCCCTGTAATTGATCTATACATCTGATTATCATAAGATCTGAAATGACTCGACAAAATTATGTAATATTTATATGTTTTAAATTTCAAACGATTAAAATGCATTTCAAACTATTTTCCCCATTGACCGTAATGTAACGGAATACTTTTGATTTTCTCTGTAATTGATCTATTCATCCGATTTTCATGAAATTTGAAATGACTTGACAAAATTATGTAATAACTTTGAACTTTAAATTTCAACCGATTCGGTTGGATAGTTTTTGCGTTGTTATATGCGGACAGACAGATAGACGGACAGACAAACGGACAGACAAACGGACGGACTGACCGACAACTACAGGTGCTACGTATTTACATAATTACGAACGCACCTAAAAGCAATTATCTGTTATTTTTGTAGGGTGGTCCATTACTGGAACATAGGCGGTCCAATACTGAAACATAGGTGGTCCATTACTGGGCTTTTGGGTGTTTAGACATATTTCTATTATTTAAAATTAAATTTTTATTTCTATTGGGAAATGTAACTATGGGATTAGTTAAATATTGTTGAAAGATTAATATAATATGAAAAAAATTGCAATATGATAATTATAACTATTAATAAAAAATTATTTTTTAGAGAAATCCCTTAAGGGGGTCCATTACTGGCACATCTACCCTATATATTCTTCACAAGAAACGGGAAAAATCTGTTCAGTATGTTGCGATATCAGTTATGTTGAATTATGAGCTCATAAAAGTATAAAAAAGTTGTAAAGATAACTAAAAGCGATAAAAAGTATGCAGATAATGTTTTTATTTATTTATTTTTTTTTTTTTATGGCGTTTATTTTAAAGAAACAGTGTGAGTTTATTTTTGTGCGCGTTAAAAAGATGATCCGGTCGTGGGAGAAAGTGGACCAATGAATTCTGAACTGTTATGCAGTTGAGTTTCATAGACATACAGGCGATATAATTTGACTGTTAAGGGAAAAATTTTGGACAAAAAACGTGACGAACTTGCCATTATGGACAAGATATTGCTAGTTTACTTGTGTTACTGTTTTCAATGAATTTGTCCAAGCGAATATCTCCAAGTTGTTTAATATGAGTTAATATCGTATGTGATAAAACTTCCAGTTTAAGTGTGTCATCACTTTCGTATAAAGACACTTTAATATATTGGTATTCTATTACAATCTTGATACACACCATGTCTGTGGGCAGGAGTGGGAAATCTGCGGGTGGGTTCGTGATGACGAAGCGCTTTGAGGAGGCTTCGCACGATGAGCTGGTATCTCTGAACCGGTAGAGCCCAATGCAAAGCATGCCGTAGCTGCGGAGGGCCTGAACAAAGAGATCGCAGTATTTTCCTCCCTCCTGAAACAGAAAAAAGAGCATACATAAATAAACAACAGTGGAAACAGCAATGCAATGCGCATTTTCTGTTATTTTTTTTCAACATCTGTTATTTTTCATTAAGGTATATTTAAAAATAATTCTTTCTTTAAGGGCATCTTATGATTTTCGAAGAAAACCACTCTTAATTCAGCACGTTATTAAAAAAAGTGTATGCTGCTTTTCCTAGTAATTACTAGTAACTTGATTTTAAAATATCTTTATTCATTTAACAGTACACGGCCATTTATACCAACTTATACAGCAAATTACTGTGAAATGCCGGCATTTACAAAGAAGAAGAGCGTTTGAAATGAATCGCTCGAATAATCAACAAGAATAAACAGTCATCTATGAGGTGTGGCACATGAAACACTTTCCATCACTGACAAAATATTGTTAAGAAATTTCAATATTTAATAAATGTTATGCGATATCCGGATAAGGAATTAAATAAACCACAAAAAAATTCATTTTCTGCAATTGCTAACTATATCTGATATTGGGTGTGAAATCCTTTGTGCAGCTCTGTATATTATTTACAGAATTTACAAGTACCGCGTAATTCAAAATTAGAAAAGTTTGAAATTGTTTACGACAGCAGAAAATATACTTCCAGAAATAATTTTTGCATACAGGTTGTTTGCAAGTGTGTATGGTGAATGCTTAAGAATCGCAACAGCTCTATTTAGCACCTGGTACGAAAAATTTTGCCCTTTATATTATTAATCATCCATGCATTAATAATGAAACTGAAAACTAAGAGTGAAGTAGAACTATGAAGTGTAACTATGAAGTATCTAATTGGTGATACTCATACCACCCTTGCTGTGGCTCTAGTTACAGAAGACATCATCATCGCTTCAATTTCTGTCAAATGTTTTCTGATCAGATGAATGAAGGTCCTAATTTTGTCATGGCGATAAAAGAGTGTGGATAGCACCATCTTACTTTTAAGATTGAGTTACTATGAAGATGTATAAAGGTTGTTACTTGAGAGAAACGTAGACTCGCACTCCTCTAGATAGTGTGTATGATAAAATGTCCTCACGTGTATAATAATAAAAAAGAGAACAAAAATTCCAAGAAAAAGTCTAAAAAGAATTAAATCGATGAGTGTTGAAAGTGATAAAAGTAAAAGGTTTAAAATTTTTGAAGCATTAAAAAAAAAAAAAAAAAAAAAAAAAAAAAAAAAAAAAAAGCTATCTTGGCTAGTCAAATAATAAATTTTATAATTCTGTTCTAAAATTACTTTTATGTTGGTGTGTATCTATTTATACTCGTATTATAAAGGACAAACGTGTCTGTGCGCAACGCTCGCGTCATTTCGCGAATAACAATAACAGGCGATCAAATTTCGCTTTTACTGCAGCTTTTTTTTTTTTTTTTTTTTTTTTTTTTTTTTGAAAACTTCTAAATATCCCACATTTTTAATTCTTATATCATCGAATAGAGACTTAAGATGTAGTTTTAAATGCCATTTATTTGAAAACGATATCGTAATTTGTTTGAAAACAGTATCGAAATTTACTCAATTTTTATTATTTTTTAAATAAATTTCAAGCATAATTTTTTAAAAATCTATCTAAATTATATTTAGACGACAGCAAAATATAAATCCGTTTGCATGTAATATAAAGAACAAATCATTAGTTTCCAACTTATATTATATAACGAAATTAAAACATCCATTAATCAATAAGTAAAAAAATAATAATTTAAAAATATATAAATTAAGGGTAAGTAACCGAATTTCGTGTTTACACTGAAGAAACTTTTTTTCAAATGTTTAATTTATTTAATCAAACACGAAGACAGCCATTAGATGTTTTAACCGCCGCTGATTCAGCCTTAAAATTCCCCAATCAAAGGGAAATGAATGAGAATCCGTTCACAGGGAAATCACCACTTTTTAAATTATGCTCCAGTCTTCCGTAATCCTTTTAAAACTGATGAAAACAGCATATTTTAAAAGTCTCCGAGGTCAGAACGAAGGTTGCTAAATGTAGCTCTTAGGTGGCTGAACCTCTTAGCAATAAAAAATATATATTCAAATAAGTAAATAACAATTATTTTACAATGGAATTTTTTAAGTACAAAGAAAACATAGTACAGTAAAACCCCGATAATTCGGATTAATTGGGACCAGACCCAATACGGAATATCGAAAATCCGGATTATCCGGAGAATTAGAAAAAAAAAAATGAAATAAAATAAAACATACTTACAGAAAATCACCTTTATGTTTAACTTATTGATTATTTACAGACAATAAAATGTTTACTTTGTAATAAAAAAGTTTCTAATTTTTTGCTGTGCCAGTTTTCTATATCTTTTGCGAGCCGTACGGTCACGCATGCGCTTGAGCGTAAGTAGTTCGTTGGGTGTAGTTTAAATAAGAAAGCTTAAGGTATTCTTCGGAAAAGATTTCAGAATTGTTCTTTTTATTTAGAATACCACGATGAATCAAGTTAATGTTATAGAAATTAGGTTAATCTCTTCTCAAACTTGAAAAATAACAGACAAAACCGATCCGGATTATCCGGAGATCCGAATTAACGGGGTCCGAATTAGCGGGGTTCTACTGTAATATTTTTTTAAGGTATAAAATATCAGGATATTTAAGGAAAAAATAAGGTTAATAAAAGAAAATATTAAACTAAAAGTAAGACTTTACACAAGAAAAGATTTTTTTTTACATATTTTAACAAAAAACATTCAACTTTGAAAAGTTTTTGCTCATAAACATATCAAGGAATAGTTCCTTTCTTCACGAAATTGTTAATGCACACGATAAACCTCTGAAATCATCTTAAAATGAGGAATGCGTGGCTCGCACCGTTCCTAAAATTTTCATCCGTTGCTTCCAGTATTTTAAATCAAAAATCTTCATGGAAGTTCCGTTTAACATCTACAATAGAATTATATAATAAATATTACCGTTTAAAAACTGTGGTAGGAAAATACGAAAATTTTAGGAACTATGCGAACCTTGGGAATGTCCAAACATGAAACTCAGCTCATTGCAACAATCACGGATTCTATTAAAATACACACTTTAATTAATTCGAAGACTTACCCCAAACTGAGCGAGGGGTCCGTCGTAGAGTGAAATCTGGCCCACGCGACAACGGTCTCTGTTAGCCAGTGACTCTGGAGTGCTGTAACCACCACGGAGTCCTGCGCCCTCTGCCAGGATCAGTTCCAGCTCCGGCGTTGCTCCCCCGGTCACAAGCGATCGGATCAGGGTGAGGGCGTTCGCATTAAAGTACGTCTGTGTCAAAGAAATAATTCTCATCATTAAACTATAGGCAAAGAAAGTACTGACAAAGAAGATCTCCATACTGGGCATACTCAGAATTTTTTGAAAAAAAAAAGGCTAATTAAACTATTTATGTGTGTAATAACAAATCAGTCAAATTTAGCGGCGGAATTACAATAGAAACTCTGTAAAAAAAAAAAAAAAAAAAAAAAAAAAAAAATTAGTTTTGAATATTTGGCGTGAAAAGACGAAAACGTCACTTGATTTGGTGAGCAGCCCATTTCCTCGCCAACAGCAAACGATTTTAATGTAACTGAAAATCCTTTATCAATAGATTTAAAAATGCGTGTAAATGGTATTTACGAATTTAAATTTAAACAATTAAGGATTTTAATACATATATTTTCTTTTTGTAGTACATATTTATGTTGCTTGTTGCTGCTGTTATTTAATTTTATTACTGTAAAAATAATTTTATCAATAAAAAATGCTTCAATATATTTAAGCGTATTCCAAAATAAATACCAGATGAAAAATGCTGTAGTAAGAAATTCCAATATCGGAGAAGTTTTTGTTTCCATAGCAACGAAGTTGAATCAACGGTGCTCATTTGGACTTCATTTTGAGATTGAAACGATTTTTTTATCATTATTTTTAAATTCGTAATATTTCACAGTTAACTTTCAGTATACATATATGATAAAACCACAGCTAAAACAAGCTAAAAGTGACAAAACTAAAGTTCAATATGAAACATTTTTACCTTAAAAAGTATGTGACATAAAAAACATTTTTTGAAATTTCATTTCGTCGCCAACCGGTGATAAGCCGCCAAATTAATGAAATGGTCTTTATTTTATTTTTTTTTTTTTTTTTTTTACGAACGTTTTAAAGGGATTCCGCCGAAATTTTTTTTATAAACTTATATATCCACACGAGAAGAATACTCAGTATTTTTTTTTTAGAATTTTATGAGTCTGCCCCTTCCTTGTGAGATCACTCACCAAACGAAAAGCCTATATGGAAAGAAATTATTGACACTACATCAATGTAGCATAAAATAGCTATTCTATTGAATGTAGGTCATTATATATTTTTATCGATGTTATATTACCAGAACAATATCATGGGAGCCTGGTTGCAATGTCTTTATATCAGGTATCAGAAAAACTACTTATTTATTGAAGTTTGGCAACAACTACAACTTACTTTATTAAGAATACAGTTAACTCAACCACAACTACTTATTTTAAAAAGTAGAAAATACAAACTATTTTTTAAAAGTAGTTGCTACTTCACTGATTTAGGATTTGTTAAAGGCGAGAAATTTTATTTCTTTTAAAAATTCATATTGAAATTTGAGGCCACGGATTCAATATAATAGAATGACCCCTCATTATACTGCGTTTGCTCGAATACAATCAACGAAATGTGATAAAACCAGGAGAAATAAGAAATTAATAAATATAAGGTACCCTGGGGTAATAACGACAGGCGGGGTAATAACGCCAAGTGCTTATATTTTGCATAATTATGAAATAATCAGGTAAATGACACCCATGTGCTCTGCGCAGAATGGTTTTGAGTCATATAAATAGCAAAAAACAGCTTGAAGTTAATATGTTTCATTTTTAGGTCTTATTGTTTTTCAAAGCAACTAAAATTAACGCTTGATATAAAATTTGCGAGATACGTTTTGTAATGTGAAGACTATTTTTTTTATCCGGAAATACTTTGTTAATTACATAAATTTGTAGTACATTTCATGGACTTTCAGAATGTTGTTGAAGATTTTGGATATCTTCTCGAGATAATTTGTAATTTAAAATGTACAGCGCAATAACTATAACGGGGTAATAACGCCAATCCTTGGCATTAATACCCGAGTTGATTCCCTACAGTGGCCGAGCTACATCCTAAATACTGATTCAAATAAACACAGTTAAAACTGTGCAATGTTTCTAATAATTCTACTTGAGCGGTCCTTTTTAAGCAAAAAGAAGCTCACGGTCTGATATTCTTTTGCCTCATCCCCCCCCCTCTCACACTACACCTTTATTTTTCTTACACTTTCACAAAAAATTGAACATTTTCAATAGCTTAGAATGCAATTTGTCAATTTTTAAGTTTGTAGAGTTTGTATTTTTAGAATTGGGCAATCTACATGCAATTATTCCATCTTATTTCATAGTTTTGTTTGCATGGCGTTATTACCCATATAGGTGGGTAATAACGCCAAATAGCATTGGTCATGAAATAACGCCATTACTTTTTATGAATACATATCTATTAAATTATTTTTTTTATATAGATAGTCAATGAGTTGCTGTATCAAATCATATACTTGTTTGAAAAATACAATCTAAAACTAAGCCGTGAAAATTGGTAGAACCTTAATGTGGCGTTATTACCCCAGGGTACCTTATCATACAAAAAAATGATTTGTATTTATCTCCAAAATTTTGATTTATACACATATTAAAAATTTCTTAGCGAAATTAAAAGAGAAACGTAGTGCAACAAATATTTAAATACAGTTATAGTTAAAAGAGCCTGAAAGGACTCCACTCGACTTTTTGCATA
This sequence comes from Maratus speculifer, assembly GCA_964019185.1. Lineage (NCBI taxonomy): Eukaryota > Metazoa > Arthropoda > Arachnida > Araneae > Salticidae > Maratus > Maratus speculifer. Next base: position 269,500,888 of record OZ025298.1, read on the forward strand.
CCTCACAGAATACTATGAATAAATAAATAATAATAATATTAATGTAATAATAAATGAAAAAATAGCTTCTAATTTTTCAAAGATGATCTCGAACCAAAAAACGCGATGAAATTTTAATATATATGCATACAACCACCCATAGATATAGTATTATTGTAAGCAAAATTAAAATGGATTAAGCCCAACACACTTAAGCCAATATTTTCATAATCAGGGTTTTAATATCCTTGCAATATCTTTCTTATACTGTATGATGCGTACAGAAAATGAAAGAACAATTTAAGCAAAGCTTATTTTTTTTCAAAAAGTACGAAAGCAGAATTACGAACGAGCGATATAATGAGAAGTGACGCTTACATGTACCATATCTATGCACAGTCATATGCTATATAATTTTTTTTTGTTATTCTTAGATAATTATTGCATTAGGATATAAAATTACCGTTGACATGTACAGTAAAGTCCGAATAACAGATATAACGGTAACGGAGAATTTTTAAGCTATTCAGCGGTAAAAATGTGCTACAGAGGTTGGGGATCGAATATTCGGGGGATGTCTGTTATGGCGATTTTGTTGTATTTAGCAATAGGTGTCTTTACTCAATTCTCCAATATATTCTTAATAGACTAATTGAACCAAGGCGTTAATTTTATAGTCTAGAAAATCACAGAAAAATCACTTTAAATTTAAACAATAAATAAATCTGTAAATCAAGCAGTCCCAAATCATGTGAAACCCGGCATTAAAATATGAATATCTGTTAACGTGCGTTATGTGTTAATATATGTGTATTAAATATGTATAAAACACCAAGAAATTTAATTCCTTTGGTGATTTATTGTTTTTTGCACCAAGTCCAAGAAAAAAAATCTTGATATTATGTGATTAGTTACTATACATTTGATATTTATAAACCAATTTGGATGAAACGCAACATAGATGCAGGAGCATACTAAAATCTCGATTGAGTTCAAGGGCCAATTTGATCCACTATATTGTAAAAAATGATCGTCATTTAAATATTTTATATTAAAAATTAAGCTTTTTTAATTTAAATTTTTGAAGTCGGAATTTCAAAGCATTTTTAAATTTATTCCTGTATTAAATTACATTGTTGAAAATATCGCGAAAAATTACCGTTCTTTTTACACACTATTTATTTTCTGACCAATGAGAAACGCTCTATAGCTGTTTATGTAGCAATATCATTTGTCAGAAAATAGATAATCTAAACAAACAAACAAACAAAGGTAGTTTTTCACGATATTTCTAACAATGTATTTTTGACAATGATAAGATGCCTTTGAAAATGCACAACTCAAAAGACTAGAAGATTTGGAATTCGAAAAAAATAATCACTAAGATAATGTTTAAATTACTTCCGTATTCAGTCTTGATTTTAAAAATGCAATAAATTCACTTTAAATTATAACATGCAGGAACAACAGAGTTGTTTGGTGAGCGCAATGTGTCATATCACATTGAGTAATACTTACATAATCAAATGGATTCAAATTTAAATAAGGTATTTTTTTTTAAGTTTTTCCCTCATCATTCGAATAACCAATCTTACCGTGCTCATCAAGGAGTCCAGGACACTGACAGCAAAGGCAGTGCCACAGGCAAAAGGCTGGGTCAAATAGAGCTCAGTGTCAGGATCATCATCATCGTCTTGGTCTAAAAACTGTACATTCGTATCATTCACTGCAAGAAAATAACAGAATGCATTAACAGCGCATGAAAGTAACTACATATCATTTTTCTTTATATATGAAGTTAAAGTACATAGCGGTGAAAAAGTTGTTATTTCTCTTTTGCAGATGACAACGAGTGGTTTGTTCAGAAAATCAAACTTTAGCCGGCCTTGTTATTTTTTGTGGTGTGAAATATTTATCCTATCTCTCACAAAAAAGGAGTTACTTATTAATACAGTATTTTGGTACTATGATTTTTTGGTGAAGTTACAGTGATTTTTTTTTTTTTTTTTTTACTATTTGTCCTATTGTGGTGTGACTTTTCATTTATTGATGAAGAAAGGAAAATGCTGAAATTTGCTAAACTTTTTCTATTTTTATTCTTTTTTTTTGCCATAATGAGCTTACAGTGGGAAATTTATAATTTGCGCAGAAGACCTGGTGGGTTAAAATACTCTAGACATTCTCAATGGGTTTAAGTTTGGACTTAAAGCTGGCCAGTCAAGAACTTTAACAATTTTCTGAGAAAGGCAAAGTTTTGTAGAATGTGATACGTAGATTGAGGCATTGTCTTGTTGATAAGTCCAGTCAAGTTTTACTTTATTTTAGAATCATTTATAATTTTTCTGGTTTTTGTCGTGTTTCAGAATTTTTGTAGCAAAATTTTATCTGTTTGATAAGTAAAACAATTGAAATGATTTGCATTATTAATGCTCCCTGTGAATATGCATTCCCTTTTAAATGCTTAAGTGGAGTATGGCCCTGTTCTAGAGACAGTTGTGAAAAAACTCAGTATTCTTAATTTAAATAATATGCATTTCATGTTTATTCTTTGTTTATGTACCGTATATCTCGTTGTATAACACGCACTTTGAAATGGAAAAAAGATCACTTAATTTTTCCGTGTGCGTGTTATACATAAAATATAAAATGGTTGATATAAAATCAAAACAAGAAAACATTCCTAATTTTTAGAGGTATAATTAAATGCATTTATACATCAATATAAGCAAAGAAATTTGTAATATATACCTTTTAACAAACATAATATTCCTGAGAATATTATATGAGATATATATGAGATATATATGAGATAATATATAGATGAGATAACATGAAAAGTACTCACACTCATTTATATTTTCAGAAATTCTATCTTCTTCCCCACAGTCACTTTCAACTAGCGATGAATAATCATCCTCTGTAGCGTCATATTTAAAAAATATTTAACACGTTCGCTGCCACTAATTCCGCCCTCTGTGTTAAATGAATGGGAACGTCACGCACTAGCGCGTGGGAGGCAGCGAATGTGTTAAATAATTATTTGCAGTTAAACAGCATTGCTTGTTAAACACTGGGATATACGGTATATGTTCCAAAGCATTTAAAATAACAAGCTTTTAAAAACAAATCATCATTTTTCCCCAAAACAATTGATAAAGTCTTTGATAGATTTCTGAAAGAATCTCATTTTCTAATTTCAGAATCAACGTTTAAATAAATGCAGTTTACAACCTAAACGCATCTTATACTTACCTAATTCTGTGATTAGGGGTACATTAGTTCCGTATACGGAACCTCGTCTCTGCATTACAATGGGACTACCGAGGGGGGATAAGGCATCTTGACCACCCGGATCTAGAAAGAACAAAAAAAAAAAAAAAAAAAAAAAAAAAAAAAAGATCAAATTTGCATTAACGGATCAAAACAGTAATAAAAACAGGAAAGAAAAATCATGCGCCAAGCATAGAACATGAAATACTTTCCATCATTACTAAATTGTTGTTGCGTAATTTTATCTTTTCATAGAAGGCCAGGAGTTAACGAAAGAAAAAAATTAGGTAAATTATATTTTATATTCACGTAGATGATAAATAAAAATACTAAAAAGACCTTTAACATAGGTTAAAACTCATATTCAGCAATTACCGCCGATAGACAGTGAGGTGTTGGAAATGTTTTGAGCATGTTTATACACTACTGGCCATTAAAATTGCTACACCAGGAAGAAATACAGATAACAAAATGATATTTATTGGACAAATATATTATGATAGAAACAACAAGTGATTACATTTTCTTGATGACAAAATATGATGGCACAGTTTATCAACCGTAATGAGTGACGTATGGTTATGAGCCAGTCACTCGGCAACCATTGACCAGACGTTTTCTAATGGTGAGAGATCTGGGGAACGTGCTGACCAGGGCAACAGCCGAACATTTTCGTATCAAGGAAGGTCCTTACAATTCCAGAAACATGCAATTGGGCATCATCCTGCTGAAACGTAGGGTTTCGCAGGTCTCGAATAAAGGGTAAAATCACGGTTCATAAAATATCATAAGTGTAACGCGCACTGTTCAAAGTGCCGTCAATGCGAACAAGAAGTGACCGAGACGTGTTTCTAATGGCAACTCATACATCACACCAGGTAATGGGCCAGTATGACAATGACGAATGCACGCTGCCAATGTGCGTTCACCACTACGCCGTCAAACACGAATGCGGCTATCATGATGTTGTAAACAGAACCTGGATTCATCAGAAAAAATGACGCTTCGCGATTCGTGCACCTTGGTTCGTCGTTTATCACACCATTGAAGGTGCTCCTGTCTATGAAGCATCGCCAAGGGAAGTTGCAGCCATGGTCTCCGAGTTGAGAGTCCATGCTGCTGCAAACACCATCGAACTGTTCGTGGAGACATTTTTTGTCTTGCAAATTACACCATTTCTTGACTCAGGGCTCGTGACGTAGTTGCACGATCCATTACGGCCATATGGATAACATGCCTGTCTTCTCGGCTGTTAGTGATACGGGGCCGTTGAGATCCCGTACGGTGTTCCGTATTACCGTCCTGAATACATCAATTCCAAAATCTGGGAACAGTCATTGGATCTCGACCAACGCGAGCAGCAATACTTATACGATAAACCGCAATTTCGGTAGGCTACAATTTGACCTTTATCAAAGTCAGAAACATGCTGGTACGTATTTCTCCTTCTTACACGAGGCATCACAACAATTTTTCACCGGGTAACAACGCTCAAATGCAATTTCTGTGTGAGAAACCGGCAGAACGATTTCCCCATTTAAACACATTGTACTCTCTTAAAAAGTCAGCTACAAAATAGCTCAAGTTGAGCTGAAATCCACTCATCTCAATGTTAAAAGGCAGCTTCTCAAAAAAGAGTTGAAATAACTCGAGTTTTAACCAATTTAAATGAAGTTGAGCTATTTAAATAACCAATTTAGATCAAGAAGATTTTATCGTTTGAAAAACAACTCTTTTATGATCGAAAAAATTACAGCTCTTTCATGAGAAGCCAAATCAGCTCTTTCGTTTTAAGAGTGTAGGTGTTGTTACCGGCTCCTGCTTTGTCAGAATGCGCTGAAAAGCTAATCGTTTGCATATCACAGCGTCTTCTTCCTGTCGTATAAATTTCACGTCTGTAGCATATCGCCTTCATGGTGTAGCAATCTTAATGACCATGTATATTACCTTTACATTTTTATGCACGCCAGCAAAATTATGCAGCTGAAAAAGTACGTCCGGCAATTATACTTCATCAACGAGAGAGTATCTAAATCCTTTTATGTAGCTCTGTACAAGAATTTGTTTAGATTACACATACATACTATAGCGTACTGAAACGTCATTGTAACTTCACCATGCCCGTTTCTTTGTAACAAATCATCAAGTGGCATTACAATGATTCGAATCAGATATTTTCACGCGATCAGCATTAAAAGGTTCCACAGAAATATCTCCATGATTGTTTCATTGTGACGAGTTATTAAATGACGATCATTATCTACAGTAAAGTTACTGTCACCGCTGATTTGTGTAAAGTACCAAATGACTTCATCGTGATGTTGTTTGGTACCATTTCTAACATTATAGTAAGGCACACTGACCGATTGTGCTTTTAGGTTAGCACAAATTTTCTATACCTGTCATTTATAGAAGTTTTGTTTGATCATTTACATTTAATATTTGTATTCGAAAAGTAACAGTTTGTGTTTGTCCTTCAAATTAAGGGCGCTAGTGTAAAGAGGATTCTAAGGAAATGCTTCCAATTACTTACTATGTGTAAGAACTCCTATGGTGTCGTCGAACGTCATCGCTTTGATATTGAGTGAGGCTAAAATGGCCTCCTTATCCGCGAGCGTTGGATCGTCGCTGCTCGGGATCTTAGCCGATAAGATCACACACATGTCACACAAGTTAATGTTCACCGCTCTCAGATCAGCACGGCTCAGAGGAGAACCCTAGAAATGAAGAAAAAATTGTTTGTTTAAAATTAAAATTCTACAACAGTACTTCTGCTAATGTTTAGTATATGAACAAAAAAAATTAAACACGCCATAGTATTTTATCATCGAATTATTGAGAAGAAAAGGAAAAAGATCATTAAAAATACAGGGACATAAAATGAGTACAGCACTGTAAAATATAGACTAGATATCAACATAGGGCGTATCAAAAACTGATAATCATGCCTGTAAGGGTTGGTAATATATGTATAGGAAAACAATTTTTATGCAGGAAACAAAGCTTGCAATATCTATATTATAAAGGCCAAACATATCTGTGCGTAACGCATACGTCATTTTGCGAATGGCAACACTTTCAAATTTTAAATGAAATTTCGGTATTGTAATTTTTTCTACTGCAAAATTTTAAACTTATAAACACTGCACATTTTCAATTTTTACACCATCGTAGAGGGAAAAAATGCACTTTTAAATGCAATTTATTTGAAAACTGTATCTTAATTTGTTTTTGAAATATTAATTTTTTTGTAGTTTTTAATACCGTTTTTCTAATCGTGGCAACAAGAGTACACAATTTCTATTAAAAGCCATAGAGTAAAAACCAAAGGAAAAAAGGGAAAAAAATACTGTATCTTTGTGTTGCTATTTTCTCATTAACAGGGGAAAAAATTGAAATTTAAATACGTTCTGTGAATTTCAAGAATATTGTCTGTTATTAAACCCGGTGAATTTTTATTTCATTTACAAAATTTGATTTACAATTAAAAGAATATCAACAGTTTAATATCTGTTTCAGCAAATAGCATCGAGACTTCAAGTTTTGAATCAAAATGACAAAATACCAGTTTTTTGAAAAGTTGAATACAGATACGAAATGTTCATTTGCAAACTTTGATTCGGTGAAAAAGATGAAGCGTTTAGATTTCACGGGGAAAAAAATCTATGATTGAGTCAAAGAAGAATAAATTTTGCTTTATTTCATTTAAGAATACCTTAATTGATAACTTTATTACAATAACAGATGTTTAATATTTTTTACTGCATACGTGTATGATTAAAATTTAATTTTAACAATTTATACAACTGAGTTTTATAGAAATAATATATTTTTTTTAACTTGAGGTTAAATACGATTTGTTTCAGAGTTAGACTTACCACTATTTGGTGTATTTTTTACTATAACTAATTTTGCAGGTTTATTATAAATCAATGAAATAGTTCCTTCTTAAATATTTTCTTTCGTCAAAATTTGACGGGTTCTGCCTAGTACTTATTCAGTCTAAAATACAGGATGTATCACAAAAAATTGAAAACGGATATTTGTTAATAAGTGTAACATGAATGAAGACATTTTTACGGAATCTTCAATAAAATAAGATTTGCTTCCGATTAATTTGGCAGAAAACGTTACTTTCTGAGACTAAAAGTTTCAAACAAAAATTTTATATCAATATTTATAGTTCTTCTTTCACTTTTTTTGTTAGAGTTATGTAGGTTCTCGTATAGTCTTCAATGTAATTCTTTAATTTATTTTCTAAAAGCTTAGATGTGATTTCCTTAATAACATTGCAACATAGGATACATTCATGTTGGATACAAGTAAAGACATGAGTTTCAGAACTTGCTTTATCCAAAATTTAAATAAGTCGAAAACTGCATGTCAAGCGTAGCAAATGAGGTATGACAACAAAGTTTTAATAATATTCAGGTCTTGGAGTAATAGTACATAGTACTTCGAATACAGTATAGTCTAGTGGAAATATTTTATCTGTCCCTTTAAGTACTATCTGCTTTCTATTACACAAGAAGTAACTTGTAGTAAACATCAGCAACGAATGTCATTTTAATAAAATGGGAAATAATTTAATTAAAACGCGCCCGAAAGAATTTTGCCTCCGAAACCATTATACAACAGAATTCTTTTGTATGGCCATGTAAATGTATAACAAATATTCTTTGCAGTATAGGTTGTACAGAATGTATATTTTATTATATACTTCACAGATGCATATCAATTGTATTATGTTCGGTAGTGTGTAACATCATTATGTGCTTGAAACATTTTTTTCCCCATTGGCCGTAATGTAACGGAATAATTTTGATTGACCCTTTAATTAAATTATACATCCGATTTTCATAAAATTTAAAATGACTCGACAAAATTATGCAAAAATTATACATTTTAAAATTCGAATGTTTCGGTTGAGTTGTTTTTCCTCTGTTAGATACGTACAGACGGACGGATAAACTGAGTGACGACTATAGGTGCTACGTATTTCCATAAGTACGAATGCACCTAAAAATCGAGTTTTCACTTTTAATATATTCTATTGGTAAATCTGAACCGAAAAAATACTATAATGAGCAAATAATTTAGTTTTCTCGTGTATTTCTGGTTTTCAAAAATCTTGGTTTACAATGAAAACCTATAGACACTGTCACAGCTTTTTCGCGAATTCCCAAAATCTAGACACACGGCAGTGTGTCAGCCAAGTTCACAAAGTAAAAGGCGACACACAGGCCGTGGGTTATATTACCCGAACCATTTCGAGCTACTTTTGACCCCCCAATAACTTAAATTCTCTACACACTTGCAATTTTTTGTGTCGTGTAAGACTATCTTCTAATTTCCGAATCCTAAATTTTTTTTAAAAAATCTTTTACCGTTCACGAGAAATTGACGTCTGAAAACCACTGTTTTCACCATTGACTCACTGACTCACTGACTCACTCATAGAAATGTTTGACTACTTCCAGGTGACTTAGGAAGTTGAAATTTGGTATGGAGGTAGGTTATTGGATCTATAAATAGGAAAAAATCAGAAATCGCCATTAATTAAACATTAATGGTTGGTTAGAGGATAAATTATTGGATTACAATGGAAGTTTATGAGAATTTCACAAAATACCAGAAATAGTGCCAAGTTGGCATCACTTTTGGCGAGTATCAGGGCTAATCCCTGAAACTACCGAACCGATTTCAAAAGTAATGGTACCAAAATGATGGTATTCGCCCCGGTTCAAACATAGACTAATATCTTATGTCTGTGCCACTAACCAAAAGAGGGTTCATAAACGAAAAACATTCTAAAAATGTGATTTTTGTTTTACTGAAGGGCCTAGAATCACAAAATTTGGCATGTTAATTATTTATAAGATATAAATGATCACTAATGACATTTGCTAAAAAATATCAAATTTAAATGGGTGAAAATTCGCGAAGAGCGTTCTAAAAAAGTTTGAAATACCAATTTTAAAACAATCTCAGCAAACAACAAACCGATCTTAAAAGTAATGATATCAAAATGATGATGACAGTCTTTGTTCCAACATAGGATATATCTTATGTCGATTATACTAACCCAAAGGAGGTAAAAGAGTAAAAAACATTCTAAAAATGCGATGTCTGTATATTAAGGGACTGGACTGGAAACAAAGTTTGGCATTTTAGAGTTTATGGGAATTTCGCAAAATATCAGGTGCCATTTTGGCGACACTTTTGGCGAGTATCGGAGCTAATCTCTGAAACCACCGAATCGATTTCAAAAGTAATAATGATACCAAAATGATGATATTCGCTCCGGTTCAAACATAGGCTATATTTTATGCGTATATCATTAACCAAAAGAGGGTGAAAAAGCAAAAAACATTCTAAAAATGCAACTTTTGTGTTACTGAAGGACCTAGAACTATAAGATTTGGCATGTTAATTATTTATAAGATATAAATGATTTCTAAGGGCATTTGATAAAAAATAAGGAATTCAAAAGGGGTGAAAATGTGCGAAAAGCGTTCTAAAAATGTTCTAAATTGGGATTTTTAAGCAATTTCAGCAAACAACAAACCGATCTTAAAAGTAATGATATCAAAATGATAGTCCTTGCTTCAATGTAGGTTATATCTTATGTCGATTACACTAATCCAAAGGGGATAAAAGAGCAAAAAGCGTTCTAAAAATGCGATGTCTGTATGTTAAGGTCCTAAAAACATAAAATTTGGCATGTTCATTAATTATAAGATATAAATGATCACTAAGAACATTTGTTAACAAATACAAAATTTAAAAGGGGTAAAAATGCGCGAAAAGCGTTCTAAAAACTTTCTAAATAGCAATCTTGGGTAGTTAGCGAACCGATTTAAAGAAAAAAAAGATGCCAAAATGATGACAACAGTTCTTACTCTAATAAAATTATTGGATAAATTACCAGATTACAATGGGAATCTATGGGAATTTGGCAAAATACCAGAAATAACGCCATGTTAGCATGACTTTTGGTGCGTAATTTTTGTCTTCAATATAGCGATATTTCGCCAAGTTGTCTGCAAACATCTTGTTGACGAAATAATCAAGTAGTACACAATCATGTAAAAGAAACATCCTTATTAGTGGAATTTAAAGGAACATAAGCAGTCCTAATGTTAAATTTTTAAATTTGACTGAAAAAAACAGTGAATAAATGCAGGAAACAGCTGAAAGATTAATTAATATTAAATAAAACTAATTTAACTAATTTAACCTATTTATTTCAAAAAGGAAACAAATACCTACTTATTTGACAAAAAATAGTGATATCCTATCAAAAACATGAATGTGAAAAGATGCCAAGTTCGTTAAAGGTTTCGCTCATAAAAGAAGTGATTTGACAAAAAATAATGATATTCCGTCAAAAACATGAATGTGAAAGAATGCCAAGTTCGTTAAAAGATTCGCTAATAAAAGAAGTGAGATCTAACTGCAAACCAAGTTCTTTCGGAGCTCCTTAAATCATAACTCCTGTCATGCATAATATTATTCAATTACTTAAAATGATTTGTTATGTTACTTGTTATTCAATAGAGCGACTTGGCAAGTTTTCAGCTACTAACTTTAATCTTTGAGTCGGAGTACAATTTAATCTAGAATCTGATTGGCAACGATCTAATCAATCGAGTGTTCGAATAAGTATATTGAAGTTAAGGTACTGATAAGTTAAGGAAGGGATCAACTTTAAGTTTTGATCAAATAAATAGAAAAAATTGAATAAGAGAAAACTTGCTAAGTCGCTCTATTGATTAACAAGTAACTTAACAAATCATTTTAAGCAATTGAATAATATTATGCATGACAGGAGCTGTGATTTAAGGAGCTCCAAAAGAACTTGGTTTGCAGTTAGATCTCACTTCTTTTATAAGCAAAATCTTTAACGAACTTGGCATTCTTTCACATTCATGTTTTTGACAGGATATCATTATTTTTTGTCAAATCACTTCTTTTATGAGCGAAACCTTTAACGAACTTGGCATCTTTTCACATTCATGTTTTTGATAGGATTTTATTTTTTGGATAAGACAAACACATCTTCTTAGAGCACACATTTTCAAATACACAATGAGTTGTTTTACAATGCCATACTTGTTTGGGTAGGATATTAAATTTGAAGCAAATATCTTAAAAAAAGAAAGCTTTATGTTAATGAATTAAAAAGTTATTAAAAAAATTATGTTTCCGTTTTACATTAGAACGGAATATAAATGAAGTTCCTCACTAATCATAGTTTAGTCAGAATGTTTCAAAATCACTGCCAAAGAAAAAAAAAATTGCACATTCATGATTTACATATCAAATTAAAAAGAGTTTCTTATTACTTAGAAATATTTTTATTAGATGGCGAATTTTACTATATTTTGGAAATCATATGCACATAATTTTATTGTAACAGAGAATAAAATAAATACCTATTCTAATAAAATTTTGTATTTATACTTTAAATGTGTTCTATTACATAAAACCACTAAAACATTTAATATATATATATTCAGTTAACAATTAATTTCCAAGTTTCGTAGAAGCAACGTATTTTTGTCGAATGATCCTTCTGTGAAATGTCCTGACATCACGGGAAGTGCTGGCATTGCATTGTATTTCAGTTATTTAACAGCATTTACTTACAACCACATTCCGAATTTTAAAACGTCTAAATAAGTACTATTTGGACGTGGAATGTTGGCCTTTTCTATCAATTCTTTATATATATATTTTTCATATTTTGTAGGAAACAAAGTGAGTCTTTCGATAATTTTACAAAAATAGGATCATTGCTATCATGGTTCTAAACTTTAGATATTTTTATACGCTGAACCAGTAAATCGAAAGACTTCCTGTTTAGTATAAGGTGACATTTATGGCAAATCCGACATATCATATCAATATTAGGTATTAGTAATGAAAATTTGGGAAATTTGATGTGCAATTACGCATAAAAGGTGAAAACAAAAGACGACATTCTAAGCCTATATTTTTAAAACATAAATTGAACGATGACATAAATAACAAACGAATGGTTATCTCTGAATTTTTTCCTTGGGAAAATTTTGTTTTATTAAAATGTATCGAGCGTCCCCTTTCTTCTTTTTTGGCCAACTCTACTTAAGTATTGGGTGTATCTAGACAACATCATATATTTTAATGGGTTATTTTATTAGACAAAATGCATAAACCCTGTGGTTAAGAGTATACTGGCTGCACATACAGAAAGGCACGAAAATCGTTTTAGGAATTTATACGCTCTTATTTTAACTTTCACATACTTGAGTTAAATGAATGTAAAACATAGTTTGCCCTTAAAATAGACTTAAAACGAACTATTAAGAACAAATACTATCGAATTTCTAAAAATCGTATATTTATTAAAAAATTACAGAAAGAAACCTATATGCGAATTAAAAACAATAAAAATCATAAAAATTAGTAATTAAATTGTCTTTTTTTTAAAAAATAATTTAAATTTGAGATAAGTTAACACGAAGTAGAAAGCAAAAGTACATTTTAGATCATGTTTCTGTTTACATAAAATACTGTAAAAAAGATAAATGTTTCTTAAGGTGGGAAAAATATAATGTAACCACAATCGAATATATCCTATAACCACTTCTGAATCACCCAAGATTTCTAAAAAGCCTTTATCTTTATAAATCTCAGAAACCAGCATATTTCCCCCCCCCCCCCCCCCAAAAAAAAAAGTTGTTTTTACTGCTACTGATTTTCAGAACCGTTTCGCGAAAGATTTATAGTGTATTTAATCACTTTACTCAATCTGGTATATAAATTTTTCGGATGCTATAGAGTTCATGAAGAATAATGAATCAATAGCATTAACATTAAAATTAATATTAAAATTAACATTATTTCATTATTCTTCCATGTAAAAATTCAGTTACACAACTGACAACCTTTACTTGAGAATTGATAGCTTCTTAAATGATGATATTCAGATTGGAAGAAACTGATTAATATACTATAAAAATATCCCCAAAACATTTTTGAATATCAACAGCACCAAAACAAAGTTTGATTTAATAAATGCTTCTTTAAATTTCAAAAATTATATTGATTTTTGAGGTTTCGAAAGATAAAGAAAGCTTTTATATGATTCCTGGATAACTCGGCAAAAGTTATTGTATTTTTTCATTCGCGATTGCATTATGTTTTCAAGAAACATTATTCTATTTTTATAATGAAGAGCTTTCTTCTAACAGCTTTAGGAATCTAAGACGAGGGCCTCGGATTTACATAACAATATTTTTAGGTTCGAAATAAACATAAGTATTGAAAATAAAATAAATAAGGAAACGCTCTAGTTTAACTGATTTTCCTCCCATAATTTACCATGATAAGGGATGGATAAATTTATCCACAGGATTGCTCGTTATTCAATATAAAATTTTTTGTTTTCACCATAAGAAAAGGGACAATGAGTATTCAAAACTTATTTTTCTAACTTTAAGTAATTTTAAAACCATAATAAACTTTGTAATTTTTACACGAGTAAAGTTTTGAAAATATAATATATATAGGGTGATTCGAAACTTTTGGTACAAACTTCAGGGGTTTATAGAAGACCCTGTACTAAACATTTATTGTCTAGAAATTACTCTTTAATAAAATTACTATTGTATAAAAATATATATTGTATATTATTGACTTATGACTGGCGAACAGAACTTCATGGCATCACAACATCTTATTGGAATTCTGATAAAAACTCTTCAATAAAAATATGATAATATGCGTGTGCTTTGACGTGCTGGCAGTCATCTCTTGGGTCTGGGAACCATAATACTTTGGATGCTCTTGGTCATCGCGATCTCCCGATTTATCGATCTTATAGAGACAGAACTTCGGAGGATTCTTGTATATACGACTGCAGTTGTCTCTGTTCATGATCTCGTCACTTGAGTATCCGTTGCTACTATATGTGTACGGGAAATAAATTTCATCTTTGAATTTGTATGACAATCCCTTCATAAACGCTTTCAGCCATGTATTATTGTTCGCTGATGCGATTTTGAACACTTATTGTAAATCAAACTAATTAAACAATGAACATTCTTTTCACGTTTTGTTCACTATATACGTCTTAACGCGTCACTTGCGCCCATACATTCCTATACTATAAATGATTGTTACATTGTCCTCTAACAACCTTTAAAGTTTGTAGCATAAATTGAAATCACTATGCATAAATACAGGAAGAACAAGAAGGCAATTTTGTAAAGAATTGGAAATGCACTTTCTGATTTACGAAACTAGATTTTGAGAATTAGGTAGAGAATAATACTGAACAGCGCGCTTAAAAAGTATAGCAGACTGGAATATTGAAAAGTAGCGTAATCCGCGAGTTGTAGTAACCCGATCTGTCAAAACTGATGAAATTTTTATCTACATGTTAGAATAACATAAAAATGGGCCAGTGTAGCCAACTGCCCAATACAGTATCGTTTTCGCGCGCATACAGCAGCAGCGTAACCTTTCTGTCGCACTCATATACGCAAATCCCTTTTGTCATTTTCCATGTTCTTAAAAATATCAAATCGCTCTAATACGGCACTAACAATATGTGAGTATGTGAAATGTACTGTGTAGTTTAAAAGTTTTATCAAACACCTTTTCTTAAAAAAAAAATCACAGTAGTTTCAATATGGAATTTCTCGATTGATAAGAATCCTTTTAACTTCAGAGACACGATACTCCACCCTTTAAAAAAGGTATATGATTTTCAGATATCTTTAAATTGAGGGCCGGACCTACCCTTAAATTAATGTGTGTAAAAAAGACAAAAAATAAAATATTTACAGTTATGTAAGTGTTGTATTCAATGCAACTTTATACGAGGTTAATCCAATGCATCAGAGAATACAAATAAGTTTCTTATTCAGCAAGGAAAAAAAAAAAAACAGCAATAAAATGAAATAAAATAAAGTAAAATAAAAGATAATATTCTTTGACAATACTTACATTGAGTACAGAGATTTTTGGCAGATTCTGTAGCATCTTCCATTCGCGGCGGAGGTAATCGACGTTGCCAACAATGACAACGTGCTTGAGTTCGTGATAATGAAAGTTACTGGCACGTAAAGGCATCACTAAATTACGCAAGCCAATGAGTGGCGAATCGGGATCAGCAAACAGACAGACAACAACATGGCCATTCAATACGGTCATTGCAGCTTGATTACGATCCTAGAAAGATTAAAAAAAATAAAAATTTATTCTTAACAAAAAACAGTAAAAAATGTTAAACATAATTACAGTTTTTTAAAATAAATAAACTAACACTAGTCATCCAAATTTAGGTGAATTAAACGAATACATTATTGCTATCTAACTGCACACAAGTTATAGCATTGTTATTACTGCACACTTTATGGAATCAAATAATGATATCTAATTAACAAGCATAAATCTTACAGTATTAATATTATTAACTATATTCTGCAGAAATTAATTGTTACACCATTACTGTTTGAGATGAAGGATGTGATAAAGGAATATTATATATATAAGAAATCATCGCATAAAAGATTTTATTTCCATTTTGAGCGCATTATGTAGTACTTGCAAACATTTTTCAGGTTTATTATGTTTGGATTGTGATAGGAAGAAACTAACAAATGTTTTACATTATGTGTATACAATATACTTAAAATATTTACAGTATGTAATCACGTATTCTATACAATGTGTTTAAAATATGTTTCTGTTTTAAAACATGCGAGTATTGCTAATAAGATAATCATTTTTGTTATTCATATGTGTCTATCTACTTGATATACAGGGTGATTCAGCTCGTCGGTGACAAACTTTAAGGATCGATAGAGCACACCTAGACGAACATTTTTGAATAGGGAATGTAGGGTCCCTGACGCGATGGTAAGGCGCTAGGCGCTTTCGAAAATTTGGGTGCCGAAATTCGAAACGTCATAAAAACTAGGGAAATGGTTAGATTTTCTTGCTTGTTGCGTCGAAATGATTCTGTTTGTTTAGACTTTCTTCAGTACCAATTTGATAAGCGTATCTCTTAAAACATGGATAGGGGGCGCTGCAGACTTTGGAGAGCTAGACAACAACTTTAAGCCCGTTATTTTGATAATTTAACACATGCTCGCCAAAGTTTATATTCTAACTTAAAGTTTGAACCCAAAAGTAGAGCCCTGCAAAAAGCGTAAGAGCCGGAATAAAATGTCAAAGTACAGGGTGGTCGAAACTCGAAGGCTCCTAAGAGATAAACAAACAGATTTCTTGACTTATGGCATGCATTTTCATGATTCTGTTTGCTGGGGCTCTCTGAAACTCAGTTGAACGGTACAAAAAGAAACATCGATAGGGGGCGCTTTGGGCAAAAAACATAATTCGTTGACATTTCGGACGCTAACTGGAAACGGGGCGCTACGATCAGTTAGTAATAATGAAAACACATTTTCTACCTCTGCTCAACACTTCTGAATAAATTTAGACCAAAAACATCAATGATACTGGAAATTTATTTACAAAAAATAACACTACAGAAGATGCTCGAAATTTCGACCTTGGGCCATGATGCAGGCTTCGCACCTCCGTCGCATTGAGGAGTGTGTGTTTCCAACAATGCCAGGATTATCTCTGATCTGCCCTGCAGCTGCCACAATACGCGCCACAAGTTCTTCAGCACTGCTGACAGGTGTATGGTATACCTCGGCCTTCAGGTAACCCCAAAGGAAGAAATCCAAGAAGGTGAGGTCTGGTGATCGGGCAGGCCAGTGAACTGGACCCCCACGCCCGATCCACCGCTGGCCATACCTTGCGTTTAGATGGAGACGCACGTCGTTCGTGTAATGGGCCGGAGCTCCATCGTGCTGGAACCACATCTGGCGACGCGAACCTTCGGGTACGTGCGCCTCCTCCAGAAGCTGCGGCAGCACTTGATCCAGGAAAATCAGGTAATTTCCACCTGTCAGCCGTTCAGGTAACAAATAAGGGCCAATGAGGCAATCCCCCAGAATGCCGGCCCACACATTTACTGAGAAACGCTCCTGGGCTGCTCGGCTTCTGGTTTCATGTGGATTTTCATCACACCACACATGACTGTTGTGGGCGTTCCACATTCCCTCCCGGCTGAAGGTGGACTCGTCCGTAAACAAAATGCTGCTTACAAAACGGGGATCCCTGGATCTCATCGCCAAGTACCATCTTGAGAATTCCACTCGAGGGCCAAAATCCTGCTCTCTGAGCAACTGCACCCGCTGGATGTGGTAGGGGTGCAGATTCCGAGAACGTAAGATGCGCCACGCAGTTGCTTGCGAAATGCCAACATGTCTGGCGATATCTCTCGTGCTAAGACCTGGGTTGTCCTCAACCAGGTTAAGCACAGCCGCTTCGTTGTCGGGGGTGCTCACTGATCGCTCCCGTTCAGGCCTGCCTCCGTCGAAAGATCCCGTTGTGGATAACCTCTGGTGTACTCGAGCGAAGAAGGCATGGCAGGGGATTTGCCTGTTGGGGTAACGCTCGGCGTACAACCGCTGAGCGGCTCGTCCATTACAACCAGCAGCGCCATACGCCAAATGCATGTCAGCCAATTCAGAGTTTGTGTACCGTTCCATCCTACTACCGATCTGCAGACAAGTAACCCGAAGCTTAAGTAGGTACCGCACGTTCAAAAGACGTGTCTGCGCATACAACTACGTCATCTCGCGTTGTCGTCTACGCATTACGTATCTTTTGCATATCGATATGGTACGATATCTTTTGCATAAATCAGCAAAAAGCACCTTATGTAAATTTTATTGCGCGCATTGTGCATGATTGAAACCAGCTATGTTTGTTAAAAAAAACAAACAAACTGCAGTTTTAATAGCTTCTTATGATAAGTAAATTACTCTCTTGTTTTGTTTCTAACTGATCGTAGCGCCCCGTTTCCAGTTAGCGTCCGAAATGTCAACGAATTATGTTTTTTGCCCAAAGCGCCCCCTATCGATGTTTCTTTTTGTACCGTTCAACTGAGTTTCAGAGAGCCCCAGCAAACAGAATCATGAAAATGCATGCCATAAGTCAAGAAATCTGTTTGTTTATCTCTTAGGAGCCTTCGAGTTTCGACCACCCTGTACTTTGACATTTTATTCCGGCTCTTACGCTTTTTGCAGGGCTCTACTTTTGGGTTCAAACTTTAAGTTAGAGTATAAACTTTGGCGAGCATGTGTTAAATTATCAAAATAACGGGCTTAAAGTTGTTGTCTAGCTCTCCAAAGTCTGCAGCGCCCCCTATCCATGTTTTAAGAGATACGCTTATCAAATTGGTACTGAAGAAAGTCTAAACAAACAGAATCATTTCGACGCAACAAGCAAGAAAATCTAACCATTTCCCTAGTTTTTATGACGTTTCGAATTTCGGCACCCAAATTTTCGAAAGCGCCTAGCGCCTTACCATCGCGTCAGGGACCCTACATTCCCTATTCAAAAATGTTCGTCTAGGTGTGCTCTATCGATCCTTAAAGTTTGTCACCGACGAGCTGAATCACCCTGTATATCTCATTCCATGTAACTGCTTTTTAATGACTTGAATGAAAAATATTATGTGCAAGGGTAATAGTGTGATTCCAGTGTTTAGGCCTCTATTGATAAAAATGACATAAATACCGAATGAAATCCCCTAATTGTTGAAGAAAAATGTTTTTTAAAATTAAAATGTTAATAAATTTTTGTGATTATGAATAACAAAAAATATTCTAAAAAGCTCTATATAAGATCTTGTTACAGATTTAAATTTTTTAAGAATCTTCAGCTATATTGATTGTTTTTCCCTAACAAAACGCAAATTCAATCTCCAAATTTCGCATATTTGTAGGACGCAAAAATACTAACCACTGTCTTGTTATTTGTAAAAAATGCTTCTTTAAAAATATTTTTATTAAAAAAAATATTTTCGGCAGAATTCTAATAAAAAAAGATCATTTAATATTATCTTTGGGAGTTTAAGGTGTAATCTGTTTCCTAAGCTACATATTTTTTTAAAATAAAAAATACAAAACTATTATAAACGTTACTTTAGAGTTGATTCCACACGCTATGAATTTTTTTTCACGAGATTTAATTAATGCATGAAATATGTTATGTTATTAAATATATTCTAAAAGCAGCTCATAAATGCTGCAACTAGTAATTGCTGTGTGCATTTTTATCATAAACGATTATCGGTGTCTCAGTATTTTCAGAATCAACGTGCTACGCATGAGAGATGCGTAGCGCGTTGATTCTATTCAGTAAAATGTTTTTCCACTACTGTGCATTTCTTAATGAAATTTAATTTATCATGTTGTTATGACCGCAGACGATAAAATGATATCTGTGGTATAAGATAATAAATAGAATGAAATGTTTTGTTGATGTTTGTGATAAAATGTTCTCTTTATTTTTTTAAAAAAGGTAATAACTAAGCACAATAAAATAATCCCTATTTATTTGCAAAATTAAAGATTATTAGAAATAAAAGACATCATTTTTATGATTTAACTCATTCTACCAGAAGGGGTGTGCGAAGAGAAAATTGTGTCCGGAGCAAAGTTAGAATTTGGTACCCCCATTCTCAAATTTTCTTGTTACAGGCCAAAATGACGTTAATAGTATAAAATTGGCGCCCCCTAAATTTTCTCAGCCGGGGCGACCGCCCCTTTCGCCCCCCCCCCCTATCGCACGGCTCTGCGTTCTACGCACGGGAGTTCAAGAATTTAATTTCTGGATAAATGAAACGAAAAGCATAAAAACGTAATGACAACAAACTTCTTTAAAATATCTAAATAAGAAATAAGAATTTCCCTGTTAAACTGTTGAGTTGTTCAATCACTATTCGATTTAGAAAAATACTTTTCTACTATTCGCGTTTGAAATGAAATAGACGCCCTCTCGCGGACAAAGTCTAAAAAACGAAATAGAACTGATACCGTGAGCATGAAATCAGTGTTTAAAAGGCCGATAAATAAATAAACAGTTCTATAACGCGTGCAACGTTGGGTTCTTTGTATTAAAATTATCTAAAATCAAAATTTTATACACAAAGTTTAGATCTATAATATAAAAAAATACATTTGACTTACTCATGGCAAAATAGCATGACAGCAACACAATGCTTTCATGCTTCAGCTTCTTTAAAGCAATTACTAGATTTTCCAGCATCTACAAATTCTAAAATTGTCGATATTTGTAATTTATCTCCCATAATTAAATAAAAAAGATAAAAAACTGCACTTTAAATAGCTCTTTAAACTGGTTCTATGCTACAGTGCTACAGCATGGAACGTAAACAAACAAACGTAAACAAACGATTATCAGGTCTATTACAACGCCATCTTTCGGTCATTACAAACGCGAATTGTGAATTTCTTTTAATTTATTATACTGATATGGCAGCAGACGATAAAACGATATCTTTGGAATACGGGAAATAATAGAATAAAAAGTTTTGCTGTTGTTTGTGATACAATGTTTTTCTTTATTTTTATGAAACAAGTTGAAAATTGCACGTGAAGCGTAGCAAATTAGGTGCGTTCGTACGATAACGAAGTTTAAAAAATATTACTTTCATATATCAATCTCATAAAATTGTAAATAGTGAATTACAATTAAAACGCTCATCAAACAATGTTCTCCCTATACCATTATGCAATGGAATATTTTTGTGTGGCCTTGTAAATCAATAACAAATGTTCTTTGCACCACAAATTATGTAAGATGTATATTATAATATGTACTTTATAGTTGCTTATAAATTTTATTAAGTTCGCATGAGTGTAACACGATTAAAATGCATTTGAAACATTTTTTCCCATTGACCGTAATGTAACGGAATACTTTTGATTGTCCCTGTAATTGATCTATGCATCCGATTTTCATAAAATTTGAAATAACTCGACAAAATTATGTAATAATTATGTATTTTAAATTTCAAACGTATAGAATATATTTGAAACTTTTTCCCCATTGACCATAATGTAATTGAATACTTTTGATTGCCACTGTAATTGATCTATGCACACGATTATCAAAAAATTTAAAATAACTCGACAGAATTATGTAATAATTGCGCATTTTAAATTTCAAACGATTAAAATGCATTTGAAACTTTTTTCCCCATTGACCGTAATGTAATGGAATACTTTTGATTGCCCCTGTAATTGATCTATGCATCCGAGTTTCATAAAATTTGAAATGACTCGACAAAATTATGTAATAATTATGTATTTTAAATTTCAAACGATTCGGTTGGGTAGTTTTTGCGTTCTTATATGCGGACAGACAGACGGACGGACTGAACGACCACTATAGGTGCTACGTATTATATAATTACGAACGCATCTAAAAAGGGAACAATTAAGCAAAATTAAATAATCTTTAATTATTTGCATGCAAGGTAGAAGAATCATCGTATATAGCTTCTTAGTATGTACAACGTACATACATATACATAAATATGTATGTACGTGATATACATATTACAACGTGGCGTATGTAATATGTACAGTATCTCACAAAAGTGATGGGACACTTGTGCTTTATAAAAAGAAACTGCAATAAAATAAATAAACAAACATGTGCAAAAATTTTTTGGGTGTGTTTCATATTTAAAGTTAATAACAATTATTACATAACATACATTTGGCAAAATATTAAAATATTAATTTAGTAAAAATACAATTGTTCAGAACGGAGCAAAAAATGGCTCACATAAGTGATGGGACACTTATTTTTCCACCAAATATTTATCCAAAAGTTTTACTTTTTAAAAGGTTTTAATATTTTGTTGGATTTCCTTTTACTTTTAAAACATGATTTAATCTTTTTGGGATGGATTCGACTAATTTTTTTGTGATTTCTGGAGTGATTTTACCCCATTCTTCTTGAAGCACCGATTTTAGTTGTTGTTTTGAACAAATGGTGTGTTTGCGAATTCTTGATTCCAATTCTTGCCAAATATTCTCAATGGGATTTAAGTCTGGAGATTGTGGTGGTGTTTTTATTATTTCAGGACAGTTATATAGCAGCCAGAGTCTAACGTTCAGAGCAGTGTGCTTGGGGTCATTGTCCTGGTAGAATTTAAAATCGTTATGAAGGTTCAATTTTCGTGCTGAAGATTTCAAATTTTGCTTTAAAATATCAATATACTTGTACTGATCCATTATACTGTCAATAAAAACAAGATTACCAACTACAGGGGAGGACATACACTCCCATACCATAACTCCTCCTCCACCATGTTTTACTGTTGGTACCAAGTTCTGTTTGCGAAATTCTTCCCTGGGTTTTCTCCACACCAAGATTCTACCGTCAGAACCACATATATTAAATTTACTCTCATCAGCAAATATAACTTTATTCCAGTAATCAGAATTCTTATTTATGTTGGATTTTGCGAAAGCTAGTCTGAGTTTTCTATTCTTTTCACTTACGAAGAATTTTTTCCTGGCTACTCTACCGTGATATCCAGCAGATCGAATTACCCTTCTAATAGTCTCAGGATTAACAATTATTCCTTATAATGCTTGTAAATCAGCAGCAACTTTTGAAGCACTATTTCTATTTGGATTTTTTTTAATATTTCGAACGATAATTCGCTTTATTCCATTGGATAGCTTTGATGGTCGGCCAGGTCTTCTTTTATCCTGAATCATATGATTCTTTTTATATCGTTTAATGATACTGAAAACTGTTGAACGACTCAAGTTAACTGTTTCAGCAGTTTTACTAATAGATTTTCCACGTTCAATATGCAAATTAATAACTAATTTTCGAATTTCAGGCGAAGTTTCTTTTCGTTTAGCATTCATGGCTACACAGAGCTAAAAAACACAAAAATTCCAAAACAAACTGGCGAGAAATGCTGCAGACGATTTTATAAATTATTGCCAATTGCTTTTAAGTAAAAATAAAACCCCAAAAAATATTTTTATTGCTTATTTCAGACGATTTTTGTTGCATATATAATGATGTCCCATCACTTATGTGAGCTATTTTTTGCTCCGTTCTAAGCATTTGTATTTTTATTAAATTAATATTTTAATATTTTGACAAAATATATGTTATGTAATAATCATTACTAAATTTAAGTATGAAACACACCCACAAAAAAATGTGTACATGTTTTTTTAATTTATTTGATTAGTTTCCTTTTGTAAAGCACAAGTGTCCCATCACTTATGTGAGACACTGTATATCTTACATTGAAGTAAACATTTCATGCTGGTTAGAACTCGCGCGATTTCGGGTTGAACATAAACAAAAAGACTTAAATTCGTCAAAAAAATTTTAAATAAAATCTATTTAAAATTTTCGAATTTTTTTGCTCAATCATTCATGATCCCCTTACCAGTAGTCCGTGTTCCAAATTTTGTAACTTTGCATTTGGTAGTTTCCGAGTTTTTGAGGTTACATACGTAGATGCGCGCACGGATTTTAATAGGTAGATAATTTTTTTCAAAAACTAAAATTTAATTCAAATAGATTCTATATTTAAAACTAGTAGTTGGGGGCCACCGTAATACTTACCCATCATGGATATGCATAATATAATATATGAAAATAAAACATGTGTAAACTATTTATAAAATGCATTGCAATTCCAAAAAATATTTAAGCATAATGTGACCTTAGGAAAGTCAAACTGCGTGTTCGCCTGTCTGTTTAGATCAAAACATGTCTGAGTCAGTATTCAGACTATATCTGAACTCATCAGTAAACAATATTAGAGCCCAGTGTCTTCTCGGTTCCATTATATGGGCGCTTTTGGAAACTTGAGAGAGTAGGATACAAACTATTGGTTTTCTCGCATAAAGTTCACACTCGTTAAACTTTCATGCAGCAGTAGAACAGTTAATTTAAGTTTTTGCGGCAGCCTGAAGGTCTGAAACCTTAACCTCTTGAAGTCGTTTCGCGGTTTCTTCCGTCCGTCAATGAAAAACAAGTCAGATGTAATAATCCTAAAATTTTCTTCTATCTTATACATGTTAATGCTTCCTGAAAAATATAGCAGAGCAGTGCCACCGGTTAGGTGGTTTAAATCAAAATCAAGTTAGCAACAACTTATGTCAACTTATAATTGAATTTCAAGTTTGATAAAAATTCGTGCATTAGTTTTTGAGATAGAGCTATTGCAAAATTTTGAAAAAAATCTGTATAACAGCGCCACAAGTTGGGTGATATACACAAAAAACTAATCAGGATAAATTTTTTATCATGTAAAGTGTCCTGGGCTAATAACGCCACGTTAAGGTTCTACCAATTTTCACGGCTTAGTTTTAGATTGTATTTTTCAAACGAATATAGGATTTGATACAGCAACTCATTGACTATCTATATAAAAAATATAATTTAACAGATATGTATTCATAAAATGTAATGGCGTGATTTCTTGACCAATGCTATTTGGCGTTATTACCCACCTATGTGGGTAATAACACCATGCAAACAAAACTATAAAATAAGACGGAGTAATCGTATGTAGATTGTCCAATTCTAAATATACAAACTCTACAGCTCTAGAAATTGAAAAATTGCATCCTAAGCTATTGAAAATGTTCAATTTTTTGTGAATGTGTAAGAAAAATAAAGGTGTGGTGTGGGGGGGGGGGGAGGAGGCAAAATAATATCATATTTTAAGCTACTTTTTGCTTAAAAAAGACCGTTTAAACAGAATTATTAGAAACATTGCACGTTTTTAACTGTGTTTATCTAAATCAGTAATTTAGGATGTAGTTCGGCCACTGTTGGGAATCAACTGGGGCATTAATGCCAAGGATTGGCGTTATTACCCCGATACACTTATTGCGCAGTACATTTTAAACTACAAATTATCTCGATAATATATCCAAAATCTTTTACAACATTTTGAAAGTGCATGAAATGCACTACAAATTTATGTAATAAACAAAGTATTTCCGGATCAAAAAAAAAAAAAAAAATAGTCTTCACATCACAAAACGTGTATCGCAAATTTTAGATCAAGCGTTAATTTTAGTTGCTTGTAAAATCAATAAGGCCTACAAATAGAATAAATTAACTTTAAGCTTTTTTTGCGATTTATATGACTCAAAACTGATATGACCGAAAACTAAACTACACAAATCTATATTAGGGCTTAGCTGAATCTCAAGTTTTAGAAAATTTCGTACATTAGTTCTTGTGATAGAGCTATTGCAATATTCACGATTAATGCACCATGGCAGAGCCACCTGTTGAGCGGTTTACATCAAAACGTAATCAGTACCATGCTATATCAAACGCTAACTAAATGTAAAATTTTAGGAAAATCTATGCTCTTGTTTTTGAGAAATGGCAATTGTGGACATTGTAAATAATGCAGTATAATAGCGCCACCTGTTGAGCAATATTCACTAAAAAACAATGAAATCTCGTTTTTATCGAGGTCTCACAGAATCCAAAGTTATGTGAAATTTCATGTATTAGGTCTTGAGATACAGATATTGCAACAATCACAAATAATGCAGTACGGTAGAGCCACTTGTTGAGCGATTTGCACTAAAATGTAATCAGCACCATGTTATATCAAGTACTAACTAAATCTATGTACTCATATATGAGTTATGGCTATTGTGGAAAGTGTGAATAATGCAGCATAGCAACGCCACTTGTTGAGTGATATACACCAAAAACTAATCAGATCTAGCATATATCAAGAACTAACAGAATTTAAAATTTTGTGAAATTCCGTGCTTTAGTTCTTGAGATAGATCGCCTACAGAAATATTGTCACATACAAAC
Source organism: Maratus speculifer (assembly GCA_964019185.1). NCBI lineage: Eukaryota > Metazoa > Arthropoda > Arachnida > Araneae > Salticidae > Maratus > Maratus speculifer. The sequence continues at coordinate 269,526,919 of OZ025298.1, forward strand.
AGACATACAGACGGACTGACAAACTGACAGACTCACAGGAAGAAATTTTGTAAAAACGTGTTTTTGGGTTCTCTGATCCCTAAAACGTGTAAATCCGTTGGAAGCCGGATTTTGAAAATTTTCACGAATTTAATACTTTTTTTCTTGTAAAGATAGAAGAAAGTAAAAACGGTCTTCGGATGCAGTTGTTGCTCTTGGTACTCTTTGACCAGGCTATCTATGTATCCAATGCTTAAAAAGCGGTTCCAAGCTTACTATGACACTTACAAAGAAGGTTACCATACTTGCATACCCCGAAAAATCTGAAAAAATTACAGAATGTTCTTCTCGTGTGGATATATACGTTATAAAAAAAAAAAAAAAAAAAAAAAAAAAAAATTCGGCGGGACCTCCATTCAGTACCCGTAAAAAAATAATGAAAATTTCGTTATTTGGCGATTTATCGCCGGTTGGCGATGGAATGTAATTTCAAAAAATACTTATGTCAAATATACTTCAAGGGAAAAAATCATGTTGAACTTATTTTGATAAATTTAATTTAAATAACTTTAGTTTTGTAAGTTTTAATTTGTTTTAAGTATAATTTTATTATATCGATATTTATATGTATTTATATTCAAATTTAATCATCAAAATTTGAGATTTAAAACGGAATTCATAATTTATATTAATTAAATTTGTTTCAAGCTCAAAGTCCAATTGAGAATTGTCAATTAGATTTTGTTGCCATGGAAACATCTGTCTTTTATTTTTGAATACGCTTAAATGTATAAAAATAATTTTTCTCAATGTGATTTTTTTTCCTTTTTTAACCTATGAAAACATTTTTTCCAATGATTAATTAAATAACTATTTCAACAAGTAATATGTATGTGTAATATAATATGTATACAGATGCATATAATATTTTAAAGTCTCTCATTGTTTATGTTTAAATTCATTAAATACCATTTACACGCATTTTAAATATCCAACGGTTTTGAGTTGCATTAGAATCGTTTGCTTTTAGCGCAGAAAAGAGCTGCTCGCCAAATCGCGTGACTCTTTCGTCTTTTCACGCCAAATATTCGAAAGTATTTTATTTTTTAAGTAATTTCTAATGTGATTCCGCCGCTAATTTTTGCTGATTCTTTATTACATACATAAGTACTTTAATTAGTATTTTTTTCATAAAATTCTGAGTATGCCCAGTATGGAGACCTTTCTTGTTAGAGAGATATTCAAATCTTGAGCGACCTTATTTTGTGTTTGACCGTTCGCGACTCTACCAATTATTTGCCATTTTCGACCTTCGCTTAAATGATGCCTTTGAGAAGTAACTAATAATTACTGATCATTCTCAGACACCACATTCACTTTAAATAACATTACAGTTCTGAATTCAAGTATGCGTCCATTGCGTACCATAATATCAATCACCTAAGTTACATATTTTAAGGCTAACGTATGCGCGGAAGTGCAATTTTGTGTTCGATTGTATTTAACTACGCATTGCAGCATTCGACATTGGTTGCGTTGCAACTTTATCTTAAGGAGCATATTTTTCCTCATTATCCTTTAATTTTGATGACCAGTGTATTTAAAGTGCAACTAAAAAAATAAGTATGAAGAATTCCTTGTCCGCTTAATATCATATAAAGAGAAAAAAATATATAGAAGAAAGTAGATCAATGAAAAACATCTTTCTTACAACAATACATCATTTAACTTACTAAGATACAATCTTCTAAAGACTTAGCGGGGCACCAATGGAACATCCCAGTTGAATCATACTTCATTTCTGTTTTCTCGAAATCAAAATCTTTTGCTTGGTCATCTGCAAGTCCTACTGCTAATGGACCTTCTTGTTTATTAGAACCATTGCTGCCAGCAGGCCGACTGGTAGGCCTGTAAAAAAATGGCCGTAAATGAGTAGATATTTACCGGGAAAAAAAATCTCAAATTAACATTTTATAAAAAAATAAAAAGATTTATCCATTTCTTCTGTACAGGAAAAGGAAACTGTATAGAACATGCTCTTTTTTTGAAATATTATGCTCAATAAAATTAAATTTTAATTATTTGAAACAACAGTTTGCCCAATAAAAATTTGCCGAATTTAATAAACAGCACAAGGACATTGCATGGTTTTGAATTTATTGCAAATGAATAAAACAAGTAAAAATATTTTACGATTGCTTAAGGTGTTGCTAATTTATCAGTTTTTAGGAAGTTATTGTAATTCTCTAAGATTCTCTAAGAAAGGTGAAATATTTTAGAGAAAAGTGTTACGATTTTTTAGTTCCGTTGTTTATAATGCATTAAATTTAATAATTAATTAGGTACTAAAGTTTGAATAAAATTTAAGTGTTGTTTCAAGGTGCTGCAAAGGTGAAACATTTCAGTTACCATGCAGCGATATGCAAACATAGCGTTTGATTTCATAAATCGTGGAAGATACTTTTCAGTTTTGAGATGCGTTTCAAAAACACTATCTAACATACTTCATAATAATCGATTGAATTAAACAGATAATTATGACTTTTCATAATGAGTTGCAAATTGTAATTTTTCAATGTAACCTAAACTACTGTAAAATGAATTTTATACCCGCATTGGGAATTTGAGATTCCTGATCTGTATAATTTGACAAAGTTTCCACTTTGTTCTACGTTTCCGTAAAACAGCTTTAGGTAAAGGGGAAAATAATGAATTTGCATACAATTCCTAATACTTGGCTTTTCATTTTGTTTATTCCTGTAAGCTAGCTCAGATTTATCTTTACAACAAACTTTGAAATGGGCACAATGCGAATTTTAAAAATCCCTGTCGGCAGGGCCTATAGGCGGAGGTAGATTTCGAAGAGTGCTCATTTCAACAAAATATATATATATATGATTAGAGATAAACCCAGTTTAATAACTTTATTTGGCCGTTTATAAAAAATTTTTAATTTCATTTTTCTGCAAAAACTGGTTTTATCAGAATCATCTTAAGAAAAATTCAGCTCAAATGCCCATTTTGACAACATATTTTGAAATTGATTCTAAATTTATTTAAAAATCGACCAAAACAGTATATTATACAGTTCCTAAATAACAAAAAACTGTCAGTTGAATGCATTTGAGAAAAAAATTGAATTTAAAAATGAGTCATAAAATAACTGATTTGTTGTTTGAATACATTCTTAATTCTTTAATCATATTGCTTCGGAAAATTTTGTGCGAAATACTCACTTTGACAGCATTTTTAAAAATATATTCTATCTTTATCAAAACACTGGCCAATGCGTCACAGTATATAGTTCCTAAATAAGAGGATCTGTAAATTGGATGCGTTTGAGAGCGAAAATGGATTTTAAAACGAGTCATAAAAAACGCAATTTGCTATGTGAAAACTTCCTTAAATTTTGAAATCACGAAGACTTCGGGAAATTCTGTTCAAAATACCCTTTTTGGTAGCCCTTTTTCAAAATATATTCTGTCTTTATCAAAAAACCGATCAATGCATCACATTATATAGTTCCTAAATAAGAGGATCTGTAAATTGGATGCATTTGAGAGCAAAAATGGATTTAAAAACGAGTCAGAAAAAAACGCAATTTTTTATTTGAACACTTCCTTAAATTTTCAGTCATGATGATTTCTGAAAATTCTGTTCAAAATACCCTTTTTGGTAGCCATTTTTTGAAATATATTCCGTCTTTATCAAAAAACTGACCAATGCATCACATTATATAGTTCCTAAATAAGAGGATCTGTAAATTGGATGCGTTTGAGAACAAAAATGGATTTAAAAACGAGTCAGAAAAAAACGCAATTTCTTATTTTAATATTTCCTTTAATTTTCAGTCCCGATGACTTTCGGAAATTCTGTTCAAAATACCCTTTTTGGTAGTCTTTTTTGAAATATATTCTGTCTTTATCAGAAAATTGACCAATGCGTCACTTTATACAGTTTCTAAATAAGAGGATCTACCATTTGGATGCGTTTAAAATCAAAAATGAATTTAAAAATGAGTCAGAATATAAGCAGTTTAGATTTGAGGTTTTATCTCCAACTCCTATTTTTGTTTAATTTCTTTTTGCTATACGAGTTGGTCCTATGAAAAACTTGTCACTATAAAAGTTGTAGATATTTTTGAGAAGATGTAAACTAAATTTAATCAGATTTGATATCTTAAAAATTGATGGAGTTATGGATTTTTCTCTTTATTCAGCGCCCTTTTTCTTTTCGTTTTTAATTTTTTTCATCGGTAAAAGTTGGTCCTATCAAAAACTTGTAAATACAAAAGTTTTAGATAATTTTAAGTACATTTACAAAAAATTTAATTGGACTTGACATCTTGAAAATTGACGAAGTTATGAATTTTTTTCTCTCAAAATCCCTGTTTTTTTCGCCCCTTGAGCCCACTTCTAAATTTATCAAAAATCTGTCATGCATATACTTTTGGCCCATTTTTAAGAAGTGATATAAACTTTAAACCGATTCGATATCTAAATTAATTAAGAAGTTATGGTGTTTTTTCGGTTTTCACAAAAACGCCCCCTATTCCGCCCCCCTTGGTCCGATTTTGCCCATTAACGAACATAGCCAAGATTTTATCCCCTTTGATTTTATGTAAAAGTTTGGTGGAGATTGGTGGAGAATTATAAAAGTTATCGTGTCCATAAAAAAGTGATATATATATATATATATATATATATATATATATATATATATATATATAAACTGGTGCGATTGCAATAGGTAGTATTTCTTACGAAATCTACCTAAAAAGAGACATAAAGGGAAAAGTCGTCCACATTAGACATAATACTTATGAATTAGTTATCATCGATTGAATAAATTATAGCGTTTGAATGTATAAATCTACTTATTTTGAGCATTTTGCATGCCTAATTTTCTAACATGGAAGAATAGAAACAGGGAAAAATCAATTTAAAGTAATGTCTTACCGTGCACCCCATCTAGTACACAATGTGACAGTAATGATTTTACACGTGATTCTCTAACATATTCAGCAGCTGATATATTATATGGTAGTGCCTGGATTTCTGAAAAAAGAACTACATTGAAGAATATTTCAAAAGTCCAAAAATTGATAAATCGGTGGACTGGAGTCTGTGGCTGTTATGGGGTGATAAGTTGACAACTATGTCCTCCTTCTATCTGTCATATCTCGAAAACATAAAAGCACATTAAAGTAATATATAATGCATATTATTTACTAGAGAATAAATATATTTGGAATTATGAATAGTTAGATATTGTTTCATGATATACAAGTGGTTCACCTTTTACTGTATACCACGTTGTTTTATTCAAAAAAGTATTACTTACCTTTTTCTTAACTTTTTTTGAGTTATTGTTGCTATTAAGTAGAAAAATAGAGCGGGATATGTATGATATTCGAAGTGAAATATCACATATAATTAGACTGAAGATGTGTCATCTGTCTAGAGTTAAACGAGTAACATTCACCTTTAATTAGGGTGAAAAGATGGCACCCTTAATCCAGAGTGTCCAATAGTAAAAAATTAAAAAATATGCAAACCGACTTTCGGCCTTCGATGGGTTCGAAATCACAACGTCTGATTACATGCTCAGCGTTCTAACCGCTCGGCCATCGAGCTCACCTCCATTCACCCATAGCCATAGATTTTACTTGCCGTCACAGAAAACAGAAAGACACACGTCACAGCGCATGCGCATGGTTCCAGTCACCCGATGAGGTGCCACATTGCTGCCAATACGAAGTGTATGGCACCTTATTTAGCTCCAATCACCCAGTAAGAGACCTGTCGGCACTGCAACCACATGTCCAAGCCCCTATGGTCCCCTAGGGTTCCAAATGCCCCGGATTCCGTTCCAATGGACCCTAGGGCCTTTTCATCTCCGGGTCCCAAATGACACCGGTTTGTCACCTTCACTTTTAACAGTGAAGGCACTGAAACAACACTGTTAAAACTAATGGTGACACATTGCACCTTTTAGGGGTGAAAGGCTTGTCTCACTGGTGACACACCTAAAGGAGCCAGAATGACACCTTTAATTAGGGTGAAAAGATGGCACCTTTAATTCAGAGTGTCCAGTAATAAAAAATTAAAAAATATACAAACCGACTTTTGGCTCTCGAAGGATTCGAACTCACAACATTTGATTACAAGCTCAGCGTTCTAACCGCTCGGCCATCGAGCTCACTTTCATTCACTCATAGCCATAGATTATACTTGTCGTCACAGAAAACAGAAAGATACGCGTCACAGCGCATGCGCATGGTTCCAGTCACCCGATGAGGTGCCACATTGCTGCCAATATGAAGTGTATGGCACCTTTTTAGCTCCAATCACCCAGTAAGAGACCTGTCGGCACTGCAACCACATATCCAAGCCCCTATGGCACCCTAGGGTTCCAAATGCCCCGGGTTCCAATGGACCCTAGAGTCTTTTAACCTCCGGGTCCCAAATGGCACCGGTTTGTCACCTTTACTTTTAATAGTGAAGATAACAAATTTGGTTGACAATGGAAAGCAAAGAAGAATATGCATCTTAAAAAAATTGTTATTGAGAGCTTAGATAATATTTATTTTTTAGCATAGTGGCTGCTTTTTAAGAATCACGGAGTTCGAGCTATAGTGGGACTCCAAAAAAGATATAACAAATACTTTAAAGGGATAAAAAAAATTGAATCAATATATTTTCTATAATTTTGAAAATCATTCATAATTTTCTTTTTAACAAAACAGCTTTGAATCTTTAGTTGTTTTTCCCAAACCATAGTGATTGAATCCTATATACACGGAAAAAGAAAAAAAAACTTTAGGAATTATTAAACTTTTCAGTATGTTAGTTTTATGGTTTTATTTGATGTGATTTTAATTTAAAAAGAAGAAATTGCATAGTGAAATGCTTTAGCATTTACAGGTTATAATGAGACTTACAAGGTATTAAAATTTGATTGTATTTTACGTGAATGACATCGAGCTTTTGACCATCGGAAGTAACTCTTCAAGTAAGAATTTCCACATGCTTGGAAAATTACAGAAAACTGTTTACATAGTACTTACGAGTAATTTTTAGTAAAAAATTGAATTGCTGAATCGCAATAGTCAGTTGATAAACAAATCATAGTTTTACGTATTAAGTGCCGAATACGATATTTTCAGAGCTTTTGATTTTCAAAAGTAACTCTTTAAGTAAAAATTTTTATATACTTGATTCAAAATTACAGAAATCTGTTTACATTGTACTTACGAGTAGTTTATGGTTAAAACTTCAATTGCTAAATCGCAATAGTCAGTTGATAAACAAATCATAATTTTGGAGTTAAACGTCGAGTGCAATATTTTTCAATGCTATATCATATTAAATCTATGCAGAAAACAAACAAATATAACGAATTTTTAATTCAAAAATTTCCAATTCATACCAGAAAAATTGTAATACTAATTTTTATTTATATTATTCATGAAACATCTATCACAAATTATCTATGGTAACTCCGTTTGTATTTATTAAATTAATAAAAATAACTCATCATTTGCTTCTAACTTATATTTCACAACGTAAGATTTATGAGCTATCGTAACAGCAATATATTTAGTAATAAGAATAATAAAAATAGTAGAAACACGTATTCACGCTTTTGTTTTTTAAACTGTTCCAGTTTATTAAAATCTTTTTGTTAGTTGAAGATTAAGATAATATTTTTCATACTGGTTATTCCATTCTTTTGAAATGATATTACGCAATATCGGTATATGGAAGTTAATATAATGCGTTTATGGAAAAAAATATGTTTGTAAGGAATCAGGTCAGAATTCTGAGTTACATATAGCATAAATTTGAAAAAATTGCTTCGGAAATTAACACCAAATGGGAGAAAATAAGTATTTACTTATTTACCGACATTTCAATTGGCATCTAACTTCCAATATTGAACAGGTTCGCCAAGGAAAATTTTGGTAAAAAGAATTTCAAAAATTCTAATGCACCTCTGTTGTAGTTGATAAAGCTATATTTAAAGGGAAAATATGAATAAGGTTAATTTAATTTCCAGGAAGGCTTATCCTGAGAACTGTTGATTTGTTCTAAAGTGTTTATCAAGCTAATCTGGATTAGAAATATCAGATGCAGAGTGGTTTCTATTATAAGATTCGTCAATCAGCCGACTTCATTGTATCAAAAGTAAAGATAAATATAAAATTTCTATCTAGAGGTTGCGTGATTAAGGCCCACCTCATTAAAAAACAAATATTGAGATCATACAACACGCTTTATTTTCGTTTGAGAATATAGTATATTTTAAAATGCCCCTGTTATACAAAATCCTAAAATTATTTTGTATAAATGCATTATTTTTTATATTTGATAACATAAATGTTAATTGCTTAATCTACTGGTGAAAATGTCGCCCACTTTTGTCTTGACAAGAAAAATCAGTCTTTGGAGAATACAGCTTATCCCGATATAGCAGTTTGTAAATTTTTATGAATTTTTGAAACATGAACGAACTTATGGGGCACTCTTCAGGATTTTGAGAATTTGGATGTTAATAAAATATGACTAAACTCACAGAGATTATTATTAGAAACCGTCAGGTAATCGTTTTAAAATTATAATAAATATCAGTGACTTGTTCAGAATAAGTATTATTTAAAGAGACTTGTGATGAAATCCAAAAAAGTTCTAAATCATTGACTGGCTTCTGTTAAGGAAATTAAAATAGTCTGATTTATTGTTTCATATTATTATGTTGTTCACGATTATTGTACTTTGAGAATCTAGAAATGTAGAATGATATTGAGCCGAATATTTTTAAGCAAAATCACAAGTTATCTTTAATTCAGCATGGAAATATTCTTCCTGCATAACAAAAGAAATGAATAACTTTTTATCTATTATTATCATCATTATTAATAATAACAGTTATACAAATACAGTACATATTTGAAAAGAAAAATTAAGTTATGAATTGAAGCAACGTAAAAATAAAAAATTTCCTTAAAATAACTAATAATCATATACATATATAAAATTTAGAAATGCATTTTTATTTTTAAGAGTTATATAAATTGTCTTAATAACTATCAGGCAAAAGCAATTTCAAAATAAAAAATAAGAGTATTTTGGTATAATAAATACATCTAATAAATATATTAAGCAAATATTAAGATACAATTCAATAAAAATATTAAAATAAAATAATTAATTTTAAGATAATAAAACTGAAACAAGCAACAGGCATTTAAATATCAAAAAGATACCTGTAAAAAATTCTACTTGGAGACATACAAAACAAAACTGATTTGCTATTCTAAAATACTGAAATGTAAAGAATCTGAAATGTTTTTATATAAATAAAACAGAATAGTCTAAAAATTTGCAATTTCTAACTTGCTTGATGTGTGATATGGATAGTATATAATCTTGGCAAATTCTACGAAAAGGGAAAAAAAAGTTATACTGGAAGTAAAATGAGCTATTCCTGAATAAATATGAATTTCTTTAAATTTGTAATTATTACAAAAAAAAAAAAAAAAAAAAAAAAAAAAAAAAAAAAAAAAATTGACTTTAAAGGGTGGTGAACTTTTATTCTGAATAAGATATAAACTTCTGAACTGTGCTACAAAAGTATAATGTATTTCGAAAAGATTACTTTTTTTTTTCTATTCGTGCTAAAGTACATCTGATGTATATCTAATTACCATAAAAATAAAATTAGAGCATGTAGTTTTATATACGTTCTTGTAGAAGTTGCTTATCTTATAGCTAGCCAATATCAGCTACATTTGTGCCTAATATTGCATTAATTGGGTGTTCGCCTAATAAAATTCCAATCTTGACAAAATATTGGTTTTATATTGGAAACATTAGCAACGAAATATATTAGGTAATATTGTGAAAATTTTGTCAATGAACGCAGACATACTACTAAAAGTGAAATGGCAAAATATTGACAATGAAATGGCGAAATACGTATTTCCGATAATGATGGAATATTAGTAACACTGAAACCAACATATCTAACGCTGTCCTAGATATAACCATTATAAAAATTATTAGTCAGTATTGTTCATCTATAAGAAATTTGCTTATGCCTGATGCAGAAATATACAATTTTTATCAAAATATGTGTTGTTTCTTGTCTTTGCACCATATTTATTGAATTTTCAATGTATTCAATTTATTTTGTCAATATTTTTTTTTATTTTATTATTATTTGTTAAAACCATTCATAATAAATTTAAATGAAAACTAAACTGCATCATTTTTATTTTCCAAATTTGAATAAGAAACAGGATTAAACAAAAATAAATAAAATAATTTGAATATCTCGATTTGACAGAAAAATGCTGCTTTTATATACCTAGAACAAAAATTTAAAAAATATTAATAATTTTAAAGATATTTTGAATAGCTAATTGATTTGATCACCCTTGAGTAAATGGTTATACTATTAAAACAGTTTTTATTTATTTTTTTCAAGTATGCAAATAAATCTGTTAATTAACGCATTAACTATAAAGAATGATAGCTTGTATAATTGAAGTAGCTTTTGTTTAAGTAATCTTTTAAAATCTGTTTTGCTCTTTATATTTTAGAATGTTATATAGAAAAATAAATTATAAATGTATTAACAATAAATAATAAAACTCTCTATAATCTGAAGTAGAAATTAAAAAAAAGTTTTATTCGAGGTTTTTTGCTAATTAAATTGCAGTTTTTTAATATACTGTCAAAACTATCACAAGAAGAAAATTGTGAACAATCATTAACGTTTTTAAAATTAGAATTAAGAGTTATTAGTTCAAATTTGATAACATATTAAGCATTTTTTTCTGTTAATTAAAGAATGAAGGAAATTTTAAGTGGGTTACATTTAAGAAAAAAAATATATATATATAATTGAAAATATATTTTTTAATGTACCTTTGAATTAGTGCAAATAAAATGTTGTAAGAAAGGTTTCTATCTATAACATACTTTAAGCTTAAAAATATAAATTTTATTAAAAGTTATTTAAATGTTGGTTCACCAATTTTTAAAAAACTTCATTCAATTGTAAAGCGAATTTATCGATTAATGATTTTAAAGTAAATATTCGAAATTTATTTTTAAAAAAATTATGAAATAAATATTGGCTTATAATATAAATGTAATCGAGAAGCATAATAATAACGTAACGACAAATATGTAAGAGGGATTTAAAAAATATATAAAATGTTCATGAACTATTCAAAAATAACTCATTTTCCCTTCTTTTATTAAAGTGAAAATATTACAACAAAGCTATGCGCCACTGATACATGCAACATGCATAGCTAAGTGCAGTGACAATTCTATATACATCCATGCAGTATAACAAAATATGTGTGAAAAGAAAAGTGATACATAAAATATAAAATAATTCATGCTTACAATGATACATGCATGGAATAATAAATAATTTCAAAAATAGTCCTCTTACAGTGCTATTTAAAAATATGACAATAGAAAAGGAAATTTTTTTCAAGAAATTTTATTTATGAATAAATAACATCAAATAAGAATTGAATGTTTCAAAAAGTAGAAACCCTCTCAATTATTGAGTCAAATCCGTGTTGCAAAAACTTAAAAAGCATACAAGATTCATCTCAAAAGAGTAACATTAATAAGTACATAAATATTTCACGAATGAATCACTAATTGATAATTAGACTTTTACTAATTCATGATTTTCCCCCAAAGATTATTAACAATTCAAACGCTAAAAAAATAAAAATTCATTAAAAGGGAATTGAAAGAGAAAATATAAGTTGATAAAAATAATTTATTTTCAATTTACTGCAAAATAATACAATAATAAGCATTTTATAGAAATAATTTTCTTCCTATTATCTATGTATTTAAAAGACAAGGCTGTTTTTAGTCATCAGTCTTGAGCTTTTCGACAAAACATTTTTGAAAATTATTTTTTAATGAAAGTTGTTCATTTATATATGTATCCCTAATAATTATTTTTTAAATTAAATTATATTCTTACATTTGATTTTTATTTAACCTTTTTTGTGAAATTTCTATAAAATAGCAGCAGTCGAATTACTTCCATTGTTGCAAAAGAAAAAAAATTGAAGTCTCTCTCTCTCTCTTTTTTAAAAATTGATTGTATCTTTATTGGTACCACTTTATCATTATAATTAAAAAAAAAACTTTTAAAAATTTGACAAAAAAGCGACTTTATGGTTTAAAAAGTACGCATTCACCTCATAAAATTGTCGTATTTAATTTTTTTTTGTTCTGTTGATATTTATGTGATGCTAAGTAAAAAGCTTTATTCAATGAGAAAAAAATATCGTTCTGGCATATAAATCTAAATTGAGACTCTGGAAAAGATAGATCTATGTCATTCCTATAAATTCTAGTTCCCTTTGCTAGCGAGTTCTAGAGTCTCTTACTAGAATTCAAGATTGCTTTCTTATATTTTCGTGGTTAAACTTATTTAAAAATTTCTAAAAGTAGATGTGACCACATGAGGTTAGTTTTAGCAACTATAATTCTAGTACATGAAACCATTCCAAAAATCAAGCGATAATTTCTCATTACTGAAACAATTCAATATCTTTTCGCCACTTAGAAAACAAGAGATTAGAAATTTCATTCCGTAATACGTAGGATAAGAGCCTTAATTGATAATTTCATCATAATTACTTATCTTGATTTTGTTTTACTAACTAAGCATAAAAATAAAATTTCATTTTTCAATAACTTGGATTAATTAGAGTTTAAGGAAATAGTATTTTGATATCTATAAATAAAAGTATTATTCGTGTTAAGAGTCAGACTAACAAATGGAACCAATTTTTATTCTAACTCATTTTGTAGATTTATTATTAAACAATGTAACTTTGAATATTTTCATTCGCCGAAATTTGATGGGTTCTATCTTATTATTGATTATTATAATTTGTTTTCTATTCATTATTCATTGCATAAAATTTATGCCATTTAAACAGGCTTGTTTAGTTTTAAAAATGCAAGCTTTAAAAATTATATTTACCAATTTGTTGCGAAATAAAAGTAATTTTTTCACAAATAAATTAAGAGTAAAGTTTTTATATGTTTTATAAAAACTTTATTAAGAATTCTTATGTATTAGTATAGTTATTGAAAAAATATTAGTGACTTTAAAAATAGAAATATAAATTAAAATACTTTTTATTAGCTTAAAAATCTAAGCAACTTTGTTTGCTTGCTATTTTTCCTTTTATTTCATGATATTTTTCGTGAAATATACACAAGTCTTTTAGAAAATGAAATCACAATAATTAATTTCAAAAGATATGTTATGTAAGTAAGAAGAAAAAAAAAGCATCATGTGTGATGAACTGCCATGAAAAATATACCATGAAAGTAGTCATCAACAAGAGAAGAAATGAAATTATCCAGAAATATAACTACGAATCACAACAATTTTTTTAATATCATACAAATAACAATTTAAAATTTTCTGATATATTACGAAAAAGAATTCTTTATTTTTAAACTATTTTTCTCACACAAAATAAAATATAGTCAAATCTCGATATTTTAAAGAGTAGAGCAATGTTGACTACAACAACACAATGATTTTTGAAAAATATTTTATTGGAATTTAATACCAAAAAGCTGTTTACATGCAATAATATTATCTTTCTGCTCTACAAAATTAAGGTTTTATAGAACAATAAATAATTACAACCCAGTTTAGGATTTATCTATCTGTGTGAAACGTAAATCTCTTTACATGATTTCCTACTGTCATAATTTTAGGGCACATAAACTTTACTTTTAATTATTTTTAAAATTATAGCATGGCAACAGGCGAAGATTACCAATGAGAAACTCGTCTGATAAGATGTTGTTCATATCGTTGATGTAGAAAAGATATTCGCATACCTTATGTTGCCATTTTTAATATCGCATTAGTGCGACGAAATGTGATCGAAGGATTCGGATGATTCATCTTATCCTGAAAATTTAGGTTTAAATATTACATTGTTTACGTTACGAATAACGTTTCTATAACAACTTTGCCAATAATCACAAATATTTATCATTTTCACAAAATTTTAGGCTGCGTTCCTTCCAAAATTCTAAATATCTCTGAATGAAAGTTGAATCTTATGAATTCTGAAGCACTGAACTTTACGGGACATATAAAGTAATAAGAAATAGAGTTACAACTTTTCGACAGTCCCGAAGTGAGGAAAAAATATGAGGGGTTGTATCCATATAACCATTGGTTAATGGTAATATAGAATACACAATGTAGCACGTGCTACTATATTTGGATAGAACCCCTGATTTTTTGCTTCATTTAGGGAATAACGGATTTTAAGTTCATTCTATAGACGATCACTTTCGAATTTTCAAGCTATGTTTTTGAAACTTTTACAGAAGTTGCTCTAAACATTTAGCTAACATAATATGCAAATAAATTTTGATATCGTTTACGCATACGCAATGAAAAATTATTTACTAAACCTGCTCATTTTTCATATAATTTTTATTATTTTTTAATTCTGATGACAGGGTATTGTGTAAAATGTTATTTGTCATATTTTCAGAAAATAACATTATTTTATATTAAGAACTCTTCAAATTATGAGCAAAAAACTTTGGGACTGTTTTTATAGAAACCTTAATTTCTTTATACAAGTATACATGCTATTCAAATAAAACTAAACACAGTATATTACAATAAGCCATTTAACCTTAATCTACAGTTTGATCGCTTTTGCTACATTAGTTTTGACAGGGTTATACAAAAGATATTCGTTTTTTTTTCAATTTGTTGACGATCCTTTATAGCAATAAATATAAAAACTTTGTTAAATCACCATAAAAGAAAAATTATACAGGACGCGTTTCGAGCTGCAAAATAACCGCTCGTCTTCAGCTGGTCCAAACACGTGTCCCAACGGACAGAGTGGAAATAACAGTGAAATAAAGAGGGAGGAGATTACACAGAGTGCGACAGGTGGCGCTGCTTGTCAGAGCCAAGGAGAAAGAGAAAAGTAAAGATAAACTCAAAGAAGGAGGGAGGAGATTACAAAGAGTGCCCCAGGTGGCGCTGGCTAAAAAACCAGGTGTCAGAGAAAAACTAATGAAAGATAAAGAAAACAATTGAAAAATAAATAAAATAAAATAAAATAAATAAAATAAAAATAAATAAATAAAAAAAAACTAAAAATAATTATAGTAATAATAATAAACTACAAAAGTAATTTCCATGCAGGAGAAAGGGAGGGGGATGAAGAGAGATCGTTGACAAGAGTATTACAATTTTTATAAATAAAATAAGCTTCGTGAGTATCTAAATGAGAAGGAGAGGCAGGATTAGAAATAATTCTGGCCATGGAAAAATTGAAAAAATGACCGGAAGACCAACAGTGAGAAGCAATGGAAGACCTAGATAATTCCTGATTTTTAATGTATCTCTGATGTTCATCCAATCTTTTCTTCAACGCTCTTCTGGTCTGACCAATATAACCCAAATTGCAAGAGCAAGGAATAAAATAAACACCCCACCGGTTCTCAACAGGAATAGGATCTTTCAAAGACGAGAATTTAATTTTATTCATAGGTTTAAAGATAACTTTATAATTGAAACGAGAAAGGATTTTAGCTAATTTGAAACAAAGAGGAGAATAAAAAGGTAGAACTATAGAGTTAATATTAGACGAATTATTAGAATCAGTAAGAAGATGTTTAGGCTTATTAAATTTATACAGAGCTTTGTCAATCAAAGAGGGATTATAACCACGAGTGAGGGCAAGAGATTTGAGGTAACTAATTTCCTTATTTAGAGCAGAAGAGTCAGAAGAAATCCGAAGTGCTCTGTAAACAAAAGTATAAAAGGAAGCCACTTTATGCTGTGGAGGATGGTTAGAAAAAGCATGCGGAGGTAGAGATACAGTGAAAGGTTTTTTATAAACAGAGGTAGAGAACCGATCAGGGTGTTTAGTAACTAAGACATCGAGGAAAGGAAGAGAATCATTCTCTTCGACTTCAAGAGTAAACTGGATGGATTGACAAGAGAAAGGAGATTTTGGAGATCCAGCTCAAAAGGAATTAAGATAAAAATATCATCAACATACCTACACCAGAAGGGAAAATCAAATAAACTGAAGAGTTTTTCTTCCACAAAATGCATATAAATGTCACATAAAAGAGGAGATAAAGGATTGCCCATGGCTAAACCATCCATTAGCCATGCTAGCCATGCCGTTAGCCATGCAACCATCCTTATTTTGCAGCTCGAAACGCGTCCTGTATAATTTTTCTTTTATGGTGATTTAACAAAGTTTTTATATTTATTGATATATATTTATCGCCAGTTTTTTCGGTGTTTCTCAATATAGATCCTTTATAGCGTTTCGGGAAAAAAATCTTCACAGAAATGTGTGATCTGTACTATTATGTTTACACAGAGTTTCAGGATAATTCCTCATGTATTTTTCTAGATATTTAACAAAATGTCTAAAATCGCGAGTGGCCAGTCATCTTTGGCCATATATTATATATGTTTTTTAAATGAAATGTGTTACAGGTTTATATTTTAAGTAAAATTAATGCCATATGAATGATGTCAATGAGAACAATATTTGGCACTTTATCACATCGTCAAACTAACATAAAATACTTTATCTTTTGAGTATTAATGTGATAAATGTGTTTTTGGTTTGTTTGTTCCAGGTTTGTATTTTAAATTATTTTGGAAAAATGGATTTGGTGAATCGTTAATCCATTTTTTATATTAAATTTCAACATTACATAAATTTACACCGCTCAACAGGGAGGATGTACTTTGAAATGTAAAGTATTTGAAAACTGTGTTTCACTTTATTGACTATTTGTGATTTTTAAATCAAATAGCTCAATTATGGAATAATAATGACTATTTTTTATCAATTATTTAAAATTTAAGGGAAAACCACGATTCCTACTCACCGTCTTGGGATTAGCGTTTACTCTATTAAAATATATTTAAAAAATACTCAAATAAAATAACTTTTTATTTCTACATCGAAACTAACTTTCAGTTTCACATGAGTAAAATTAAAGCGGAAACAAATAAATAAAAACAATATAATTTACATAAAAATACATTTCAGGAAAGTTAGCTGTGTTGCAATGACACATGTTAGTGAAGGTGCAAGTTTTGGATGATAAAGATGGAATGTAGTTGTCATGAGATATATCGTATTTCTTGATGGGATATAGAATATAATTGTCACATTCTTTAGCATAGATTGCAAGTTAAATAATTATTTATATATTTATGGTTTATTAATATGTGAGAAAAGTAAGAAATTAATTGGAATGCGTAATAATAATAATAAAAGTAAATATCGAGAATTGACTGACTTAGATTTTAAAGATCTATATGTTGCATAATTTCGTTTGAATAAAATCGAAGAAAGTAATTGTAAAGATGATTTTATGAGAATAAAAAAAAAATGTTTGGATAATTGATAAGAAGGAAATATTTCTTCTAATATTCTTCTAGGATGCTTAATTCAATTGCTTGGGAATTTGCAATTTTGCGCTTTATATGTAACTCCATGTTCAGTAAAATCAACAATGAAAATTACTCGACTTAAGGAGATAAAAATGAATAATAAAATGGCTTCGGAATCTTGCATTACTTTTTTGAGTAACAATATCAAATAAATTATAAAAGCAATAAGTAAAAAATTAAAGAAAGATCGTATATTTTTACTTTTACGCAAGAGAACTATTTTAATTAGTCGGATAAAAAAAAAAAAATAAAGTGAGAGAAATACTGCGGAAGCATGAAAACTGAGAAAAAAAAATAGAGATAGAAGTAGTAGTAAGTAGAAAGTAGAAGGCATACATGAGTTTTTTCACTTCATAGGCTAGGTGTAAGCCAGCAAATGTGTCGTCTGTCCGGCCGCCGTGCGTTGTGTTAGCCAGCGGGCTGGAAAGAAACAGGAGAAAAGGGGCCAGAAGTGATCACAGGAATGTGCAAAAAAAAAAGATAACACAGAACCACGCACACTTAAAAACACGCACGCACACCACTGGAATATACGCGCTAGACAGTGTGAGGTGCCAGCACGACAATATAGGAAATAAAAATTAACGAGAAAACAAATAAAAAACAAGCAAAGCAAACACCCTGAAGGGGATGAAATTGGAGTTTCATAGGGGACACAAACTGTAACACTGCATAAAAAACATCAAGCTATCCTGAAAGGGATAGTTTAATTTACAAAATATTTTTACTTAAACAAATAGTGGGATAATACATGGCTATTTTTAACTCAAATTGCTTTAATAGTTCATATAAACTAAAGCAAGAATTTAGAATTTTTTGTAAAACAATTTTCGACAATGAAATGCACCAGTGCCTTTCCATGTTTAAAATTTTAAGACATGCATTAATTTACTTTTAATACTAATAAAATAAAATAAGTTACAAAAACATTGATAAAATATATATTTGAGCAATAATATGAAATAACGCAGCCAATGAAAGAGACAAGCTTTGATACTTGAAGTCACTCCGGCTGTTACGTCTTCTACTCAGATTAGTAACTCCAATAATCGAACTGCTTTTTATCCTAACTTTATCATGTGATATGCAACTATCTCTCTCATTCACTGCGATAAAATAACAAGAAAAGCATCTAGAAAATGACTAAAGTTGAAATAATTCTTTTAAAATAATGCTATAAATATCTTATAGAAAAAATATTGTGATAATTGAGATTTTCGCAAAAAATAAATTACATAGATTATAAAAGTAATTTATTCTGACGTTTACAAATTTTTCTCATAAGGTTTACAGATTTATCTGTAAAAATAACTAATATTTCTGTAGCAGTTTATCTATGTAAATATAACGGTATGGAACTGTTGAAAAAGACAGATGGGTCTTTGAAAAATACAGATATTTTCTGTAAAAGGAATGACTTTCCACTGGCGTTCTGCCTGGCAGTTTTTCTGTTAATTTCACAATATTTTTTTGCAGTGTAGTATACATATAATTTATTATAATTTATCTAACAGCAGGAAGGTATACTCGGGTATACACCATATACCTCCTGGATTTTTTTAAGGAACACCGTATACCTCTGTTCTTCAATAAAGCTATAGTATGTACATTCTAGAGTATACGCTCTGCCTTAGGCGTATACCTTCTGCTTAGAGCGTATACCGTCTGCATTTTTTACGATTAAACCATTGTGTAACCGTTATTATTTACATAAGTTTCAAAAGCATAAACTACGACTGAAGTTAATCCTTTTAATGCTCATGGAAGCACATCTGCTACCATAATTGCTTTTAATTTATTGGATAATTTAATTAAGATACTCTAAATTTACATCAAAAATTTCAAATATCAGTATTTGCTTTACTTAATAACAGACATTCCGTCATTAAATAGAACAAAGTTTATTACTGAAATTCTCTGGTGTGAATTTAAATTAAGGAATTTTTGAAATCTACTTTATCCTGAGAATTAGAGGGTTAACAGAATGACGTACAGCAGAAACGAAGCAAAATGTTTTGTACAGGATTCATATAATTCAGTGTTTTAGAAAATCTGATAATCAATCTGGATTACTTAAAACATATTTTGGATACATAGAGTGGCCCAGTATATAATGTTTTAAACAAGTACTTTAGCTGCTAAGTGTGAGCGCGATAAATCATATGTGGTGCCCGAAAATTTCATAGTGGACAATTGTAGATGATAGCGTTTTATTAGTCAGCGATAACTTTAAATTTGTTGTTAGAACAAAAAATGTTACCTCTACTGCGAGAAAAAAAGGTCTATTATCACTCATCACTCTGGTATGATATTCTGAAATCGTTAAAGGTAAATTTGCAAAATTCGTTACTTCTTTACACGATCTTCAAAATGGCACAGCGATTAATGTTTCAAAAAAGAAAAGAAAAAGTCACAATCTGAGTATACGAGGGATAAAATGTACATGTGCACGTGATATTATGCATCTGATATGATACAGTGGATATTTGTTGATGCGAAGTTCTTGTTAATGAGCAGGAACATAAGTTTTTTGCATGAACCAAGGTTATTTTACGAAAAAGTACTACCGCTATTGTGGCAGTGAATGTTAAAAAAAAAAACGCTGTAGTTCTTCAAACTCTCCGTCTGAGGAAACTTCTTCTTTGGTATCAAAAATCATCGCATTGAGTTCTTGATTTTCTTGATCGCGAAATTGTATTGCAAGTAATTTTAGAAGTTTCCAAAGACGGAAACTTTAAACTATAGCGTTTTTAAAACTTCTTCTTCCACAGTATGTGTAACATTTTTTTTGTTAATAGTATCTTCGTTCAGGCATCAAACTTAAGGTCGGCGCTCATTTACAAAACTAATATATCAACAATTGTCCACTTTGAATATCACATGCAGTACCAACGTCTTATCTTTGTTAAACCCAGCACCACCTATAAGAATTTTGTAAAACATTACCTATTGATTTTTTTAAGCATATCCCGGTAGATTATATAAAAAAGTAAAATATCTTGCGAATTTATTTTAAACATTTGGTCAATAAGAAAATTAAAATCTGTTACGTAAAATGTTTGATATTTTGATTCATCTGTGAAAAGAAAGTAAACTTAATCTTACAAACACATAGGAAATTCAAAAGGAGCTAAAATGAAATTGCTGAAATAGTTATTGTTCAGATTTGTTTTTTTAGACAAAAGTAGCAGTAAGCGGAATTGTTAGGTATATTATTGTAATTGTTAGAATTACAATTGACAAAATACAATTGGCAAAATAAACATGATGCGGCTGATCGTAGAAAAGAAAAAAAGTGTACCTGTTTAAAGGTCAAATGGTCATAAAAAGTGCGCTATCAGGTGTCTCTTTTGATCCTATAAAACTTAGCTTTGGAGCTAAAAATACAATGTTAGAAAATTTTCAATACTATTGTCAAATGATTTGCTATACACACAAAAGATTTAATTCCTTTATTTCATTTTATAAAAATGACTTTTTTCTGTTTTGTATAATTTGAATTTTTTTTCTTTGCATGCAAAAATTTCATTGGATCTTTCAACCACATCAGAAATGTTAGTGCAAATTAAATCTTAGCAAAAAAATTCTGAATAAAAAATAGAAACTAAATCTACATAGTACAATATGTGAGTTGTCTTTGCAGTTAAGTTCCTCCCTGTGTGACATTTAAAATAAGGTCTGGGATTTATCACACTTTTCATAGAATAATATGATTGAATATTCTAGGATTTATTGCCTCTGAAATAAGCTGAAAACAAAAAATATTGTGAGCAGAAAGAATTAGAGAAATGTTTGAAAATGCACATAAGAAGAATAAAAAAAATCTTGTAAACTAAATGTCAAAGTGCGTAAAAGCTTTTATTTAATCCAGAAAATTGAAAAAAGAGCGATAAAATGTAAATTTTCTTTCCAATATGGAATGTATTTTCTAAACTTAGTGACTAGGTATACCAATAGAATAGTAATTTGAATGTTCTACTTGAAAGCAGCATTGCTTCTTTATCTTTGAAAATTTGCATATTTTAACTAACAACTAAAAGAAAAATTTTGACCTTTCAAAGACTTTAATAAAGATTTTGAATGTCTAAAGACTTTATCTTTTCCAGGGATTAAAGAAATCTATGGGAAGAGGTGTTAGGAAAAGAATTTCTCATAGTTATTTGAACGCACTGAAAATAAATTCTAAATTTCAACACTGAGTTTCATAGTAAAATAAAATGCTGAAAAGAAAAAGGTAATTTCTGGAGAATGGTAATTGAGATGCATGCAAATAATATTATTCGATTTAGTTTTTAAAAGGTAGTCTTTTAAGCAATGGAGATGGCACACATCATCTATTTTCCGTGATGCTGCGATTAACTCAAGAAAAAATCGGTAATTGCGTGTCAAACGTGGCAAATGAGGTGCTTTTGTACGATAACTAGTTTTAGAAATATTCAGATTTTGGTGCAATACCTGTTGAATTCTTATACAAAAATGTATGAGTACAAAATGTATTACGATTCTATATATTAAATTCAGTAATGCAGAAATAATAGGACGTAATCATCACGACAATCTTTATTCATGATCTATCGTGGGATATCATTAACTTAATGATGTATGATAGAATTTCATAGAATGAAGAAAACATCTATTATTGGTCGTTTTAAGTTTTGATTCAATTTTCATAAAATTTGAAATGACTTGCCAAATTTCTGCAACGTTTGCGTAAATTAAATTTCAAACCCTTTGGAAGGGTTATTTTTGCGCTGCTCTATGCGGACAGACACACGGACAGACCAGACGACGGCCATAGGTGCTACGTATTTATATAGTTACGAACACACCTAATAATGGATGACAATGTCAAGTTGATTATACAACAAACCTCCATATCATTGCATGGTGCATGCTAGGATATTGTTCGAAAATCATTATGGATCATTATTTTACACATTCGTAGGCAGTGTGAAGCCAGTAGAATGCTATTGTACTTAGAAGTTGTATGACACAAATATTTCTGATTAGGGTCGAAACAAATGTGAATGAATGTGTTCAAATGTACATGTGAACACGTTTAGGTGATCTAATCTTAAATGAATTGCCCCTGTAGCAGTTGTCGCCTACCGGTAGTCCATAGACCACCAATGGTTCGTAGAAAAATACAATACCGCTATTTATGCTTTTTAAAATTAATTTGTGTTTTAAAAATATGCATATTAATGCATTTATTTTGATAATAGAAGAAAAATAAAATCCTAAGAAGTTATATTTTTACGAAACTATAAAATATCACATTTATAAAGTTTTTAGACGTTTAGATATTACCAGGTATTCATTGTTACCATAATAGATGTCATTTTCAAAACAGGTACTTTTATTGTTATTATTATTATTTTATTCAAAGAGTAATGTGTCTTAAGTTGTTATTTTATGCATTGTACCTGAACACAAAAGGATCCCTGACCATAACAAGTCGAAAATTGCACGTCAGCGTAGCAAATGAGGTGAGTTCGCACTATAATGAAGTTTTAAAAATATTTAGATTTCACTTTAATAATATGCTGTTCTTTGGACACAGTATAGTAGCCGAAATCTAATGTGTGTCCCTGTAAATACTACTTGCTTTCTATTATGAAATAGAAATGATATAGAAAGTAATTTGTAATAAATCTCAGGAACATATAGCAATTTCGTAAAATGTGAACTAGTTTAATATAATTGAAACGCACCACAAACAATGTTTCCCCCTGTATAATTATGAAATGGAATACTTTTGTGTGGACCTGTGAATTAATAAAAAATATTCTTTCTACCACTAATTAAACAGAATGTATAATTTAGTATCATATATGAGAGATGAATATTAACTTTATTATGTTCGAAAGGGTGTAACATCATTAAAATGCACTTGAAACTTTATTTTCTCATTGGGCGTAATATAACGAAATACTTCTGATTGTCCGTGTAATTAAATCATACATTCGATTTTCATAAAATTTGAAATGCTTCGACAAAATTAGACAAAAAATATATATTTTAAATTTCAAATGATTAGGTTGGGTAGTTTTTGCTCTGTTATATGCGGACTGATTGAACGACGACTATAAGTGCTACGTATTAACATAATTACGAACGCACCTAAAAAAGCAAATCGTCATACCAGAATACAAAAGGACATAAGGGATTCGACGATTTTTCATGGCAACATCTTCCTTCACATTGCCGCAAAATATTGTTATCTACTAAAAAAAAAAAAAAAAAAAAAAAAAAAAAAAAAAAAACAACGAAAAAAAAAAAAACTTTTTGAAAGTGAGGAAAAAAAAAAGCCATGTTTAAAAAAAGAGAGAAAAAAAAAGATTAAAGTTGTGGCTAAAAAAATGTTGTGATATCAAATTTCCAAGCTTCTATTATGGTTCATATTTAACATTTTCAATAAAAAAACTACCATTTGTAAGTCGATTGCCTTCGTATATGTTGATAGAAATCCTTATCACCTATACCAAATACATCATAACGTGTTTCTGAAAACTCAAATGTTTTATAATTATGCATGATGGGCTTTATTATTTACATTAATTCACTTACTTCTCTAAATTTGCATTCTTTCCAAAATATTCGCGAAATAAATATTACGTCGTTCAAAGGACTTTTTTCTGACTTTTAATTCCTCGAACTCCGTATACCGAACAATTTTCTCGTTTACCTTTCAATTGCAACTTATTTACATCTCGATAAATCGGAGCCCTGAGGGGAAGAAGATATTATGTAACAAAAATTGGAATTCGAAAAAACTAAAGTGTATCTTCTTTTTTGTTGTAGTTTAGTTATTTACTTAATTCTTTCTTAATAACATATGTTTGAATGTTAATAGCTGAACCCCCCTGAAAAGAATATGAGATACTGTCTCATATCCTCAATACTATATATAGAGTTATAGTATTTTAGTTTTACTATATCATATAATATCAAATAATGTTTTCATACATAAAATAAAAAATAAAAAAAATTGAGAAAATGTAGTGTAACATCTTCTTCCATTAAGTTTTCCAATCATGTGATTAAAAGATATTAACCAATCTTAATTTTAATTGGTCAAAATATATTTATTTCAAATGACTACGTAATATGCATTCTAAAAATTAAAATAACACTGGTCAACAGTGGTCATGACACACGAACTCTGGTAGGTACTCGTATTTTGACTACCTACCTTCTATACGGAAATGCATTTATTTCATTTCAATTACCCTCAGTTTTCTTGTGGTTAGTCAAGTTCATTATTGGCTTTATAGCGATAAATGCATATGAATATTCGTAAAAAACAGTGATAATTATATTCATTTTCTTTATTAATTTAAAGTATGTTGGTTTAATCTCTTCATCCCTGAGTACTCAAATGAGTACATCAGTTTGTCCCATTTTATTAATGATACTCAAATATAAACAAAATTTCGATGTAAGAATAATATATTTCGAATTCTAAGATTCGAGCCAATGAAAATAAAACAAAAATCTCGCTCAGAAGTCAAACGAGAGAAGAAATAATTCAGTAATAATTAAAAGTACTGTAATAATCGCCAGTAGCGAAGAGGTTAAGTGAAGTACTGTGCTTGTGCGAATAAGTCAAGAAAGTGTATTAACGATCCTAACTGTTTTTGTTATGTTTGTGGTGAACTGACTTTCAAAACACAAAGATGTAATTATACAGATCTTATATTGCAGTGTTATCGCGAGTATTTTTCTTTTTAAGTTGCTCATCAAGACAAAGCTTGGGCCCACATATTTGTTGTATAACATGTGTAAAAAATTTAATAGATTAGAAGAAAGGATTACGTCATATGCCGTTTGCTATTTCCATGATATGGACTGAGCCTAGAGATCATGTTTCGAATTGCTATTTCTGTGTTACTACAATATCCCTTTAAGACCCAGCTCGCACGATCGTGCGGGTTAGACATTCATTTACATTTTTGCTTCTGAAACAGTCGTATGTAATATAAACCCAAATCGAACGATTGTTCTGGTTAGCTGAAAGAGTAAAGTATCTTTTTTTATCAACAGATATCGGTAGTAGTCCATGTTTTACATTCAGGCGGCATGTCTAGCTTTGTTTACAAGTACAACGGATATAGCTCATCATTTTATCTGTCGTAAAAAGGTAATTATCAATATATTTTTAATTGCTTAGATAAAAACTTTTGCTTTAATGTCTAAATAAGTGTAATATAATAAAAAGCATTAATTATACACTATTTATTTTGTTCTTAGGACTCAAGATTTCGTCACCCGCACGATCGTGCAACTTGGGCGTTACGTTAGTCAGTGCTACTGTAAAGGTAAGTGTTTTTCAATGTTCATTTTGTTTTCTGTTTCAACAATTTTGATGACAGCCAAAATAAAACGAAGTATGCTGTTACATAATTAATACTATACTATTTTCTTGGGTGTTGTCATAGATACCCCCCCCTTTTTTAAATTAATTTTTACTTTTTTCTTTTTAATTAATAAAATTTTCAAATACTTTTTCTAATTTTTTATGCAGTACTTTGTTAACTTTTAATAATGTAAAATAAAATACTTTTTCAGATGTCTAAACGGAAAAGAATTCTCACTCAAGAAGAAATATTTCAATTGATGAATAAATCAGATTCTGAATTTAGTGATCTCTCGGATGATGACGACATTATGGACAAAACATTTCAAGCAGATTTATTAGAAGGACAGTCAAGTTCAGATGAGCTCGATGAAGAAAAAAAGACAATTTTGGATCATTCTTCCTATTCAAAGTTTCCTGAATTTATCTCCTAAAGTTCTACCTCCAAGGCAATTTCGAAAAATACTAAAAGAATGAAAAAAGAAAAAAAGGAATACAAGCGGACTGTTAAAAAGTTCATTTCCGTACCTCATCCTGGAACTTCAGATTTCACGCAACTACAGGTATGGTTTTCATTTCATAAATTGTAATAAAAAAAGTTATAGACTTATAGAAGAAATTAAATCGATATAATAAATAAAAGCTTTAAAAATATGACAAACATTTTTAAATTAATTAAAATATTATTTTTTTAAGTCGATAAGTACATCTCCAATATTATTTTTTCCTTCTTTTTTAGGCTTTAGAGGCAACCATTTCCCATGTGTTGATGACATTTCATGGCCTCGCAAGTGCAGGTTTGAAAACTGCGAAAAAAGTTCAAAAACACGTTGTGAAAAATACAACGTTTATTTGTGTATGTCAAAAACAAAAACATGTTTTAAAGATTTCAATTGTAAAAAAGTAACCAGTCCATAAAATGAAAAATAATACATCAATAATTACCATATTTGTAAAAAAAAAAAATTGTTTCAATTTCTCTCTTCTATCCATTTAGAGCCAGAAAATGTATATATCTTACATGTAATGATTTCACAGGAAAAGCCCAACCCGCACAATCGTGCAAGCGTGGCTTTCACAGAAAAAGCCCAACCCGCACGTTCGTGCGGGTACGTTTCACGCTCTAGGGGGTGAAGAATTTTTTTTAATTATTTTTTTAGGTGTCATTAGGGTTAGTATAGAATTAATAAATAGAGGAATTTAATATTTAATGATGAAAATGTTTCGGGTCTTAAAGGGATATAAGGCATAAACCCAAAAGCAAAACACACAGTTCAATACCCGAATTTACCTTCAACAATAAGACCTGCCCCACACGACTTCAGTTTGCCAATACCAGTACTGATGTACCAGCTTTGTAAGGTCTTCAGTTGGCAGAATGCCGAGCCGATTCCATTCAGATTTTGGGGGTAATAGCCTATGAGGCCGAGAAATGATATTAAATATTGTTTTCTATTTTTTGTTCCGAGTTAAATTTTATTTTAAAATTAATAGATTGTGGACCTATTATTAGTTCTCTGAATAACCTTTCCAAAATATATATTTTCTCCTACATTTTTTGAATTTTAATAAAAACATGTCGTTTTTTTTTTTTTTTTTTTTTTTTTTTTACATTTATATTTATGGCTAAAATGCAGTTTTAACGACTGCTTGGCATCTGACTTGGCAGCTATGCAAGAAATTCGCCAATTCTAGCAACCTAAATATTCAGGGCACTTGTGTGTCATATACTCACTGGGATTTACTTGGCGCCAAAATGGCGTTATTTTGCCTAATATGGCAACCCTGATATTGTTTATTTTTTGATAAATTGTTTATTTACCTTAATTTTTTTTAATTATATAAAATGTTTTTTGCTCTATTGTTATTTGTTTTTAAAATTTATTATATTTAAAAATTGTTTTATTTATTGTTTTTTTTTAATAATAGAAAATAATTTAAAAATGTATATTTAACCAGCATTCGAAAATGAGGTTTTCGCCAAATTGACGTTAGAATTTTTTTTTACCAAACCTTGCGCGTATATATCTGCGTCATTTCTCATTTTCATATCCAATGTATGCAAATAATATAATAAATAATGTACACAATAATGTAGCGAAATAATTTTAAAAAAATGCTAATCTGGCAAGTTTTAAAATCACACCATTCAGGCGTTAATTCTAAAAAGATTAAGTTACGCTATATTGCGAGGGAAAAAATTATAACCATACCTTTAAATCATCTTTTTTATTATATTTGTCTTTTTTTAACTTATTTTAGTGTAACTGAATTACAATGTAATGTTTAGAAACAGATAATTGAATTAAAGAAACAAAAAAGTATTCGCCAAAAAATTCGACATACCTAGGATGTTTAATAAATAAACTCATCCTTGAGATGGTACGAACTCTCCCATTTTCGCATTGGACTCGCTCTTTTCGCCCATGCGCAGTTCTGTCCAGGTTTCTCTCAAACGTGGTTTATCAGTACCATCTACATCGTTTGATATCGATGATCCACAACCCTCCACTTCAAGCCAATTTAATGCTTATGACGATGATGATTCTGATTCTGACTTTGAAGAAGTTCAAGATAAGTCTCATTTTTTAACTCAAAGAGACCTGAGAATTTAGGGGCTGTAAGTGATGAGCATGGAGAAAGGTTCCATCAGGACATTTCAACCATGGAAAAGCGTTACCGAGGTAAATGGAATCCAAGGATGTTGTCCAACTACTACTGGACAATTAAAAGAGAACAATCGGAAGCCAAATATGCCAGAAAATCGTAGTAACTTTTGTTTCGTTATTATTATTATTATTATTTGAGAACTGCCTATTTTTTTTCTTTATAATCGATGATAACTAAACAAATATAATTCATGGGTGATAAAAAATTTGATCTGCTTATTTTTATTCACAACTCTCTATATTATATATATATATACAGGGTGATTCCAAATTTTTTTTTACAATAAAAGAGGGGTGATAGTATACATCAAGAAAAACGATATTAAATAGGAGACCAAGGGTCCCAAACGTTTTCCAAAGGAGAAAGCCGCCATTAAAGTTTAGGAACCAAAATTTCAAATAAACATATAAAACAGAAAAATCGGTCGATTGATTTGCGGTTTTCACTAAAATTATTCTTTATGTCGGCATTTTCTTGAAATTAAATTATAAAGATAAATTTCAAAAAATGCCGATAAAGGGCGCTTTAGACTTTGGAGTAACGAACAACTATTTTTTGCCGGTATTTTTTGCATCTCATTAAATGTTATCGTAAGCTTAGATTCAAACTTAAATTTTGAGCTCAAAATCTGAATGTGGGAGTGGTTAAGTAGCATAAACTGAATTGTGTTCAGAGGGTTCAAATTTCAAATGATCATAAAAAAACGGAAAAATTGGTTCATTGATTTGTGGTTTTCACTAAAACTATTCTTTATGTCGTTATTTTCTTAAAAATAAATTATAAAGATAAATTTCAAAAAATGTCGATAGAGGGCGCTTTAGACTTTGGAGTAACGAACAACTATTTTTTGCCGTTATTTTTTGCATCTCATTCGGAAGCTTAGACTTAAACTTAAATTTTGAGCTCAAAATCTGAATAGTAAAGAGTAGTTAAGTAGCACAAACTGAACTGTGTTTAAGGGGGGGGGGGTGTCCAAATTAAAAACTAGTCGTTGGGGGCCACCGTAATACTTAGCCATCATGGATAGGCATATGAAAAAAAAAACATGTGAAAATTATTTATACAATGCATTGCAATTGCAATTCCAAAACAAAATATAAATATTGTTAATATGCATAGTAATGCTCTATTAATGAATTGCTGATGTACCAATTTCGACAAATTATATAAAACGACAAACTACTCAAGTAATACCGAACTGCGTAAAAGAAACATCCTTATAACTTCAAAAATAATTATAATATAAACTAACAGTTTACTGCGTTGTATTAAGCGCCTCATTTTCAATTAAAATATACTTCTGAATTGAAATTTGAATGAAATACAGGGTCATGAAAAATCGAAGAATGTGGAAAACAGGATTACAAATATCTCGGCAACTAATAATCCGATCGACTCTGTTCTATATGCAAAATGTGTGTTATTTTATTGCCTTTTACATGCATTCCTTAAAATAAAAAAATTCGAAAATTTTTATATACCTTTCATCAGAACGAATTTTTCGAGAGTCCGAAAAAAATAGTTCCGGATAATCGAGGTTGCTGATATTAAATAGGCTTCGTCCCATTCTTAGATACTAACTACATACAAAATTTCAAGTCTCTATCTCAATTTGTTCGGGAGATAGAGCGTTTACAGACAGACAGACAGACAGACGGACGGCAAAATTTTTTTTCTAAAAATATGTTTTCGGAATCTGCACTATCTAAAACGTGTAAATCCGTCAAAATTTTTTTTTCGATTTTCAAAACGATTGCAAGACTTACCCTATGTCTGCCCTATTGTATGATGGGTAAGTAATAATTATAGAAAATTTAAAAATTTGTCGATTCGTTTGCGGTTTAAAATAAAATTATTCTGTAAGTCAGTATCATCTTGAAAATAAATTTTGAAGATAAATTTCAAAAAATCCCGGGGCGCCTTAAACTTCAGAGTAACCAACAATTAATTTTAACCATTATTTTTTTGTTCTAATTAAATGCTTGCAAAAACTTATTAAATGTTTTCGGAAGCTTAGACTTAAACTTAAATTTTGAGCTCAAAATCTGAATAATTAGGAGTAGTTAAGTAGCGCAAATTGAAGTGTCTTCAGGAGTTGAAATTTAACCCTCCCCCTTCCTCGAACACAATTCAATTTTTCGTTACTTAAACACTCCCAACGATTCAGACTTTGAGCCTAAAATTTAAGTTTATGCATTTTTGAAAGCATTTAATGAGATTAAAAAAAATAACAGTTAAAAATAGTTGTACGCTACTCCAAAGTCTAAGGCGCCCTTTATCGGCATTTTGTGAAAATTGTTTTTAAAATTTATTTTCAAGAAAATGCTCATTTAAAAATTAGTTTTAGCGAAAACCGCAAACGAGTCGACCAATTTTTCCGTTTTTTATAATCATTTGAAATTTGAACCCTCTGAACACAGTTCAGTTTGTCTATGTAACCACTCCCAACTATTCAGATTTTGAGCTCAAAATTTAAGTTTAAGTCTAAGCTTACGAAAACATTTAATAAGATGCAATAAATAACGCGAAAAAAGAGTTGTCCGTTACTCCAAAGTCTCAAGAGCCTTCTATCGGCATTTTTTTAAAATTATCTTTATAATTTATTTTTAAGAAAATACCGACATAAAGAATAGTTTTAGTGAAAACCGCAAATCAATGAACCAATTTTTCTGTTTTTTATAATCATTTGAAATTTGAACCCTCAGGACACAGTTCAGTTTGTGCTACTTAACTACTCCCACTTTCAGATTTTGAGCTCAAAATTTAAGTTTGAGTCTAAGCTTACGAAAACATTTAATGAGATGCAAAAAATACCGGCAAAAAATAGTTTTTCGTTACTCCAAAGTCTAAAGCGCCCTCTATCGTCATTTTTTGAAATTTATCTTTATTATTTAATTTCAAGAAAATGCCGACATAAAGAATAATTTTAGTAAAAACCGCAAATCAATCGATCGATTTTTCCGTTTTTTATGTTTATTTGAAATTTTGGTCCCTAAACTTTAATGACGGCTATCTCCTTTGGAAAACGTTTAGGACCCTTGGTCTCCTATTTAATATTGTTTGTCTTGATGTGTATTATCAACCCTGTGTTATTGTAAAAAAAATTTGGAATCACCCTGTATATATATATATGTATATATATATAAACACAAAAAAAGTTTGTGTGGCATGAGATAGTTTAAATTTTGTTAACCAGTTTAATGTGTAATATTTATCGTAACACTAGCGTTGTGCGTATTCCATATTTTTTCTGCTGTACATCATTCACCGTTAATCAGTGCTGGTAAAAATAATGACAATATAACTTCGGTAACGTAGATGCAAAATTTCCACACAAATTCATAAACTTAATTTTATCTTTTACTCTGATAATATTATAAAGTAACACTTGTTCAAAGTGCATTCACAATAGATTGAAATAGTTTTCCGAATTGAACACATTTCCGTATTATTTAAAATGATGTAGAAAGCTTAATGAAAATTTTAAGATGTTATACTCCTTAACTTATAATACTTTATAATTTTAATATTGCCTTACATTACGTTACATTACATATTATATTGTACTATAGAATGTGGTATAACAATTGTATAATATAATATTACATTGTAATAATTTAATATATTATACACTGTTAAAAATTTGAAACTTTTGCTGCATCGTCATTCCACTGGTTTTATAGTAAACAATTACTTCACACTATTATGGAACGATCTCATTGGTCAAAATAGAGATATTCCAAAAAAGCGGTGGAGTGACGATGCAGCAAACGTTTCAAATTTTTAACAGTGTAGTACATAATTAAACTCGGAATGTTTAATGTGTTCTAACACGATCTAATTGCGAGAATAGTCCCAAATGTTGTAGGATAGTTAAACAGGACGATAGATGAAAGATTCCTGAAAAAAAGTGCCATATATTACCCTAAAGTTTATTTTTAGAATTAAGTTTCTTTTCGCGGAATTTATCGTCTCTTGATTTGTGTAATAACTTCAAAAAGTTTAGTTTCATTCTCGCAGTTATATCGTGTTGCAAAACACACTGATTATTGCTAATTTAACTATACGTATCTTGAATAATAGTAATAAATAATGATAGTTTTATTATGCACATTATCAAGGAGGGAAGAGACGACTTTGATGCAATGGTGCCCATGGTGAAATTTCGTATTTTTACTTACCATCACGTTATTATCGTTACCAAAATTTAGACGCATACACTTAAAGGACAAAACAGAAAATTACAAAAGTAACCAATTAAGCTTTTATCCAAATATTTAATGCAGAAGTTTGAACTTTTCGAGTACGTCTTTTTGTCTATAGCCTTTTATAAAAGATAAAAAATAATTTTTGTTTTTGGTGTATTCAGCTCTGAGTTGGAAGTAGGATTACAGATACACTAGAAGTTTTTAAATACATATAAAAGTTGTAAAAACAAGATGAGAATATAGGTTGTATGCTAATAACTTGAACACAATTACAGTACACATCGATTTTAGAAAAGAGGAGGTTTCATATAAACCGGAAGGTGGCAGCACTCAATCACCTCTTCAAGTTCAAGGTTGAAATTGCAGAATTAGTTAAAATTTGATTGGCATTATAAAATGTAGCAAGTCTGCCAAGTCATATCTTGGTAGAAAAGAACTGAATATCCAATTTTAATGGTTGATTCGTAGGTTTAACAATGAATTTTTTTTGCTCCCGATCCTCCATGTTTTCATACCTTTGGAAGCAGGAAAAAACAATGGAAAACTTATGAGTCAACCGCCAACCGCTAAAATCGGGTTTTCAAGCGGTTTTTATTTATTTTATTTTTTTTAAACCAAGATATGACTTGGTAGACCGATTACGGTTTAATATGAGATTCGAATTTTAACTAATTCTGGAATTTCAGCCGTGAACTTGATGAGTTGATTATCTGTCCTGCTATCTTCCAGTCTAAGCAAAAGTGAGTTAAATTGTGTGGTCGCACTTTTAATTAGCTGAATCTTCTTTGACAATTGTTGTTTTCTTATAAACAACATGATTTCTTATTTTTATATTTCTTAATTGTTATTTATTCTTTTTAAATTGAGTTAGCACAATGGTGAATAGACAATTTGAATAGTGAATTCAGAATTTATGCCTTAATGTATTTTAGCTGCAGGCTATTTTTGATGAATCAGTTAATTATTGATTTCCATTTCAGCGTTAAATTCAGTTTTATGCAATTTAATTAACAATAAATTTACTCTTTTTTCGTCCGAGATCATTATGTTTGTTTAAATTAGACAAGTTTCCTTATCCATGTTCCGTTTTGACAGTTTTGCTGGAATAATTTTATTCTGACATTAAATCAAGCATATAGCAAAGCTTAGCAACGATGTTAAATTATAAGATACTATTGTTAATACGATTTCATGCTAAATCCGACAATTTTATTTAATTTTACACGTTCTTTTAGTAATAAGTTTACTTTTTAAGAATTAGTAATTAAGAAGATTACCTAATCTATCGACGTTTGACAAAATTTAATTCACTGAATTTTTTTCTTTTTTAAAAATTTCCTGTAATTTTCGCCTGAGAGCTTTTGTCATAATATTTGAAACCTGATTTTGTGATAAACAGTGAATATTTTACTAAATTTAGCCACTAACATCCGTCGTAACTAATCAAAATGTTTGTCTAAATGAGGAGAAAAATCGTAGACAAATTTTCAGCTTTGAGATTTATCTCTATTTGTAACTAATTTTAATCAATTTTGTAACAAATAATCAAGCTTAATCAAAATAATGAAGTTTTAGATTTCAGATATTTTCAGATATTGAATATTCTGCATTGTAAAATATTTGCGTACAGATCTAATTTTTTTGCTGCTGCTCGAATTGTAGCTAAATAAGTGCTGAAATTGTGCCAATTAATTGTCAAAAATTTCAAAACTAATCAATTTGACGAAAATTGCAGGTAAAACTATAAAAAAAATATTTTAACGTAAATACACACATTACACATATTATAGATAAAATTAAGGAACAAATATACTACTACTGAAATGAAGAATATTTACACTGGTGCATTTTCAAAGAAAAAATATATTCAAATGCAATGCTGCACATCTAAAAAATATTCATGCATATTTTTATAAGAAGAAAAGGCTTTAATAATGCAGTTGTGTTACAGTTTTCCCAATTTCATCCCTTCTATATACAAGACTGTTCAACATTGGTTTTTACAACAATAATTTTAATGTAGGTATGCTTTTATGAATGAAAGGAAATTAATTATACAGATGTTCAGCACTGCTTGAATTAGCATTTGAAATTTGTACAAGCTAACTATACTGGAAGTTGTTACTCGTAGTTGCCTTAGAAATTTTGTTTTGTTAAACTAGTAGCTATTTAGCATGTAATGTTAGAAGCGGTTAATTAAATGTTTTACTAATATTTCATACAGAAAACATACGTGCTATACAAACAACCGAATTCAGTAATTTTGCCAGATAATTACTTTTATAAGAAATTTTTTGTAACTGTATTACTAGTTCGTGATATTTTCGAACATTCTGATTTGGTCGTGTTTTTAAATGTATGATGAAAGCTAACTAAAAGATTCCCAGCAGATTCTATATTGACAGTGCTCGTTGATCAAAATCAGTTTTGTAACTTTCAATAGATATATTATTTTAAAAAACATTAACAAATAACAAAGATTGACCTTACATAATACAGTTAAATATTGAAATTAAGATAAACTATTATAAAATCTGTGACATTTTATATATAATCTATCTAAAAACAATTTTTATTACTTTGAATTATTTGACAGTTTTGATGAGAAAAATGCCTGAGATAAAAAGATTAAAATGATATATATATATAAACATGATACGGAACAAAATTTATGTACAGATATAATTAGTATAAGATAATGCATTATTTAAAATATGTTTTCTGTTACGCATTATGCCTTATCAAATTTGATAAGTATAGTAAACACCAGCTGATTTTTTCTGTAGTAATTATTTTTTGCTTTATACGATGTAGTGTCTATTTAGCCATATACGAAATAGTGTCCCATGTGTAAATTTTGAATAGCACATTGGAAAGCTGACACTTTAATTAGCTCACTATTTGCCGTTCGGTTTATAGAACTTGTTTTTTTTTCTGATCTGTTGTAACTAAAAAAAATGCTTCACATAAATTCGTCCAAATATACAACAATTGATTTTAAAAGTGAACATGCAAAAATGTTTGTTCAAATTGTCAATTATATTGATTTTCTCAAACAAATTGCTCATTGGAAAAAAAGAAAATTTTTAAATTATGAAAGTTTGGTCTGTTCCGAAGCATTTCTTTATTTTTTATTCTCTAGTGGTCAGCCTGCAAGGTTTCGTTTCAGTGATAAATAGTTACAGATCATGTATGGATGTTTAGGTAAAATGAAAGACAAAAGTAAGTCGCACACGTCTGCATTTCAGGAATCATAGTTAATTAAAGTATTTTTTTATGTTTCAAAATTACTTTCTGCTGCGTCAAATATTCATACAACGGTTATTATCTGATTGATGAAATATTATGTCAGTTAAATATGTCTTTATGTAACTTTTAGCTGCTGCATAATTTTTATCGATGAAATTCTTTTAAGAAAACATCGAAAGGAAGCTAAAATAGTTTTATTTCATTAAAAAACTAAAGATTCTGAAGGTACATATATTAATATAAAAAAAATAGATATAAGAAAGTTGAAGAATGCTTTTAAAAAATAAGTTATTATAACCATGAAATTTTTTATAGCAGCTCAATAGAAATATCATATGGTAATTGTAAAACTAATAAAAGAGCAGAAATGAGTTGCGTGAAAGATCTTTAATTTTAATCAAAAGATGAAAACACTTAAAATGGTTCACATTGTATTCATCATTAAACTAAGCGTAAAACAATATAAAATTTTAAAAATAATAAAGAGATTTCACAGATATTAAAAAATTCTCCGGAGTTCTCAAACACTTTCATCTAGAACCATCAAGGGGTCACCTTCAAGGGGACACATGAGAAAAATCAGTAACTTCCAGAATAATAACAGATAAGGAAGATCTCTTTATTGGGCATACTCAGAATGTTTTGGAAAAAAAAAAAAAAAATGCCGACTAAACTATTTATGTATGTAATAAAGGATCATTTAAATTTTGTGGTAGAATTACAGTAGAAATTCAGAAAAAAAATTTTTTTTTCGAATTTTTGGGGCAAAAAGACGAAAGCATCACTCGATTTGGCGAGCAGCATTTTTCCTCGCCAAAAGCAAATGATTTTAATGTATCTATGAAAATTGCTTATTGATTCTTTTTTAGAATGCCTGTAAATAGTATTTAATATACACGCACACACGCACACACACATATATATATATATATGTATTATATATCTATGTTGTTTGTTGCTGCAGTTATTTAATTTTATTA
The DNA here is from genome assembly GCA_964019185.1 of Maratus speculifer. Classification (NCBI taxonomy): domain Eukaryota; kingdom Metazoa; phylum Arthropoda; class Arachnida; order Araneae; family Salticidae; genus Maratus; species Maratus speculifer. Next base: position 269,563,911 of record OZ025298.1, read on the forward strand.
CTGTAAAAAAAAATTTCATATATTTGAAAAATATACTTTCACATATTTAAGAACATTTCAAAATAAAGGTCGGATGAAAAATGCGGCAGTAGTAATATATTTAAATATCGGAGAAATTTTTGTTTCCATAGCAACAAAATTGAATTGACAGTGCTCAACTGGACTTAATTTTATGATTTATCAATTATAATTAATCTAAACTTTCCTTGTACATACATATTTTTAAAACAAACTAAAACTGGTAAGTTTGCAGTTTTTGTGTACCGACTCTCTGACGGACGGACAGACAGAGGACAGAGACTTATAGGGTTTCGTTAAATGAATAAAATCCTAAAATCAGCATACCGATTTTATGTTAGAAAAGCATTTGAAGTATGTTAAAAGGTTTATATAAATGAGGAGTTAACCAAAAGTAAAACAATTGCAATCGAAAATGGATACCCGTGAAAATTTATTAACAAAGTGATTTATGAATTTAATAATAAGAAATTGGTGACAAAGAGAAATTCACAGTTTCCAAAATTTTATAGTAAAAAATACTTTCTTCACTTTATGAAAGAATGAAATGCGCATTAAAAAAATATGATGTAATCTCCAATCGCGAAATCTCCAGCTCCCTTGATGATGGCCAGATTCTGGTTGAAAGTGCTCGAGAACTCTCTCAATTTTTTTAATATTTGTGAATTGGTTTAAATTATATTGATTTACATCTATTTAAGTAATGAATAAACTATGAATAACTTTGAGTGTGTTAATTTTTTGATTAATATACTTAACATGCACTTTTTCTGTGTATTTAATAATATTTCGTTTTGTCGTACAAACATAAAATTTAAAAGTACTATTTTAACCTTGTAGATTTGAATAGTAGGATTAAAGATATTTGCTTTAGACCCATATTGAGCGCAATTAAGTTATTGTATTTTTAATTTCATATTATTTCTCTTTTCATATTTAACTATCATATCATTTAAAATGAATATAATAGAAATGAAATATCTTTTTTCTTCTAAAAAAATAGAAAAATGTTAAAATAAAATTAATGAAAAAGGTTGAACTAATCCTTTGTTTCTATTTTCAAAAATATATTTAATCTAATAAAGTGCAGTAATTTTTCTTAAGTTCAATTGATAAGTTCTTCAATAATAAAATACGGGATAAATTGAACTGAAAATTTTCGAAAGCAAGAAATGAAGTTCTTGTATTGAAATTAATTTTAGTAACTGATAAAAATTTTCGAGTAATTGCAAAACTGTTTCCAAAGTATTTGGATTTTTAAATTTAATTTATTCCCCATAGAATTATTTTGGAAAAAAGAGGAACGCAAATGATTTATTATTTATATAAGTATTATTATATACTGCAATCAATCTAAAAAATTTCTTTGCATGTTTAAATACAAAGTTGCTTGGCTGCAAATTTTTTTATTATTGTTATACACAATGCAAACAATACATAATGTTGTCAGTTCTGAAGATTGAGAAGACGGAATTTTTACATAATTGTTCGCATATTCCTAACTTGTTACTAACTACGGGTATGGGTATTCTTTCTTTAAAAAATAAACTGAAGAGACTGATTCAATTCTAATACTGCTATTAGTTAAGTGTTTTTGTGTATGATTCCGTTTTTTTTAAACCCCTGTTTGTTTTACCTGGTCGCTTTTTATTACTTTATTTTATTTTACTTTTAGCTCACAGGCTATCCTAGCCTGAGAGCTTATGTGCCCCCCCCCCCCGTTCTGTAGGTACGTGCGTAACGCGATAACTCATGTAAAAAATATAGGATCCACTTGAAGTTTTGTATATAGGTATATCGTGATAAGGCGCTTCCCTGATTAGTTTTTGGAGTTCATTCGATATGTATAAGAGGGCGAACGGGGGGGGGGCTCGTGCACCTCCCCTTCATTGATATAAGTGGCTTTTTCATGCAAAATTATCAGTCTTCGTTTAAAATTTAGAAATAGGATCATTCTGATGATGCACCTCCATGATTGGTATTAGGTGTTCATTGGATAAGTATAAACAGGGGGAATGGGGGCTCTAATGCCCCTCTCCTTAATTTATATAAATAGGTTTTTCATGCAGAATTATCAGATTTCGTTCAAATCTCTGAATAGTTTAGAAGTTTAATGATTATGTATGAAAGAGGGGATAACTCCGCTTAAATTATATAAATGGGTTTTTATTAAGAATTTTCCGATTTGATCTGAATTTTGGATATAGATTTTTTATATGATTAAGCCTGTCCCTGATTAGTTTAGGAGGCTCAATGATTAAGTATAAAAAGCGGAAAGGGGGCAGCTGTTTCCCCTCCTTATTTTTTTTTCGAACGGAATTAATTCTTGAAAATATAAAGCTGTAATGTTTGTATGCGTATGCCTGTGAGCTTAATGCCATCAGTTTAACTGGGCAATATTCTTTTTATTTTGTGCTGTTATTAGCCATTTTTAGAATTTTTCTTTTAAAGTTCACATTCTGATTTCCCTTAATTCTAACATATTTTTAAAATAATGGGCTTAAATTTGAAAATGCATAATTGCGTAATAAATTTATCCATAGTGAATATTCTTTGGCGTGAATTCCTCGAACAAAAAAGATTTTTCAGACTACCAACAAAATCTATAATTGTCTATTGTCAGAACTTGGTGTATGTTTTATTAAATTCTATTGTATTCCGTATTACATTGTATAACTTCTTACATCATATAAAATGTTTTCGTTTAAACACATTAGCTACTGAGTAACATATTTGAATGGAATTTAAAAGCGTAAAATAATGACATAGAATTTTATGATTGAATGCTATCTATGTAACCATATTTAACAATTTTTGAACATGATTATCATGCAAGTGATTTTATTAAGTGAAACGATCCCTTACCTGGGAAAGAGTCCTGCTGTTGTCGTATTTGTGCCTCCGTTGTTTGCGACAGTTGGCGTAAGTAGGGGTGTCGATGGATTGGCTGTCCTGGGGGTTTTAAGGGCACTACTAGACGAATTTCTAAGTCGAGGAGCTGTGCCCGGCGGTACGGTTCCCTGGCTGCCTCGGTGGGCAACGCTAAGGCGTCCACCCACCTGTCCAGCTACTATGTTGGTAACTGAATTAAAAAAAAATATAGATACAGAATTTAACTATGCTGTAAAGAATGTGTAATGGGTACAAAAACAAGCGCAATGATAACATAAATGCAATATAGACAACTACAATAAAACCAGTTTTTTTTAAGTGTCTTAACATCAATAATTGATATATTTTATTCCAACTGAGTGAAAATTAATGAAACCGAGACTGAAATCCAAGCTCTTTGGCTCGAATCGCCAATGTTTTACCTATTGAGCTAACTGGACCTACAGTCGGCCTACAGAATTCACTCGGCCACCATATTGCCAATAGCATCTGGTCTTCCGTCTAAAGAGCTCAAAAGAACCTAGCACAGCAATGAATAACCGTTAAACAATGATAAGCAAATGCATTTTTATATTAAATAATAAAAGTGTATCCAAGTCTTATTATGTTTTATTATTAAATATCTCAGAGAAGTTGTTTTAATCTTTTCAGGAGCAAAACTTTGCGTAAATGTATCCCACCGCCCTTTAAAAGATTAAGTATCTAAAACTCTTTCTATAGTTAATCTTTTTGAAGTAAATAAATAAATAAAACTCCACAAATGCACAAAAGTAGCAATCAGCCTTACTGCTGAGGTCAAAAGTAAAAGAAATAATAATAGAAATCAGAGACATAACTACAAAGCCTTCCGATTATTCAATATCACAATTTCCGACGAATAAGCTTCCTTATTACTTAATCAGAAATTTCAGTCATTTAATAAAGCGAACATTCCATTCCAAAATAGTTGCTCAAAAATTGAAAATCTATACAGTTATGGCAGTAGATGATAATCAAGAACATTTATATCGCTAACGGTAAAAAATACAGAATATATTAAAGGAAAATATTAGCGACAATGTATAAGGTATTTCTAGAGGTTTTTTAAAATAAGTTTTTCGCTAAAACTACATTTTTTGTACGAAAAGCAAGATGAAAGATAAGTAAAACATAAGAAAAGCATTGTTACAGTTTACAAAAAAATAATTTGAATAGAAAAAATGCAAAAAGGGCGAAAAAGTATGCAAAATTTGTTAATGCAATGAAAAATTAAAACATTCTTGAACACAAGAATTAAAATTTATGATTTTTTGGGGAATTAGACCATTTTCAAAATTTTCTTCTATTATTTGAGAAAATGAAGAACAATAAACTTTTTTTAAAGATCATATTTTAATTACATCACCGAGTTGTTGATGTAATAATTGTATAATATTCTAGTACATGGAATTTGGGCGATGTTATAATCGTAGAACTGCATAAAAAGAAATGAATTTGCGTATTATTATTTTGTTTCTGAGAATCAGTAACACACATATATTAATGAATATCCAAAGAAAACATAGTAGTTAACTTACATACACAGGATTGTCATATATACTCCATTTTCTGACTAAAAAAGGGAATTATATGCTAAACGTGCAAAACTGTAAAAATTATATGATTGTAATTGTTTACTGTAAAATTTTATTACAGTGAAACTTCCTTTAACGGTCACTTCTAAACAACGGAAACCTCCGAATACCGAACGCATATTCATGGAACCAAACATGCAACATATAATTAACACTGGTATAAACATCCAAATAAGGAATTCTGAGCAAGGGCCACCCAAAAGTCATGACAAAAAAATTAACAGTTCATGGCACAATTTCATATATTTTTGCAAACAAATTGTGAAGCAGAAAAAAAAATTATTTGATACGTCAATAATTTTCTTCTCTTTAGAAGCCGTAACGAAAATATAGCATGTTTTAATGCTCGAGATCAATTTGTATTTAAAAATTAAAACAATATTTCTTGTATTTTGAAATAATAAGACAAAAATTGCAGCATAAAATAAATAAAGAACAGATAGTTAATAACAATTCTAGACTAAAACACGTGACCTCTGGCACCTTCAGTCTGACTGAAAGGGTAGGGAAATGCGAAAATATAACTACAGTCAAACCCCGTTAATACGCGCCCCGCTTAATACGCGAAACCGCTTAATACGCGAATTTTCTTTGGTCCCTTGAAATACTCCTATCCTATGCATATAAAAAGCCCCCTTTAACACGCGAATGGTTAATACGCGAACCCGTTTTAAACGCGAAATTTTATCGGTCCCTAGAAAGAAAAACCTACGTTTAATACGCGAATGAGATTAGTTCTAAACATACCAGTTTTTAGATGAAATATTTTTTCAAGCATTTTATACAACAATTATTTAACTTATGTTTTTTTTATGCTATAAAAAACCAATTAAATTGAGCATTTCCCCTCAAAATCACACGCTGACTAGATTTGTACCCCGATCCGAGACTGGCACAAGACTGCCCAATCAAAACTCTCCCAATGGAATTTCATAAGTGAGACGAGGCTAGCGTTAAAGACATTATGTCTGCTTTGAAAAACACCTATTTTCATTTGGAGTATACAGTAAAGCAGGCCTGTCCAACCTTTCAATAACCAAGGGCGCATTTTGGCTCTTGGCAGTCAATGAAGGGCGCCATTATTTACATGACTGAAAACATGTGGCGCATAGTATTAGTATACACGCACGTCTTAACTTAATGCAAATGAGTCGTACAGCGGTAAGCAAAAGACCCATACAGTTCTGCGATTAGGTGCACTAAATTTCAAATTATACATTATTTTTTAATGAGAAATCTATATAATTTTATTAGGGTAAGGCGCCAGAAACTTTGATTGCCGTCTATAATAACAATAATAACAAATAAAATGAATATGAAAATCAGAGATATTTCTAGGTTTCTTTTAAGATGTGAAAATATTATTTGATTTATTTTGAAGGCGTGGATTAGTTTAGTTTTATGAAAAGTACAAAAGCAGACAAGTATGACAGTGACTAAACAATGTGAGCGGTTTCAAAGGGATAGTCTGGAAGTGCTTTCATAGATGGATATCCTTCTGAATTGTTTATTACTTTTTCTAAGCAAAATTATAGAAAAAATAAACAAAAAAACCTTCTAAAATTTCGAAAATGAAGAAAAAAAAAATCAAGCCCTTTTATCATTGACATAAAATAGTCAGACACAAGTTAAAAAAAATATCTCATAAAGTATTAATGACTTTTTTTTTTAAGTTTCTTTATAATGGAATTTTACTTCCAAAATATGTAATAACAGGAAATGTTCAAAAGGGCGCCAAGAAAATCGTTAAAGGGCGCCATGGCGCCCGCGGGCGCCGCGTTGGACAGCCCTGCAGTAAAGCATCGTTTATACGACGATCACTTATATGACGTTTACATTTATACGACGTTTTAATGTGGTCCCGATTCATTACTATTCATTTTAATGTAAAAATGTATCTTTTATACGACGCCCAAAATCGTTTATACGTCGATTTTTCGATTTTGTATAGGTTTATTTTTGTTTGTTTTTCTTGTATATTTTACGAACGAGCGGAAGTTGGCAGCTATGAATGACACCAAAGAGCGTGTTTAAATGCACTCCACATTATAAAAATGTGGGCTGGTGTTCGATTAGTCTGAAATTCAGCTTACGTGTAACAGATTATACTGGGAGAGGTCATTATTTTTTCGGGGATGGTCAGCTTTCCCGACCTGCAAGTGCAAATAGACAAAGTTGCGAATAGACTATCCTTCTAACTGTTATCAGTATTGGCGACTTTTAGTTGGTTGGCCAAGCGGGGTTTTTGATGACTTTAAATGGAAAGAGAATTATGTATTGCAAATGAAGAACCTTTCGTTGAAACATAAATAAAGTTACGCATATTTAAATTCCCCATCCCTGTTTTTTTTTTTTGTTTTTGTTATTTGTTTATTTTGGTTTGTTTAATTTACAAATTCATGTAAATCATCACGTTAAACATTAAAATTAAGTGAAAACAAAATTAACTCTAGTTTTGGAAGTGAAAATCGTTTATACGTCGTTATCGTTTATACGACGTTTTTCAGTAGCCCCTTTGGCGTCGTATAAACGATGCTCCACTGTATATAAAACCACAATTCAAATTCAAATTAAATTCAAATTAAAAAAAAAAATCAATCCGAATTCAAATTGTTAAAAAATGTAGCATTTAGAGATTTTTAACCAGGGCCCTCGCGAAGACACTTTTTCGGCCTATCATGAGACGCTAATTAAGAATATGTAAATTAAAAATAATTGTTATAAAACTTTTTTGAAATCAGTAAAAACCTGAGTGTTTTGTCGTGGTTTCGCTCGCTTTCTGTACTCATAGGGTCAAAAAATCAAACTACGCAAAGCAGAAAGTACCTTGAATTCAATATTTTTCTTGCGATTTTTGTCATTTAAAATTATAAATGCAGTCAAAAAGAGAATTAAATTTATAAAATCATACAAATTTAAAGTTCATGTAAGGCTCATTCGCGGGCGCGGGGTGCGCAAGTCAGCTAGTATTTATAAAAAGCAAAAATGAAAAGAACTTTTGCCGATAATTAAGAAAAAATGTGACCCCCCCCCCGTCCCCTAAATTAGAGCGGTAGAACAGATAGATGGAGCATGCACTACAATCGCAGATTAATCACGAGAGTTTTTTCAATCTTTGTTTCATCAGTGCTGTGATATTTTTAAAAGAAGAGAGTCGCTTGTCGCTCCCAGTATTATCTAGCCTATGATATCTATCTATGCTTTATAATTTAGTCTAAACTATGGTAGAAGAAGCAAAACATATTAAACGAAAGGCTCTCTCCATCACTGAGAAGTTAAAAATTATAAATCAATGCATAGAATTTTTACTTGAAAAAATAACGATTATTTCAATTTTCAGCTTTCAAACGTTCTTGCTTAATAAGCACATGATTAAAATAAATAGAATGTCATTTTATGTCTTAAAAAAACCTAAAAATTGACAAAAATGTGTTTTTTCCGCTTAGATTGTTATTAGATAGACCACTCGAAGAAAATTTGCAACCTTCGGTTAATACGCGAACCCGTTTAATACGCGAATTTTGATCGGACCCCTGATTCGCGTATTAACGAGGTTCGACTGTATATTGTATTTATTACATAGGAAATTTTTTTATTCTTCAGTTTACTTTTAAATCTATGTGTGTGATGTTGTGTGTCTTTCTCAAGTGGGTTGTATTGTATCTTGAAAACAAGAGCTAGTAAAAAAATTTCATTTACATATTCGTTTTTTTCAACCCACAATTAGTAGGAATTGACTATCTACAAGCGGGAAAATGACAAAAATATTTTTTTTGTTGGCTAGTGTTGTCGAGTGATTGAAATTGATGCGTGCATGAAAACACTGCCTTCCATAATTGCAGATTATGAACCTCAAAACATTTTCAACTACGATGAAACGGGACTTTTTTCCGAGCATTCCCTGATAAAACTTTAAATCGCATGCTTTCAAAGGTGGGAAGCATGCGAAAGAAAGACTTACAGTGCTTCTGTGCTGTAACATGAAAGGTGACTTCCAGAAAACCCTTATGATAGGAAATACTAGGAAGTCATGGTGTTTTTAAAATATCGACATAAATTACCCGTAATGTGGAGGCATAATAAGAAAGCTTGGATGACCCAATGCATCATAACATAAGGGCTGAGTAAGAAAGAAGGTCTCCATACTGGGCATACTTAGAATATTTTGAAAATAATACTGATTAAACTACTCATATATATAATAAAAGATCAGTCAAATTTAACGGCGGAATGACAGTAAAAAGTCTATAAAAATATAAAATACTTTCAAAAATTTGCCGAGAAAAGACGAAAGCATCACTTGATTTGGCTAGCAGCACATTTCCTGGCCAAAATCAAACGATTTTAATGTAAGTGAAAATTGCTTATAAATTGATTTTTAGAATGCATGTAAATGGTATTTAATGAATTTAAAGTTAAACAATGAAGGAGTTTCTATATATATGTATATTTATATTGTATTACGTATATTTATGTTGCTTCTTGCTGCAGTTATTTAATTTTATCATTTTGTATTTATTTTTTAAAATAATTTCATTTATAAAAAATGTTTTCATATATATAAGCGTATTCTAAAATAAAGATCAGATGAAGAATGCTGCAGTAATACATTTCAATATCGAAGTTTTTGTTTCCATAGCAACAAAGTTTAATCGCAAGTGCTCAATTAAATTTAATTTTGAGATTGAAACAATTAAAAAAATTATTCATAAAATTTTACAGTTAAATTTCCCTGCATGATAAAACTACAGTTAAAACAAATTAAAATTGACAAAACTAAAGTTATTTAAATAATTTTTTTATAAACATTTATATCCACATGAGAAGAACGCTCTGTAATTCTTTCAGAATTTTCTGAGTACACCCGTATGGAGATCTTCCTTGTGAGTTGAATAAAGAAATGAAAAAAATAAAAACGCAAAATTCTTCTATTTATGGACAGTTCGAAGTCTCACCGTATTTCAGCAATCTGAAAATACAGTTTTTGCCTCCAAACACTACTGCCTTCTGTCAACTATTAAGTTGTTAAACTGTTATTGACTGTATTGTTCTATTGATAAAGAATTGTTGCCAATAATGTTTTTAGCAAAGAAAAAAAAAGAATTCCAAATTTTATGTTTAAAGCTGTATTTTTAAACGTAGAATCAATGATTATGTAAAACAATATTAACTTAGAAGAGCCATTAAATATGTTTCAAAATATCGGAATTTATACCGGAATTTTATTTTTGTAAATAACACAATATTTGCAAACCCTGATATTAGGTAATTATGAGGTCAAATATACTTACATTCATTCGGGTTTTTCGTAGCGTCTGTAAACAAGAAAAAAATGACATTAACAATTTACACTATGTAACAAAGATATTAAATATTTCAAATGAAAAAAAGCAACTATTAACTATAACATTAAATTCAATACTTAATGTATTCATTTGTAAAGATTTCTAAAGGAAAAATAAAAAAGAGGATTTTTAAAAAATAAATAAATATAAAGGAAAGTGTTGTGAATTTTAAACAAAGTTATCAGTGAATCACAAGAACAGTTGTATTTCTAAATTTCAATAAAATGCAATTATAATTATAAAATTACGCACAAAAGAGTTAATTGACACATAAGTGGCTCACATACCCAAGATGTATACATATATATGTACACAGATATATATATATAGATTTTCGATAATGTACACGTAAAATCTACGTTTGATATTTATTATTAAAATTAACACGAAAATTTTTTTTTTTTGCATAAGTTCTTATTTAGCCGGAATTTTCTAATCATAACTGTGATGATCATGTCCCCAGTAAGACAAATGCTTTACTAACAACATCAGACGATTGTCTTTTTACAGAATGTTTTCTTAATTCCGTTTCACCTGAAATAACTGGCGAAATGAGCTATCTACTGTCATAAATAAAGTTTCTAGAGATACAATAAAATATACAGAGCTCTAAGAATAATAAAGATGCAGTACACCGTCAAAACGGTTTCCAATACGAAGTTTATTATAGCTCAAATTTAACTGCCCGCATTCCGCTCAAACGGAACAAGCACGTGAAATGAGGCTGAATTCTTTCGTTTAGAGAGTGTTAAAGTTTAGGCATATACAAGCAAGCTGCAAGTATTTAGGCCGAATTTTAATGTGTTGTAAATGCTTTAAGGATTGAATTTTTGTTTCCCGCCAAAACAGTATATTTTCTTCCTTTTTTCATTCTACCGCTATCAGCAAAACAAGCATGCGCTACACAATGGGGTACCTGATAGCCATAAGTTGCAGTATTCTTAAGTGAAAAAAAAAGTGCATTTTTAATTCGAAAACGTTACGAGATGTGGGAAAAGTCAATTACAAAGTTATATAGTGCCTTCGGTTTAGCATGAAACGATGTCTTAAATGTAAAAATAAATTCTTTATAAGCTTTCAAATGCAATTATTTTATATTCAATCATCAGCTTAAAAGCGCTGTTAATTGCATGCAGAAGCATATTATTATAAACATATTACATATTATTATAATTATATATATATATTCAATTATTGGCTTTACATCAAGAATATCTTACTAAAAATTCATATTCGTCTTATTTTCAAATGATAATTTTTAAATAATAACATAAGAAAATTCCATGAACCAATAAACTGTCCAAAACAAAGTTTTCGACAATATCGTATTCTTAAAATAATAATTAATTCACCCCAATACAACAGAATGAAAAATTTTTTGTACTGCTTATGTAATGTAAATATCCAAAAAAGTCAATAATATTGGTAAAATGTAACACTGTAATTGCACAAAAAATAAAAAAGTATTTTTAATGCCAAGAAATGAGATCAATATAACATGGAGAGGTATTGCTCTACAATGTTCAACTTTGAATTAAAAGCATTATAAACTAGCTCCTGCAGCTGTTTTCAAGACAATAATAAGTTCTTATTCGAAAGAGTTCCTTCGTACACATATTATATTTTATGTTAATCTGGTAATTTTATAAATGAAAAAACACTTTTCCTTACCCCTTAGTTTCACCCTCTTGGGTATTTCTGGAGGCGTGAAGGTTGGGAATGTAGAGTTGTGCATAGTTTCATCTGAAATAATGAACAAATATTGTATAAAGAGTTTTCCTTATGACGATAAAAAATAAAATAAAAATAAAAACGACAGAGGCAAAACATACTATACTCAGCAACAAAGAATGAGACGACGAAATAAAGAATAAAAAAGCAAACACAAAAAATCCTTTTCAGTAAAATCTATTCCAATGAAGATGCACAAGACAAAAATGCTAGCCGTGCAAGCATATCCAGCAAAGCATTCTTTACATAGCACAGACTGGAAAGGTTACACCAAAAAACTAAATAAAAGCAATGTTGTAGGAGAACATCCCCATAAAAAGCTGAAGGTTGCAAAGACAAAAAAAAAAAAAAAAAAAAAAAAAAAAAATGTTCACAAGAGAATAAGAAGAGCAATCAACATAGACATAAAAAAAGGCAAACCTGAATGTCTGGCTCTGGATTCATATTTCTTAAGATTTTTTTAGTCATCATATTTATATTAACCTTGTAAAAATATGATCTATGTATTAATGAAACACACATGAGAAACACTGACAATTTTGTCTTTAAAAAGGTAATTGTCTATGCAAAAAGAACACATATTAAATGATCAAAATTAAATGTCAGATTTTATATTTCGAAAAAAGTACTTTATTTTTTTTCAAAATCTGTGTATGTATTTACTAAATATTTATGAGTATATCCTTTTAAAAGTTAAAAGGGCGCAAAATTTGAAATAGTTATAAATTACTGAAATATACATTTATAATGCTATATATTTTTTAGTTAATATTTTATGTTCTGAAAACATATACAGATACAATGAAAACTTTACGAGCTGTCATATTTTTAAGTATAGCCTTGTTAATTTGGACTCATTCTAAAGAGGTTGTCTAGATAAACGCTATTGACGCTTCAAACAAGTTAACGCTAAGACAGTTTTAATATGATATTTTCTGCATAGTTGTGTAGCAAGAAAAACTTTTCACAAAATATTCCTTTTAAAACACCTTAAAAATATTAATTTGATATTTTAGAACTTTTTTAAATTTATGTTTAAACTTTTTACAAATAACCGAAGATAATAATTTTACAAATAGTCGATTTGATGTTTTAGAGTTTTTTATATTTGTAATTGTAAAAAAAAAAAAAAAAAAAAAAAAAAGTAGAGACACCCAATTTTTAAATGATGCAATCAAATGTATTATTGCAATTTTATATTCTCTCTAAATATTTTAAATTCTAAAAAAATGTATTTATTTTTAATGATGCTGATAAGGAAAAATATTATTATTATTTCCATCTGGAGACAATAAAATAAAAATATGACTGTAGAAACAACTTTTTATTTGTACCATATTATAGAAATATAAAACATTGATACAGATTACTGATCTTAACATGACTACTAACACATAACATTTCTTTGATACCTATTAAGAGTTCATAGATTCAATTCACTGATAAATGCATTTTGCTAATCCTATCTCTTTTTGAAGTTAAAAGTTATAAGTTTGAAGTTATAAGTTAAAAGTTTGAAGTTAAAATATATCATAATCATGAATATTATCAGTGGTAGATATTAAATTTACATAAAATTTAAACATCAATATATCTCACTATTTTTATAAATGATTCTATTAAGTAAAAGAAAAAAATGCTCATGGTATTTGATCATGAAAAATTCTTAACAGATAAGAAATTGCTTCGAAATCCTTAAAAAATATGATCTGGTATGTAAATTTTTCATATTATTGCCATTTTATTATCCTGTTATAAAATTCAGCATTATCGAAAAACAGTTTTCATATAAGTTTTACTAATGTATCAAACATTTTCCAACATTTGGGAATCTGCATCATCCGAGTAACAAAATTCTATGAGCAGACTGAAAACTGCAATTACTGAATAAGAAAACACATCGCTTTTCTTTACACTTAGCCAGGTCTAAAATACTGCGTTTGTTGCGTACGATATTAAAAATAGTAAACTATTAAAAAATGAAGAAAAAATTACAGAAAAATTTATATTCTCTAGTGACTTGGACATTTTTTTTAATCGTTTTATGCCATTACTAAATATACAAGTGTTTTATTATCGAAAACTAGAAAAAAGGAAGGTAATCCATTATTCGGTTGCCAGTTGTAGTTATTTTGACGCTTACCTCTTCGATATTTACACCCAAATTTAAGAAGTGTAAATAATTTTTTTTCTTCAGATTTTAATTGTATAGATTTTATGAATGTCATTTGTTTATAATTTGGCAAACATAAAAATAAAACAAAGAAATAGTAAATATTCACCGGTTCTAATCGGTCTTTATCGTAAATACTTTTAATACGATCATTTCCATTTCGTTAGTTAATTGATATATTAATTGCGTAATAACACCAAAACTGTGTAAACTATAAAAATATGGAAATTTGAAATTATATGGAAACAACGAATTTATGACAATGTCCCATTTGATATTGTTTGCTTTAAATAGTTTTGTGCTCATGACTATTTTTTGCACGCGTTGTTTGTTCCCTGGTGTCTTTTTTACTATTTAAAAAATAATGCATTTATTATTTTAGATGTTTATATTACTCCGAATGAGAAGTGATTGTCACATAAAGTTTTGGAAAATAGTTACACAATTTTAAGAATGAATAAAATATGAAAAAAGAAAAATAAACGACACACACACTGTTAAAAATATCGTGAAAAATTACATATGTTTTTACAAACTGTCTATTTCTTGACAAATGCGAACGCTACATGAAACGTATTCATTGGTAAGAAAACAGATAACTTTTTAAAAACAGATCTAATTTTTTACGATATTTTTAACAGTGCAGCGATCTCTCTATACGTTCTACATCTTGTCTTTAATATATCTGACTCATTAGGTTAGATATAACTGAAATCCTTTAAAATTTTTTCTAACACTGGAGCATGAAAAAAAAAAAAAAAAAAAAAAAAAAAAAAAAAAAAAAAAAAAAAAACTGCGTAGGCATCTATTTAAATGTTAAATGGTGTTTTAGGTAATTTTTTTTAAGAGTCTTTCCTATAATAACAATTTTTTTAAATGCCAGAATGTACAGTATCTGAATATAAAAGAGTGCATCTATCTGTTAAATTTATGACATTATCCGCTACTTTAGATGCTAAGTAAAATAAGGTTTCCATAATCAGAATGAGACAGTGCATAGCGGAATCCAGCTAAATAACAGAAAAATGTTCTTAAATCTATTTTGATATACATTTTATATATAAAACTAGCATGAACTACATTAATCTCTTCGCTCCCTGGATCCCCATTCGAGGATCTCTGTTTTTTTACGTATAAAAATTAAAATGTCTGCTTTTTTATATTTCTACATAACTTCTTAATGACTGAATGCTTTTTGGGTGAGATGAAAGCAAACGAATAAATGCTTGCATCTAAGCTGAATCCTTCATAAAAAATGTCAATTTCATTTGAGTTCGCAAAATGCTTAAAAATATCCAAAAGACAATGTGACAAAGAAAATCATGATTTTTCATAAGTATCTAACTTAAATATTTTCAAAAATTTTTCTTGAGGATTTGTAATTATTTATTGATTTAAAGCTCGTAAATTTGTGAATTCGTTAATTGAGGTTAATTAACGAACATAACGAATATGGTCATTAAATTCATGTTTTAAGGGGGTTTGTAATTTTAGATCCGTATTTTCGAACGTAAGTTACTAGGCGCTTAAAGGAAATCAATTTCAGGAAAGATATTTTTTCTGTCATTTACAATGTCATTTTGTTTCGAAAAAACCAATGAATAAGTATTTGTATCATTATTTTAGTTTCGGAACGGAAGAGGTTAATATTTTTTGTTGATTACGCAATTGAAAAATAAACCTTAAGTAATATGAACGTTACACAGGAAAATATTTCAAAAAACTTAATTTTTAAAGAAGTACAAAAAAAGAACATATGAAACACCGATGAAAAAAAGTTTTTTTTTTGTAAATTTTGAAGAAAAAAAACCAATAACACATTGAACTTTATTAAAAGCGAAACATTTAAATATCTATAACTTCCAACATTATCGCTAACATTCATTAAACAAAAAATTTAGATAGATATCCATGCATCCTATCTGTTGATAAGTTTTTTTTTTAAAAATAAAATGCTCTTAGCACGAGAACATTGAAGATGTTCACGTAGAAGTGCGGAAGAAGACAAACATATTGGCGTGCACACGGCAAGCATATCAAGCTAATTTTAATTGAACCTACTATTGTCGGATTCTGATACTTCAGCCTCTATATCAACTGCACTCCCAGTTCTTGAGATAAAATATTCTGCGAAGATTCATAATTACATTATTTACCATCCATACGTTATTGTATTAGGAGTTATATATCAAATATATCATTGTATTTATAAATATTATAGCAAATGTACTAACGCGATAAATTAAACGAAAGGAAATAATAATAATAAAAAAAATTAAATAATGCGTGCGCAAAATAATGACAAAAAAGTAAATATGCACTTAATAGCAATATATCAATTTAAACATAAAATATTTAGTCGATCAAGATGCATACATTGCTCAAAATTTTGGTCTTATAAAAAAAAAAAAAAAAAAAAAAAAAAAAAAAAATCGGATCTGTTAAAAAGTGACACATAATTAGAGAAAAAACTTAAATGAACAGGAGAGGAAATTGTTTATAAGTAAAAAGAGTACATGTAAAAGGGATAGCGAGTTTCATTAAATAATAATAATAAAATATGTTCGTTATATTTAAAGTTAAAAAAATATCTAAATGGAAAGAATTTAAAATGCATGGGAAATTGTATTAATATACTCTTTAATATATGGATATAATTGTTCTGATGGCATTTAAGAGCAGGTATTACACTGAGGGATTGATTGCTCTTTATCTTTAATAATATTAATAATAAATAACAGAATTTAAATCTTAGATTTTCGTACAATCATCGTTTTCAAAATTTTATATTAATTAGAAATTTTTTTTATAGTTTAGTTTTATTACTTTTAAAATATAATTTTCTTTAATGTATCATTACTTCAAAAGCGATTCCTCCATGCTAATTATTTAGAAATGACAATGTAATATATGAGACATGTCTTTAAAAAATTGCTTTTTTTCTGTGCATGTGTGTGGCTTAATATAATTTGGTTAGCCTTTAGATTGCTTAAACTTTATTTAAAGTAATAATTTTAGCAATAGTGAGAATATTTAGATTTATACCTTTAAAAACTCTATCCATTTCAATTGAATTAGAAAAAAAAAATGAATGTTTAACAGATTTTAAAGGGCAGCTTTTAAAATAATATGTAATATATTTTTAGATACGAGAAGTTAAAGATGACTATAAGTTATTGACCATATTTTAAATGAACGTAAATGAATAAAAATAGCATAGAAGTTTTCATTTTCTGGAAGGCACTACTTTGGATTTTAATATATAAGCTAGTGTATGAACTGTTGTGCCAGGAAAAATTTTTAATGAAAATAAATGACGCGTAGTTATGAAAAAAAAAAAAAAGAAAACTGTGTCTTGATAACTTTTATAAGTGTGCGGCCGGATTGAGTTTCGAATTCAACATTTTTATTTTGATCATTATGCTACTGGTACAGGCTTTACTAAGTTGCTTTATAAAGTATGTAATTCTCTCATCTCTTCACTGGACGAAAAAACCCTGTGAAATTATTCAAATTTTCTGCTGCAATAAAAAGGATTAAAGAAAAAAAATGAAGTAATATTCAAACCTTTCCGTCAGTAACAGAAATTAAATTTAAAGTGATTTCAAGAGTTTAATATACAGGGTGGTTATAGTTAAAGTTACCCTGTTTGGACCAATGTAGAGCCTGTTCTGGTAGACATATATCGATGAAACTTGGAAAAGTACGTTATATGGATAACGAGAAAACGAAATCTGCAATTAAAAATAGTTTTTCAAATTTAGACCATCAGGTGAGAAAGTGGCGCATGCAGATCGAAAACCTCAAACTGGAAACACAAAACTTTCCTTAATCACAGCGTGTGTTCAATGTGCATTTCATTTGCGTCAAGCACATGTTCAAAGCGTGTTACAGCGTGTTCAAAAGTAGTGCGCAGAATTTCTCGATTAATTGCAGCAACATGACGAGTTACACTGTTAAAAATATGTAGCTTTTGCTGCATAGTCATTCCACGGCTGTTAAAGAATATCTCTATTCTAACCAATGAGAATACTCCATAATATAGTTATGCAATTGTTTTCTATAAAAGCGCTGTAGTGTCTATGCAGCAAAAGCTAAAATCTTTTAACAGTGTATGCTTGCTTTCAAATCAGAAAGAGTCCGTATGCCTCCTCCATAGTCACGATTTTTCAGGAATCTCCACAACCAGACTCTTAAGCAGAATAACTTTAATTATAATCATCCTGTACTTAACTTATTTGCTATTTTTTTAAATTAGCCAGATACAAACATAGCCAATAGCATCTTTTATTGTCGCGTGTGTGTTGAAATTAGAAACAATGTTTTAATGTTGAAGTAAAATATTTTGGTTTATGGTATTATTTCTTTTTTTTTTCCTTTTTTAATTTTAAGATGAACGAGTATAAGGCTCATAGTTTACCTGAAACAAATGTGACACAAATGATGGCAATATTTGGCGATTCATGATCTGCGAGAATTAGTATGCTTTTGAAAGAGGTGAATAAGATTTGCGTTTGCACTTACGCTGCAGTCAGTTTGCTTGAAGTCCCGAAAGACTGGTATAAATTGATCAAATAAGAGCTCATCATTTCATAAGCAAACAATAATTGCATTACAATTCTGTCAGTTAGAGGAAATTGTACAGCCAGTTGCAATAAATGTACTATGATCAAGCAGTTTTAAATCGCAAGATAAAAAATAACAAATATAGCACTTTTCCCCCAGTAATTACTGCATTGCCATTGAAGATGATGATCAACATCGTCGGTCGGCGAACTGATTATTGCAAATAGGAAATTTACATCCGACATTATAAATTTGAAATGCGCATTTCACATGAAACTGGATTATGACACGAAGTTCTAACTCGGATGCAATATCGAGCTGATGTGACATTTTATATGACAATTTTTACTGTTAGTATGTAACTATTATTAAAATAACTGTTATGTGCAAAATTTTGTATTGTTATATTAATGTTTCGCTAATATTATAAACAAGTTTTTTTTGACAAATGTTTCACAAACTTAACATTTTCGTCAATTGCAGATAACTTTTTGGTTTAATAGAGCTCACGAACTTTTTTACTTTGCATTAAATACAAAGAAATCTAGTTCGGCATTTTGTCCCAGAAAACGGAAAATTTAACCTTTACACGGGTGCACGCACAGCATCTGTCTGAGAATACATGCAAACCAGGACAGATGCTGTCCGAATTCTTGTGTAAAGGTTAAATAATCCTTTGTAGTATTGAATTTACATGTAATTAATTAATACGTTATTTATTATAAAGAACATATAACATATTAATTAAATTACATACGCTTTTAATGAATTTAAATTAATTATAATTATTTACAAATAGAAAAAAATCATCTGGTAATTACCACTAAAAATTAACTATTTTGATTAAGGAAATACTTTTAAGGTTAATTAAAACCTTTTCGGCTCCGGCGTCTCTTACTCAAATTTTATTTCGCCGGCACCACTTTTTTGGAAGAAATTATTTTCAATTACGCAATATAAAGAATGCTCTAATTAAATAAGCCATATTTTAGTTTTCTTTATTACTATTGCCAAAATACAAATTTTGCAATGAAAGATGATGTCTAGTCAGACTGGAGGTACAAGTGTAAAGGGTTAGCAAAATTTTTAAAATTTAATTACTATAAAAATATTCAATTTTCTTTTTATTGAAAATTTTCTCTAATTAAAGTCAATTTGACAACAGAAGTATGAAATATGGGGCTATTTTAAAAATAAGTATGCTTTTGGTATTAAGGAAGGTATTTGGTATTAAAGTACAAGGCCATTTTTTAATTATTTTATTTTTGCATGAAGCTTTAGACCTTAATCTACTATTCAATATAATTTAATAATTCAATTTTAATTAAAATTTAATAAAGATACCTGTCACCTTTTGTGCTAACCACTGCATCACAGCTGTTTTGACGCAGTCATCGTCGTAAACTGCGTCGTGTTAAATAATAGTAGTAGTAGTAATAATAATAATAATAATAATAATAATAATAATAATAATAATAATAATAATAATAAAAAGGCATGCTCAGTAGAAGGTTTGATTTGATCCATGCCAATGTTCGTCCACACACGGCTGATCGAATCTAGGATATAATTGAGTCATATCGTTACGAACAACTTCACCACTCTCCGTATAGTTCTGGTCTAGCGTCAGGTGACTGCCACAGGTTCCTGTATTTAAAGAAGTATCTTGGACGTCAACGCTACCATGAAAATGATGATGTCAAAAGAGTGGTGATGCAGTAGTTAGTACAGTAAGCGACAGATTTCTATGAGGCTGGAATACAAAAGACGATAGTGCAATACCGTCTTAATATCGGAGTAAATTATGTTTGAAAGTAAATTAAGGTCCAGACTTTAATGTACAATAAAGTTGTTAAAAATGGCCTTTAAAAAAATCGAAATGGTACTTTGTCTCGTATAGTTAAAAAGTAGTAAAATTTATTAACTTATGATAATTTACATGTAAATAAGATTTATTGCAATTCATTTGCTTGCATTTTAAGACTGTTCTCAATCACTCTGCTCCACAAGCGGAAAATGTTTTGACACATTTACAAATCAATTTTTTAACGAAAAGATATAAAATCGCAAAGCCTGACCACGGAAGCGATCTGGAATCTAACTCACTTTTCTATTTTTTGATCAATAAATTACCTATTGAATTATAAGCTTTTTTGATCACGTGACAAGACGATTTTCACTCGAGTTTGGGCTGATTTTTCTTCTCTCTCGCAGAAACTCAGTTCAAAACGCTCACATTGATACTATTTCCTGAAAAATCTAGTGTGTTTGTAAAAAAACGGGTAACTAAGTGGTATTTAAACAGTTTATGAACAAAAAAATCCTGCTAGTTTCATGCATTTCCGAAATTAAATAAATTAAAACTTCTGTAATAAAGTTGCCCTTTTTGATGTAAGAACAGCCTTAAGAAATGGATTAACAAATACAAATTTTTCCAAGAGTACGCAAACACACTCCAAAATTAATAAAAACCAAACAGTATTTTAATTAATGTTTACTATTATTCGGACATATTATCATTCTTGGTATAGCCTATCTGTAAATAACAACATGCGATTTGAAATCTCGGCATCTTCCGTGCGTGATACGGATAATAACACAAGAGCTTAATGCTATTTAAATAAAGGCAATTGCATGCTAATTTTAAAAACGTTCTTTTGAAATTTATCGCATAAATCATATTATTTTATTTATTTTTTATTTTTATTTATTTATTTTCACAGGAAAACTCAGGACAATGTCGAACGCTGTAAGTTTGTACTTTTTTGATATTGGTAGTTTTTTCTAGCACATTGAACATTTTAAAAAAGTGTACAAAATAAAATAGAGCGGGCGGCGGCGACACAAATGACTACGTCATCGAGTTACGGGATGAAATCATGATGTAGGACAAGATAATTAGGTGTAGATTAAGGAATGACTGGTCTGCCTCGTCATTTCTTGGTACGATATGAGTAACAGCTGGCGCCAACTCGCCATTTTGGCGTCACTTTCACGTCATCAAGTTACGGGATGAAATTGGTGCCAAATTAAAGCTAAAATAAAGTATTTTAGGAATATTTTGTTCTGCCTGCGCATATCCTGGTACAAACCCTCGGCAGACTGAAATTTATAATAAAAATGACGTTATAATGTAAAATTCAATATGACAACGTTATCGAGTTACGGGATGAAATCATGATGTAGGACATGATTATTAGGTGTAGATTAAGGAATGACTGGTCTGCCTCGTCATTTCTTGGTACGATATGAGTAACAGTGGGCGCCAACTGCCATTTTGGCGTCACTTTCACGTCATCAAGTTACGGGATGAAATTGGTGCCAAATTAAAGCTAAAATAAAGTATTTTAAGAATATTTTGTTCTGCCTGCGCATATCCTGGTACAAACCCTCGGCAGACTGAAATTTATAATAAAAATGACGTTATAATGTAAAATTCAATATGACAATGTTATCGAGTTACGGGATGAAATCATGATGTAGGACAAGATTATTAGGTGTAGATTAAGGAATGACTTGTCTGCCTCGTCATTTCTTGGTACGATATGAGTAAAAGCGGGCGCCAACTCGCCATTTTGGCGTCACTTTCACGTCATCGAGTTACGTGATAAAATTGGTGCCAAATTAAAGCTAAAATAAAGTATTTTAAGAATATTTCGGTCTGCCTGCGCATATCCTGGTACAAACCCTCGGCAGACTGAAATTTATAACAAAAAATTACGTTATAATGTAAAATTCAATATGACAACGTCATTGATTTACGGGATGAAATCATGATGTAGGACAAGATTATTAGGTGTAGATTAAGGAATGACTAGTCTACCTCGTATTTCTTGGTAAGATATGAGTAACAGCGGGCGCCAACTCGCCATTTTGGCGTCACTTTCACGTCATCGAGTTACGGGATGAAATTGGTGCCAAATTAAAGTTAAAATAAAGTATTTTAAGAATATTTCGGTCTGCCTGCGCATATCCTGGTACAAACCCTCGGCAGACTGAAATTTATAACAAAAAATGACGTTATAATGTAAAATTCAATATGAACACGTCATTGAGTTACGGGATGAAATCATGATGTAGGACAAGATTATTAGGTGTAGATTAAGGAATGACTTGTCTGCCTCGTCATTTCTTGGTACGATATGAGTAAAAGCGGGCGCCAACTCGCCATTTTGGCGTCACTTTCACGTCATCGAGTTACGGGATGAAATTGGTGCCAAATTAAAGCTAAAATAAAGTATTTTAAGAATATTTCGGTCTGCCTGCGCATATCCTGGTACAAACCCTCGGCAGACTGAAATTTATAACAAAAAATGACGTTATAATGTAAAATTCAATATGACAACGTCATTGAGTTACGGGATGAAATCATGATGTAGGACAAGATTATTAGGTGTAGATTAAGGAATGACTGGTCTGCCTCGTCATTTTTTGGTACGATATGAGTAACAGCGGGCGCCAACTCGCCATTTTGGCGTCACTTTCATGTCATCGAGTTACGGGATGAAATTGGTGCCAAATTAAAGCTAAAATAAAATATTTTAAGAATATTTCGGTCTACCCGCGCATATCCTGGTACAAACCCCCGGCAGACTGAAATTTATAACAAATTATGCTTCATAATGTACAATACAAAATCTAAAGACGTATTTTACATTACATAACTTCGTAATCGACTTTCACGCTAATTTAACGGTTTAGGAAAAGATTCTTATTAGTAAGCGAGAAAACGACCGATTCAGCATATCATGAGTTCTATTGTATATAATGATGCCTTTTTGTTATAAATTTCAGTCTGCGAGGGTTTGTACCAGGATATGCACAGGCAGACCGAAATATTCCTAAAATACTCTACTTTACATTATGTAAATTCACAAACGACTTTCACGCTAATTTGATGGTTTAAAAAAAAATTCTTATTAGTAAGCGAGAAAATGACCGATTAGGCATATCATGAATTGTATTGCATATTATGACGCCTTTTTGTTATAAATTTCAGTCTGCCAAGTTTTTGTTCCAGGATTCGCACAGGCAGACCGAAATATTCTTAAAATACTCTTTCACCTTTAATTTGGCACCAATTTCATCCCGTAACTCGATGACGTGAAAGTGACGCCAAAATGGCAAGTTGGCGCCCGCTGTTACTCATATCGTACCAAGAAATGACGAGGCAGACCAGTCATTCTTTAATCTGCACCTAATAACCTTGTCCTACATCATGATTTCATCCCGTAACTCGATGACGTTGTCATATTGAATTTTACATTATAACGTCATTTTTTGTTATAAATTTCAGTCTGCCGAGGGTTTGTACCAGGATATGCGCAAGCAGACCAAAATATTCTTAAAATACTTTATTTTAGTTTTAATTTGGCACCTATTTCATCCCGTAACTCGATGACGTGAAAGTGACGCCAAAATGGCGAGTTGGCGCCCGCTGTTACTCATATCGTACCAAGAAATGACGAGGCAGACCAGTCATTCCTTAATCTACACTTAATAATCTTGTCCTACATCATGATTTCATCCCGTAATTTGATGACATGGTCATATTGAATTTTACATTATAACGTCATTTTTTGTTATAAATTTCAGTCTGCCGAGGGTTTGTACCAGGATATGCGCAGGCAGACCGAAATATTCTTAAAATACTTTATTTTAGCTTTAATTTGGCACCAATTTCATTCCGTAACTCGATGACGTGAAAGTGACGCCAAAATGGCGAGTTGGCGCCCGTTGTAACTAATATCGTACCAAGAAATGACGAGGCAGACCAGTCATTCCTAAATCTACACCTAATAAACTTGTCCTACATCATGATTTCATCCCGTAACTCGATGACGTAGTCATTCGTGTCGCCGCCGCCCGGTTTAAAAGCGTTGTCATACAAGAAATCTGCAATCAATAATAATAAAAAAGTCCGAATAAATTAACTTTAGCTAATCTATAAAGAAAAATAATATAGAAATATTGAAATGCAATCAAGAAGTTTGGAAGAAAAAGAAAAAAAGACGACTAATATTGGCTTGCGAATGTCTTCACGTGACTAGTGTTGATTCTTAAGCGTTACATAATAAATATAATCAGTAAAATAACATTAAACTTAAATGAGTTAGGTGTGATAAATACTAAACGAATTTATTCCTTAATAGTAAGTTTCAGAAAATGTATAGAGATGATAATATGCTCTTTTAATTGTTCTTTTTGTAGATTTTTTTAATTTGTGAGTATTAATTTGCGTTCCAGAATTTCAAAAATATTCATTAATTTAGGAAAGAAAAAACAGTGAGTACTTCGACGACGAAAATAATGTTTTCAAAATTTCTTTCAAAACGAAAAATCATGAAGACAATTTAATCAATGTACGAGGGTGGTTCGATAGTTATTTCCCCTAGTGTATATAAAATATTTGTGCTGCGATTGTTGATGTGGAATATCGAAGTCTAATGTCTTAAATGCCCATATGCTCAATTTTAGAACTGTAGCTGCTATATTAACATATTTTTGGAGGGAAATGTGAAAGGAGGTTGTGTGGGGTTGAAAGGGTCGGGGTCATAGTGATGTAGCCACTTCTCATCCATTTTCACAAATCTAGCCCAATAAACTCTAAACCAGCCTTTTCTCAACACCATCCTTTAAAAACACTTTTAAAAAAGTCATTAAAACTTCACTCCTCCTCCTAAAAAAGTCACTATAGTGGTTACAGTTCGGAAATCTAGCATATAGACATCTAAGATATTAGGTTTCGATATACTGCATCAACCATCACAGTACAAATATCTTATAACATAAACTAGGGATAATAATTATTGAACCACCCTCGTATAACTCAATATAACTGTGCGAAATCGCATCGCTTTGTTTTGAATAGACTATAATCAATCATATCAATTTAAATATGTGGAATCTTAAAAAATACAGTATGAGATAAAGGAATTTTAAATTTTACGTTCTGCTTAAACAACATGAATAGTTTGAGGACGACCAAAAAGTTTATAACTTTTGATTTAATTAATGTTTTTGCATGCATTTTGTATCATTTTATTTAAAAATCACTGCAGTATTTTTTATAAAAAAAAAAAAGAAAAAAAAAGTGACATTTTCGAGATTTTTGTGATATGGGTGTTTTTATGTATTTAATTCTTTATAGTTTAACAACAATAAAATGTAGGACTTATTTGTTATTTTAAATTTTTGGACAGATTTATTCCAAAACGATATTACCGCACATTTTATTACTCTGCAATCAACTATTGTTTATTCTCGGAATGAATTTATTCTTTTTTGATGCATCTCTTTTGTATATTATTACTGTCGAAAATCGAATACCACTGTATTTCCGACCTGAAAAATAAAAAAGGTGAAGCATAAAATATCGTTGTAATAATTATATTTATGATAAGTTATTTGAAAAAATACTTGAAGAATACTTCTTATTTGAAAAAATCTGAGTGTTGCAAAAAGAAAGCTTTAGTTATACTAAAACCTTTATAGTGTGAACAAATTAATTTTGTGCAATGTCTTAATTTTTAAGTAAAATTCTGATGCATAAAATTCTTTAATATGTCACCCGAATGCGTAACGTTCGATGCATTGTAAATGAAATTCAGTTTCTATATGGTAACTAATACATAGTAAGTACAGATGTATGATGCATTCTGCGTATTGTAGACATAATGCCCATACGTTAGTTATGAAATCAAACAGAAACATGGATATTTTAGTTTTAAATTAAAAACAGGATGGTTTCGATGTATATGGAAAAACTATACACAAATTAACTTTTTATCTGTTGGTTTCCATTTAAAATGCGGTCA
The DNA here is from genome assembly GCA_964019185.1 of Maratus speculifer. Lineage (NCBI taxonomy): Eukaryota > Metazoa > Arthropoda > Arachnida > Araneae > Salticidae > Maratus > Maratus speculifer. Next base: position 269,590,066 of record OZ025298.1, read on the forward strand.
ATAATTTTTAGCCATCTTATATATTGATTTTTGAAGGAATATCAAAGGAAAGGATTATAAATTTAGACTAGAAATTAACAGTTTCACATGCAAATATTACATTTAAAATAGGATATGAATGTGCTGAGATTGTGTAGGAGCTACAGGAAAAGGAAGGGCTAGTTAATTCATTATATAGTCATATAATTCATTCACACAACATTTAGTCCAACATGCATGATCTACAATGAAGATGATGTCATATCGCGGAGAAAAAGACAAACGGCTCTATCTATTAGAGCCAAAAACTTTAGACACAATATCATAAATATTTTAAGGATGAATATTACAGCCAAGCACATGAACTAACTACCTAATAACATCTGATTTTCTGAATGATACATGCCACATCAAACGTTTAATATTTTCCCAAGTGATGGCATTGATTAGGTTTAAGTTAGATAACAAACTGCTAAATGTAGCTCAAATAAATAGCCGGAAAATATAGATACATAAAGATAAAAACTAGTTAACAGAAGTGTAATTAAAATGAGCTAACAGTTACTTAAAAAATACGTATCATAAAATGGGTTTAAAATTTCATGTACATTAAAAAAACTAAATGTAATGTTCTATAGAGAAATATACATTTATAATTTTACAAACCATATTTCTTTTACCAGTAAGATGGTTTTACTTAAAATAAACCCAGACTATTTTTAAATTATTACCACTTTAGAATTTATTTCTTAAAAAAATATTTTTAAAATCAGAAATACAATGTATAATGTGTGTAAACTTACAAATAAAAGCTTTCTTAAGAGTAAGTTTAAATATTTAATTATAAATATTCATTTGTAAGTAATATTCAGAGTAAAAGTATTCAAATGTAAGAAATTTATGGCATACACGTAAAAGTTTTAGTTTTGATTCAAACTGAAATTCATTTGTCTAATTAAAAATGTTTTTAAGTTATCAAAATTTACAAAGTAATTTGAAATGTTAATAATACTGTGATTTTAATAAAATATGCATTAAAACTAATCAAATTAAAAAAGTATGCGAAAATATTATATAAGGCATAATGCAAAGGAAATTTAGGTTTTCACATCACATTCATTATATGCCATTAGGATTAAACACTATAAGTGTCATTTGACACCTTTTAAAATATTTCGATTTATGATTTTTCACTCGTAATTTCTAGATTGAGACAATCACAAATCCTTTTTTCTTACATTGAATGTACTTTTTTGCGTATTGTATTCAAAAACTATGACCAAAAATAAAAAATAAAACTTTTAAAAAAGTGTCATTTGACACCTGTAGAAAAAGAGTTAATGATTTCATCACAATTTTAGAACTAACATATATTAAGATTGGTGGTTTATTCTTTTTAATACTACAGTCATCTTCCTATTAAGCTGATGATGTTAAAAACATACAAGAAATGCGAACGAATATCAAGAATTGTTGAAAATTAAATAAATAAAAATCGCGAATGAGATTTTTTCAGGGATAAATTTACTATTAACTATTGAATGATATGCCAACACTCCTTGCAATATTTTTGAGCATTTTTGAGTATTTTTGTCGGAATTGGGAAAAGATTTATCTTCTACTTTTAGTTTGTTCATATTCATTTATTGAAACAATATTATTTAAAAAAACTTGCTTCATTAATTAATAACTGAGATAAGTTAAGTACAGTATATCAAACTTATCAGTTTTTAGCCTCTCATCAGTTAAATATTGTATAACTATGGTATTAACTTAAAGAGCACTTTAAATTATATTACTGACAGATAATTTTAAGAGTTAATTATAAATGAATGGATAAAATCACATGAAGTAATAATATTGATCAATCACAATTCACTGTTTGCACTCTCATGACATTTGAAAAATTTAGTCTCGTGTCCGCAAAGCAGCTGTCATCTGTACAAGGTGGTATATTTTATGAATGCCCGAATATGGGAATAGAACAGAAGGAGAAAAAAATCAACAGCCAGTTAGAACATTATTTATCCCACATATTCTTTTAATTTACTGTAACAATTCAATATAAATATATTAAATGTTTTAGCGGAGAATATTTCAGTTGTGTACTTGAGTTTTTTCAATGGGATAGCTTACAATGTAATTACTTAGGTACTTCTCTATAATATGCTTACAGTGCTGGGAAAAAGTGTAACAACAGGTGCAAACATATAGAAAAAGCTTGACTTGAAGGTTATACAATTTTTTTGTTGCAAATACAGCCGAAAACAAACACTTAAAGTGTATTCTTATAACTTATTTTAAAACATGCGTTAAAAAATACATTTAAATAATTTTCATTACATATTAAGCTTGGGAAAAATTATAAGATTTTTTTTTCTATTTCTGTTTAAATTAACAATTTGCATTTTCTCTTTCCACAGGGCTGGTACAGATGACTATTTTATATTCTGTTTGCACCAGTATTTTTCTAATATAAATTTTTAAATATATTTCTCTTGCAAATGTCGTCAAAGTGAGTGTTAAAAAAATTCTATTTTATGAAAGTAGTGTTAGTTAGAATTAAAAAATAGTTGCACATGGAAGCCCTGTTTCCACGGGAAATAGAATAAAACGGAGTGTTTATGCAGATGTTTAGTTGTTGGTTAAAAACCTCATATATTAAAGTATATAATAGTAATTAAATATAGGAAGTGACTTAAATTCCAAGCAAAAGGTTAAATGTGAATACTTTTTAGTTTAATTAACAGCTAAGCCAAAGAAATAAACGTTTCTTATGGACCAAAATTTAACTTTGCCATGTACATTTTTTTTTATATCACACCAAATGCCCAATACATTACGTTAATTTAGTGATTTTCTATCAAAGATTAACGGGTCAAAGATAATAATTGATTTTTTTTTTGAAAAATCACTGAAATTATCATAAAAAGATGCATGAAAGTATATCTGAATCAATTAATACTCGGAATAAAAGGATAAATAACAAACCTAGTATGTATGAAAAAAAAATAACGTCGAATGAAATTAGCCGAGACATAAATTTACCCCACAGAACTGTTCGCAGTGTGTTATGAAAACGATCTCAAACCTTCTGTATGCAAAAATAATGTCCCATCTTACACTTTTGGTGAAGCATAATCACTTGAGAGAGGAATTTGTAAAGAAATGGTTTACTATGGATGAAGAGTATGAAAAGGTTCTCTTTCCTAACCAAAGAAAATTCATTTTGGATGTATTTTATGGATTTAGAAAAGTTATGCATGAATATTTCTCGGAAAAAAATGGCATTTTCTCCAAACGACAAATTGGTTTGTGAGGCTATCGGAGTGAGAAGCGGTTTTGCATCCGAAGAAACAATCCTCGTCATTGACATTTTAGTTCCAACGACTGTGAAGATTCATATTAACAACCAGGCTAAAAGTTTTCCGTCAAAAGTATCTCTTATAACTTCTGGAGATTATTTGCTTCAACAGGACAATGAGCCGAAAGGCTTTTATAATATCTTTAAATCATATTTTGAAACATCTGCTTTTAATGCCAGCGATGAGTTTCAGGTCTCAACATCGGGAAATTCTGTAGGGCATTGTGGGTCGAGAAATATAGAGAAGTGGTACACAGATCTAAAGGAAGGAGCACTTTATTTCTCTCATTCACCAAGTTTGAATAATATTCGGAAACAACGCTAAAAATTCTTTTTACATCTATGAAATCGGGACTTATACACACCACTAGGTGAAATTATTGATTATTAATAACTTTTTAGAATGTGTATGTTTGCTAGTATCACTATATTTTTTTCCAGTTTTTACTTAATGCAGAGCGTGTCAAATAAAGTTGTATAACCTTCAACTCTCTGTTGGTCCAAGTTATGGGAAAAAATTGGTTTCTAAACTTAAGTAATATATGAAACTTTTATTCATAAAAACTTGATATACTTTTTTTACAAATATGACTAGTCTTTTTATTTTTATCACCCCTGCAATAAAATATACAATTACACCAGAAAAATAATGGGATTGGGAACAAGCGTGTGTTGCAATAATTGCAATGAGCTTTTGATGAAATGTAATTTGTCTGAAAATTTAGACAGTTGTCCGCACAAATTCAAGCGGAAAGCACACGAATTATTTTATCTTTCACTCTGTTAACCCTTAAGCGACTAATGACACTATATAATCGATATTGGCACTCTTAAACGAATTTATACGCTTGAAATCACTCCTTTTTAAAAGAAACCCTTTTACTTTTGTTTTAACAACACGTGCAAAAGAAATGTACTAAAAAATAATTATAAAATATAGTAGGGCGAATAGAATACAAAACAAAATCATGTATTTAAAACTACCATCCGTTAAGGGTTAATCAGTTATGCTTCACATTGGTAAGTTGTAGATTGTCCATCCTTACTTAAAAAGTAAAGATAGACTATTAAAAAGTAAGGTGTATTAAAATTGACACAGGTGCCTTAATCTACCTGGTATTATTCTTGAAACAATACTGAAACTGAAAGTGAAAGATCGTCATTATGACAGCATTCAGAACATCCACAGAAATTTGGTATTCTACTTGTGTATATTTAAGTTGGGTCATTAACACAGCATTATCAATAAATAATTTATTACAAAAAAAAAAAAAAATGTTTTTTTTTCAGAGAAGTAAAAAAGATAAACTGTGAATTTTTGAACCGATGATTTTGCAAATGTTATATAATAGCTTTTCTAGTCCCATTATTTTTCAAACAGACCATATCACAGACGTTTGAAATGTAATTTCAATAAAATATTATTTCAATAAAATATTAAGATATAATTTCAATAATATATTATTTCATTAATGGAATAAATAATTCAAATATATATTATTGTCACGTACACACATCTAAAATTTCATGCCTCATTAACTACTGAAAAATGTCTAAAATATACACATTAAAGTATAGCACATTAAATCATTCATGCTGTTATTGAAAAGACTGAAAAATATTACACATTTCATTACAACATATAAGTAACACTCGTGTTAACTAGTTTGTACCAAATACGTCAACTTTGAATAAAAAATGAGTAGCCATCACCGGGAAAATATTTTCGATTCCAACCAAAGGTTACAACATTTAACAACATCAAGATCAACAATTCTATTTGCCACGAAAAAGGATTCAAAAGAGAACGTACTTGCCCGTCCAACAACTTGGACAGCTCTGACACCTTTCTTAAACAGCGCCACTGCAGCGAAAACAACAGGAACAGTCAGCACAAAAATAATGGGATTGTTGAATTTTTATTTAAAAAAAAATGCTTACCACTGGATAAAACCTTTTCTTTTACAAAAGAATATCGATGAACTTGGTTTAGATTAAAAAAGTTTCAATGCAAAAATATTGTTCAAATAAATGCTTTAGTAAAAATTAATGAAAAAAAAATTAGAGTTGGCATATGTTTTTAAAACTATCTGAAAAAAGTTTATATAAGCAAATTGGTAAGTGTGATCGAAAATCGCACAAAGGGTTCATTTTAATATACCTTTCAAAACACTTTATTCTTTATCTATAAGAATATATATTGCAGAACCATTAAATTGAATATGAAAGGATTACAAGCTATCTTTTAAACAAATTAAAACATTCAAGACAGTTTCAGAAAATTGTAATAGCATACGCTTGTATATCTGAAAAGCATTTTTAATTGCATGCTTTAATTTTAACTAAAAAAAAAAAAAAAAATAAAATAAATAAATAAAAAAAAAAATAAAACGGCAAAAAATACGAGAGTACTTTTATCCATCGAACAATGAAATGTAGTCTGGGGAGAAATCGAAAATATGAACTTTTGGTCTTAAAACTGAAAAAAAAAAAAAAAAAAAAAAAAAAAAAACTGTCAAATTAAATTTTTTAGATTTGGGGAAATTTTTTGAAATTTTAAAGTTATGTTTTAAAACCTAAATATCAGAAATTGTTAGATGACATTAAATTAATTAATTTATTTAAAATAATATAAGAGTTTTCTTAAAATTTTACGATTTGTCGTGTGATAGGAGCTATTCAGCTATAAGTACGCAAAATGTCAAGTCTCTAACTTATACAGTTTCCGAGAAGAACTCTGTGACACACAGACACAGCAGTGATACGAATAGGGTTTCTCAAGATGTATGAAACCCTAAAAAGCTGAAATCTTATAAATAAAAATGTATTTATTCTTTGAAAATTGTTAATTGCACGTTAATCTCTGTAATGCAAGTCTCCATTCTTGTAAAGTTTAATGCATTAGTTGATTCGAAAGCACTGCTGCGGGTTAAACCAGTCGTAATGCTTACTCATGATGGATATTCATAATATAATATATGAAAATAAAACATGTGTAAACTATTTATAAAATGCATTGCAATTCCAAAACAAAATTTAAACGTATATTTAAATATTGTTAATATACATATTAATGCTCTATTAATGAATTGCTGATGAACCCTTTTCGAAAAATTACATAAAACGCCAAACTACTCAAGTGGTACCGAATTTCGTAAAAGAAATATCCTTATATCCAATTAAAACTAAACTAATACTAAATAAACATTTTATGAGCTACTTTCAAACATGCCATCCATTAGCAAAATATATAGTTTATGAACTATTGAATTCTATTGCCCTGGCGTTCTTTTTAGACATCAAGTATATGCCTGAAAATAAAAGTAAAAAAAAAAAAAAATCACAACGCACATGAATTAAAATTTAAGCTTCAATATCATCTTTGCAAAAAATATAGAAGTAACTCTTTTTCGTTTTCACTGCAATATAATTTAGAAAATGTTTTGCCCTAGCTTAAAAGAAAAAAAATTAAAGTGATTACTCTTTATTTATAGATTAAAAATTAGGTGATTTAAACTACTTTGAAAATTAGTCATTACAAAATATTTTACAAAATGAAAAAAGAAAAAAAACTTAATAATAAATTGTTTAATGCCACTTACTAAAAAAAATACTATACAAAAAACATTTAAAACATGTAAAATTCATTATTAGGCATAATTAAATAAATTAAAGACAAAATACTTTCGAAGTTTTCAAATCAAATTATTTTTAAAAACTCACTTAAAAGTTCATCGACATTCTTCTGTGATAATAATGATAAAAACAATAATCAATTGATGCAGTTTACAGGGAAATAAATCAGAACAAGTTGATGAATTGATAAAAAAGTACAAATGATGAAAACTAATGTTTCAACAAACACACTCATTAACATCGCACACCAACACATGTACAGGATGTGAAAAATCTATGGATAACTGTTCACTGACAAAAATAAAGGTAGAAAGTTATATGCACGAAAGAGAAAGGGAGTTTAATAGACTAAAACAAAGGGAATATTTAAATACGTTTAAAATAGAGTTTTAAATAAAGGCAAGTTATGAACACTAAAAAGCTAGAGATACGATATTGAATGGAAGAAATATTTAGCAAGCAAAGTATCTAGTTCTTATCATACTTTCTAGCGTCTACAATTTATAATTCTCAAGTGCTCTATTGGTGAAATAGTATTAGTAGTATGAAACATTTCCTTGATAAAAAAAACTTAAAAAGGAAGTAAATAATACAGCAATAAAGGTAAAGCACTAAGAGGCACTCTAAAGGAGTTTGAAAAATTTAAAAATCCTTAAATAAATATTAGGACCTAAATTAATCAGCCAAAGCGATTAGATTAAAGTAAGCGCTCAGCAAAATTTGTAACCATAACATTAAAAGGCCAAATTCAAGCCACAAAGAAAACTGATAAAAATTCTCAATTACCTTTCTGTTTCGAATCTTTGGCTGCATGTGGGTAATGAAAATTATTAAGTAATGATAAACGTTGTATTATAAAATACATGACAAGGAACTGCCACACGTGATTTGTACATACAGAATATAACTTAGATTTCATAAAACGATACTTAAAAATACTTAAGAGTCATGGTATTTTATAAAGAGCTTAAATTTAATGCACTCATTATATGTGAAATTGCTACCTTATGAAAAATCATGCGTAGTTAAATGAAAATCAGGACATGAAGTGGAATCATGGGTAATTAACATTTAAAGTTGAATGCGTAGTGGTTTTATATTCAATAGTGAATCTTTAAATGTAAAACAGTCTCCATTTTAATGTACTATCAGAGTACAGAGATCGGTAAGTTGCTCAGCAATTTAGATGTAATGCAGTGATGTATGGTACGAAAAACCCAAAACATATCGAACAAGCAGAGAAGAATTCTGCATACATAGAGTATGGTGGACATAGCGGATAGAGCAAATTAGTGCATCGCGTCTTGGCCTGTTTACAGCACTTGAGGTGAAAAACTGTATGTCGCTTTCCGTGTTTTATGTTCGCACTGCTTAAACACGGATCGATATAAATTTCAATGCTATTGTAGCGTAAAATGATATCCGAATTCTTTAAATTCTATCTCCATATACGCTACATAAGCCTGTGTTTTTTTTCGGATTCTTTGAAGTGGGGGCTTTTTTATTGCACGGCAAGATAACACAAAAAATAGCGTCTGAGAATATTTTTTTTGCTGATTTTGTGAGTTTTGGTTCCAAAATTTTGAAGAACATTAAAAAAAAATGTCCCATGGACTACAGAACTATCGTAAAGTCCAGAAAAATTATTTATAATTCTCGCAGAATTTGATCTGTGTGGAAAATGAAACACGAGGTATGGAGATCTATCAGCGATAGCCTGTCATTCTAGGAAACGGGATGGCATCGGTCACTCGCATCTCATTTTATGTGGTGGTAGTTTGTAGTAGATTTTTTACTAACAGCAACAAAACTAAGAGACAAGCTTAAATGTCTGGATACTCTGTTTGAAGGATTTCTTTTACATTGCATTCTTTTTTAACCAGGGAGTGTGCTGGACATTGCTAAGTACAGAGGTATGTATAAAAATGAAAATATGCGGCGATTTCCTTTGGAGTGCGTGAAACTAGCCAAACATGTAGTATGTGAGATGCATTATTCTCCATCAACATACTTTTTTTTTTGCAATATTTCATTTAAACTAATCAGTACGCAGTGAGAATAATAAAAGTTTTAATCAAGCTATTGTTATCGAAGCACCCTTGCGTTTTTGTAAGTCAGCACCTGATTATATGCTACAAGATATACTTCCAGTAATTTGTAACTCACTGGCATTTTTATGTGCCTGTTAATCTTCAGACATCTTCATCCTCATATACCTGTAGAAAATAGATTCACTAAAGAGAAGTAATCATCCATTGCTCTTAAATACACGTATGACTGATAAGGCGTTCGTGGCTGATACATCAAACTACTAATATGCATCTTCTATCACATGCTTTTATCATCTGGTTGTGAGAGTAGAATATATTTATGCATGGATGCTGAGGGAAAAAAAAATCAAATTTGTTTATCTTCAATGTTTCTTTGGATTAATTACTAATATCGACTTCTCATTAAACTACGCGCAGTTTCTCGTGGTGTTGCAATTTCACATTTTATGGTAAAAAATATTATAAAATATTTGCTGTCGAATAAATGTTTTTAGTAGCTTATTTTAAGTATATCTAAAGTGTTAATACGTTATTTTTAAAATTTTGTTTGCACTTTTAGTCATTTGAGCCTAAAGAATTAAAGTTTGTGTTTAAATAAGTGAAAAAGTAAATTATTATGCTTTATTTAAACATTATAGTTTGCCAAATGAGATTAAAAATATAAATTGATATAAAAAGTGTAAAATTTGAATTTAAAATGCAATTTGAAATTAATGTCTTTAACATTTTAAATCCTTTTCGAAAAAAAGTGCACTTTTTAAGTAAAATCTAAAATAAAACTTAAGGTACTTTTTGTGCTAACGTGTTCGATTGAAAGCAGTTAAAATTTTACTTTTACCGTTCTCGAATGATGCTAATAACTTAAAACGCTACCATCTTTTTTAGTTAAAATATTTTAAAAAGGTTTTTTTGATTTTGAATATTATTCCCTAAATGTATTATTACCTTTTTACAAATTAAATACAAATATTTGACACATAGTTTGACTAAATATTATAAATAACATAAGTTAATAAGATTTATATAATAATAAATAATTAGTCAATTAATCTAATATGCTTTTTTTGTTTTTCAAATTGGGAAAATATTTTATTCCTTATGAATAATACTGGATAACTTGGGAAGGAAATGCTATTCTATACTATTATTTTTCTATATTTCTAATAGATGAATCAATATTGGCTTCGTTAAACTCAGAGTAAAATTAATCACTAAAGCCACTAAAATACGTAATAAACAAATATCGAAACCGTACTTTAAATTTCAAACTGTGATCTTAAAAATTATTATAGCAGAAATTTTACACACGTTTTTTAGAATACCTGAAATTATAAAAGCTTCATGGTATTAAAATTTTTTTGCAGTTACACATTGAGGAGCTTCCTTGCCTCCTAATTTTTGAAACATTATGAATATAACAAAATATATAATTTTTTCGTAAAATGCAACTCAAAAACTTTCTTAATATCAAATCAAATCATATATGCGGGAAGTTGTAACTCTAAAACTGTTTTAATCAAGTAATAATTATACTATTATTTTGACAGAATCAAACTGATTGGTAAAGTTATCATACGAATTAAATATTTCCAACAGAGCGAAAAATTGTCCAGTCCGGGAATCGAACCCAGACAGCAAAGCACTGGCCCTGTAAGCAAAGGATCTGTGTTCGATTCCCGCCTGAGCAATTTTTCTCTCAATTGGAAATATTTATTTTGTAAAATAATAATTACTAGAAAAACTTTATAAAACTTAATCAAAAAGTTATTAATGCACCATGAGCACAAATTTAGTTTCCATTTATGATAATCCTCGCAATTCCCTTTTTGAAAAACTTTAAAGAACTTTAATATTGATAAATATATGATTAATAACGTTTTGAGTTGAAACTTCAAGCATATATAAAATTGTGTTAATAATTTTGAATTGCACTTTAGGAACTTGTGATAATATTTTTCGTCATATTTTTAAATTAAAAGCTATGTGGTAAGAAAATTTCGACGATGATTTATGGATAACCTATAAAATAAGTTAAACGACGGTATGTTTAAATGTTAATTTTGCACTTAATAAAACGGTCTATGAAAAAAATCAAGTAATAAAATAATAGCAAGTCGAAACCACAAGGAATAATTAAATATATTCAAAGCGACCCACAGTGGGGCAAAAACCCAAAAAGCTGGCCAAAAGTCGAAAAATGAAGTTACGATTTAGGGAATTTTGACTGTACAGTTGGATAGAATAATGTTTGGAGAGTCATGATCTGTATTTATAAAAAGATTTTTGCTTTACCCTTACAAGCAGCATTATTTCGAAAATGATGCTTGAAGGGATATCACATAGAGCGAACAAAAACAGCAAAACAACAGTTTCTCTAAACGCGTGCTACATTTTATAATATTATCCGATTTTAATGATTTGAAATGGATTCACACTATGCTAGTGTGTACTTTATTTGCATGTATTACAAAATTTATATGGAGCACATAAAAATTAATAAATTCATTGTCATTTTTGATAAAAAATTTTAGATAGTTTTTTCATTTTTTTACTTTCAAACATGAAAAAGTTTAAATGTTCCACAGTGTTCCGCAACGAAATTTAATGGAAATAATAACTTGGTCTATTGTCTAGTGATTCATAAAAAACCAGCTGCCTAAAACTGCCTTTCTGCATTTTACGCATATTTTAGTGACCGCAAGTAAAATGCCACTTTTTTCGGCCGCCTCAAAAATTTTGAAATTGACTACTTTTCACATAATTTAGCTGATAAATATTTTTCAAATTTTTGAATTATTCAATTTTATTATAGTTTATTTCTTGTTATATTGTAAATAAGTACTATAATCATAAAATTACATTAATTTGATAAGTAAGCTTAGTAATGAAAAAATGAAAATAATTCTCTATTATTAATCTGGTAGAATAACATTTTCTTATCTTTATAGGTAGTAATTTTGTTTGTTCTATTGTAATTAGAAGAATTATTTTGTGAATGGCAATATTTGTAGATCAAACTACTGAGCGTATTTCATTAATGCGAGTAAAAATCATTATGAATATCACTTTAGAATATATTAGTAATTTGGATTTGATTTGCAAGTGAGGATGTGATGGAACATCTATTCTGAGTACATTTAAACAAATATTTAGCTATAAAGATTGCAGGAGGTCTAATATATTTTTCTTTTCTCCCGTGCTACTAGAACACATAAATGTTGCGAAAAATTCATGAATCGTCAATTTCAAAATTCCGAGATTTCCATTTCAAAGATTTTATCGGGCCAATCAAGATCCATTTTTCTTTTTTAAGAAATACAGATGCTACTGTCAATGAATGCCATTGAGGTGGATTGTATTAAACACCAGGAGAATCAACTTATTTCATTTAATACAATCATTGATAACAGAAGAAATAGTCGTCAAGAACGAATTAGTCTAATACTCAACGTTGCTACCTATTTCAGACAGCATCAAAACAGCATCTTACCGATCTGACATTTTTTTATTAAAATTGGATTGAGGTAATTTAGAATTCAGAATATCTAAGTTACATGCAAAAACGTTTAGAGAGGGCTTACACCTGGAAGACAAACTGGATAGAAAAAATGAAAAGCTCGTACTCTGCATGAAAAGAAAAACACTGAAATTGCAAAATAAAATATGCAAAAAATATTTCGTTTACAATTAAGACTTTTCTCATCGAGAAACTAAATTCTAGATTTGGAAGCAGAAATAATGGCAATGCAATTCAACGATTATTTGAGAACTCAATTATATGTGCTTCTATAACTATCGTATACGAAGATTTGATTAAACGATTCTATATCATAAGTAATTTCTTGTAGTCATGTCATTTTCTTGATAAATTTCGTAGACTTTTCCTTACAAATAGCCCGTAGATTTGATCTGCACCCCTGGCTCTATATGCCTACTTCAGTACACAAACTACTTATTAATGACAAAGAAATAACATTATCTTCTTTACTGCCAATTTGTCAAATGGTATAAGATACTCAAGAATCATACAACAAACTAATAAAAAATTATCTAGAAGATTTATCGCAAAGATGCAGTAGCGAGAAAAAAAAATATTTTTACGCCTTTTAATGTCATTAGATTCTTTCATTTCCAGTTTAGATAAATTATCGTAACAGAAATTAAAATCATTGATCCAAAGAGTCACAGGATCTTCCAATACCGCCAACAAGTTCTGCTAAATATTTCGACACTTTGACCTCTGAAGAATCTTTTTATTATTACAACAGTTGATACTGAAGGTGAATTTCTGGAATATATTTTCGTTTTTGTTTTAATGATATAAAAATTAAATAGTCTAATATTTTACTTTCCATTAACGTACTTAAATTTCAATTAAATATGCCTTGGTTTTTTGAAAATTGCTTTTTAAGTTTACCCTCAAAATTTTAAATTTTATTTAAATCTAATTGTTTTTACTTTTAATCTTTAATAATATTTATTTATTTATTTTTAAAGTTTAATTTTTGAATCCTAATTAGCATCCTGAAAAGTTTACAAAATTGCATATAAATTGAACAACTTTCGAGACATTTTTAATTTTTGCTCCGCCATATTGTATCCGCCATTTTTTTAAATTTTAATTTTGTATTCTTACTTAGCATCCTGAAAAACACCTGTATACGAATTTTGGTACAATTTGAATAACATTTTCATATTTTGGCCAGCTTTTTGGGATTTTGCCCCACTGTGCGACCCTTTGGTATTATAAATATGTCAAAATACTATACAAAAATAATATTATACAATTTATATTTACATATATTTTACAGTAATATTGCAAATTTCTTTCACTTTTCATCGGACAGTAATTATTATGGACAGTCTTTACTGCTTTATTAAAACACTTCTAATAGTCATAAATGCTTATTTTTTATATATAGAAGCAATTCAATTAAAGGTTCACAATGGTAAATTATAACAATTCGAGTTTATAACTCTGAAAGAAATCGCTGAAGCTAAAGAAATTAAACTGGAAATACTTACGATTTTTACACTTGCATTTCTTGATGAGCTTTTCATCTTTAACATCTTCATGGCAATGTTTGCAATAATGCCATGCTCTATGGTAAAGTAAATGAAATATATCAGAACAAAAATTATCATTTCAATCTGATAAACAGAATTTTAAAAAGTGAAATAATTCATTTTTAAACTATAACGCTTGATGTATAAATGGTCAAAGCATCGCATCGTAATAATTATAGTGGTCAATGTTTAAAACGTTTGAAGCTTTTAAAAACTTCTTTTATTTGAAAAATCCTTTGGAATATTCAGCACAAACAAATTGAACTAAATGTTATTGAGAAAGACTAGAACCTGCTGATGCTGATACATTTATAGTAACATATTACAACAAATTTGGGGCGGAATAAAAACCTTAAATAATATTAAATGAAAGCTATAACAGTTATAGGAAAAGTTTTGTTACTTGAGGATTAAATACGGCAGTGTGAAGGTAAGGAGTTTGTTAAGCTTTGTCCACGTTTAGGCATATTGCTATAGTAGTGATGCTCTCAAGGAGGATTTTAAAGATAATCTGAACCAAATTATTATTCTCATACAAAAAAAAAAAAAAAAAAAAAATTTGAAAATAATTGCACAACTACACCGCCCAAACTGATCTGTTATCAAACCTGCAAACTTTGATACAAGATCCTCATTTTATGGCCAGCATGTGTGAAATAAAATATGATGAACGACTTCACTACTCTCTATCTGTTATTAAACATAAAAACTAAATTAAAACTAAAATAACAGTGCGGTTATGTTATGAAAAAAAGAAACTACAACAAATGAATGTATAAAAATAATAAGAAAATAAAAAATGATGGCGAAATAAAGTGAAGTACATAAATAAATACAATTGATAAAACATTTTAAAGTAAATAAAATAAATTAACAAAAATTAAACAAATAATAAAAAAATAAAAATCATAATAAAAACATAAAAACTTCAGTAAGTTAGTGGACACCATACATATGTGGACCATATGTCCCCAATTCACAAGTAATATTTATGGGGCTGCACTAATATACCTTTTTAAAGATTACTACTAAATACTATGATTAAAATGCTGTTTACGGATAAAATGATGTGATTAAAGTATTGCTATTAAAATCTGCTACGCTGCTAAATTTAATTTTTTAAAATAATTTAGAAACTCTGTTTTTAGCTTTTGCAAGTTTGCAAGTTACGTTACAAGTATGTTTTTTCTTCATTGTATGAATAGATTAATGTAACAATTTTTTGATGCTAAAATATACATTTCCAACCGCTTCTTCCTTTATTTGACGTATTCAGCAAGAATTCAAACGAGACTACAACAGGAACAGACAAGTTATCATTCTCGGATTTTACATGTCTACTGGCGCATTTTAATCTCTCTTAAAAAAAAAAAAAAAAAAAAAAAAAAAAAAAAAAAAATGTGTAATATCCATGAATTCTTCCCGAAAATCTGAAAAAGAGGCAAAATTTTCGTTCGTCATTAGCACGCATGCGTATGGCTCTATTGATATTGCAAATCTTTTAAAAATTAAAAAGCAAAAATTCTAGAACGAAAGATTTTTAATGCGTTCATGATTTAAAAAAAAAAAAAAAAAAATAGCGACATAGTAAATATACTTTTACTAGATTCTATTTCAGGAGAACGAGCGATCTTCAAACTCCTTTAATATATATATATATATATTTAAGTTGTACTCTAAATAACAATCAAAAACCCTCTATGGGGCCGTCCATAAATGTTGTCACGTTTAGATGTCAGGGGGTTCGTGAAATTGTGACTGTTTGTGACAAAGGGGTTGGAGAGGGTAAGAAGAAGAGTGACATCACACATTTTGACTAAAATAAAAACATTAAAAGTCAGCAGATTAAATTATGAAGTTTGTATTCATAAAGTAAAGATAAGATTTAAAATCAAATACATTAAATTTCTTTTCAATTTCAAAAATATTACTGTTTTCAATTTCTTTTTCATATTAATATTTTATTATTATTGTCTGTTAATTATGCTTTTTGTTGTAAACCTTAATCGTATCTCATGCAAAATAAGCAAGCGAATCATTTTTATTGTTATGCTAACAAATGTCATTAAAACATATAGTTAAAATTTAAAAAAATAAAATTTGAAATATGATCTATAACGTAGTGCTTTGTTGCTGTACTACAAGTATATGTTTATAATGTAGTGTTTGTAATATAGTGTAACATGTGACAAGAGAGGGGGGAGGGGGTATGATGAAGTGTGACACTTTGTGACAAACAAAAGGGGGAGGGGGGAAAATATTGAAAAAATATGTGACATCATTTATGGACGACTCCTATATATGTGGCTTCCGGTAATAACCAGGTAAGGCACATTTTCAATATTTTGAGTAATTAACGTTTAAAGATTTC
Source organism: Maratus speculifer (assembly GCA_964019185.1). Taxonomy (NCBI): domain Eukaryota; kingdom Metazoa; phylum Arthropoda; class Arachnida; order Araneae; family Salticidae; genus Maratus; species Maratus speculifer. The sequence goes on from OZ025298.1 coordinate 269,606,534, forward strand.
AAAAATGTCTTTTATCATTACTTTTATAAAGTAGATTAGAACTTTATAAGTTTCACTACATTCAATAAGGATATAATAACCTCTTTTTTTTTTGCCAAAACTGTTGCATGAAAATGGTTTTTATTAATTGAGAACCAATTAAAAATATAACTCTTATCTGGTTATTACCGTTTTACATTTATTTTTCATAAATGTAAATAAAATTAAAATTAATTTTACTTGAATATAGTGAAAATTATTAAGTTCTATTCTATTTTATAAAAGTAATGATAAAAAGACATTTTTGAAACATTTAAACGTTAATTACTCAAAATATTAAAAATGTGCCTTACCTGGCTATTACCGGAAGCCACAGAATTATAGACGATTTAAAGAAATAAATAGAAATATTATCTGGTTATTACCGTTACTTTATGCACTTACCCGATTATTACTGTTTTTTCAATTCTTAAAGGAAATTTTATAGTCGCCCTATGACGGGAAGTATTCGATTTTCATTTTTCAGTACTATGGCAGATGAAAGTACTCTTTTAAAGCTACATTTTCTCAAATTATTTCAATTTTTTCAAAAATGTGCCTTACCTGGTTATTACCGAAAGCCACAGATATATGAATTATAGTACAGTGCGTTTCATAAATATAAAGACACAGATTTTTTTTTAAATTACTTTTTAGCTCACAGGCTATCATAGCCTGAGAGCTTATGTGCCCGTCCGTTCTGTATGTATGTGCGTATGTGCGTAACGCGATAACTCATGATAAAAATATCGGATCCACTTGAAATTTTGTATATAGGTATATCCTGATAAGGCGCTTCCCTGATTAGTTTTTGGAGTTCATTCGATATGTATAAGAGGGGGAACGGGGGGCTCATGCCCCCCGTTAGTTGATATAAATGGGATTTTCATGCAGAATTAAGTTTTCAAAATTTAGATTAGGATCATTCTGATGAGGCGATTCCGTGACTGTTATTAGGTGTTCATTGAATAAGTATAAATAGGGGGAACAGGGGTTCTAATCCCCCCCCCCCGTTAGTTGATATAAATGGGATTTTCATGCAGAATTAAGTTTTCGTTCAAAATTTAGATTAGGATCATTCTGATGAGGCGATTCCGTGGCTGTTATTAGGTGTTCATTGAATAAGTATAAATAGGGGGAACAGGGGTTCTAATGCCCCCCCCCCGTTAGTTGATATAAATGGGATTTTCATGCAGAATTAAGTTTTCGTTCAAAATTTAGATTAGGATCATTCTGATGAGGCGATTCCGTGACTGCTATTAGGTGTTCATTGAATAAGTATAAATAGGGGCAACAGGGGTTCTAATGCCTCCCCCCCCTCTTAATTTATATAAATAGGTTTTTCAAGCAGAATTTTCAGATTTCGTTCAAATCTCTGAATCGTTTTGGAAGTTTAATGGTTAAGTATAAAAGAAGGGGATAACTCCTTTTAAATTATATAAATGCTAAATGGGTTTTTATTAAGAATTATCTAATTTGCTCTGAATTTTGGATATAGATTTTTTATATGATAAAGCATGTCTTTGATAGTATAGGAGGTTCAATGATTAAGTATAAAAAAAGAGGAAAGGGGAGAGCTGTTTCCCCTTCTTAATTTTTTTTTCGAACGGAATTAACCCTTGAAAATATAAGGCTTTAATCTACAATTAGTATTTGTAGCCTGTGAGCTCAATGCCATCAGTTTAACTGGGCAGTATTCTTTATTCTTAATTCAGTATAAGTTATTAAATTTTATATCACATATCAATCACAATGAAATGAATCTGTTATTGGGGTTTTAATTTAAATAAAATAATTTCAACTCGAATAATTAAAAAATAATAAATTACGCTGTCTCATAAATATAAAGACAAATTTTAAACTGCTTTATATGCAAATTTCAATGCTGCTTCATTGCGGACATCCAAAAATAATGCACCAGCACAGAAAGTAAGCTTTAAGTTATCCAAACGAGCAAAGTTGTTCGCCTTCTTTAAATTGCAAAGATGCTGAGAGTCATTGAAATTTCTAAAGTTGAGATTTGCAAAATACATCAATTTAAAGCTAATGGTTTAGCATTTTTAAAAATATGTAATTAAACTGGGAGTAACAGAAATGCTTTCTATGAAGTTTTATCAAAAATGCGCCCTTTTAATTCAAGAAAAGGATCTGGCAGACCGAAAAAGACCAGTGAAAAACTCACACAAGATCTGATCCCAGAATCGCTTGAAAAGGAACCACTGCAATCCCACGAATAATGTTTAAAAATTTATTACAAAATAATACATCCAAAATTTCTCTATTTACTATATTTTATTACTGCCTAAAAAACTTCAAATTACAACAGACGGAATGTGTTTATAATATGCGCTCGTTATTGACTGCCGTAATTGAAATGCTATTACGAGAAGTGTCAAAGTTGCTTCTAATTGCCGGCGATCTAATATTAACCCATGGCTTTAAAAGAGTTGACGAAAACAAGAAACTGTCTTTTGTCCAAGCAATTTTGTCATTTGTAAACGAAGTGAGTCGTGAGTAACAGCCAAAATGTAATGCTTGTAAAACGAAAGAAAGCTACCGTGCTTCTCGAGAAAGCAGACGTGTCGCAATAATTTTTTGTCGTTTCAAATTTTTATGCATAATAGTAATTTTAGAGGTTAAAAAATGAATAATATTTTTACAGATTGTATATCAAATACAGAACATCAATATTTTAGACATAAACAACAGGCAAAAATCAAAAATAAAATACATATAGTATAGTATAATGCAAATAGAGGCATCTAAAACGCAGACAATTTCCATCGGTAACTAAAAGGGAAGGGATCTCCGATTGCAACCACGTTCCGTCTTTTCAGTTCTCGTTAGAATATAAAGAGTTAAATAAACAATGTAGCAAAAAGAGATCATATAAGTCTTTACTCACCTTTTTACTTCATCTGCCGATTGTGCCATGAAGAATCCCTGTGTATTGTGCCCAAGTTTGATTTTCTTCTTTGGATTGATGGTGATTTTTGTATCAGAGCTATCCTCATTAGGAATTTCGATGGCCAATAATAATAATTTTAACTTCACGAAGCAAAGCCTATAATAAATCATAAAAACAAAAAATTACTGTCTTTAAATCTGCAATTATTCCATGATTTGTTTTCATTCGTTCGTTTTTCATTGGATGTAAAAATGTTTGCATTGGAAGTGCAAAATCAAACTTTTGTACTTAAATTTAACTATACAGTATCCACAAAGTCTCTTTACAAATTAAAAATGTTATTCTAAGCACAAAAGAAGATATAAATACGTGGAAAATAGTTTAAAAGTGAACTTCAAAAACAGATGCAAACATTCAAACAATTGGTCAGTTGATCCGCGAAAATCATCTGCCTTAACCTTCCTACCCTGAATGGATCTAATCGACCCATAACAACAATTTGTTTTGTACTGTTCGAACCAGAACATTTTTCATAAAGAAAGTTAAATAACAGTTTCAGAGAAATAAGTCAATTAAACATATGAAAATGTTTTAAATGAAAATTCCGGTGAGAAATGTTTTTAATCAAGATTGAGTAAAATTTGAACAAGGTAGGAAGGTTAAAATAGCGCTGTTGTTGAATTGAAAGTGATCGACAAAGAAAGTTTTTGTCAGATTCTGCATGAAGCAATCATCAAGAAGAAGCTTGGATCCAGAGTGACCGTTTTTTCAAGCTAAAAGCAGGCTAGATTTGGACTGACAACAAGCTAATTTAAATTCGACAGTCCTGCCATCTATCGATGGTCAGTATAACAATAGATTGACAACTATCTTTTAGCCTGAGTTTTTAGCTTAATTTAGCTTGTTGTAAGTCCTACAACAGTCCAGATTTCTTACAACAATCCAAAAACGGTCACACTGCTTGGATCCTTCACCAGAATACTGCACCAATCCGTTCCGCTTCGTCTGTGAAGCTGTTCTGGGCAAAGCATGTCATCCTCGTGTTGGATCATTCAACATAATCGCCTGACATAATTTGCTGTCATTTTTGTTTATTTTAATAGGTCTCATTGGAGCTGAAAGGGGCAAGATTTCAGAGTATGTAGTGGATTTTAGCAAAATCAGCGGTAATTCTCAACAACTTGAAAAAATTCACAGAAGCGGACTTTGTCTATAGTTTTGCACAATAGAAAATTCAGATAGAGTGATGCAGAGATCGCCGAAGGAACTATATTGAAGACGATAACGTTTCTGATGTAATTGGTAACGAGCAAAATGTTTTATGACGTCAGTCCGGTTATTTAATAGCCATACATCGCATGCGTTTCTCTGAATCAAATATTAAACCTCAATATAGGTTCCATTGGTTTTAAGAAGCACATTAAAGCGATAATCGTTGTCGTTTTTCTCTGGTTCTCTTTTTCTTCGTTTATAACTTGCTTTACGCAAGTTATACGCTGCGCTAGTTACACTGTGTCTAGAATTTTTTAATGTCAATCACTTGTGAAAAAAGATCTTAGACTCCGGTTTAGTATTAGATGAAGTAAAGAATGAACGAAAAAAAATTACCATAGGAAAACATCGAGCATTATATTCTTTATGTGCTTCGTGCAACCAATGATGCTCTTATAGAGATTCATTAATTTATGCAAGAAAAAAAAATCAGTTTTAGTACTCAGTTTCAAAATAGTTTTAGTACAGTAATAGGTTTAGTACAGTAAAATCAGTTTTAGTACTCAGTGTAAAAATCAGTTTTATATACTCTTAATATTGTACTACTTTCCATTCTATACATATAACTGTTCATTTGCGTTTATAATAAAAAATGGAAATTGTAAAAAGACCTTTGTAGACACTGTGTCAATTAATTTCACAAAAATCTATAAATGTAGCAAAATAAATAAATAAATAAATAAATAAATAAATAAAAATAAATAAAATAAAATAAAATAAAATAAAATAAAATAAAATAAATAAATAAAATAAAATAATAGTAAAAAATAATAATAAAAGAAGAAAAGAATAATTATAACTTGCACTTCTTCTATCCTCAATAGTAGAAAGTATTGTAATCGACAAATTTTTCGACTTCTGGTTTTCGACGGATTTACACGTTTTAGGGATCAGAGATTCCAAAAAGCATTTTTTAACAAAATGTCTTTCTGTTCGTGTGTATGTCTGAGTGTCCGTATGTCGTCCTTATACAATCGAAAAATGTATGAAGATATGCGTAGAATTGAACTAAATTTTTTGTGTATGTTTTTGGCTTTAGCAAGCAGGTTCTCCTTCAATTTTAAAATATTCCGCCGGAAGGGGGCGCTGTAATAGTGATTTTTGTGTTATTTTCAATATTCTACCGACCAAAAGTGTATGAAGTTGTGATTCGAAAAGTGCATGAAGTTATCATAGAATTGAACAAAATTTTTTGTGGAAGTGTTAGGCAATGACTAATTGATCCTCCCTGAATTTCAAAAACATACACCGGAAGGGGGTGCTGTAATAGAGAATTTTATATCGTTTTCAATATTGTACCATGGAAAAGTGTATGAAGTTATGCATAGATTTGAACCAATTTTTTTGTATAAATGTTTGGTTATGGTCAGAAAGCTTTTCCTAAATTTGAAAAAAATCTGTCTAAAGGGGATGCTCTAATTGCGATGTCATTGTCCTTTACATTATTGTACCACCAAAATGTGTATGAAGTTATGCATAGGACTGAATTAAATTTTTTGTGTATGTTTTTGGCTATAGCCAGCAGATCTTTCTGGAATTTGGAAATATTACGTAGGAAAAAAAAAGCATTGTGATAGCGTTTATTGAATCATTTTTTCGATTCTTCTTTGGCTCAGAGAGACGAGACTCGCGTTCTGCTAAGCCGACTATTTAAAAACAGCTGATGACAACAGAATAAGGGAAAACAATTTGATTTCAATAAATATCATGATGCACATTAATTGGTTTTTACTCTGATTAGTTGACTGAAGCATAAAATTAAGATGAAAATGAAAGTTGGTACAGTATTGAATTATTAATATTGCATTAACATGCGCAACTACTTTTTGAAATATTAAAATGTACGTATGAGGTAGAAGAAAGTTTTTGGATTGATGCATCCAACTAGTTGAGATTATAATAACTAAAAAAATACGTAAAGAATTACGGAATATAATTTTTTATTTTGTGATTCGAGGGCAGTATGATAAGTTCATAACCTCGGCCAGATGCAGTGCTACAAGAATTAAAAAATATATATTCATTTCGTACAGGTGACACTTTCGCATCAAACATGGTAATTTGCCAAGTCACTAAGTGGTTTAGTCTGTGAATGGAAGCCATTTGAATAGAGTAACTTTAATGATATTTCATCAATGGAAATAACTGAATATCGAACAGTGATGAAATACCTATTTTGGAAAAAGAAAACAATTTATAAGATTAAAGGAGAACTCAAAAAAGTTTATGTGGACTCTGAACCTTCGTTATTAACTTTTAAATTTTGGACAGCTGAATTCAAACGCGGTCGTACAAGCATTTTTTTATAAAGAACGTCCAGGTCGTTCAATTGAGGTTACGACATCAGAACTGATTAAAAAAGTCCACATTATTGTAATAAACGATCGAGAGTGAAAGGGCCTGAGTTTGCTGAGACTGCGGGCATCTCAACTGAATGGCAACTTAATGGCTGCGGGCATCTCAACTGATATCACAGGGTCGAAAAAACTTGATATTCGGTATGATAATTATTTATAACATGTAAATTCTCTTTAAGAATAGTTTCGAAAATATTCGAAATTTAAAAAGAGTGAAAATACCAGAAAAATGCTCTAAAAATGTTTTAAATTAAAATTTCTACGGAGTCTCAGAAAATACTGTAGCGATTTCAAAAGTAACGGTTGTAAATTTACGGCGAAAGTTCTTGCTCCAACATAGGCTATATTTTATGTTTTTTTCACTACCACCTGGGTTTTAAAAAGTATTCTAATTTGCGCTTTTTGTACAGCGGAGAGGTCTATCATTTTGAAACTTGGTATGGTAATTAATTCAAAGATAGCTTCTAAGAACTGTCCAAATAAACATTAAAAAAAAAAAAAAAAAAAAAAAAAAAAAAAAAAGTGATGAGCGAAAAGCGTTTTAAAATAATTCTAAGGTATGCAATTATTTTTATGCAATCTTTTTAAATACCAAACCGATTAAAAAATAATGAAGAGCTTTCACAAACATAAGTTATATTTTTTGTTGATGCCACTACCACTAGAGAATTGCAGAAACATTCTGAATTGCGATTCTATGTTCCTAAAGAAACAACAAATTTTAAATATATCATTGTAGTTACTTATGAAATATAAATACTCTGTAAGAATGGTCGAAAGTAATTTCGAAATTTAAAAGGAGCGAAAAGCGTTCTAAATATGCCCTTAATTACGATTTCTATACAATCTCAGGAAATAATAATCCTATTACAAAAGTTATGGTTATGAAAAAATCGGGATGGTCTCTAATCCTACACAGGCTCTAACCCTACACAACAAATGCTCTAAAAAAACCTTCAAAAACTTTCTATATTATGTTTGTATGGAGTATTAAGAAATACCAAACCGATTTCAAAATTATTGTTCGCAAATTAACAGTGACAGTCTCTTTTTCAACATAGGCATTTAATGTTGATTCCACTACCACTAAAGAAAAGGTAGACCATTAGACAATAAGTTTGGAATTTCACATGATGGTTAATTTTAATATTTTAATGCGTACTAAGAAGATGGTTTCTAAAAAATTCAAAATTTCAAATGAAGACTGAAATGAGTACATGAATTGAGCATACAAGTTTCAAAATACTTTCGAAATTATCATTTATTAGTTTTACTTCTTAAGTATTTAAGTTTCATTTCATCATAATGCAGTGTAATAATGAAACTTAGTCACACTATGGATTAAATATCAATTTTTGACTTATTCCTAAATGTGTAATTTCTTCTAATAAAAATTAGACATACAAATATCATTTGGCATGTATCAACTATTACATGAGCAAATCCGCGGGGTTTGCTAGTAGTGAATAAAGATGTAATTTTCTGCAAAAAATAATTCTGCACAGCTCTGTTTTCGAACAGAAAAAAGAAATCACTTTTAAAATACTACCCAAGAAATTTTTTCTACAAATACGTTTTGACAGTTATTAAGGACGCAGTCTAAAAAGAATTTAGAAAATTCAAACATGTGATGTTTTTATTCAAAGTGTTCACTCGCAGTAATCCGCACTTACGCAAAAAGTATTAAAAACATAGGAAAAGTACAAAAGTTTTAGACTTCGCTGGATTTGTTCCAGCAGTGAGATTAACAGATGTTTATAATTACGATTGAAATAGCAAGTAAAACTTACTCCGCTGCCTGAGGGAAGGTCATTCCTACAAATGACGGCGATAGATTCTCAGTGTACATTTCCATCCCTGTGCCGCACAAGTAATCATTTTGCCATTCTGGCATGTCTGGAGACTGTAAACAAACAAATGAATGAGTAACATTTACTAAATAAAATAAACATTTACTAAGTAACATTTATGAAATAAAGTAAAATGAAAATGCTATAAAAATTCTAAGTATTTATATAATAATTTAATAAATGATAGAGAAAATAGGAAGTGCATGGATATATAAACTAATCAATGAGTTAAGATTGTTACATCCTCATCAGTCCTGAAACAAATATTACGAGAGATCACGAAAACCAGTTTAAAATTTCTATAAAACATTTTCAAAAAAGTATTAATCTGTATATTGATGCTTATGATATGAACATATTTATTAAAAAAGTTTAGAAATAAATTTAACAATTCTAGTAGCATTTAAATTAATTTAAAAAGTGTTCTTCAGTGTCACCTATAGGCGACGCCAGGTCTGAGGCGGATAAAATTACGTTTGAAAATCACTAGGAAATTTCAAATTAAATTAATATTTGCTGAAAATAAAAAAATACATTTTCAAGGTAGATAAATACATTTTATTATTCATATATATTCACATGCTGGTCTTTGTTTTAAAATCAACTTTAAAAATACATTAAATTAGTTTTCCATTAAAAAATGGTTTTCATATGCATTTTTTATTTCTTATGAATATATACTCATCACACCCCACCTGTATATTGGCTCCTAATTAATATAATATCAAAAAAGAAAAAAAAAATCCACAGTTGATACGAGTATTGAATAGGAAGAAATGCTTGAATACTGATAACTTTCAATCACATATAGATCACAATAGAGATCTTTTTACGCAGTGAGAATATAGGAAATGATTCGGGCTCTATGGAGCTACCTAAAATTTTGAAAGATACTATAAACGATAAGAAACAATAGGATAAAAATAATTCACGTTCACAAATATTTACTGTTAATATTGCATTTAATTTTATTGTCCTTGAGATCGTAGGATTCTTGCTTACCAGTTTTTAATTAAAAATTTATTTATTTATTTATTTTTTTTACAAACATATTTGTATTTATATAAATCTTAAAAATGTTGCTGTCTAGCGATGAAACATGTCGATATTAGATAAAGGTATTTGTTTGCCTTTTTCATGTATTTCACCACTTTTAGCAAATATTACTTTAATTTGGTGTTAAGAATGTTTACAAAGTACTTGAAAATTAATTACATTAATTACTTTTCATCTCAGTTTTTTTGGTCATGCGTAGGATAAGCGGAAACTTGTTTTGATATTATATTAAGCCGACATAAAGGTAGGATTATTAGTAGTGGGAATAATCAGGAAAATTACAAAATGTAGATGCAAAACATTTAAAAAAAATTAACGTATTAAATGCAAAAATTAATAGATATTTTGCATTTAATACTTTTTCTTAACTTATCTACTAAAAAAATCACGAAATAGCCCTTCTTATATGAAAAATATATGCATTCAAATAGTAATATTTTCGTATGAGCTGCATTTCATATGTTAATAGCCAAAGAAATAAAAACCTGTAAAAATCCAAAAAAGGAACTGCCAATATGGAATTTTTTTTTGACGAGTTAAAACTTATAAATCTCATACTTTTAGTGAAAACTAAAAATTAATTAAACTTTTAGCACTGTTATCTGTCAAGAATATTCTTAAATAATTATTCGTTAATTTCTGTCACATTCTAACAATATTGTTTCGTCGGGAAAAAATAAAATTCGTTAAAATATCGAAATTGTCCTGGCAATGAACTGCTTATTTTTTTTTAACACCGTATGGCAATGGCATATATTCATGCAGTAACGATAATTTTACTATTTGATTCTAACATCCATTATACTTAAAATATAGGGTGGGATATCAATCTAGATTTTTCTAGAGACATGTATGCAAATACGCGATTATTCATTATAACTTATCAGAGCTTGAAACCAAATAAAAATGTTAAATGTGTAAATTTTTGGAAAATTAATGGCAGAACAATTTTAATACAATCTTAATTTCTTACCTTATTTTGGTCCTTTTAAAATTTTAATAAATCTGTGTCTTCAACAGATAAAAAAAAAAGAACATTTCAATTTTTTTTGTACATCCTGTATAATATATAATATGCCAACTAAGGTCTTGTAATCCTTTCCTGAATTTCGTAACAGTGACATCTATAATCAAAAACGTGATGTAGATTCTTACATGTTTAGACTTGTATTACAATCTAGGTCCGACATTTTAACTTAAATCAACCCGAAATCAACCAGTGCATAATACACTTCTACTCAAACTGGAAATATTAAATACAAATCTGAAGTGCGTGCAACATTTAAATGCAATTACATAAAAATAATCTAGAACTTTGAACGAGTCAAAATTTTCAGTCGGGTCTCGATCCAGTTCGTATGAAAATCATTGTCTAGGCGTGACTTGGTGCATGTCAAAATCACAAAATCAATAAAATTTGGTCTGACCTAATCTTTTTCAATATATATATATATGCGTTATTCTACGATTAAACTTTAAAACTTACTCTTTTTCAAGAATAGTAGATTTTCAGGCAATAAAATTAAATTTGAGTAAACCATGTGAAAAAGAACCTGCCTATGATGGAATGCTATCTTAAATGGAAAATGGGTTGATCCATGTCTGATGAATACAATATTGCATGAGAAACGAATATAGTACATTTATTGTAATATTCTAATTTATTTATAACTTATAATACATTTATTCTAATAATTCTTATACTTGCTAAGAAGAGCACAAGCGAATTCCTCTTAAAAGAACTGAAGGCATAGTCCATGTCAATTCAGGCAGCCAAAGAAAAAATCTTACCTTCATAGTCTCAGAAGTTCCTTGATTGAACATATGTTAAAATTCAGGAAAAAATAAAATTCCCGTAATTTTTGGTTTTTCCCAAAAAAATTTCTGAACCGAGATACAGGGTGCCAAAGATGGCATCCCGAGCACCTTTTCCCGTTTGTGATTTTCGAAAAAAAGTTTAAAGTGCTCTATCTCTGAAACGATGCAAGATTTTTCATTGCAGTTTATTTTATTTTAAAGATAATATTTTTCTGCTTAAAAAGATATACTCTATTTTGAAATATGTATTTAATTATTTTTAAAGCAGCCATCTAAAAAAAAATTTTTTTTAATCAAAAATAATTTTTTTCTCAAAAATGCAATCTCAAAAATTTTGATTTTTTTACTGTTAGTCAATACCATTGAGGACTACCTTCACTGTAAAGGAGAACTTCCACTTTTGAGTTTAACAAGTTTTAGAATCATTTCAAGAATTTAGAGAATTTTACAGGAACTGCATATCAAAAGTTCCAATAAAAGTCTCTCAATTTTTGTTTTATTTGTATCACATGTAGCCTATTACATATCCTAAACAAGTTAGAAATCACACGTCAAACATGGTAAATGAGGTGAATTCATACTATGACTAGTTTTGTAAATATTTAGATCTTAGTGCAATAAGTATTACACTCTTGTGAAAACTGGCATGAATACAAAATTCATTATGTTTCTATATATTAAATTCAGTAATACGGAAGTAATATGTATCCATCTTAAAAAGAAAGTAATCACCAGGGCAACCTAGAATCATTACCTATCATGGGATATTTAATTATGTATGATAGGATTTAATAGAATGAACAATCATCTATTAATATCATAGTGATGGGTATATTCATCTTTTTCTATCATAGTACCTATATTGCACAAACTTTGAACAGCAAGCAAGAAGAAATTTCATTTGTCCAACCAAGATCTCTGAAACAATTGCAAAATATTCAGATTCACAATTTATAAAAAGGAATTTTTGTTGCCTGTGTATATTACTGTGAGTGGTGGATTGCAAAAGTAAATGATATCAGTTGTTTATGAAATTGCCGTTAACTTTATGCTCCCACTTGGATCGGCTGCTGGGTATAGATTTCCACCTGCAAGACAGCAACATCAACACCAGTGTTCACTTCCTATTCACAATGTTTTAAGGATTATGGAAGTCCCAGACCCTATTAGTTAAACAGGAAGGCATCACTAAATATCAAAGGAAGATACAGATACTGTTCAACAAATTATAAAGTCTATGAATTTCTAATTTCAGTTCTAAGCAGAGTACACTGGAAGTAATATGTTTTGAAACTTCACTGCATGTTTTTTTTTCTTTTGTAAGCTATTTTTAAAGCTGTCAGTTTCTTATACTTATTCAGAAATAAAATCCTATGTCAAACAAGACTAAGATTTTGATTTCCTGAGACCAGTATGTGATTGTCATGCAGGAACTGGTAAAATATATGGCAAAATTTTACATGTGTTTCAATAACTTGTCAAAATCGAAAATGGAAGTTTTCCGAAAAAAGAAAGGCAGTAAGTACTCAATGGTATTAATCAACAGCAAAAAAATAAATAAATTTAGGATTGGCATTTTTGATTTCTTTAAATTGAAAAAAATCAAAAGGCTGCATCAGAAAATATGAATACATTTTTTCAAAATTGAATATATCATTTCAAACAAAGAAATATTAGCAAAAAAAAAAAAAAGTTGTGAAAAAGGTTGTCAAATGTTATGAAAGTCAAATTAAAACTTTGAAAAAAAAAAAGACACTTATAAATATTTTATTCATCCTGTTAAATCCTATCAAGCATAATTAATTCAAACATATCACATGATAGGTAATGATTCTAGGTTGTGCTGGTGATTACATTCTTTTTAAGATGGATTCATATTACTTCTGTATTACTGAATTTAATATATAGAAACATAATAAATTTTGTATTCATGCCAGTTTTCACAAGAGTGTAATACTTATTGCACTAAGATCTAAATATTTACAAAACTAGTCATAGTACGAAAAACCTCATTTACCATGTTTGACGTGTGATTTCTAACTTGTTTAGGATATGTAATAGGCTACATGTGATACAAATAAACAAAAATTGAGAGACTTTTATTGGAACTTTTGATATGCAGTTCCTGTAAAATTCTCTAAATTCTTGAAATGATTCTAAAATTTGTTAAACTCAAAAGTGGAAGTTCTCCTTTACAGTGAAGGTAGTCCTCAATGGTATTGACTAACAGTAAAAAAATCAAAATTTTTGAGATTGGCATTTTTGAGAAAAAAATTATTTTTGATTAAAAAATTTTTTTTTTAGATGGCTGCTTTAAAAATAATTAAATACATATTTCAAAATAGAGTATATCTTTTTAAGCAGAAAAATATTATCTTTAAAATAAAATAAACTGCAATGAAATATCTTGCATCGTTTCAAAGATAGAGCACTTTAAACTTTTTTTCGAAAATCACAAACGGGAAAAGGTGCTCGGGATGCCATCTTTGGCATTCTGTATCTCGGTCCAGAAATTTTTTTGGGAAAAACCAAAAATTACGGGAATTTTATTTTTTCCTGAATTTTAACATTATGTTCAATCAAAGAACTTCTGAGACTATGAAGGTAACCCCCCTGCCTGAATCGACATGGATTCGGCCTGAAGCATTTTTCAAATTTTTAAGTCTCCAATGCATGAAATATTTATTAAGGATATTAATAATATCAGAAACATTTACATACAAATAAAGATTATATATATATATATGTATAAAAAAAAAAAAAAAAAAAAAAAAAAAAAAATCGCATCCTTGGTCGCGTTTTTAACCCGTTAGTGCCTGAATTATTTTCTTCGTTAAAATTCAAATTTTGCATTTTCTCACCACTTTTAAAGCAAGAAAAACATTTATTTTAATTTATCGAGTACTTTGTCTCGAGAAAGAAAGTATTTATTTATCCTCTTTTTTATTGGTGTGAAATGCACTTACTTGAATTTTTTTAAATTGTCCCAAAAATGGGACGCTAGACACTAATGGGTTAAAATCTGAAGATAATAAACATGGGAAAAAAGCTAAAATTAATGATTTTGGTCAGAAATCATACGAGACAATTTTTAAACATAGCGACAAAAAAAATTCAAGGCCTTATAGGAATTCAGTCACGCCGGGTACGACTCAGGCCGAATTATTTGATATGCTGGGCCCGGCTGGGGCTTATTTTTTGCATTTACCGGGCCTAGAAATTATGGCCCGTGCAGACCTCTAAATAGAAATTCTTAGAAAATGAATTTTTTAAAGAACAATTTATTATTTACTGAGGTGGAAATGCGCTTTTTTAATGTTCTGCGTGAATTTCTGAAGACATTAAAAACAAATTATCGATAGTTTCAATAGAATAAATCTGAATGAAAAGCATTACCTTCTACTCCTATTCGTTTGCTTTTGAACAAAAATGGCTGATATTTCGACAATATTCAATCCCTCTCTTATACACTATCTACCAAAAAGTATTTGTACACTTTCAGTTTTTGACATTTTGTCAAATATTTAAAAATATACTGGTCGGATTCTTCTGGAACTTCAGAAATATAAAGATTATGTTTCACTTTATATTTATTTACATTCATTTGTTAAGCGGGTAATTAGGGGGCCGGCAAAAAAACAAAGAATAATAGAAATATTTGGGATCGCCCTGTACATGAAAATGCACGAAACGACTTATCGCTTTAGAATACAAATATATGAATACAGTAGAATATGTACACTAATTTTTGTGAGAATAGCATGTATATTTATGGCGATAGAGCGATTTTTTTGAAAAATTCAAAAAATTCTGGTATATTTTTTGTTTATATCATGCTGGGTTTTTCACCAAATTTAACGCAAATTTCAGAAAAATTGGCAAAATGCAGTAGAAAAATGTAGCGCAATTGGAATATAAATATATTAAATATTTTATGAAATATGAGTAGTTGTATAAAATAATTTTTATCTGCGCATGTGCGAACTAGAAAAACATTTTTTTTACATCATTTAATAGTCAATTCTATGGAGTGACTTATAAAAAAAATCCAATCAAATATCGTGAAAATTCAAAAAGATATCATTATTTTAGTGAGATGTTTTTACTCTGCTCTCTAAAAACGGCTGAATCTTAAGGGATTCTCCACAAATTGACATTTTTTATTTACTGACTTTAAAAAAAAACTAGTATTGAATTAATACAATATCTAATACAATATTGCTGCTAATAAGTACTTGACAATTGTGATAGAAAAGAAAAAGAGCTTTATTCGCATTCAGGGCCAAAACTAAGAGAGGGGGGGGGGGGGAAGGGCATGTGCTCCGGGCGCTAGGATGAAAGTGTCCCAAATGTATCTTTCGGTTGGCGATTTTTTTCATGGCTATGTTTAGCATAATATTGTTAAAATTATTATATCTGGGCTATGCTAAAGCATAAAAAAATCTAATGCTATTCCTATGGGGATGCATTTTTCTAACTCTTTTGCATTTGGACATTTTTAAATAATATGTTTTGCATTGGATAGCGGAAGTCCTTTTCAAGATCGCTCCGTGATTACTTTTTCAATTTTGGCGTAGATATTTTTATAATGTTTCTTTCACTTCCAAAAGCGGTTCTGAAAGTGAAACTAACTTTATAAAAAATATCTATGACTCAAATCGAAAAAGTAGTCAAGGAGCGATTTTGAGAGGGACTTCCGCTGAACAATGCAAAAAAAAAAAAAAAAAAAAAAAAAAAAAAAAAAAAAATGATTATTTCAAAATGCGAAAGAGTTATTAGAAAAATGACTCCCCGCAGGAATAGCATTAGCTCAGCAGTGTCTTCGCGGGCAGGGACAAGGGCCTTAAAGATCCTGTTGAAAGTAGAATTTTTTTGATTCGGTTTAAAGTATCAAATTGGAGTATTTTAATAAAGCAGAATACGTTATTTTATATTACATATTTTAAGTTTTAAAATAAGTCGGCTATTAATAAATTGGAGGAATTTTCTTTGTAAATATGCTTTGCGAAGAAGGGGGAAAGGGGTACCTTCAAAATCCACGTTTGCCTCGGGAAAAAAAGACTGGTTTTGGCCCTGTTCACATTTAATAATTTGTAGATCCTCCTCGAGAGGCAATTACAGCTGCGACTCTCCTGGGCATGCTCTCAACTAGTCCTTGTATTACATTTAATGGTATTTTATTCCACTCTGTTTGCACAAGGCAGGTAAGCTCTTTTACTGATTTTGGGTGTGTCACCCGCCTTAATTCGACGATCCAACTCGTCCCAGAGGTTCTCTATTGGGTTCAGGTCTGGGCTCTGGGCAGGCCACTCGAGTCGATGCACTCCATTATCAGCATACCAATCCATGCTGGACCTCGCTACATGGCAGCTTGCGTTGTCATCCTGGAAATAACATGGTCCAATCCATAGTATTGCCACAACGTAGGAAGTACACTGTTGTCCAGTATATTACAGTAGGCATCGGCATTGAGCTTACCATTAATTGGGACCAAGGGTCCTAGTCCGAACCAGGAAAAACAACCCCAGAACATAATTCCCCCTCCGCCAAATTTAACTGTGGGCACAATACATTCTGGTAGGAGGCGTTCTCCAGGCAGACGCCAGACCCAGACCCTACCATCAGAACGGTAGAGGGTGAACCTTGATTCATCACTCCAGAGAACCTGTTTCCATTGCTGTACAGTCCATTGCTGGCGTATTTTGCACCAACTTAACCGAGCTGCGCGGTTGGACTTGGTGATTAAAGGCTTATGGGCGGCAGCACGGCCATAAAAATTAAGCAGATGAGCTTCCTTACGGATGGTATTCATGGAAACAACACACCCTGAAGCTTGTTGAAATTCTTGGCGTATGTGTAACATTGGTTGGTTGCGGTTCTTCCGAATTTCTCTAGACAGAACCCGTCGGTCTCTATCTCCCAGTTTCGTCGGTCTGCCTACTCTGGCCACATTCTGACAATCACCATTCAGCTTCCATTTTCTAATCACATAAGCCACAGTCGTTTTGGGGTAATTAAGCTCGCTAGATATGTCGATTAAAGATCGGCCATTTCGGTGGTACCCGATGATCACACCTTTCTCAAAATCAGACAGCTCTGTTCTTCTTGGCATCATGCATGCGATTGATGTCAGTGTTGTTTTCGACACCACATTTAACAGTGGAGAACTTGACATATTTCAGGATCGCAGATATCGGCATTTGCATAAGAGCCATTATCAATTATGTATCAATGGGTAGATTTGACACAAATGCTTCGATTTTTTATAATTATTTTTATCCTGAAATAGGTTCGTTCTGGTAATTATCTAAGAAAAGAAGTAAATCACCAGTAAAAAACGTAAATGGAGATTTGGCAATTTGCGTAAAATCTGACGTCATTCAACTGCTTTCAGAGACCAATTGAAAATCAGTTCACCCCTATCCACAATAACTTTCTGAATTTCCACGAAATTCGATCGGATTTTTTTATGGGTAGCTCCATAGAGTTGAATATTAAATTATGTAAAATGATAAATTTTATCGTTCACGCATACGCTGATTAAAAAATATTTCATACAAATACTCATATTTTAGAAAACTTTTAATACATTTATATTTCAATAGCACCTTATTCTTTCTACTACATTTTGCGAATTTTTCTGAATGTGGCTTTATATTTGGTTGAAAATATTGCATGACATAAAACATTTTAGAAAATATTTAATATATTTCTATTTCAATGAATTTTGGTGAACTCCCCCCCCCCCTCCCTTTTCTTCTTTGCAAAGCATCTGCAAAAGTATTTGCAAGGAAAAATTTTCTAATTTATTAATAGCCGACTTATTTTAAAATTTAAAATATGTAATATTGATTAAAGTAGTCTGCTTTGTTTTAAAAAAAATGATACCTTAAAATCGTGAAACAGAATCAAAACGAAAAAAAAAAATCTGCTTTATGCGGGATCTTTATGCCATCATCATTAGATTCTTCTATGCTTTGGTATAGGAGAAATGCTTTGAATGGGACGATTTTGACAATATCATGCTAAACATAGACATGGAAAAAATCGCCAAACAAAATGTACATTTGGGACACTTTCATCCTAGCGTCCGGGGCACATGCCCTTTTCCCCCAACCCTCTCTTAGTTTTGGCCCTGAATGTGAATAAAGCTCTTTTTCTTTTCTATCACAATTGTCAAGTACTTATTAGCAGCAATATTGTATTAGATATTGTATTAATTCAATACTAGTTTTTTTTTAAAGTCAGTTATTAAAAAATGTCAATTTGTGGAGAATCCCTTAAGATTCAGCCGTTTTTAGAGAGCAGAGTAAAAACATCTCACTAAAATAATGATATCTTTTTGAATTTTCACGATATTTGATTGGATTTTTTTTATAAGTCACTCCATAGAATTGACTATTAAATGATGTAAAAAAAATGTTTTTCTAGTTCGCACATGCGCAGATAAAAATTATTTTATACAACTACTCATATTTCATAAAATATTTAATATATTTATATTCCAATTGCGCTACATTTTTCTACTGCATTTTGCCAATTTTTCTGAAATTTGCGTTAAATTTGGTCAAAAACCCAGCATGATATAAACAAAAAACATACCAGAATTTTTTGAATTTTTCAAAAAAATCGCTCTATCGCCATAAATATACATGCTATTCTCACAAAAATTAGTGTACATATTCTACTGTATTCATATATTTGTATTCTAAAGCGATAAGTCGTTTCGTGCATTTTCATGTACAGGGCGATCCCAAATATTTCTATTATTCTTTGTTTTTTTGCCGGACCCCTAATTACCCGCTTAACAAATGAATGTAAATAAATATAAAGTGAAACATAATCTTTATATTTCTGAAGTTCCAGAAGAATCCGACCAGTATATTTTTAAATATTTGACAAAATGTCAAAAACTGAAAGTGTACAAATACTTTTTGGTAGATAGTGTATAGAACCCCTGTCTTGTTTCTTAGAGACTAGTGACGCTACTATATTTAATTATAATGTTTATGAATACGGTTGTTTCGTCTCCGAATTTAATGGAGAGGGAAAGGGGACTTTGGTGGGAACAGTATTTAAAGTTTCAGATTTAAGATTTTAAGAAAAATAAAACATAATTACTGTTTTATAAGACCGCATGGCAAACAAATTGGCCATCATGGTTGAAAAGCCAGGTGCGAGGCAGCTTTGAGCGATAAAGCCCAGTTTCAGTTCAGATACACAGATGACATCATCGCCACGTTTCCAGTTCCAGCTAGGGATATTTAAAAGATAAGCCTGGAGGAGAAATAGCAAAAGAAGCATTAGAAATGTATGTTGTTGTTATACAAAGGAAAGAATTATTTTTGTTCTTATCAAAATAAGACAAGTTATACAAGAATGTACTAGAAGAAATAAAATACTATTTACAAAAAAGAAGATCACCTTAATAATATTGAAAAAAATGTTTTTGGAATTTTTGCGAGATGATATCCTAAAATCCATATGATAAAGCGAAAAAATCTTCACATTAACAGTAGCAACATTTGCTTTCATAATTCGTATATTGCAGCAATTTTTCTTTAACTTCTTTCATCGCATAATAAAATTTTTTATATCGTGAATAGGCAGAAGAGTTCTTTCAAATGTAATTTGATTGAAACTTATACCACAACTTATTGCTTTTTTTGTGGTTTAAAAAAAAATAGTCGTGAATTTACTTTTAAATCTATCTGTAAGGAATATATCCCGATTATGAAGAATTAACTCATTTGCAGGATAAATTCGTTTATAACAATAAATGACTAATTCATTTCCAACTAATATTCCATAACGAAATTAAATTTCTAATTAAAAATGTAACGAAGTAATATAAATAAAACACAAAGTTAACCGACATGTAAATGAATTACAAATTTAATTCATTGAAATTATCAGAATCAAAAGGGAGAGCTTTATTTTATGTGATTTAAAGTTACCATATTCGATGTCAGTGATTTCAAACAAAATGAAGCTTCAGCCAGAACTTATTTTCTAATAAAAAAAGTGCTGGAGTTCTATTTTTCTACAATAACAACTGTATAGTGCATCCCACTCGAACACCTTCACCGCATATTATATTTCATACAATATTTTAAAAAAAATCTCGCCATTTGAAAAAGCAAATAAATAAATAAATAAATAAAAATATAAATAAATAAATAAATATATAAATATATAAATAAATAAATAAAAATAAAAATAAATAAATAAATAAATAAATACTTATTATTTAATATTTTTGTTACTATACGCAAATAAACAAGATAAAATCTAATAAAAGATCAGAACAAAAATATTAAAACCAGGCGTGAAGAATTTTCATAAAATCCTACTTGTTAAGGATTTCTGTATATCAACTAGTAAGACAACGCACAGCACTGCGCTGGTGGGCTTCTGTGCGCAGTATTATAAGCCTCTGTTGGTTACGACTAATATTTAAGTAAGCACAAAAAATAAAGAAGTATTACAGCTGCGCTCTTTTAAACTTCAGCGCCAATTAAACACCACATAGAATTATATAGCTGATCATAGAGATTTTTTACAAATTCGAACAATAATAACAAAGTAAAAATAATGAGTAAACATAACGATCACGACTAAATATATAGATATGGTTGCGGTTAATTCTGGCGTGCCTCATAGCTGTTCCGAATCCATTTAGACAGAAAACAATTAAATCTACATTTACCAGCTTGAAATATAAATATGCTCCAACGTAAACGACATAGTACGTCACATTTATATGCATTTGGCAGGAAAGAACGTAAAATATTGGAAATAGAAGGTAGGAAATAAATATAATTTAAACTTCGTTTTATTGGAAAAATTGTTTCGCAGGGCTCCAAAGTGCCGTATTTATGAACTCCAGTGAATTCAGAGTTACATTTAAATCATAACAGTTCTAAATTTCCAAGTGGGTGAAAAAAAAAGTCAAGCTAGGTTTCGAACCAGTGATATCTTAACTGAAGATGTGAATGTTTTACCGGCTGAGCCATCCCGAATGGATCTTGAGAACTAATTCATCCAACTTAACCGTCAATGATCACAGTTCTAGTCTGATGTCTAAGTCTGTATAGTCTGAATCAGCTCAACAAAATAAATCGAAGATTATTTTTGGAACAACAATAAACGCTGCGTGCGATATTATATTAAATTAATTTTAAACACAATTATTCTATTGGTAAATAAATCGTTAACAGTTTCAGCCAAGATATCTTTGGTTCGAATCGTGGCCCGGAATTTTTTCACCCATTTGGAAATTTAGAACTATTATGATTCATAATAATTGTGTTAAAAATTAATCTAAAATAATTTTTAAATGTGGACTAAAAATGGAGAAGTACCGGAGAAGATCTCCCATGAGCTTCAGTGCAAATAAAGCTTGAGGTATTACTATCATTGCTCCTTTGTAAACAGCTATTGTTATTCACTCGAGATTTTTACTAACACATATTCGGCATTCTGCGATTACATCGAGAAGGAAATAATGAGGAACAATGAACGAAAATGAAAATTTGTATTGAAATTGGCACAATAACTGTAGAACTTTTGAAAATGTTTCACCAAGCTTAGGTAGCGTCGATGATACAATGAGTCGTGCATAATGTTTTAAACTCCGCAAATGCCTCATAGTATGAAGGGTGTTCCTTGAAGAAAACTAACAATCTGAAGATGGCAAGCTGAAAATTGCCATCTTCAACAATAGGGTTCGTCATTTTCAAAGTATGTCTGCCCCCATTTGAAGCACTTGTGATACTCAAACCATTGAAACCATTAATCCCTTTAATGCATGATTTTTATATTTTTATTGAAAAACATTATATTTGAGTCTATTTTTGTTAATTATCCGCTAGAAAAATGGCAAAAAAATATTTCTGTTGGACATAATGTATTAATGTCACTTCTGAATTACATCCTGAAAAAATTGCTCAAAAAGGGCAACTTTAAATTATACACTTACTTTGAAATGTTTACACAGCATAATAATAACTATTTATGATATGATAATTTTTATAATAATTTTAATAGTTTGCAGAATTAATAAGGATTACCTTTCAAAGATAGAGAAAAAATGCCAGTCGAGCACATTGCATGCGATATCAAAAAAAGATGCTGTAATATCTCCGTGATAACAAATTTAAATAAAAACAGTATTTACGACCTTTAATATATGCTGCCACACACAAATAACGTATGAGAGTTCAGCAAAAGACAAATAGAAAGTACTAAATGGCAAAACAGATCATGTAACTCATTAGTTGCATGATCTTTTTTACCATTAACTCCTGAGTTACAAAATGAATCTAAGGATTAATAAAGGAAACAATTACTTTGTTATGATACTGCATGAGCTGGATGATGACCCTGATTTCATCTGAATAATTTTTGATGGAGATGACCCTCATAATGTTGGCAGCATCTTCTGCATCGGGATCTTGACAGTATTTGTTGGCTAGCACCAGGCAAGCATCTGCTTCGTGTACCTGGATAATTTGAAACGGGCCATTAGAAAAACACGTACGATATTTTTTTTTTCCACATGTTTTATTAAAAGCTAATTAATTGCAAGCTCTTTGTAATAAATAAACAGATCAGAGAGGTACAATACCTAGAAATCACCGATGCCTATTTCCTTCTGTATATCTAATCCTCATCTTGAGAAAGGCTTATAGAGGGCATTGGTGTCAAGCAAACATATCTTATGTATTAATCAAATAAATACACACATAAATAAACCTAAATAGTATATGAATGTCATGTGTCAACATCGATGTACGGAAAATGCATTTATTTATTCTAAAAGTAAATTTTTATCAATCGATTTTAATAGGTGAAAATGCGTGTAGTGTATATGAATGTCTTTTAATTGCGTCGATGTCTGCCTTAAGTAATTGTGTACGATTTATCGGTGTTTTGTAGGAAAATTTCAAAGAGCCGTAATAATTAAAGTCTGGTTAAACACGAACCTCCAATGTGTCAAAGAGATTCCCAAATTGAGCTCTCAAATTGTGATTCTTTCCTTCATTCATGTGATTTTGCTTAAGGTTGCGTGGTACGGCTATTACAACAATGAGATTCACCAGTGACATGTCTTCATATTTTGGCAGCTTCCCGTGACAGAATACAGTATCATATATTTTCTAATTGTCAAATTGTACTTAGAATAAATGTTAAATAAGTTATGCGAATACAGCGATTCGACGAGTAATTTGCAGTAAAATTTATAATAAAGTCTACTTCATAATTTTATTCAAATATGATACTGAATAAAAGTAAAGTGTCATTGTATTACAATTTTTTCCATTTAAATATTGTTTTGCTTGAACTAATTTCATTAATGAAATATTCACCTATTAGAAATGATACTCATTTTGTTCATGCTATCAAAAGTAATCGATTAATTTTATGCAATACATATATTTTTTTATTGTCAAATTGTACTTAGAATAAATGTTAAATAAGTTATGCGAATACAGAGATTCGGCGAGTAATTTGCAGTAAAATTTATAATAAAGTCTACTTCATAATTTTATTCAAATATGATACTGAATAAAAGTAAAGTGTCATTGTATTACAATTTTTTCCATTTAAATATTGTTTTGCTTGAACTAATTTCATTAATGAAATATTCACCTATAAGAAATGATACACATTTTGTTCATACTATCAAAAGTAATCGATTAGTTTTATGCAATACATATATTTTTTATATTATAAAAGAAAAACAAATAATTTTTATAATATGCATCATTCAAATGCAGCTTGTATTAATTGAATCTTCCCAAATGATAATCGAAAGATAATATTTATTTTTAGATAGTTTAAAGAGAATTTATTGTGAAATGCATTAAAATATGGTAATTAAGCTACTTTTCATTCAATTAAACCTACTTAGAATGAAATGAAGTTAGACACTAACTCTATTAGCTGATAATTCATTAAATGATTAACAATAACTGAAATAATCTTTTAAATTGCTCATTACTTGCTTGTCCTTTATGAATTGTCATTAAGAAGATGAAAAGCAATTTTATCTTTTAAATTAAATTTTGCTTATGGAAAAAATGCCATATTAACATATGTCTCCATGCATGTTAAACAATTATATTTAATTTATTTACTTTCACTCGCTGGAGGTCAATTGTATTCATGACGCTGCCTTGAAAGAACTCCACAGTTGTGAAGTGTCTTTTTATCAGACCCTCCAGCTCCAGATCTGGTGGTTTTCTGCAAAAAAGGTGCACAATTAAAATAAGTAGCTAAATAAATATTGTGCAAAAGAGTAGAGCATAAAAAAATCAATACAAACAGAATCAAAATATGAATCAAAATATCGATCAAAACAGAATTCTGATAATAAGCTTATTTTCATATGGAAGAAACATCTAGAAATAATCCTGCTTTCGTGTAACGAAATGTCAGATTTGGAGGTAGAGGCACAGAACCTATAATAGATGTTGGATGTTCTTTGGTAGAGGAATGATGGTCTATGCTGGCATCTCCATTGATGGGTGATCAGATCTCTACATCATTCGAAATAGAGCCCTGACTGGTCAGTTGTAGGGATGAGATCATTAAACCATGAGGAAGAGACCCTTACGTTGTAGAAAATAGAGATGACTTCATGTTAATGGACGACAATTTTATGTCCCATTGTACTTACTTGGTGGATGAATTCTTTTTCCAGAAAGGAATTATAAGAATGGAATGGCCAGTATGTTCTCCTACATGAACCCATTCGAGCTTGTTTGGGAAATTCTAGACAGACGTGTTACTAGTTGCCTACTATTTCTACAAATTCTGTTAAAGCTCTTTTTATAGGAGCGGGACATAATACTCGAGCATCGCATTAATAACCTCCTTGAATTCATGCCTCAAAAGTGTTCAATGTTGCTGACAATTCGGGAAAACCTTATCCATTACTAAAAACGATTGTCTGTGAAGCAAACAACTTTTTTTATTAGTTTTTTCTGATTTCAGAAACTTTTTTGTACCCAAATGCTCAATACAATGAT
This sequence comes from Maratus speculifer, assembly GCA_964019185.1. Classification (NCBI taxonomy): domain Eukaryota; kingdom Metazoa; phylum Arthropoda; class Arachnida; order Araneae; family Salticidae; genus Maratus; species Maratus speculifer. The sequence goes on from OZ025298.1 coordinate 269,631,849, forward strand.
TTTTTTCTTCCAAACATGCGTATTTTTTTACTCATACAGCCTACCATGTCTGTTGACTAAGTACCCAAAATAATTTTCCCTGTCACAAGAATAATCCAAAACTTCAGCATCCTTTAAATGTTTAGAGCAGTGTATTATGTTTTCCTATATTGAGATAAATTTGTGTTCTTTTACAGTGTACAGTTATATATATATATAAAAAAAACTACTAGAAAAAAAAATAATTTAAAGTATTGCTGCTCTAATGCATTTACATAGCGTAAAACGCCTTTTGCACATATTCATTATAGGTTAATCATTAAGTAACTTCGTCTGAATACACTAAAAGATGTCTTATTACATTTTAAGAAAAAAATAAAAAAAATGAAATATCTTTTTTTTTTTCTTTTGCAAAGGGAAGGTTGCCGAGTTCTGTTTGTTGAATTAAAGACAATTTTTATTTATTTATAAACGTTTTGGGAAAAGTTCCATATCCCATTCTTCTTCTTCTTTTTTTGGTAGAAGGGGGGGGGGGGCGAAATTTTTTTGGTGTTAGATTAATGCTTCGATGTGGTTGTGGCGTCTTCACAAAAGATTGCAAAAAGCAATGTATGTAATAATTTTGCATGAATATTTTTTTAATATATAATTTCGCGGGTTTTTTAAAACGATATTTTTATGTACATGTAATTTTATGTAAATATATTTTTTGTGCATTTTTATATGTTTAAAAAAGTATATAACATTAATTTTATTAAAAAATATATATAAGTATATATGTAGTATTTTTTTATATATGTATACAATAAGTATTTATGTATATATATAATATATACATAATATATACAGCCTTGGCCAAAAGTATTTGCCACCTTATAAAATTACAATAAACTTGAAAAATACTTGAAGTTTGAATTGAATAAAAAAAACATATGTTTAAAATACATTTATTGATCAAGTTACATTAATATTTTGTATTGAAACCCTTTGCTTTAATTACTGCTCTGATTCTTTTGGGTAATGAGGAAACTAACATTTTACATTCTTCAGGCGTTATAGCATTCCACTCCTGTATTAAACAATTCTTTAAAGTTTCTTTGGAAGTAATTGAATGTTCCCTTATTTTGCGCTTTAAAATCGACCATAAATGTTCTATTGGATTGAGGTCCGGTGACTGAGGGGGCCAACTTAGAAGTTCTATGCCATTTTTCTCAAACCAACTCATGGTGGCTCTGGATGTGTGGCAAGGCGCGTTATCCTGTTGGAAACGGACTCCATCTAGGTTAGTATCACCGAACATCATGTCTAAAGAGGGTTCCAATGCTGTTTCCATCACTTCGATATATTTTTTCGAATCCATTCGGCCTTCACACACGACCATTTTTCCTATTCCTGACGCAGACATGCAGCCCCACACCATAATACTGCCTCCGCCGTGTTTTACAGTAGGCACCACACACTCCGGCTTGAATTCTTCGCCAATTCTGCGTCTTACGTAGGTGGCACTTGCAGTACCAAATACCTGAAATGTAATAAAATAATAAGTTTAAAAAAAATAAGTCTAAAAATAAAGCACTGACATTAATATGTCTCAAACATGATTAAATAATGTTATGATTGTTCAAATAACATGTGTACCTCAAACTTTGATTCATCCGACCACACGATACTGGACCAATCTTCCTCGGTATAATGTTGGTGTTCTAAACACCACTGCAAACGTAACTTTTTGTTCTTCTCAGACAACCACGGCTTCTTTCTTGCCTTGCAACCTTTGAGTCCTACATCTAGGAGTCTTCTTCTTGTAGTTCTAGCAGAAATCTTTTTTCCCAACGTCTCACTTAATTCGGCAGCCAATTCAGAAGATGTTTTCTTACGATTTTTCAAAGAGGTTCGTATTAAATGGCGGTCTTCTCTATCAGATGTAACCCTTTTCCTTCCACTTCGTTTCATGTTTTCGTGACTTTTGGTCTTCTTGTAGCGGTTCAGGGTATATCTCACAGTACTATGAGGACATTTCATGATCCTCGCAATTTCACTTTTATTTTTGCCTTCTTCAGCTAACACTTGAATTTTTAAACGTTCTTCTTTACTCAATTCACGGCACTTGGGCATTTTTCTAGTCTTTATGAACTGCCTAAAGGAAAGCAACAACAATTTTACAATAATATACCGACACTTGTACACACTGCGATAGATCGTGGTAAACTGACACATTTGAAAAATTTCATTTACCTGGGAATAGAGTCACTTCTATTGTGTTTATGGTTTTATGATATGATGTGTTGTTTTGATTGGCTCATTTTAACCTCTACAGGTGTCTTAGTTAACAATAGACTCAGT